>OZ012741.1:366401936-367001936 GCA_963859935.3 Lathyrus sativus
TCATTTCCAATTTTTTGGTGTGGACCTTTGATGAAATGGTATTCAGTTTGGTTTTGAATCGAACCCAATTACAGCAAATCAAATCGGTCCCCACTTCTTTTACTCTTTGTCTCTCTCGGTTGCCCCTTAGATAAGAACAGATGTTACCTGATCTGACGCCAATGGCGTGGATCGGTAACGGGGGTAGGATGCGACTTCGGTCGTGCCACTCCCGGCACTCGATGATGACGTTGTTCTGAGAGTGTCAAAAATCACTTTTAACCCTTTCTGTTATGTTTCTTTGTCTGTTTTTTCAGGTAATCAAGAGGTGTATGAAGAATTCAAGGGAAAACAAGCGAATAAACCAAAGAGTTTTTAGGACTTAGGATTTTTAGGATAGAAGTAACATCTGTAAATGTAATCTTACAGCAATTCAAACGTGAAATGATTCACTTCCTTTTGTAAACTGATATTCTTATGAAATAAAAATTCCAAAAAATTTCATTTATATATCCATGATCATTCAACTTTGAATTTATTTATATTTATTTCTAGTTATAAATTATAAACATTTGTGAATAAATCCACAAATATTTAAATTCATTATTCTAGTCATAAACCATAAATATTCATGAATGATATTCTTGTTCATGTACCTGTCTCGTTTGTAGTCCTAATCTCATCACCTGACTAAATTCACTTGCATTCCAACTTGGATGCGTTTTTGGCGCTTCTCAATGATAAACATCAACCCAGTCTGATATTCTCAAGATAAACAATTTTATATGACGAACAATCGCCTCTCGTACCATGGCCTGAATGTCCTGAGGCTTTAAAGCTCTAATTTTGCTAAAATAGTGTGAAAAGACCAAAACACCCTTGAACTGGATTCCTGCAAAACAAATCAACACTCCATGACTGATTAGCGGTTAGTGAATGCACAAATGAAATGATATGCGACATGGATGACTAAATGTAAGGGTAAAATTTGGGGTATTACAGTTGCCCCTATTTAAATAACTGCACCGGATGATTTGAGTGGCGGAGACTCGAGGAATCATGGTGGAGGGATTTAAATATAGATAACCGAAAATTTTGCCCTTATATGTGGCGATATGCAATGCTATGGACCAAGCGAGAACAGACTAATGCAGACGATGCCATGAATATGATATGATGCGTATGCTGGAATGATGAATGCGACAATGCTGACGAATACGACGACACAGGGTCAGACGCTACGAGAAGAACACACTGGGGAAAACGACGCGCTGGGACACAGTACAACACTGGGGAATTCTAAAATGATGGTCAACTGGTGCGAACACGACCAATTGTCATTTTTAGAAAAGGAACGAGATTCTCAAATGGAGATGGTACCTATGAGACGGCCTCCACTGGGGAATCTAAAAGTAAAACTGGATCATGTACGACTGCAAGATCGATCACAAAATGCTGGAGCATTGAGCAAAAAATAACATCCAAGCTTCTATAAACTATCCCTCGTGACAGGATCAAACGGACTTTTTGGGAATCCGTAGCAAATATACAGGATGAAAAGAACCTGCTGTATGCCAAAATAAATGGACTTTAAGCGGTTAGAACAAGGTCCTAAATGGAGATGGCACCTATGAGACGGCCTCCACTTGGGAATATCTAACGATAAGACTGGATCTACACGATTGCCAGATTGATTACAGAATGCTGGAGCATTGAGCAAAGAATAACATCCAAGCTTCTATAAACTATCCTTCGTGATGGGATCGAATGGACTTTTCAGAAATCCATAGAAAATACAGGGTAAAAACCGGTTGTATGCCAAAATAAATGGGCTTTGATGGGAAATGCCCTAATAAGCTTCTCGAGGGAGAACTGTCACTTATCTTTGGAGGGGACTTACATGCCAAAATGGATAAGCACTCAAATAAGGAGGCTGCTGCTTATCTGATATACAAATCTTATCGTATTTAAGGTCGGTGCCTGGAATACGTTTCAGATTCTTCTTTTACTAAAGGGTAAATGAACTTCCTCATACTCCAAGATCTGTGCTCTCCTGAATATGATTCCGCTCCTTCTTTTACTAAAGGGTAAATGAACTTCTTCATACTTCAAGATCTGTGCTCTCCTGAATATGATTTCGCTCCTTCTTTTACTAAAGGGTAAATGAACTTCTTCATACTTCAAGATCTGTGCTCTCCTGAATATGATTCGGTTCAAACCTCCCCATACTTCAAGACGACAAGGAAAATGGAAGCCCAACTGCTCGATGGAGATGGCCATTTGCTGCGAGTCATAACGAAGATAGGATCAGCTCCTCAGGCGAGAAATGTCGCTTATTTGCAAGAGTGGCAATAATAAGCTTCTCATGTAAGAACTGTTTGTAGAGGTGATGACAGATAATGATGATAAGCTTCTCGGCGGAGAACTGTTGCATACCGTTGCTGAAGAATGTTACGATAAGCTTCTTAACCGAGAACTGTTGCTGACCGATTGTGATAAGCTTCTCTTGTGAGAACTGTTGCTGATCGATTGTAAAATGTTGTGATAAGCTTCTCTGGTGAGAACTGTTGCATATCCCGTTGTGTATGGTTGCGATAAGCTTCTCTGGTGAGAACAGTTGCTGATCTTGTTGTGTAAAGTCGTTATATCGATAGGCTTCTCAGGCGAGAACAGTTGCATACCGATGATGTAGGATTGTAAAGTGTTGTACCGATAGGCTTCTCAGGCGAGAACAGTTGCATACCGATGCTATAAGATGTACTGATGGATTTCCAGGCGTGAACTGGTGTGAATCTGTAAAGGATTGTGATAGGTTTTCTTGAAAGATAGTGCAAAATAAATGCACGTCCGGGTACAGTGATAAGCTTCTCAGGCGAGAACAGTCGCATATCTGCTAAGGCATGGTGAAAATTTTTAAACGGTGCAAAATAAATGCACGTCCGGTTGGGCTCGACGACCGACAAGACTGAGATTCAATCTAGGATCGAGCTAGAAAGAAGACTGGTAATCAAGACTCCATCGAGGGAATGATCTCGAAGGGTAAATATCTTATCTTGGCGAGGAAAGATAGCGGAAATAACCGTCATCCACGAGGATCGAGCTCTGTGGGGAAACTGGAAACAAGTAGGTATTTTATGCTTAAGGCTGACAATCTATTTGAAGGGAATGGACAAACCCAATTACTCAATGGTAACAACCAATGATGGTGAAACACAATGAACCTGTGAATGCTAGCGCATATGTTAATGCATATGTTAATGTGAATGTATGTTAATGTCTATGTAGTTAAATATGCAGGATGTAATGGAATGAGTATGTAATGAGTATGTGAAATGAATATATGAAATAGGCATGTGATGCTTATGCCCTTGCGTATGCTGACGAAACTGACTATAGACGGGACGAGAGATGAAATAAACATCTCGACGGAGATATCCTGCATTCTCTGCAACCAATACGTCAATCATGGGTGAGGAGGATCAATGGTAGAACCAAATCTGGTTTTAAAGTTCTGAATTCTCTGGGGAGAAAGTAATCTGCTTGGGTGCACAGTATCACGTCTTCTCATGGGGAGAAGAAAACCTGAGGGACACTTTCGAGTTACCCAAGAAAAAGTTGTCAGCTTATAGTCTCTCTGGGGACTGTGATGAGGCAGTAGTTTAGGTGCCTGTTGCAACACTGAGATTTACTGGGGAACGAAGGCCGCCGTGAGTAAAATCCATCGGGTGCATGAAGAAAAGTTGTGAAACCACATAGTTTTGATCTTGAAGGATCTTGTAGTAGTCGCCATTTATTTCCTTTTTTTTTAAAAAACACGGTGCCCCAGGATATTTGCGTTGTGAGGTATGGTCATCTCAAGAGGATTTTATAGAGAACACGGAGTCTGGTCGCCCCACTGTTTTCAAACTCTTTGAGAGATTTGTCAGGTTTCAACGTAACTGGCACAAATTAATCGTGTTACGACAAAATCTTTGAGAAATAGCTCTTAAGAACGTCAGACTCGCGTTGGTAAGCGAATTGGGAAACTGCTTGCCCCTGTTTAGCAGGATCTTCAAGTTCTACGGGTTATGTCCATATGTAAATCTCTAAGATATCAAGCAAAGTCGTCGTGCCTGAAATGCCTATCCCGAGCTTGTTAATGTACACATATATTTGTCTTGAATTTTTGTTTTGAAAAAGATATCGTAATAACTTGTGACCGAAATCACTAGTCAGGATATAAGTTTTAATTATAATGCCAACATGAATTTTTTTCTGAGCATAGCTCGTAGGAGTCAGGAAACGTGATCTTGTCGAGTATGCTTTCAACCGAAGTCCTACTTCAATTAGGTCTTTTAAAGGTTGTATCGTGGCTCGGTTCACGGTTTAAGAAACAAAAGGATAAAGGCTCAAAGTTATATTTGTACCCACCCCTTCTTCGTGATGTTCTCCAATCCTAATTCAGTTAATCGGATACGAACGCTCATATCTCAAGCGGATTTGCTATGGTCGAGAACTTATCAAGGCTTTGAACATGGCAGTCACTCACCTATTTCTAATGGCAATTGGATCACACGACTTTGTTCTTTATAGGGATTCTAAAAAAACTACTGGTTTGTTGCTCTTATTCCCTAACTTTTGCCTGGACAGCGTCTATTGATTTGACTTTGGAGTCCAGCGGGATGCCCCAGTTTTGCCTAAGTCTCCTTCATAGGTTTTGACTTAGCGAGCTCTTATTTTTTTGAATATTCTTTTATGCACAAGTCGTGTAAATCTTTTGAAAGGCTCGTGACTGCCCCACTCCTTAGGTGACCGAGGGATAGTCATTGTATTGGACTTCTTAAGATGCTAAGGATAAATTCTCGAAGGTTTGCTCTTCCCCTTTTTTAGAGTCTAAGTGCTCGATCGGTTTAACTGAAACCTACCCTGCCCCAGGTTAAGATGAAGATTCTTAAAAGAAAGAAAAACTCCTACTTCAAGGCCCAAAAAGGTTGACTAGGGATTAACATCCTTATATCTCCAGTGTTTGGAATTTGAAACAATGCCTTACATCATCAGCGCGTTTCAATCGAAAGCATATGACAAGAAATCTGACGTTTTGGGTTCGTCATCCTCCCCCCAATTCTCCATCAGAACAAGAGATCGGGTAAAGTTTGCATTATGATTTATGAAAACGTTTTTTTGAATGAGTGAAACGAATGGATCTATTCAAGACAAACATATGCGTTGCATTAATTAATCAAAGATAAACAAGTTCGTGCAGGCTAAATATGCTTAATCAAAGAGAAATACATATAAATAAACAAATGAACTGTCGGAAAAATCCTTCTAAATGTTTATGAAATCTTGCATTCAAGAGTAACAGTTTCCTTTGACGGAGCCTCAATGGAAGGGACGTCTGGTTTACGATCACTGTGAGTCGTCATGGCTTGCCCCAGTTATGCTGGTCACATCTTCAACAGTTTTCAGTCGTTGCTTCAAAATAACTTTCCCAGATTCTTTGTTGATCCCGGTCATATCATCTTGAGGGTTACTGAAATGAAGCGAGCTAGGCCTTTGAATAATTACTGGATTCGACTGATTTGCTGAGGGGTCAACATACTTTGCAGAATCTAAGCTTGACAAGCGGGGAACCCCGAGAGGAGTCTCGATCTTCGGCTGAGCATCGCTAAAAGACAACTTCTTCGTTTCCAGTAAATTTCTGACAAAGTTCTTAAGAGCGTAGAAATTCTCTAGATCATGGCCGGGCGCACCCTCATGAAATAAACAATGAGCGACAGCGTTGTAACCTGCAGGTAACGGATTAGGTGGAGGACCCAAAGCACTGGTGGTAATCAGACCTTGTTGTACCAAATGGGCGTATAACTCAGTGAAAGTTATCGGAATTGGAGGACAAGGCTTATACTGCCTCTTACGGGGATAAGGAACCTGATTCTGTGATTGTTGGAGAACAGGAGCGTTGGGCACTCGTTGACTGTTGACAGGAACTTGCATAGGCGGATAACCGGAAGGCTGTTGATAAACCGGTGCTTGGTATGCCAGAGCTGACTGCACAGGCTGGTATGTAGGAAACTGCTGATCGAAAGGAGGTGCAACAGTAGCTACATAGGGTTGTTGGACATATGGAAACGGATAACCTTGAACATAACTCTGCTGATGTTGCCAAGGTTGAGGAGTAGCTGTTTTGCGGTTCCTCGAACGTGCACGTCCTTTACCATGGTCAGAGTTAGGAGTTTTGCACTTTGGAGGGGTAGCTCGTCGAACTGGTTGAGCACTAGGAGGCACCAAACCGGATTGAAGACCGTGAGGAGGTACATTCTTGATAGTAATAGCTGGTTGAGATTCCATAACGGTATTAGTAGTCTCAGAAACAACAGTAGACTGGGCATCCACCTTCACACTAAGAGCTCGTAGCATCTCCAAAATCTGCCCCACACTTCCTCGAAGATCTTCGAGTTCATGGCTGACACGGTTGATCTCTTGGTTTTAATCTTCCATCCTTTTGAAGGGTCGTATTGATGCAGAGAACTTAGGGTGACAAAACTGGAAGGTGAGAAAACCGCGTATGAGAAACCGGGAGACACATGCAATGCAAAAGTATGATGCTAAAATGTGAATGCAAATGAAGATTTCATGGAATTCAAATATTTATGAATATTGCGGAATACCCAGGAAACTTTTAATTCATTGAAATTACAAATAATATTCTTGCAACCAAAATAGCTAAATAAAAGCCTAGAAAATCCTAGAGAAGCATCTTCCACAACTTCAGTGAGCAGACGAAGATCCGGAGGAAAATAAATATTCGTAGAGCCTTCTCTTCTTGTAGGATTGTATCTCATCATTCTTCGACTGAATCTGCTTTTGAAGTTCTTCGTACTCGCTGGCCATCACATGGTATTTTTTCTTCCATGCTTCTGTTTCGTGTTGTGATCTCTTCAAAGCAATCTTCAAGGTCTCAGCTTCGGTCATGAAATACTGGACAGGTTCCTCTCTTTGAGGTACAGGATCTTGGCGAGAGTAGGGCATCTTTAACTCAATATCTCTTCCTCGGACCCATTGAAGGTATGGTTCCATGGACACACAATTAGGTCTTCCCAAACTTTCTTTGTCTTTCCTATGCAGATGAATCCAAGAAGATAGAATCTGATCTTGAATCTTTTTGTCGTATTTGAAAAAGATTTTCTCCACATGAATATCTTTAGGCGGTTCCTTCAAGGGGTATCCCAACTGTCGGCGAGCTAGGACTGGATTGTAGCTAATTCCTCCATTGAAACTGAGCAAAGGCACATTGTTGAATTTTCCACAACTATCAATAATCGATATCCCATCGTACATGCGATTATACCAATCAATATCATAGTGAGTTAAAGCCATAACTTTTTGCGACCAACGTTCTTGATTAGGTCTCCAGAACGGACCGGACTTGGGTAAGTGAGAAATAAACCACTTGTATAGTAACGGCACACAACATGTAATCATTCTTCCACCATGAAAGTTTCGGAGATGTACTGAATGATAAGTATTACCCAATAGTGTTGGAACTGGATTTCTCCTCATGAAGGTCTTGATTGCATTAAGGTCCACAAACCCCTCAAAACTAGGAAAAAGCAGCAACCCATAAATAAGCAGAGCAAATATTGCCTCAAAGGCAAACATGTCTTTATGATCGGCATAAAATTGGGCTTTCTTAACTAGGAAGTCCCTGGGAAAACCGGAGGTCCCCCCTTTGGTGATCATATTGTTTTTGACATCTGATATCCTTAGACAAATGGCTTTAGCAATATCTCGTTCTTTAGGGTCTTCCTCCAAGAAAGGGAACGAAGACTTATCCAAGACAGGTAATCCCACCAACTGAGAGTACTCCTCTAAGGTAGGTAAAAGCTGATAGTCTGGAAAGGTGAAGCAGTGATAATCTGGATCATAAAACTGTAGCAAAGTCGCAAGAAGTCCTTCGTTTACTTGAACCTTCAACAAAGACAATAGCCTTCCATATCTGTTTTGGAACTTTTCTTGATCTTGAACCAAATCTCTTAGCTTCTCTAGGACTTCCAAATTAAAACCCTTAAAAGTAAATTTCAAAGTATGCCTTCTAGAGTGATCCATGGTATCCTGCAATGTTCATAAATAGAGTTTGAATTCCATGAAGTCTTAATGTAATATGATGCTTTATGGATGCAATGCATGAAAACACATAAAGTCCTAGGTTAAAGGTACGTGAGCGGAGTTAAGGTCTACCCATCCCAAAAAGGAGTGTACTATAGGTTAGTCGTACCTGCAGAACAAGGTTCTAAAAAGTGCCCAAAGTCATCAGCCTATCTTTCGGATATTATCAACCTTCCGACTGACTCGGGAGTTAATAATATTCTCAAGAGAACCTCTTTTGAGTGTAGTATCGCGTAGCAACCATTGTAGGACTACTCCCACATAGTTCCCGCACTACGTCCTAAATAAGGCCGAGGTGGTGTAAAGGTACTACGGTTCCCAATATCACAGACTCCAATCGACCATGGAAAATGTTTTCACGATTACTCGTTCAACCGAACCATTTTCGAAAAGGTCTCAACTGAGCGGTGATTCTCGAATCAGCTTGGTCGGGATTCAACTCCCTATAAGCCTCATCGAATATATCCCCATCCTATAATAATGTCACTAGTCCGGGCGTAGGACTTATCTCACAACACAAGGAACAGTCCCAAATTAGAGCACAAATATATACATGCAAATGAATAGTAAAACAAATAGCAATAAATATGAACAAATTAGGGATAACCCTCAAATGTTAAGATTTCCCCAGTGAAGTCGCCATTTTCTGTTGCAGTGGAAATAGGATCACAAACTATTAATGAGTTTGAATCGCAATTCAATTCACAATCGCTCTTTGATTTATCCGAAGGAAAAGGTCAAAAGAGGGAAAACCTATTTTTGCATCGTAAACACAATGCGGGGAAAGATCTAGGGTTCGGGGGTTGGTTAAATTTAGGGAAGGTATTAGCACCCTAAACTTCTGTAGTACTCTACAGGAAC
This sequence comes from Lathyrus sativus, assembly GCA_963859935.3. Taxonomy (NCBI): domain Eukaryota; kingdom Viridiplantae; phylum Streptophyta; class Magnoliopsida; order Fabales; family Fabaceae; genus Lathyrus; species Lathyrus sativus. The sequence goes on from OZ012741.1 coordinate 366,410,922, forward strand.
CTTTCGTTCAAATGTTTACTATTTGCTTTATTTATTTGCTTAAGGTATATGTACAGAGGATTAAAAGTGAGAAAAAAGACCTAAGGGGTTAATTCTAAGTTTACTCGGCAAGACATTGCATCTTGTGCCTACGTATCCTTACGGGAATGAAATCAGAGTAATCGTAGTTCCCCTCAAAAGGGAGGTTAGAGACTTCTTGATTGTGGTCAAGGTCTCAAGGGGAATAAACGCATCTTAAGGACACGCTTACGTGGAGTGTAGAAACTCCAAATCTCTACGTTGAATTGTTAAGTTGTAATTAGGGTTAAATTAGGGATTCCACGGCGGGAAACCCTAAAATGAGCGCGGCGGCTCTTTGACCTAATACTAGGGGTAAAATGGTAATTTTGCATGCGGCGAGGCATTTGTGAAAATTAGGGTTTGTAAGGGTGTAATTTTGAGGATTTGAAGTTGAGGACTATTGGCGCGGCGGCCAAACGGTTAGACCTAACCTTCGGATGTGTGTAATGTGACAGGAGTATTGATGAATGTGTGAGATTTAAATCATGCAAGCGGAAATAAAAATGCAGACAGTAAGCCATACAAGCAGAAACTTAAAGACAGAAACTAAAGCGCGATTGTTAGGATTCGCGAGGTTACATGAGAGGAGCAGATACAATATGATAATGAAATTTAAATAGAACGATAATGAAATAAATAACAGTAAACGCAATAAACTGCAAAACGAGCAAACAACGTTAGTGGGCAGAACTAGATGAATTGTCAGATGGTGAAGAAGTGAAATTATGCATCTTTTTGTGTTTTTTATTTTTATGATGTAAACTTCAATTTAAATTAAAATAGGATTTTTAATATTGGTACATTAATTTAACTTAAATCCTCAAAAACTATTTCTATCTTTTTTTATTTTTAAGAAATGTGGATTTTAATATTACTTTAGAAAACATTTTGAAAATACTTATAAAATTTTTATAAAAACATTTTAAAATAACTATAATAATGAAAATAAATTAAAATTAAATAAAAGTAAATAATAATAAAAAAAAGGGGGTTGGGCCGGTAATCACCTCCGGACCCAACCCGGTTGGTGTAAAATGCAACCAAAAAGATTCTAGGGTTTCAAAAACCCCATTTTCTCCGCGCCGTTGTGCTTCTTCTCGTCGCTCGCTTGCTTCGATTCTCTCTTCGCTCATGTTCTTTCCCTTCGTTTTCGATGATGGAATCCCTGAAATCAAACACCATACATTAAATATGAAATCAACACACGTTTTTCACTCACGATCTCGGTTGCGATGATGGTAGTTTCTTCGAGGCGATGATGTGAGAAGCTGAGCCTCAAAAGTTGTTTGCTCGTCGTCGAATGGCGGCGTTGGTGGACCTTCTCCGTCGGGTTTGTTCGCTGGCTGTTTGTGATGGCTTTGAGCGAAGCTCTTCTTCTTTCGATCTCGCGGCCGCTAGGGTTTCTTCGTTAAATCATTTTTTTCTTTTCTTAGGTGATGTCGTTCTCTTATACCTTTTCTGATTTTGTGATTTCGTGGGCTTTTGATTGTTGGATTGTGATTATTTTTACTGAGGTATGATTCTGAGATATGATTTGATTTTTGTGGATTCGTGAACCTGATACTATTTTGATTTGATTGGGATTCTTTCCATTTTCGATTTGCCTATATCCTCCTTTTGGACTTCAAACGGTTGTACTCTGATTTCATTTGGATTTCGTTGCATTTGCTTTAATTTGGATAACCTGCATTGACTTGGATTTCTGGATTTGGATTATGAACTGCTGCTAACTTGTTTCCTCTGATTCATCTGATGTAGACTTTTTATGGATTCGGAAACTTGCTGTTATACCGACTCTTGATGCTGTTTGATCTTTGATGCCTGTGTTAAACTTCCGGCGGGGGACTCATAACCTGACTGATACACTTACTTGCCTGGGCAGTGATGTTCGAACTGAGCCCAGGCCTTTGCCTTTCGATCTTCGGCAATGAGCTTGCTCATTTGGTTCAAAATATGTTGCACTATTGTGACATTCAGATTTATGAACTGGGTTTTTTTCTGATATGGATTCGGCTGGTTTTGTTCGGTTGTCTAGCTGCAGTGTTCGAACTCAGTTTCGATTTCTCTTGATTGCTGATGAACTGGTGAACAGAGTTTGGTTTATTTTTGAAACTGAATTGGATTGCTGATGCACTGCTTTTTCCTGATGCAGCTTTCGGTTATCCAGTTTTTTGATGATACTGGGCCATGATGTTTTTCAAACTGAGTCCACGTACCGGATTGCCGTAAAGATCTGAGCTTGCTTCCTTGTGATCTGAGGATGGATTGAATTTCCAAAAACTGATATGTGGTTTTATATGAACTGATGTGCTGATTTTACATGATGGAACTTTGAGTTCGAATTCCAATTCAGTTTCATTTTCAATTTTTTGGTGTGGACCCTTGATGAAATGGTATTCAGTTTGGTTTTGAATCGAACCCAATTACAGCAAATCAAATCGGTCCCCACTTCTTTTACTCTTTGTCTCTCTCGGTTGCCCCTTAGATAAGAATAGATGTTACCTGATCTGACGCCAATGGCGTGGATCGGTAACGGGGGTAGGATGCGACTTTGGTCGTGCCACTCCCGACACTCGATGATGACGTTGTTCTGAGAGTGTCAAAAATCACTTTTAACCCTTTCTGTTATGTTTCTTTGTCTGTTTTTTCAGGTAATCAAGAGGTGTATGAAGAATTCAAGGGAAAACAAGCGAATAAACCAAAGAGTTTTTAGGACTTAGGATTTTTAGGATAGAAGTAACATCTGTAAATGTAATCTTACAGCAATTCAAACGTGAAATGATTCACTTCCTTTTGTAAACTGATATTCTTATGAAATAAAAATTCCAAAAAATTTCATTTATATATCCATGATCATTCAACTTTGAATTTATTTATATTTATTTTTAGTTATAAATTATAAACATTTGTGAATAAATCCACAAATATTTAAATTCATTATTCTAGTCATAAACCATAAATATTCATGAATGATATTCTTGTTCATGTACCTGTCTCGTTTGTAGTCCTAATCTCATCACCTGACTAAATTCACTTGCATTCCAACTTGGATGCGTTTCTGGCGCTTCTCAATGATAAACATCAACCCAGTCTGATATTCTCAAGATAAACAATTTTATATGACGAACAATCGCCTCTCGTACCATGGCCTGAATGTCCTGAGGCTTTAAAGCTCTAATTTTGCTAAAATAGTGTGAAAAGACCAAAACGCCCTTGAACTGGATTCCTGCAAAACAAATCAACACTCCATGACTGATTAGCGGTTAGTGAATGCACAAATGAAATGATATGCGACATGGATGACTAAATGTAAGGGTAAAATTTGGGGTATTACATGGCCTTATTGACATTTTCTTTGATAATTTTCCAAAAGTTTGATAGAAAATAAGACCAAAACCATCTGGACCAGAAACACTATTTAAAGGTGAGAAAAATATACAAGAAGAGGGGGGTTGAATTGTGTATGCCGAAAATTGGTTTCGCTTATGATAATGGAACTTCAAAATCTGAACCATATTCAAAGTTTGATATTAGAAATAGTTACAACAGTAAAAATAAAGTGATCAAAAGTAAAAGCAAGCAACACACAAAAAAAATTACACTTTGCTTAAGCACACTTGCAAGAGCATTTCACTATAACCAAATAGATTACACTTTGCTGAAGCACACTTATAAGAGACTTCAATAATCAATCAACCTAAAAAGAGACTTCTTCTCAAGCAACCTTGCAATAGACTTTTGCTTAACCAACCTAGAAAGAGATTTCATTGCTCAAGTACACAAACAAGAGACTTCAATGCTCAAGCACGCAGGCAAGAGACTTCCTCTACTTTAAATAAGCAATTTAGTAGAAAAGATAACTGCTATACTTAGAACCACAATTAAAAGTATATTCGTTGTGCAACAACCACAAAGGTTATTATCCTCTTAAGATTTCTAAGATATACAAAGATAAGAAGTCTTAAGATCTTATGAAATAACATTTACAAATAAAGCTTAGAGTTATGCTCAAGATATTATAATGTGTTATGTTGTTGTACACCTTCCTTTAAATATTCAGCTTCCTTTTATAAAGGTACAAAAAGAGTAATTGGAGGGTTTGAGCTTAAGAGCTAAGTTAGTGAAAAAGCGTGCCAAGAGAGATGTTGGAGAATGTATATGGTTAGAAGCATTGTCCACTGAATAATGGTATTTTTCATAGCACCTTTGGAAGTATTGGGTATCTACCAAAAGGTAGAACAAACTAAAGAGGTCACATCACTATTTATTGAACCTTGCAAAATGAAACCCTAGTTGACTCTTCTCAAAAATATGGTGCTTTGACAAAATTGGTCTGACAGTTGGACGAAGATTGATTCATATTTAAATGAAGATTTAAATTTGAATTTAAATTTTAAAAAATCATATCTTGTTGGTGATATTTATGGAACATATTTATCCAACAGCTTCTGCATTAACTATAAACGAAATTAAAGTTACTATCTAAGGAGAAAAGCCCAGAGTTATTATGTTATATAAGGAGCTCAAACCTATATTGGAAAGCAAGCATTCACATTGAATATTTTAGAGTGCTAGGATTTACAAGAGTCCTTGTTATTTTATGTACACCATGTCGCTACATAAAAAATACAGAGTCACCACTGAAATTTATTTATTCTAGAGGAAGGGGAAAATATAAAAAAAAACCCCAAAGAAGAAGAAAATGATCATCGCAACCGAATTCGGGTTCGGAAGTCGGTTATGCGAGGGGAAGGTATTAACACCCCTCACATTCGTAGTACTTAACGAGAACCATTTTGGTTGTTCTATGCATGGATGAGTTTTAATATCTAAAGATTACTTGCGAAAGGGAAAAAAGAGTTTTAAATTAGGGTGCTCGTCAATGTCTCGCAATCCTGTGCCTACGTATCCTTAAAGTGAAATAAGGAAATAAATGCTCCTTAGTTCTGGGTAAAAAACAAGTGTTTGTTAGTTGTTTTTATTAAACTATGTTAATGTTCGTGTTCTAGCAGTTAAACGTTGCTTATATGCTCGTGCACGAAAGAATTAAGCGTTGTTTGTATTCTGGTAGAATGGAAGCAACATGCCCTTTATGAAGAAGTTTGAAAAAGATTCCCTAAGGAGAAAAAGAAAGAATTTGATGACTTGAGACTGATTTTAGTTTTGAGAAAGTTAGTCTTGATTTTAATTGTACTAAAGTCTGTGAACGAATGCAAATACATTAAATAACTAGAGTCTACGCCCTGTACTCAAATATACTATAGATAAGAATATGAATAATCCATCTCATCATTCTACATTTCTTAAGGCTCGTGGCGTAGAATTCGCATCGTATTTTAGTGTTTTGGATTTATTTACAAAAGTAAATTGTCTTAAAAGAGTATGAAAAAGAAAAGGAAGAAGTCCCAAAGGTTGGGGTCTTGATATCCAATCTGCGTGTAGTATATATGTGGAAAAAGACTTATCAGTTGTTAGACTTGTGTCATACCCCAAATTTTACCCTCATGTTCTTTGATCTTTTGCATGAGCATCATAGGTCAATCATCCTTGCATCACTAACCAATTCATCTAGCTTTGCGGTTTTGTTTGTTTTGTGGAATTGGGGTTTGTGGAGGAAAGGAGAAATTTCTGATTAACCAAGATTTGATTGAGGCCAAGGAATACCTCATGCATCTCAAGGATCCCTAAGATCTCATTAGGTTCTAAGAAACTCAAGTCAAGATTGTCCTAAGTGGATGGGAGAAGTTTTGTTTGCATCTGATTCAAAAGTCGAATGTAGCTTCATAAATGTCAACATTTGGGTTTTGTATTCAACTATGAACTTCACAAGTCTTATTTCATGGTGTCATATGAATGAATCAAGAAAAATCAAGTTAGAATCACAAAATCAAGAGTTTGGTGAAATTAGGGTTTTGGTTGAAAAATTCTAAGTGTGGAAAATCAAGGATTCTAGTCATCTTGCAATAGTCATATCTCACTCATCCATGAGCCAATTGGAGCAAACCAATGATCTTTGTAAAGAGGTTATCCTAAACTACAAGTTTTTAGAAGAAATCATGTCCAAAATATGAATGGATTTGGAGTTATATTGACTCAAAGTTAGAAAAAACTTGATTTGGAAATTCCATACTTAGAAAATTTTCTAAGTTATACATTTTAGCTTGTTGGGATGATTTGCATGGCCAAATTCAAGAGAGTTCCAAGTCTAATTTGAATTTTCCATCAACATGAAAGTTGTAGATAATCATTAACATATTTCTTTTGATATCAAGAACTCCTCAAAAGCATGTCTAGAATTCAAGTTATGGTGCTTTGAAGTTAGGGTTGCAAAGTTGTTAAAATTGACAATATAATTTTCAGCATTTTGAAAGCAACTTCATATGGATTTTTATTAATGACCCAAGCCTCAATTCAAAATTCCTCAAACATAGGAGTTGTTCCTTTTTATTCAAGCTTTTCAAGCATACCAAGAACTTCTCATTTGGACCAACCAATCTCAAGTTATGAAGCTCTAAAGTGAAGGATTTTTAAGGTCATGTTTTGGTAACTTAGAAATATTCTGCTAAGTCCCTTGAGTGACAATTTTTTAGCAAACTTCCATGTCATGTACTTCCAAGCCTTATTTCAATTTTCTTAAAACATGGAATTTGTAGATGGTTATCTCAGCTTTCCATTGATACTAAGTTTGTATAGATTTATGGTTTAAGCAAGACTTTATGGTAGAGACAAGGTGCCAAGGTATTCATGAAGGTTTGAAGGTCAGATTTGAGGACACAAATTGAGGGGCTATTTTGAGGCCTTTCCAAGTTTTTTATGCACTTTCCTACAATTGGAAAGTTGTTCCTTTGAATGTTATCTACCTAAAGATACCATTTTTGTGAAGAATAGACATCTACACTATCTCCAAAACCTACTCCAAACCCAGCTGCTCAGAGCTTTTGTTTGGCATTATGTGGAGATTTCAAACTTGATTCAAACTTGTCTAACAAGTTTGTTTTAATCAAGGAGGCTGCAAAATATCAGAATATGTCATGAAAATGAGTGTTTAAAATATAGTGACAAAGCCAAAGGGAAGAAAAAGCCATGATACCTTTTTGCTATTCTTATGCATAGCAAGCCAAACTTTACCCATGTGATGCAAGGTCCTTTTCATGGATAAGGCATTATTTTTTTTCATGAAGCAGCAAACAAAAGGTCTTTAAAAGAACTCACTTCGTATTTCTCTTCACCCTGATGAATAAAAAAGGAAGGACCATCAAAACTTTTCCATCATAACAATTCTAGGTGATAAGACAATTCACTTTGCTTCCAAACTCAACACGGTTTACTTTTCTTCATCCACCACTCAACACCATTAAACCTTCACACAAAGTTGTAGCGACAATCCTCACTACAAATCATAGTACCAAAGGAATCGATGATAACACCGCGACCTTTTCGAGTTTTTCACGGCCAGTTAGCATTACGCACTCTTCTTACTCATTGTCATGACTATGACATAGTTATACATTGCATTACACTTTGAGTGTTTTTGTCTTATGGTTTATGTATGTGTTATTAATATGTCGTATACGGTCTTGTTTCCAATATTGCTGCTATTTGCGTATGAGAATAGACATTGAGTGAAGGAGTCACAAACTTTTCTCATTGTCTGCTGCCATGGAAGGACGTTTACAATTTTGTTTGGAGCATAAAATATGTTACGCTACAACTCTGTTTTTGTGAGTATCGGCTTATTTGAAGAGTTATCATGAATGTGACAAATATGGATGGATGAATCATGAAGTTGTTGATTGGAAACATAGTATCCTGGGATGAATGAACACGGCGCATGAGTATTCGCGTTTTGCTCCTTGCAGACAATTTCTGTTAGACTCACATTCGTGTTTTTATGTTTGTGTAGCAACGGTTTCATATTGATGTTTGCATGGGTTCGCATGATGGACTTAGTATCGTGTTTGCATGTTTATAACCGTTTATGTTGTGGGTGTAGTAAAGATATTTGTTGTTGTGAGTAGCATGTTATGTTGTTGTTTACATTCATTGTTGGCACTTGTGAGTAGCACTTTGAGATTAAGTGTTTTGTGTGTTGCTGTCAATTTCATTTTTTTTTCTTTTGATGTTTAGTTTCTCTTTTTTATTCTCATTCAATTAATCATTTTTATTTTAGTTAGTAAATCCTATTTGATTAAATATTTTTTTAGTTAGTTAATTTCGCTAATTTAATTTAATTAATTTGATTAGTTAATTGAATTAATTTTTGATTGATTATTCTTGATAGTTAATTCTAATTAGTCTAATTAATTGATTTAACCAACTTTAGTCGAATAATTTTGTTAATTAAAAATATTTTCTTAATCCATTCCAAAGGAAAGTTCCCTTGTTGACTTATAAGTCATATTTTAGGATGATTAATGTTGCTTTCCTACCTCACCTTTTCCCTTGTCAGAGCCACCACTTTCCCTCTTCTTAACTTGGTCTTAGGTTAAGGTTTGTTAACCCTGTGTAAGTACCATTGTCATGAACACTTATCTCCCACCTTTTGGTCTGGTTAGAAGCAATTGGTTTTGCAACTTAAAAATAGGTATAGAGTTGGTAAACTCTACATGAGTATCATGGTTGTGAGTACTCACTTTCCCCCATTGACTTTGGTTAAAGTCAATTTTAGGTTAGATTTTCAACTTAGACTTAGAGAGTTGGTTAACTCTGTGTAAGTATCATGGTTATGGATACTTACTTCCCCTCTAGAACCTTGATCGTTATCAAGAGTTCCTCATCCCTAGTTAGGCTAAACTACGGAGGCTCTGATTCCTCATTCCTAGTCAGAATACTTAGGCATAAGATGTGATATCTTGTCGAGCCCTCTAACCACTAACAACTAACACTTATCCCCTCTTTTTGGTCTGATTAGAACTAATTGGTCTTGCAACTTAGAATTAGGTTTAGATTTGGTAAACTCTACGTGAGTATCATGGTTATGAGTATTCACCTTCCCCTTTGACTTAGGTTAAAGTCAACCCTAGTTAGAATGTTCAACTTAGACTTAGAGAGTTGGTTAACTTTGTGTAAGTATCATGGTTATGGATACTTACTTCCCCTCTAGAACCTTGATCGTTATCAAGAGTTCCTCATCCCTAGTTAGGCCGAACTACAAAGGCTTTGATTCCTCATTTCTAGTCAGAATACGTAGGCACAAGATATGATATCTTGTCGAGCCCTCTAACCACTAACTACTAACATTTATCCCCCTCCTTTTGGTCTGGTTAGAACCAATTGGTCTTGCAACTTAGAATTAGGTTTAGAGTTGGTAAATTGTATGTGAGTATCATGGTTATGAGTACTCACCTTCCCCTTTGACTTTGGTTAAAGTCAACCCTAGTTAGGATTTTCAACTTAGACTTAGAGAGTTGGTTAACTTTGTGTAAGTATCATGGTTATGGATAGTTACTTCCCCTTTGAAACCTTGATCGTTATCAAGAGTTCCTCATCCCTAGTTAGGTGAACTACGGTTGCTCTGATTCCATCCTTGTTAGGATACATAGGTACGAGATGCGACGTCTTGGCGAACATACTTAGTGTATATACCATAGGTATTTACCTTAGCATTGTTCCTTAGCAAGCAAACTTTAACATAACACAAATACTAACAAGAGGTTCCTGAAGAGTACTACAGATACTTAGGATGCTAACACCTTTCATAGGTATAACCAACCCCCAAACCTTAGATCTCTTAGCTGTGTTGTTACATAGCACACTTAGGGTTTTCTTCGATCTTTACCCTTTCCTTTGGATAAGTCAAAGCTCGGTGGTGAACTTCGTGATTTGTGATTCAAGTTAATTCAATAGTTTGATATCTGATTCTCACCACAACAACTTGAATCACACTAAATTCTATGAACGAAGACAAATACTTTGAATAGCTAAGGCCTAGGCCCCGTACTCAAAGGTACTCTAGACAAAGATATGAATAATCTCTCTCATCATTCTCCATTGCTTAAGGATCGTGGCACATAATTCGCATTAAAACTGATAATTGTTGAGGAACCTTTGTTGTGCTTGAGCGGTAATTCAGTCTCCAGTCTGTCTATGATGTTCTATTCGAATTTATGGATGTGAAGTCTTGAGAAATCCAAATCAGCTCCAATACAGGGAATTAGTCTGATCAATTGATCAAGAGATTTCTGACCGCTTGACTTAGACAGAGGAAATAAACACAGTTAAAGGATTTAATTGATCAAAGCAAGTTTGATCGACTTAATCAATTATGGTGAAATCAGACACAATGAATTCATGACCTAAATTTTAAGAAAAGTATAATTTCAAACCTCAAGTTAACCTATCACCTAAACTGAACCTAATACCAAATGAACCCTAGGTCTTATTTCTAAAATTAAATGAACATGAAGAGGAATCAGAGCCTAATTTCTTAGGGATTTGATTCCTCTAGGAACAAGCTACACAGTGGTAACCGAATTAAGGTAAAATGGAGAAAAATTTCTACCTACGAGGACAAGACTCTCCCCGATGTTGTTGAATTCAAAAGTGTAATTGAATAAAGAAGATGAAGGTGATGCATATACACATTAGAATCCTTGACTGTTTCTTCTTCTTCCTTGATTGATTCTTTTTTCATCTTCCTTGATTGATTAGCCTGTAGGATTTGTATGGTGTTGTTGCTTGTTGTTGTTGAATGTGAATTCAGAGGAATGTGAGTGTTAATGTAGAGAGATGAAAACAGTGAGAATTTGTGATTTGAAGAAATGATTGGGTCCAGTGATGAAATGGTGATGTGATGAATTTATATAGATTGGAGATTTAACAGATCTAATTTTGTTAATTTTGGTTCAGTGTAAGTTAGTTGGGAAAATGAAATCTGTTATCACACTGTTAGAGACTTCATTTAGAATTAGTTAGTTATGCAATTAAGGTTAATTGCATAGTTGTGATTGAATTAGTTACAATGCTATTGGACTCTGTTAAGTTCTAGCTTGCTAAGTGATGTTAGATAGTTATAGAAGAAGTTAGTTAAAATTCAGTTAGCAGTTCTGTTAAGCTTTAATGTTAGTTAATGCGAAATGTTAGTTAGAAGTTAATGAATGTTAGGGGCGAGTTAGTTGATTGTTGACTCTATTAGTTGTTTGAATTGATTCTATTATGTTATTTTTAGAGTGTGAGTTAAATATGATAATCAATAATTAGTAGATATGCTATAACAAAAAACAGTTAGTTTTGTTACTTCACTTGGTTTTGCAGATTGTTAACTTTTATTTGGAAATGTTACGTTAACTATACTGACAGTTAGTGTAGGTGAATGTTGTGTTGAATTGAATCGTTGGTGTTAGTTATTAAATTTCTTCACTTGTCAAAAGTATTGTCATGAAACTTTGGTGTTAGTTGTGATTGCTAGTGATAGAGGTAAATGAACGTTAGGGATTCCATTGTTGCTCAGTTGGTTTATGTGGTTTAACTCGGTTCTGTTAGTATGGTAATTGACATTCTATTGTAAAGGGAACAATGTTAGTGTGTAAACAACTCTTGTTAGGTGTTAGCTAATTCAAAATCTTGAATTGAATTGTATAAATGTCTTGAATTCCATTATTGACCCTATGTTGAATTTTGCATTGTTTTGTTGATGAATGATTTATTACAAATAGAATGTATTGTGAATGGTTTAGTCAGTTAGAAACTGCCTAAATGCAATGATATTAGTATGTAAATGTCAATTCCAAAAAGTGAATATGCCTGAATTGGATAGTTGATGAATTATTATTGATTGTATGTATGATGTATATATGTGATGAGATGTTATTGATGAAGTGACTTAATGCCCACTCGGGTTTTTTGTGTGTGTATGATGCAAGATTGGTATACAATGGGATTGCCACAATGTTTGGATGTTGAAGAACTTGGAGGACATGTATGCTTGAAGAAGTTTGGATTAATGCAAAAAATGGAGAATAGACTTTAGGACTTTAGGTCTAGGTTTGGAGAGTTGACTTTGGTCAACTGGTTGACTAAAAAATCAACAGTCGACCAAAGTCAACAGTATGTCAAAAATTGCAATTTTGTATATAATGACTTGGATTTTGTGTACTGGTGTACTGATTTGTAATTAAGCAAAGAACTTGTGTATGGTTTGACCCTTAATGAATTCTTCCTCCAAATTGTGACCTTGGAATTACCCTTGTGTAAACAACTTGAATTTTGCTTTTTGAATCATGACCTTGAATATGAACTTTGGGTATCAACTTGTAATGTCCTAAACTTTGACTGTTCATGCCTTGAATCCAATGCATATTTTCATGATTGACCCTTAAGAAAACTGATTAAACTAGCTCTAAATCCAACACCCAAGCACTAATAAATCATAAATACAAAAGTCTAACCCCTAAAGAATCAATGATTAGGTTTTCATGAATTTGGTTTAATATAAGAGCTTTCTAATTTGAGCGCACGCCCTAAGATAGACTAGGGAAACCCTAACTTCTTGTCAACACTTTGAATCCATGATGCTTGTCCTTTTTATTTTTGAAAATGCTAATGTAGATGAACAATATGAACTAATTAGGTATGAACGTATGCACGTGAGTTAAAGTCGTGAACTAGATGAAAATTGTAAAAGGTATGGTAAATTTTAGGGTATGACACACCACACTATCTTTTAGTAACTTGGCATAATTGTAGGGTTGTCTTAGTTGAGTAGTATATTCAACATCTTACTGTACACCTATATGTTTCAGAAACTTGACATACTTTGTTTGTCTAGAGTTGAGTGGTATTATTCAACATTGATTATTGAATTGTAATCTCTAATCACGGGTTGTGTGATTCATAACAAAGTGAGTAGGTTCTCATATTTAGGGGAACCCTAAATAGAAAGTTATTGTGTAGTGTTAAGAAGAGGCATTGAATAACATCAAATTTGTTGTTTCTTGTAAGACTAATCATACTAAACTACTAATAGTGAATTTCCTTTCTTGAGTTGTGTACTCAACCCCTAGATGTAAGTGTGGTTTCACCGAACTGTGTTACCAATTATTATGTTATTTATTGATTTTATGCTCCTTCATCTTGTACTCTTAATCTGTCTAGGTTATGCTTTATCTTGTAGAACTCGTTGTCTAGGACATCGAGTTTGACATTTGTCCCCTGAAGTACAAAATTTCAATAGGGCATGATCCAATATGACCTGGGAATTTCTCTCATGAGTAGCTAGAACATTTGTGTGCCAATCTATGAAAATATTTTCCAAGATAATTCTAATATCACTTTTAGCCAACTTAACCTTGTCATGCACATTCCCAAAACTACTATGATTCCAAGCTTTAAGGTCACCTTTCAGGATTTGCAGTTTCTTTGTTAACATAAACATGGGACAACCCACTACATTGGATTTCCAAGAAGATTCCACAACTTTTTGGAAATTCAAATGGGTAATCTACATTTGAAGGAATTAAAATTGAGACTTGAAACTTTCTTCTTGACAACTAAAATGTAGGAGCAGAGGGTAATGGTTTGATCTGGTTTTCACCAAAGTGGAGCAATTAAGCTTAACACAAGAGTAAATCCAATCTTGATTACACATAACTCTATCTAACCACTTTTGTGTGTGGTTTGTAACTGTTAGACGATGGCGCGGATCTAGAACGGGGGTTGAATAGATCCCTTGCTTAAAAAGAGTCGGCACTACCAATAAAATTGGTTTTAAAAATTTGTTTAATTTGCAGAAGCAACCGTGGAAAAATACCGTCTATAACAAACGGGTACTAGAAAACCAGATATGCGTTTTAGCCTATGGAATCGGATAACGAGTTATGAGAATCACTACGCTAGTCACACTATCAATTTGAGTTAACTCACTATACGGTGTGACTAGTTCCAATGCCTTAAACTATCAACATAATTAAAGGACAACACACAGGATTTTAGTTCAAACAGATTATCAAACACTTGGGGTGCGACGATGCACTACAAGTGAGTTCCGCTTTGAGTAAGTTGCTCTAGTTTCCTTGTACAATCAACAATTGTACTAGAGTCAAAATCAGTTTAGCACTACTCAAAATAGACCTAGATTAATTAATTGTTTGCATTAAAACCACACAAATATTAAGCAATGTAAAAGCGTAAGGCAAAAGGCACAAGGATTTGTTGAGGCAGTTCCCCCGTCGTCCATGCTTCGGCGTACGTCTGCCCTCAATTATAATAATATAATTGAGACCTTATAATATAGATTTAACCTGTTGTAGAATGTATATACAAGAATTGAATAGCAATCAAACAAACGAACACCCTTGTTGTTGTAGATGCTATCTCCTCTTGCCCCTTGATTCGAGTCGAATCAAGTCCTTCGACAGCTTGTGAATAAACCTCCGATTGCAGCTCTATGTTTGAACAACCTTCCGTCTTCAAAACCCAGCCCGACTGATTTCAATCACTCGTGTGTCGAACCCAAAACTCTCCTTCACGATCCTCCGTTTACCGTTACTAAATTGAAGGAACCAACCGCTCCTCGATTACCTTCACTCGGCTGAATATGTGTTGAGAAGAATCGTGCAAAAAACCCCAAATTTAGAGAATCTTGGAGGACAAAACCCTAGAGGTTTTATTCAAGAAAAACCTATTAATTCCTCAACCAGAACCGGATAATCCAATCAGCGGCTTCGAACGTTATCACCTCTAATAATGCATAATACATAACAAAGATTATTGTGTGTTATTGTTGTGGTATGCTATGAAGAAGATGAAGATGATGAGAATTGAATTGACACCTCTTTCACTTTTCTTGTTTTACTCTATAATTCAATTGATATGAAATGAAAAGAGCAACTAACTATATATACCAGACAAAACTGTTATAAATGATAAAACCACTTTCCAAAAATAAAAGACATAACAGAAAATTGGCATAAAACTGCGAGCGGTCGACCAATGCAGAGTGCAGGGTCGACCTTGACCCGAAAAAAAAAATTGTGCAAAACAAGCAACCGTGCGTCGACTGGAACAAGGCATGCGTCGAAGCATAGCCTGAATTTTTTGACAGATAGAAATGTCAATAGTATGAGTCGACCGATAGGTCGACCATAGCTCACCTGAAGAAAATACAAAGACTAAACACATATCATGAGTCGACCGGAGCAGAACTTTGGTCGACTCATAGACCTGAAATTACTAAAAATGCCTAGTTTCATACTCTTGAATCTTTTAGATGATACCTATGATAGACCAATAAAGTTTAACTCATATGGCATATATTTTGACAACTCTATATGCAACACCCGAGATATTTTATGCAAGCAAACAAATCATGTGAAACAAGGTATGCGCATGCAACATGGTGATAACGCCTAACATCGATTCTTCTATGAAGCTAAGTTTTGACATCATCGAAATGAGCATATCTTGTATATGAGGCTTTGCCCTCACATACTCCCCCTTTTTTATGATGGCAAAACACATAGAAACTGTCTGTATGATATGCGGCATTATCCTCCCCCTTGCTTGATGCTACGTCTTCACATTTGATCTTTATGGTTCTACTGAAATTCTTGACACGTTCTCCCCCTTTGACAACATCAAAAAGAAGGAAAGATCGATAAAGGTATGGTAAACAAATAATAGATGCTCATCTCAAAACACGCACAACAGGCTAAACATTAACAAACATCCACACATGACGAAGTTAATGAACAAAGACCAAAGAGATAAATAACACCATACACAAACAAAAAAATAGTAATTGTTGCTAGAAAATACAAACAAGTAATGATAGATAAGTTCACGATTCAAGACATTAACACATTAGAAATGTACTTAATACAAAGCAAAAAATTCACAACAATATAACAAGATGATGAAATGCAATTATGCAAAATGCATAGCCTTCAAGATCTACTCCCCATGAAATGATGACCTCTCCCATGAGATGGATACGGCGGAGGTAGTTGAGCATCGACTCGTTTGGTAAACTCCAATACTACTCTATTCAAGGTGTTGAAGCTTGTGGCTAGAACCCTGTTCTGATTGGCGGTTGTTTCAACAAGGCCATCGAACCGTTGTATGACATTAGAGGAGAATGTATTGAAGTTTTCTGTATAAGCCTCAAACTGACTTTAAAGGTTCGAAAGACGCTCATCCTGATCATTCATGAAAGACCGCTGTTCCAATTGCATAGTCCTCATCATCTCGAGGAGTTCATTAGAGTTTTGTTGTGGCGGAGGCTCCTCATAGCCCCAATGCGGAGGCTCCTCATAGCCCCAATGTGAAGGCTCCTCATAGCCCCAATGCGGAGTTTCCTGATACTTCGAATAATGTGGAGGATGATAGTTGTCGCGCAACGAAGTCTAACCGGTATGTTGCAATTCCCCCCAACCTTGGTCATTCCCATGATCTATGGTAGGAGATTGGTCAACCCAACTCACATTGATGTGGTCTTCAACTTCCATTGGTTGTCTATCACCTTGTTCATCTTGGTCTTCTTTTTCCTCATCATAGAAATTCTAGGTACCAAACAGTTGATGTTATAACGGATGCTATGACATCCGCTTCTGAATAGATTATTAAAACACTTAAAGAAAGCAGTAAATAACACAGGGAATTGTTTACCCAGTTCAGTGCAAATCACACCTACTTTGGGGGCTACCAAGCCAGGGAGGAAATCCACTATAAGCAGTGCTAATTGTTGCGGTTAGAATCGTGATACCAAGCTATTGATTAACTTGGATATTAATTCTTAAATTCACAATCGGACTTTAATTTATCCAAAGGAAAGGTCTAAAGAAAGAAAGAACCTTTTTTGCGATGTTACAACAACGCTAAGAGATTCGGGGATCAGGGGTTGGTTATGCCTAGGGTAGGTATTTCACATCCTAAACATATGTAGTACTCAATAGGAACCTTTTGTTTGTTTGCATTCTAAACTTGTTAAATGTTTGCTATGATTGAGATTGTGTAAAAGGTGTAGGTAAAGACCTAACGATAGTTTCTAAGTTTGCTCGCAAAAATATCACATCTTCTGCCTACGCATCCTTAATAGGATAGAATAAGAGCAATTGTAGTTTACCTCATTAGGGATAAAGAACACTTGATTATGATCAAGGTTCAAAGGGGAACAACCATATCCATGCTTGTGTAGAGTTTAAGAAAACTCTCTAGATCTACATTGAACACTCAAGAAAGGGGAGTAAGTAATCATCTCCATGATTCTTACATAGAGTTAACAAACTCTATCCTAAGTTCTAATTGAAGGAGCACTCCTAACAAAGGGTGAGCTTTTTAGACTTAAGAAAAGTCTAATGGACAGGTTCTAACTTAACTAAGTGTATAGATGACTTAACAAAGTCAAGGGAGGGTAATGAGCTACCTATGACACAAAGGTCAATAGGGAGACTTTCCTTTGGAAGGATAGAAAGATGAGGCAACTTGGATGAGAACTAAAGAGTTCCATCACTTGGGGAAATAAACTTAACAAAGCAACAATCATTCAAACATGATGAATGCAAGAGATATGGTTACAACAAAAAATAAACAAGCATATTACAATAAGCAAGGATTACAATCAAGAGGAATGGTTACAACCAAAATTAAGGTACAAGGATATCACAATATCAATGACTTTAAACAAGATAGATGGTCACAACCAAAGCATGTAAGCAAGATATTACAATATCAAGAAGGATTACAATCAGGGTAAATGGTTACAACCAAGAACATGCAAACATAGCATCAAGATATTACAATATCATGAAAGGGGAAAGTTCTTACAAGACTAAATGAAAGGTAATGACCAAAGCATATCTTGACAAAGATAAAGGTAACAACCAATGCAAACAAGTTATAACTTCATGGGGATTCTAAATGGAAATCAAATGAAACAAACATGATGCTTACAAGCAAAAGTAATTACAATCACATACACAAATGAGTTGACAAACATCAAGCTTATGAAAGAGGAATCAAAAGTTTTGAAATGTAAGGGAGGGCAAAAACCCTAACAAAGAAGCATGACAATTTTTAATGCAAGGTGTTTCTAAAAATGAAAATCCTAGAATATTAAAATACCATGTGAAACTATGCAAAAATACGAGACAATTGCAAAAAGAATCATTCACAAATGATAAATAATGGTGAAGTTATGTTATTTTGAATTTTGAAGAAAAATCAAACATTTTAGTGATAAAAAAAAGGAAATGCACTTGGTGGGTAGGGGTGTTCATGGGTGCGGGTCGACCCGCAAACCCGCCTATCCAAACCGAACCAACCCAGTAATTACCCGGACCCATTCATTTACGGGTATACCCGACCCAACCCGACCCAACCCGTATAGATTTGGTTCGGGTATTGGGTTTTAGTTTCTAAACACATGAACCCGTTGACCCAACCCATTGACGTGGCATAATTAATTATTATTATTATTATATTATTATTTATAAATTTTAAAGTTGCTATAACTTTGTAAATTGTAACGTACACAAAGATCTTTTGCACTTTCCTTCCAGTTTCCAATCACACATTAAATTATTATTATTATTATAATTAAACTTTATTATTAATATTAATCATGCTTGCTTGACTTATGCACTTCTAGTTTACACTTTACTGCCTTTTTATTTTTTTAATGAATCTTTATTAACTAATAATAATTAAGTATATATTAGAAACTTACTAAACTAAAGACAATACCACTTAACCTAACCCAATTTTTTTACTACGGCAAATCTCAAACGTCACCACTCCTCTTTCTCTCACGATTTTTTTTTCATTTTACTCTCTCACATTCCAATTCCATCTTGCTTTCGAAAATCCACAGTCTATACTTTGACTCTCTCATAGTTTCGTCTCCATATTGAATAAGGTTTTATACTTTTTATAGTTCTACAATATATTTATTTCAATGCAATATATTGTTTTTACAGTATGTACTTCAATAGTTTTATATCAATGCAAAATATGATGATAGGTTCAATGTAATGTACTATTTTGTTTCATATGATGCAAAGTACTATTTTGTTTCATATGATGAAAATATATTTTGATGCAAAGTCCTGTTCTGTTTCATATTATTAATTTAAATATATTTTGTTTAATGTTGTTTTAATAATAATTTATATTAAAAATTGTTTTTTTATAGAAAATGGAAGTGGAACAATCACAAATTGTCAGTGAAGATGTTGCTCATCCACTTGAACAAGAGCAAGAAGTTCAACAAATACAAGGAGAAGGGTTGTCATCATTGCCACCAAGTGCACTAATAGAGGTAAGCAAAAGAAAACCCTCTAGAAAACCTTCTACAGTTTGGAAAGATTTTAAAAGGGTTAATGATAAGGCTATATGTAAGTATTGTGGGAAACAATATGCTGCAAATAGTGGTAGTCATGGCACTACTAACATGCATAAACATTTGAAAGTGTGCCTGAAAAATCCAAATAGGGTAGTTGATAAGAAACAAAAAACTATAGCTATTGGAAAAGAAAGTGAGGATGATCCTAATAGTGTTAGCTTGAAACTTGTTGATTTTAATCAAGAGAGGACTAGATTAACACTTGCAAAGATGATAATCATTGATGAGCTCCCTTTTAAATATGTTGAAAATGAAGGATTTAATATGTTCATGAAAGAGGCTCAACAAAGATTCAAAATTCCATCTCGTGTCACTGTTGCCAGAGATTGTTTATGCTTGTACTTCGATGAGAAAGAAAAATTGAAATCTATGTTGTCTGCTAATAAACAAATGGTGTCTCTTACCACTGATACTTGGACATCGATTCAGAATATGAATTATATGTGTGTTACAGCTCACTATATTGATGACGAGTGGAATTTAAAGAAGAGTATATTAAGCTTTGGTATAATTGCTGACCATAAAGGTGAAACTATAGGGATAACATTAGAGAATTGCATGAAGGAATGGGGTATCAAGTCTATATGTTGTGTGACTGTTGATAATGCAAGTGCTAACAATTTGGCAATTGATTATTTAAATCGAGGCATGAGTTTTTGGAATGGTCGTACTTTGTTTAATGGGGAGTACTTGCATATGAGATGTAGTGCTCACATATTAAACTTGATTGTCAAAGAAGGAATAAAGGATATTGATGAATCTGTTAAAAGAATTAGGGCTGCATGTAAGTTTGTCAAGGCTTCTCCTAGTAGGTTGGCTACTTTCAAGAAGTGTGCAGAAGCTGTTGGTGTATGTTCTAAAGCATTGGTAACACTAGATGTAGAAACCAGATGGAACTCTACTTATTTAATGTTGAACATCGCTGAAAAGTATGAACATGCATTTTACCGCTTAGAACATGATGATGCTGCATTTTTAACTAATCTCCGTATTGAGTCGAAAGGATGTCCTAATCGAGCTGATTGGGAACGAGCTCGTATTTTTGGGAAGTTTTTGAAAACTTTTTATGATGCCACACTTTCGTTTTCTGGGTCATTGCATGTTACTGCTAACTCTTTTTTCAAACAGTTGATGGATATTAAAAAAATGTTGAATAAATGGAGGCACAATGTTAGTGATCCAATTCTGAAAACCATGACAGCAAATATGCAATTGAAGTACAACAAGTATTGGGAAAGCAATACAATAAATTATCTTCTCTTTGTTGCTATTTATCTTGATCCTCGTTATAAGCTTGACTATATTGAATTTTGTTTTACTCGGATGTATGGTGAAAAATTGTCAGAGGATATGTTAAAGAAATTGAAATCTCTCATTGCTAAATTGTTTGAGCACTATTTATTTTTGTATCCTGTTTCTCATGATGGTGGTTCCAATGCCTCATCTTCAAACATTGCCTCTCATTCCAGAATTGAAAATGGTGAAGATGATGAAGATTGGGACAATTTGTTTAGAATGAATATGAAGAAAAAACAATGTGAAGTGCAAAAAAATGAGTTGGAAAGGTATTTGGAGGATGGTGTTGAAGATGATTCTCCTACATTTAATATTCTCACTTGGTGGAAAGGAAAAACAAATAAATATCATGTGCTTTCCCGCATAGCTAGAGATATATTGGCTATCCCTGTATCCACTGTATCTTCTGAATCCACTTTTAGTACAGCAGGTCGTGTCCTTGATTCATTTCGTAGTTCCTTGAATCCCTCTACCGTTGAAGCTTTGATTTGTACTCAAAATTGGATCAAATCTCCTAAGGTCATTGATTTAGAAAAAGAGTTGGTTGAATTGGAAAAGGTTGAGTCAGGTATGAATTATATGTTTGAATTTTAAAATCTATTTTATTTTAGTATTACATTACATTATTCTTATTAGTTGTTTGTGTTTACATATATAGAGTTAGCTGAATTAGTTTCTATTGATGTTGGCATTACTGCGGTTGAGCTCAATACAACTGTTACTACTAGATTTTAAGGTATTTTCTAGTGTTGTTTTTTTTCTTCTTCTTTTGACTATTGTTGCTTAAACTTTTAACTGTTGTTGCTGGATTTTATGTTGTTGCTAAACGTTTCATTGTTGTTGCTGGAATCTTTTACAGCTACTGTTGCTGGATTTTCTGTTGTTGCTAAACCTTTCACTGCTGGTGCTGGAATCTTTTATAGTTGCTGTTAGATTTTGGTGCTATTAGACCAATATTGGACAAATACATCTATGTCATTTTAAGACTAAGTGATGTTTATTTGCTTTTGAATTATTTAGAATTTATGAATTTTATGGAAATGATATTTTATGGAATTTTATATATTATTAAGTGTTAATATATATGATAGTTTACGGACCTACTTTTAAGCATGTGCTAGAAAATGTAACATTTGAGTATCAAAACAACTAATATATACTGTATATTATTATATATTTGTTTTACATATATTGATATATATTTGTAATGGATAACATTTGAGTATCAAAATAACTAATAAATTTTTATAAATTAAGGTATATTAATGAAAATATATAAATAATTAATGGTGTATATGTATCTTAATATTTTTTATGACAAAGAAAATACATTTCAAAATTTTAATTGTTATATTTTTAATTATTCTATTTTATATGTAGGATTTGTCTCCACTACGTAAATAATTTAATTGTTTGAAATATGAAAAATTATATTGAATTGTGTTATAGATTTTTTAAATTGAAAATAATAATTATTATATACACAACCCGTGGACCCAACCCTACCCAACCCGTAAATATCCGGGTTGATTCGGGTCGGTTTTTAAAGTAGAATTACGGGTTTGATGATAAACCCAACCCATTGAAAGTTGAACGGGTTGGGTAACGGGTTAAGGCGAACCCGGTCCAACCCAACCCGCATACACCTCTATTGGTGGGTGTTGAACCCACCACCTTTAGGTTACAAGATCAAAATCTTGCCAAACCAGCCAAGGCGCGCGCGTGATACTTGAAGGAAAAAGAGAAAGAAAATATGAAAACATGGAAAATAGTGAAAAAAAAAACCAAAAGGGTTGATCTCCACACGGATCAAACCCAGGTCAAGGCAATGTCAAAGCCATATGAGAAAAAGGCATAACCATTGGGGTGGTGATGCATCCGTGTATTATGCCACCCCAATAAATACATATACTTAAAAAGTAAACATTTCTGAGCAAGGCATGACAAGCAAGAAACAAGGCAATAACATGAAAACGATTACATCACAACTTGGTCAAAACACCACCAATTTTCATAAAATTTAGGTCTAACTTATGTGAAATTTAATAAGGAACACAATGGCATCATCAGTTTTTCAAGATAAGGTGCATAAATTAAAATTCGATTGAAGATGCAAATAGAAGCTTGGAAATGCATTATGGTAGCTATAGCTCAAAACAAAAGTGGTTAAGACCAGATGAAGGTGTGCACAAATTTTAAATACACAACCTATGGATTATAGATGCAAATATCATACAAAAACAACTCCAAACAAAAACTGGTATGTGGACTGCAACTTGGACAAAAAAGGCTTGAAATGTGGTTTTGAAAATGAGAACAGTTCATGATGCAGCATACATACTCAACTCAATCAACATGCATAAAGTGGTTCACACACATCAAATCATGAATTCCAAACAGCTTGCAAGAAAGATCAATCAAAACAGATGATATCACAAGAGGTGAACACCTCCAAACAGAAGCTGGCAGCAAGCCTGCTCTTTCTTGCTTAACCACAACATCCAACAAGCATGTATACACAAACAATTTACACTATGGCAACTTGGTCTAGACAAACATTCTAACAAGCATGATCAAATGATTTTGCATAGGTCAAACAGAATAGCAACATAAGCAGCAGCCAGGTCTTTTTTGGTCATTACAATGCCAATCCAAAATATCAATTCATAACATGCCTTAAAGATGAAAGTCACAACTCTATGAACATAAACCAAGTCTAGCATGAAAACCTAGTTCTAGCAGCAAAATGGATCCTAACATGACAATGCTAGCATTAAACAACAATTAGCCCTAAAGCACCTAATGCACATTACAACTTGCAAGCATATGACAGTTTGGCTTGAATTAGACAGTTATAACAGCAACATATGATTTTAACATGACTATGCCAATAATCAACAATTAACCCTAATGCCTTATGCACATACCAATTTTCAAGTTTAATGACAGTGGTTGGAATCAAGGGATTACATGGCAGTTTCATGAACTTAGACAGTTAAGATATGACATGTTAATACAAACCTTCAATTCATTGACCAATGATGCTTACAAGCAAAATCAAGACAGAATGCAAACATGATTTACAAAACATGGGAAAAGTGCATACATGCTCATCACAATTAACAACACAAACAAAATATGATCATGTCAAGCTTGAAAACAGTCCTACCACAATGCCTAATGCTGACAGTCATACATTCATTAGCACATGAGTTGACAAACTCAAAAATGTCTCCTAACATAACCAAAGCATAACAATGTTGGTCCACAATACATCACATGTTTCAACAATATTTGTACATTCTAACAAGAGTGCACAGTTCTACAAACAACACCTCTAATTCTAACAGAATAGTTTGCAATGTTGTACATTAATAGGCTTGACATAACAATATCAAGTCACTGCTTCAAATGATAGTTAACAAACTTCAAGTTAGCACCAAACTCAAGTTTTACCATGAAAGCCAAATTCTTAACAGCAAATGTATCCTTAATATAACAATGCTAAACAACAATGGCCAAATGCACTAATATGCTTCACAAGTTCATGACAACAAGTATTGTGCAACTCATGTTCAACATTTATGCATATATGAGAACAAGCAAGAGTTGAAGTCCACTTACCTCTTGTAGATCTCCAAAAGAAAGCTAGCTGCCAAGAAAACCAGAGAATCCTCCTTGAGCAAAACTTGTGAGAGTTACTTCTTTTTTGAAGAAATAAGCAATTTTAATGAACAGTTGGAGAAAATATACTTCCAGCTGTGACTTGAGATCATGGACAGCTAGAGTATCATTAATATGATGTGTTCAAGGTGCTGTGATGATGGAAAATGGTTTGAGCAGTGATTTGTCATTAAATGTGCATAAAAGTCAAACTATGGTGTGTGGACAGTTGACTTTTTGATTCAAGGTTTTTTTTTATGAAACTAACTATTGGAATAGCTTCAAATGGTAATTTTAGGTTTGTGTATATGGTTTTTATGGTGGTTGTATGGCTAGAAGTGATGCTGGTGTGAAACTTGCAACAAGGCAATTTTGGTGATTTTGTGACTTTCTTCACTTACAAGTAAAGAGAGGCAAGAGTGAGAGCTTGATTTTCTCTTGGGTTTTAGAGGGCTCTGGCTTTTCTTATAACATAGAGGAAACCTCTATTTATAGGCAAGGAATGGTGAGGATAGCTTGTGAAGTATGCATTGCAAATCTTGATTTTGGAAGGAAATCTTAGCAAATCCAACTTGTGATTTCTCTGCAGATCTCTTGCTTGCTTCCAATTCCTTTTAGTCTCTAAAACCAGCTAGCTTGGAGCTGATAGAAGTGACCTATAGACAGCAAAGTCAGATATTACCTACTGCAGTAAAAAACCTTCTCTCTCCTAATGTAACTTTACAATTTATCTCATTTAAATAATGGCCTTGGATGATTCTTTGGGATTTGCTCAGGGATTCTTCTGATTTTTCCTAGCATACCCTCTAATACATCAAATTAGATGTCAGACCATGGTTGGAAATCAACTGAATAGTTGGGGAATGAGTTTATGCCAAGTTTGGATATGGTGCATTTCAAGTGTTTGGGCCCAACTTGCTCCATTCGAAACTCCCAGATCACAAGGGCTATGGAGGAGTTCTATAACTTTTTGGAAATCCCTCACGGAGCTCTACAATTTTTATGTTTTCATGATCTTCATATTCCAAGTGGAACTAAGTCAAAAATCCCTTCAAAGTTGGCTGAAAACATGCCTAAAAAAGGCCAGCAACTTAGAATTTTTCTAAGTGTTTTTCCCCTCTTTTAATGACTTTGGCCATAACTCCAAATCTATGCATTTTCTGCCCATGGACCACTGTGAGACTTTTGCAGGACTTGTCAAGACCTATCCAAAAAGCTTTGAACCAATACAATTGGATGTGTGGTTAGGTAGTTATGGTCTTTCCCCTTTCAAAACCCTAATTTCCGATTTTTCCGATTGTTAGACTATGGCACGGATCTAGAAGGGGGGGGGGTTGAATAGATCCCCAATTTAAAATTTGAGTCGGCGCTACCAATTTAAAATTGGTTTTAAAAATGTTTTAAGTGCGGAAGCGGCCGAGGAAAAATATAGTCTAAAACGAACGGTTATTGGAAAACCGGATATGCGTAAGCCTATGGATTTGTGACAATTCGAAAAAATAGAATCACAACACAAACTATGCTTATCAATTATTTACTTCAATTTGCAAGGTTACCTAGTTCCAATGATTAACAAGACACACAAAAACTAGAAGCAAAATAAGACAATTTTAGTTCAGGACTTTTGTCGAACAGTTTGTGTGCACAAATACCTCAGAGGATATTTATTTTGAGTAAGAGATTGGAAATACCCTAGTACAATATTTTTATTGTACTTAGTAGTTAAAAACAGAGTTTCAACACCTTACTCAATTTGTATCACAGTTTGACAATAATCACTTAAGCTAGAATCACTTATTTTATAAGCTGAATTGAAAATGACAGAAACTAAAGAACACACGATTTGATGAGGCAGTTCCCCCGTCGTCCTCGCTTCGGGGTACGTCTGCCCTCAATTCTAAAACTAGAATTGAGATATATTGAATATATATCACCTGTTGGAATGAACAGTTTACACAAGAGTTGATAGACAATGATACAAACAATCTCAAATGATGTTGATGCTTGCTATCACTTCTTGCACCTTGATTCAAGATGAATCAAGCCCTTCAATTTGTTGTGAATGACCTCCGATTCCAGCCACCTTATTGAATAACCTTTCGTTGTTCAAACCTTCGGCTCGGATGATCTTAGACACCAACAAATCAAACCCGGAAAGTCTTCAACACTTCAACGCCCTAGCTACTAAACTGATGAACCTTCCGTTGATCAATTACCTTCGCACTTGCTTGAATGTTGAACGAACTATTTCGTAGCAAAAGCCCTCAAAACCTTCTAGTCTTGATGGGTAAAACCTTCAAGGTTTTCTGCAAGAAACACCTGCCCCAATTTCCACCTGAACCGGATCTTCAATCAACGCGTTCGAACCTTATCACCCTTGAACAAGACACCAATCACAGCAAAAATGATTGTGTGTATTTGAGGATTTGTGTGTTGTTTGAAGGATGAAGATGAAGAAATATGTTGCACCTATTTCACGTTTCTTGCCCTGATAATTTACTCAAGATTTCAATTGTTAGTTATGTTATTTGACCAAAACTTCTATTTATAGAAATAATGAAACAACCAATCAACTGAAATATAAAACACAGCAGAAAATGTTGCACAACGCGCGAACGGTCGACCATAGGGTCGGCGTGCGCTGACCCGTGGGGAATACACAGCTTCATGCGCTGAGTGGTATGGTCGACTCATGTCTTCATGCGCTGATCCGTGGAAAATCAAAACATTCATGCGCCGACTGTAAGGTCGACGCATTGCTTCCATGTGCTGAGCCGTGAGAAATGCCAGGTTTCATGCGCCGACTGTATGGTCGACTCACTGCTTAGAAACCTGCAAAAATAACAACTTTCGCCATTTTGTGCATCTTGCCACATTCAGTTATGAATCAAATTAAGGTATGATGGTTTAAGAATAAAAGATAGGTATAGCATGTTGAAGTATTGCATGATACTTCTAATTTGTCCAAGGTTGTGTTTTGTCATCATCGAAAACTTGGAGGCCTGTATTGTGAGACAACTTGCCCTAACACCGATTACTCCCCAATCCTTGACCCAATGGTCATGAAACTACATGGATAGGTGTAATATGTTACTAGGAACATTTTTTCTTCATACTTTGAGGTCAAATTCCTTATGATTGAAGAGTTGACTTTTTGGTCAACCGAACGATCGATCGATGACTACCGCCTCGACTGTTGATGTTCTGGGTCTTTTGAGGTCTTGAAACTTCTTGAGTGGACTTCACTAAGACATATAAACTTTATGGACCATGATCCCACCATTGGAGCACCATTTAAATCAAAAGTCAAACTACAGTTGACTTTTCCTTATCGAAAACCCTAATCGGGGATCCTGGACTGCATTGTCTTTAATCTTTGGGTGAAAACCTCAAATTGGATTCATAATTGACCCAATGGAGTATATTTGATGTTGTGGAGACTTATTTCATGGAGAATCAATCCAATACATTGACTGATTAAACCATCGAAACCTCGATTCCCGGCTGTACGGAACCCTAGTTCACCTGTATCTTAACAAAGACCAACTTGAAATAGGTTAAGGTTAGATAATCAAATTAATATGATCCTAAAATGATGATGAAGATCTAAGGGGTCAAAATTTGGGGTGCAACACTAATTCAGAGCCAAACTACCAGTTTGCATTCTTCACTTAAGACCTACTCAATGCAATTCCAATCTAACATAAGACCTGAGTTCCTACTCACTCCCCCTCAATCACAGAAGTGATATCAACCCAATTAAGTTACAGATTAAAAAGAAGACACACTTCAAACAAATCTTGATCTTGCTTCACAGCTTCAATCAAGAGACACAACACTCGTGCTTAAAAGCTTAGAGTGACACAATCAACATACAACTCAAAATTACAGTAGTCCAATACAATCATCTAGGTAATGATTGCTTGGCTCACAAGTAATCCTAAGGCACAAAAACACACGTGAAGAACAAATTACACAAACAAAATTCTTCACTCAAAATCTCTAAGTGCTCAGTCAGGATTGCCACACTTCTATTTATATGCAGCACACAAACCTTGGGCCTAAAGAACATATATTAGGTTTACCCAAGTTAAACCAATTTCCATAATTCAGATGTTACGAATTAGGTCACAACCGTTTCATATTCTGCCCAGCCCTGACTAGAATCTTGCCTGAGATAACTAAGGAGCCATAACAGGTTCCCTAAAATCTAGCCTAACATATATCAGGCATCCTAACTGAAAAACCAACACGCGCCCTTGCTTTCAGCTTACCTGATGTCATAACATTCAACTTCACATCTAATATGCTCTGCACTAGCTAATCAAACTTACCCTGCAGTACACTACTCACAGATGTCATGACATCAGTCAAGACATCTACATACACAACAATGTTTTACCATAAAATGCAGCCAATCAAGAACATCTACAAACTCCTCCTTTAGCAAATTTTTGTCTAAAACAATCTGTCATCATATCAGAGAACACATGCAGCAGAAAAGTTCACAATACACATCTAATCATGCAGGATAGCTACTAGCTAATACTACCACTTAACACACATGCTGTACTACCAAATTAGAGTCAACTACACTACTAATCACACACACTCATACAGTCTGTTCTGGATTATGGATGTCACAACATCTACATTGACATCCTGAAAACACCTATTCCTCAGAACACAATACCACCTGCTAGTTCAGACTACAGATGTCACAACATCTTATAGAACATCCTGTGATTCTCCCCCCCAGCAAGTGCACAACACACCATGGCACATCAGCCAAACATAACCTACCAGCAAGCTATATAAACACACATTATCCAAGCAACAACTAGTCTACTACTAAGTTCCATCAAGGAACACACACAACCTCAATAGCAACAACAATAATCAAACACACAGGATCATTATCCTGCTCACAAATAGAGATCAACTCCAGCACATCAGCGCACCTGTAAATCAACTCAGAGCAGCAACATATCATCAACACATCTGCTGAGGCACATATAACTAAACCTGCTGTTTCTACTACTACTTCTCCCCCTTTTTAGCCACAAATTTAGATCATAACTAATGACTTAGCATTGATCAAATAAGGTCAGAAACAAAAATGTTAAAGGAATATTACAACACAACAACATATAATACTTGTTCACAAAATATATGTTCATACTGCTCCCCCTGTGTGGCAAAACAAAACTAAGACATCTAGTCATCAGACTCAGAGCCAGCATCATCACTATCAGTGCCATCCTCAGAACTGGAAGTTGCTTCTTCTGACTCAGCTTCATGGTCATCTTCTTCTCCAGAACCATCATCCAACTTATCCTCATCATTGTCATCAAGCTCAGCACATTCATCCTTCTCAAGAGAGCTGATCAACTTCTCTAGAATCAGCTTGCGTGTCTCCAGCTCTTTGCATGTCTCCTTGAGCATAGCAATGACTTCAGCTTTCCCTGTTTTTGAGCTCCCCTTGGATGTCTCAGAAGAAGTCATGACATTGTCAGGAACACGAGTTCCTTGAAACAGCTTGTGGTGAAAAGACAAGGTATTTTCTCTCTTGCTCACAGAGTCATTTTCTTTTAGGATATTAGGATACTGATTCAAGATGATCCCACAGATAAGAGATGGAAAAGCAATGGGGCCTTTCACATTGTAACTGCCTGCATGCTTCATTGTTTGATCAAAGATGTAGGTCCCATAATCAAACTTTGTCTTGGTTCCAACAACATAAATGAACTTCCCCAGGACAGTAGCAACTATGGATTTGTGGTTTGTGGGCACCCAGTTGGCAGCTCCAATCTTATGCAGCATAGCATACTTCACACTTAGTTTGCTGGCAACCAGTTTCCCTTTTGAGGGCCAGCTTTTGACCTGGTTGGCAGTTATAACTTGACATACTTTTTTGTCAGAAGCAGCTAGATCAGATTGAGCTTCATCCGATCTTCCTAGATAGTTATTGATAACAGTTGAGGAGAAGGTGACACACTTTCCTCTCACATACACTTTTCCAAAGTCATTTGACTTTCTATCAGCACAGTCTTCTAATAAATTCACTATGGACTCCTTCACAAGTATTTCATAGCACTTAGAAAACTGGGTGACAGTCCTCATTAAACCAGCTACATGAATCAGATTCATGATCTCCTTACATTTAAGAGCATTATGAGCCAACTTTCTTTCCAAGGCCAACCTCTTATGGTACACATATTTCCACCTGTTGACACTAGAGGGATAATGAAACGAGATATTATCAATAGGAACCTCAGGTACACTAGCAACATGTTTGCTAGTTGTTGGCTTCTTCTTGGGTGGAATGTCAGTGACATCACAAGCAACATCCGAGTCTGAGTCAGATTCATTATTTATTTGAGCCTTTCTTTTCTTTGGAACCACCTTGCTCCAAGCTTTTGTAGGGCCAACATGAGTACTTTTTGACACAGCTTTCTTCTTGGGAGGACTCTAAGCAGCTGCCTTCTTTCCTTTCCTAGTCATAAGCCTTTTGGCTATGCTAGGGTTGATAGTGGCTATCAGATCATTATCTGAATAGTCATCAAGGTTTACTACATCAGCATCATCCTTCTGAATATCATCATCATCATCATCATTACCACCTTGCACATTATCATCATCACTCTCAGCAATTTGATCCTTATCATCATTCTTTCCTGAGGTTGTACCCATGGTTTCACCATCTTGAGTAACATCAGTTCGTTGATCCAGGTGGAGTGCAGGAACCTCAGTGTTAAGAGGGATAGATATCCCAGGCACATCATGTGGTTCATTCAATATCCTAGATACCAAATTTGTAATAGTGTTATGGACATACCTAGAGGCTTCCCTATTGGCATCCTCATGAGGGATGGAGGAGGAAGTGTGAAGAGCCTGACCTGTGACTAATTCTCTGGGTCTTCTTGCATGTGGACTTCGTGGCTTTTTCACACTCATACCTTCTGGGGTCAACATTCGCAGAGGTGCCACCTCAAGAACCTGGTTAGGGTTGATAGGCTCATTTCTAGAACCAGAATCCGAATTAGCGATGGAGGACATCTTCTTGGGAGAGGTAGAGTTTGGTTGTTGAGACATTTCAGGAGGCTTTGACAGTGTGAGACAAAGTTTCCTATGGTTGTTGAGGGAGGTATGGAAGATGAAGAAGTGGTATGGACACCAAATGAAGCAAACGTATCATGTGTAGGGGCTAGAGTGATATGATTGCAAAATAAGAGGGAACTTAAACTTTTGACCTATCAACAGATGATTAATATTTAAACTGTTCAAAGTATAATTCCGAAATACCATTAATTGCTATAATTCCTCATAAATACAAATTCGCATCTTGATTCGAAAATTTTCAAATTGAGTGGCCTCAAGATCTCTTGTAAACATGTTGTTGTACCCCAAAATTTGACCAACCTTTTTTCTTAACATTTGGCTTATGTTTCATTGCATTTTAGCATTCTTGCATTTGCATAGCATAGTTCTTACAGGGGATCAAGTGTTTGTCTGTGTACCATCAAAGAGGAAAGTCTTTATTGGTTTCAAGCTCAAGCAAAGGCACTGGTACAAACCATCAGAAGATTTTCAAGGGGGTTCATAAGGTCTTATCACTAGTGTGAACATGAGGTAGAAGTTTTTTGAATACCTCAGAGGTCATGGAGGAGTGGAAATGGTCACTCAGTTCATCTAAACAATGTTTAGGCAAAAAGGGTGAAATTAGAGTTTCATTTTTAATCAGGCTAAATTTGTTTTTGAGAGAAATACTTATTTCCATGGTCTTCCATATGTCCTAAGGTGTTTGGGGATGGGATATTGACCATCAATTTTAATCAGAGGAGCTTCAATTGATCAGTTGATTGAAAATCAAGAGGTTTGGGGAAAAGTCAACTGTGTAGTGAAAAAAGTCAATTCCTGACTTTTTGAGGTCAAGATCATGATTCTTAATTTCAATATGACCAATGGGTGGAATTTGATCAAGAAAAGTCAAGGGAATCATGAAAAATCAAAGTTTGTTGATTGTTGCCATTTTGGGAATTAGGGTTTTAGAAACTTTCCATTTTTGGAAAGTTTTATGTTTGGGACAACCATCTTCAAAGCCATTTTTCTTCATGATCAAGGTTTCAAATGAACGTTTGGCCAACATCAAAGTTGTTCCTTGTATCTCAAGCTTTCTTTTGAGTACTAATTCATAATCATATGATATTTGGAACTCAAGTTATGATCAATCAAAGTTGGAGATTTCAATGATTTCAAAAGTTGTTAAGTTTGGGCAGATTTTTACACCACTTTGCACGCCAATTTTCGTCACCTTCTTGATGTCAAATGAAACTTTGTCCCAAATGAAAGTTGTAGAGTGTGTTCCAAGCTTTCCAAAGAGTCTAAGAAGTCCTCCATTGGATTTGAGAAGCTCAAGTTATGGATGTGCAAAGTTGGGAAAAAATAAGCCAATTTCATAACTTAGAATTTTTTCTGAGTTATTCATGAGCAATTTGCTTGCCACGATTTTCAACCACAAATTTCATGATATTCCAATCCTCAAATCAAGATAACTTCAACATGGAAATTGTTCCTTGCCATGTCCTCTTTACTTGGAACTCGAGTTTAGGGCAAAGTGATCTTTGAGAATCAAGTTATCACGGTTTAAAGTGGGTGATTCAAACATATTTGCAAGGCATTTGTTACAAGATATTTTGGCATAACCTTGCATCTTCATCATACAGCCTGTTAACTCCTCAAATCATGCAAAGGACTTGCATTGGGAGCATGCCAAACATTGCCAAAAGCTGTCATAGCCCCATACCTCTCTCCTTGCTAGCAGGCACAAAAGCAGCTGTCATTTCATAGCCCTATGGGCTGTTTGTCCTTGATCATCATCCACCCTTTGATTCAAAAACTCATGAAGAATGCAAATCTGCCCCTTCATTTTTCACCTTGGTAAAGCTTTCCATTTTACCCCTTTTACTTGATATTTAAGCTAAATACCATTCACCACAAACCCTAGACAGCAACCATCATTGTTACAAGAGAGATAAACCAGAACTTGCATTTTCAGATTCTTCCAAAACCACAAAATCTGTCCTATGCAAATTTCACACCAACATTATTTCTAATCATCCAACCATCTCAAAAACCATCCATACAACCTCAAAATCATGATTAGGAGGTGTTTCAACCATTAAACCAGTCCAAAACCTCATATATCCAAAAGTCAACCTTCAACCTAGAAAACTTTGACATTCTCATACAAAACCAGAAAACTCTTTGCTCAAACTTGTTTCAACCGTCTCAATACTCCAAACACCTTTGGTTTAAGGTGTACCAGCTGTCAAAAACATCCAAGGACCTCTGCATCGTTTGTGCTTGTATCTGTTACAAGGTTTCCTTCATTTTATTCAAGTACAAGAAAG
This sequence comes from Lathyrus sativus, assembly GCA_963859935.3. Lineage (NCBI taxonomy): Eukaryota > Viridiplantae > Streptophyta > Magnoliopsida > Fabales > Fabaceae > Lathyrus > Lathyrus sativus. The sequence goes on from OZ012741.1 coordinate 366,444,690, forward strand.
TTGTTGGTTCATCAAGGCATTGTTGGATATCAGCTAGAACAACTCTTCAAAGTCTTCCCTACTAAATAGATTGCTTGGAGGTCTACAAGAGGTTAGTAATCACTATCTCATTCATGGACTGTCATGAACATGATTGGTATGCCTTGTTTGAAATGTGCTAAATGCAAGTAGAGTTCATGTATGAATCTGCCACTGTTTGTTATGTTTCACTCATCATTATGTTTAAACATCTTGTTAATCATCACACAATGTTGTAACTATTATGTATTTGTTGTTTAAAACATTGATTTAGTGAACAATAACTTGCTGTCAGTTTCTATTTTGAGGTTGCAACCTATCATTGGAAGGTGTTTCGATTTGTCATAACAAACTTGTTGAGAGCATTAATTTTGTTGTGGTTAGAAAACTGTTTGGAACTGTCAAGAGCATAAGACTTTCAACTTGTTATTTGTTTTTGCACTCTGCTGCCATTTGTATGCTTTGAGATTTGTGAATTTCCAATACCATTTTGTATGTGGCCAAGACATGATACTTAGGCCTGCTGTTTGAGTTTGTACAAGAAGCTGTCATTAAAATCAGCAGGTTTTGAATGTTGAACAATGTTATGTCTTTGAATTTCCAAACATGTTAGTTTTGCATTCAAACTTTGAAAATGGTTTTGAAACCACCAAACTCTTTTGAAAACTATCAAATAATGAAGTTTAGGCTATTTTTGTTTGATTTTGAACATTATTGTGTTTGGTTGCCATTTTGAATTAGTGACTGATTATGAAAGATGTATAGCTCATCATTGTGTAAGGTTGTGTTGCTGCTCTGTTTGAAAATCTTGATTCCATTTTTAAAAAGGTTTTCTTATCATTTTGTGTCGAGTTTGCTGGTGGGATTCATGTAGATGGTCTTGGTAAAAGCATGGACCTGAGGAGTGATGATCGATTCATAAATGTTATGCTTGCTAACAAAACTTGACTCTCATATTAGGGCCTTTTTGTTTGAAGTAATTACTGTCATGAACATGCCCATGTTTTGTATGTGCTAGCTGTTTGAATATGTCTATATCTTGTGTGATTTGCCTTGTTATTGCCATTAGCACTTTTTGTTAGAGAACTGCTACTAGAGGTTTGTTTTGTTACTGTTGTGTGGGGGCATTTTGTTTTGGTTGGTTGGTTGAAGTATGTTTGGTTTAGAGCAGAATTGGACAACCAAGAACTAACTGTCACTTGGGGGATTTTGGACTATTTGAGTGGACTGTTGGATTTTATGCATAGCACTGTTATTGGACATTGGTGCATCGAGGTTTTGCTAGTCAGGTTCCACTACTGCCATATATGTTGTTGCTCCAATCTGCTGTGCTCACCTGGCTGTTTAATTTGTTGTTCATGCTTAAAATTGGTTGTGATTATTTTAACCAGTTTGAGGGCTTTCATCTAATTTAGTTTTTGGGATTAGCGTGTGAGATTGGTGTTGTGATGCTGTCATGGAGGATATATGCTTGCATAACAAAATTGGTTGTTGTTTCTGTTTCCAAACAAAAACTCTTTTGGACTGATGTTTTTCTTTTTTGAGATTTATTAATCATGATAGATTGGTTGCTGCATTAGATCAGTTAGGTTTTTTTTGGTATGCCTATTACCATGTGAACCATGTGCCTTGATCTCTCTATCTATGTTTCTGTGGAGGTTTGACAGTTTGTATTGGATACATCCATTTCCATGTTTGCCATTTGAAACCTATATTAAATTGATGCTTGAGATTGTCATGATAAAATGTTGGGACTGATTTTGTGCTGAAAGTTTAGTTTTTGTTGGCTTGTTGTTTTGGACCTCATTTGATGTTGGCTTTGTAAGGGCCAAACTGCTGCTGTCATAGGATTTGTAGATTGACATGTTGAGAGACATTTGCGTGTGTTATATATGTGCCATGTGACATGTTTAAAGCATTTATTGTTATGCAAGACCATGTTATCATGAGGTTTTAGGTCATGTTTAAACTAACTTACTTGTTTAAGCAACGATATTTGCAGCTGGCGTATATGATAGACTTTAGGCTTGTTTGTTTATTCTACCAACCATGAAACATTTTTGTTTGTTTGAATTAACTGTGATGTTCATGCTTAGATTTGGTGATACACCAGTTTGCATTTGAGGACCCTGACAGATCATGTTTGACACTGCTTTTGATTTGCTTATTGCTTCCTATTTTGGTTCAGTTTAAATCAGTTTCTGTTTTGACTTGAAAGTGCATACACATGTCCATATCTTGTTGTATTTTAATGTGATTAATGAGTGAATATCTGTCATGAACTACTATTGACTGGATACTACAAGGCTCAGGTTTTTGTTCAAAGGCATTGATTGGACACTTAGGATGATGAGATCATGTTGTTCTGGTTCTATTGCATGAAGCATCATCAGATTTTGATTTTTCTCTTTTGCTGATAGTTTAGATTAGAGGTCCTTATGTGCTTAATTCATGATGTGTTTAAGTGTGTAATGTTTGAAGTCTTGTGGTAAGCTTTTTACTCATGTTTGGTCTGCTATGTGTTTGGTCATTGGTTCAAGAGTCGCAACTCATGTGCCAAAATCATGTCCTATTGTCTTTTGATCCATAACTCTGTTGACACTTGACTTTCTGCACATGTGAAATTTGTGTGTATCCTTCTCTAAACTAGATTGCATCAGTTTGTACAACTTTGATCTCAAAATTCATTTTTAAATCTTCACTTGCATTTCCATTCGAATTCGGAGTTGTGTTCATTGTTTGAGAAAAATAACAGCACCATCATGTTCCTTGTGAAAAATTGAGTGAGATAGACTAAAATTTTATTGAATTTGGTGAAGAATTGAGGAAGTTGTGTTGAAAACGCCTTTTGAATTTTGTGCCTTGGCTTCCCTTGTTTTTGCCCAGAAAATTGCTTTGTTTTGGTATATGATTTTATGGGGTGGCATTAATACACAAATGTATCGCCACCCCAGTGGTTAAACGCCTTGCCTTAAGACCTTGCCTGACCTTGTGAACCTCTGTTCGACCCCCAGCGGGGGCGTTTTGTATTATTTTCATTCTATTTCTTTGTTTTGATATTTTAATTTCTGTTTCCATCAATTGTCACACGCATTTGTTTTCTTATTTATTTCATTTCTTTCTAATTTTTTTTAATATTTTCTTGTTTTTTTATTTTAGTTATTTAAAATTAGTTTTAAATATTATAAAACCCAAAAAAAATCATTTCTTAATATTTTTTTTATGTTAATTATTTTTCTTCTTCTTAATTTTAATTTTAATTTTATTTTATTTTTGAATTTACAAATTAATGTGCTTTGTGGTTTATCATCTTATTCCAATCAATTTCTTTCCTTTTTCATTTCATTTGCGAGTGAGTTTATTTAATGTTTACTTGGCCTTGTGCCATGATCCCCCTAGGATTCCTAGTCCCTCCATTTAGGATGGGAGTAGGAGATACATTAAGTGTTCAATCCTATGCATGATAACATTAGGATAGTTTCATTCCTTTTCATCCCGACTTTAGGAGCATTGTGCATGATGACTTTAGGTTTGAGTTTAGTCCCCCTTTAGTGTGTCCTTTCTCTTCTCATCTCAAAACCATCTTAACACACTTAATAAAGATAATGGATGTTGTGCCATGAGCCTTATACTTGGGAAATGGTGATTGAGGGGCCACCTCTCAATTGCCTAGAGTGTTTAGTTTACGTCCTTAGGACGATATGCGACGCATTCGATCCTAGGTCTTAGACTGTAGTACAACTCGCATTATAAACACTCCAATTCAAAACACTTCTTCTCTAAAAAACACAAAAACACTTCAAACCTTTTTCATCCTTCGGGATCTTAATCAGGAAAATCTTTTCAGATAAAAGAGTGTTGTTAACTCTTAGTTCTATCGCAAACAGTAACGCCTAAGTCTCCAATGGTCGAGCTGCATACACCAACTGCTAGAACTACTTGTTAACCCTACTCGGGCCTAAAAAAGTTTTGAACAAACCTGTGTTCCCTTTTAGCCCGAACTACGTTTGCTCTGATCTTTCTTACCAGATGAAAGTACGTAGGCACAAGACGCGATGTCTTAGCGAGCAATCTTTCCCCCCTTTCGCCCGTAGTTAGCCGAACTACGTTGACTCTGACTTCTCACTTCAGATGAGATACGTAGGCACAAAGCGTTGTTGCTTTGCCGAGTCACTTCTTTTTCTTTTGTCCTTCAGCCAGTAGTTAGATAGTTTCAATCACCCTTTTAGATAGACAACAAGCGTGGATCCCGTCGAGTACGACGGACGTGAGGGGTGCTAACACCTTCCCCTCACGTAACTGACTCCCGAACCCGAGATTTGGTTGCGATGATCGATCTTATCCCTCTTTTCGTTAGGTTTTCTCTGAGCGTTTCCTTTCCCTCTCTTGGGATAAATAACGTGCGGTGGCGACTCTTCTGTCATTACCGACCTCGATTTTTGCAGTAGCGACAGCTGTCGACTCTGCTGGGGACTGGAATATCCCCTATGCGAGTCAATCCTAGCGCTTGTCTATTTATCTTTTTGGGTGTGTACATATGTGCTTTATCTTTCTTTATTTGCTCTCCGCATTTTACTTTTCAGCACTATCATTATTGTTATACTGTTGAGGGAGGGAAGTTCTGATGAGTGATAAGCCAGACCCAGGCTCGAGTATAGACTTAGCATTAGTAGTGGAGATTAGTGGGGGGCCTGTTTGCTTAGCAGATACAGTTCCCCATGAAATTCACGCTCGGACGAGATTCTCTTTGATGATTTTCCTTCAGATCCTTAGGATCGGTTGGGATTTTGGATTTGAGAATTGTCGACTCTGGGAACCGATCATTTGGGATTCAGCTAAGTGAGGCCTCTTCGGGAAGTAATGATGATAATTCAGAAATGGTGAATGTATCATTATTTCTAGAAAGTCTGTGACGCTAATGAACGCATAGGATGCCATACCTTGTCAGTAGATAGGTCCATACCTGTGAGCGGGATTTGGTTGTGCAGGTAACCGTGACTGTTAGATTACCCGGTTTTCTTCACAGTTTGAATCTGTGTTCTGAGTATCAGTGGTTCCTACTGTCGGGTCTATGCTATTGTTTTGCCATGGCGAAGCGCCGGTTCTTCCCGATCAACAACACAGTGGTCTTGATCCCTTGTTTGTTGCATTTGCATTTCACATTTCTGTTTTTGCATTTGCATCTCATTTTTGCATATCCCTCCTCAGCCGGATTAGGAAGCTCACCCATCTTTTGTCCAACTCCGTCAGTTGATTTCCTGACATTCGCATTGGACTTGATTTAGCCTCTGGAAGAAGCATAGACACAACAGAGTAGAATGTGGTTGTTACAAGGGCAGAGTTTGGATTGATGAAGAATCAGCTAGATCAACTCGTGGAAGCCATGACAGTTATGACCAGAGGAGAGGCCGGTATTCAGAGGACTCTAGCGAACAATATTGCTCAAGCTCAGCCTGTGCAGATTCCTGTCGAAGTTCAAGAACATCCTATTGCCAGAGATAGAGATTTATCTTCTCTTCATGACACGAACTATCAGAATTTCACCTTCCCTGTGCCAGATTCTCAGAGGGTTGTTCCAAAGGTTAATGCTAGAGACCCACAGACTGTTGAGATTATAAGAAGATGTCAGTTGTTGGAAGAAAAGCTTGATACCCTGGTGAGTCGGGATACTCTTAATCTGAATGCTTCGAGCATGTGTTTGGTGCCAGGTCTTGTGATGCCTCCGAAATTTAAGGTGCCAAATTTTGAGAAGTACAAAGGGGTTAGTTGTCCGAAGCTACATCTAGTAATGTTTTGCAGGAGAATGACTTCACATGTCCATGATGACAAACTGATGATTCACTGTTTCCAGGACAGTTTGAGTGGAGCATCGTTAAGTTGGTATATGCAGTTGGAAAGTGGTAGCATCAGATCATGATCATATCTAGCCAATGCCTTCGTGAAGCAGTACAACTACAATCTCAACATGGCTCCCAGTCGCGTGCAGTTACAAGAATTATTTCAGGCAGAGAATGAATCCTTTAGAGGGTATGTGCAGAGATGGAGAGAATTCGCTGCTCGTGTTCAACCACCGCTTTAGGATAGAGAACTGGTTGACATCTTCTTGGATACTTTGAAGGGCCATTACTATGATATATTGATTAGTGGCAGAACGCTAAACTTTGCTGACTTAATGATGGCAGGGGAACGTGTTGAGAGCGGACTCAAGAATGGAAAGATTAAAGACATTCCCTTTATCTCAGTTGAGGAAAATGGATCAGTTGTTAGTTCGCAAGAAGAATGGGAGAAAATAAGGGATGTTATCCCAGAATCCCCAATATCTCAGGGTCAGTTTTCAGACGTTTCAAGTGTTCAAAGCCAACAATCATACCATCATCAGCCGTGTCAGCACGCTCGACGAAGACTAAGGAAACCTGAAAGTCAGTTTACTCAGCTACCAGTGTCGTACAATCAGTTGTTGCCGGATTTAGTCAAAGGTAGGATGATAGTGCCGAAAGAGACTAATCCAATGATCCCGCCGTACCTTCCAGGCTTCGATGGCAACGCTCGCTGTGAGTACCATGTTGGGGAACAGGGGCATTCAACAGACAATTGTAAGGTGCTTAGGAGCCAAGTTCAGACTCTGTTAGACTCTAACAGGTTCTCTATCATGCCTCAAGGTATTATCCAGATTAATGATTTTCCTTCATCCAGCCATGCGGGCACGATAGTTCTTGTTATGGAAGGATCCATCGGAAGTGTGTGTTCGGAAGAATATCAAATTGAGGGCTCAGTTGAATATGAAGGAAGTTGCTAGAGGTTTCTGTGCCGGTTGTCTCATATGTTTTCTCTTCTTACGTGTTTAGCTTTTGTTCATTGCTGTTTGCTGACCATCACCGGGCTTGTTGGCTGGGGTCATTGTATTTTGTACTCAGTTGTGCTTGTTTGCTTCTTTTGTTGGTTTTACATAGTTGTGTGAGGTGTTTACCTCCGTGCTTATAGCTTGGGTTTTCTTTGTCTTGCTGTAGATTTGTGTTTGCTTTCTGCATTGCATTCTCGCATAACAGGTACCTCAGAATCGTGGGTCTTATTTCCTGCATTTCGTTAGTTTGTTGCAGGAATCCCCGCAGAGTTATGGAGCAGGTTCAAGCCGAATTGATTGAAGTCCAAGGCTAGCTAGGGCAGATTATGATGGACATGCAAGAGTTTCGTCTGGATCAGAAGACACTCAGAGAAGAAAACCATCAGCTGAAGACCCAGGTGGGCTTGATCATGGAGGTGATAAAGAATGTGCTAAGAAAAGAAGGTGATCAGCTACCTGAGGCCGCAGTAAAAATGTTTGTTCTGCTTGTGCCTGTGGAACCTGTGCCAAGGTGTGATAAGCCTCAGATATCTCATGCACGACAGAGAGCTGTAGGATTTTCTCGTCAATGTCCTGCTTCTTAGGATAATCATATGCCTAGGAGGTATCAGAAGACAAGGCCATGTAACAAAGTTTTCGATCAGATTCCTACGACGTATGCTCAGCTGTTGCAACTATTGCTTAAACACCAGGTGATTAAGCTTCGGACCATGAATCCTTTGACTGGTGAGCCTCCATCAGGTTTTGATGTGAATGCCCATTGCGATTTCCACTCTGGGGTATTGTGGCATAACATTGAGGACTGTAAAGCTTTTAAGCATAAAATCCAGGACCTGATTGACTCAAAGGCAATTGAATTCACGTCGAGCGAAAGGCTAGTCATACACGTCAATCGCTTATCTGCTTGAGTTTGAAGACTTCAGGAGGCGCATCCTCCATCAACAAATCAGTTTGAAAGCCCAGTTCCCAGGAGCTGGCAATTTTCGTTTTATCTTGTCATTTCTTTATATTTGTAGTTTCTTTCTTATTTAAATTGCAATCTTGTGTGTAAAACTTGTTTGTTTTCATGTGATAATGATAATGGAATGAGTATGCTTGTTTTGTTTAAATCCATTCGTGTTCACTAATTGCTTTTACAGATATCCAATGCTTGGTTAAGCAGAAACCGGAGAGGATGACGAAATTGAAAGACGCGCAAGCTTCCATTTGTATGCTTTTGAATAAAACCTGCTGATGATGTACATGCATTCTTTCAAATTCCTAAACGCCGGAGATATAAGGATGATAATCCCTTGTCAACCCCTTTGAGCCTAGTAGTAGGAGTTTCTTTCTGATAACGAAAAACCCTCAATCTTAACCTGGGGCAGGGTAGGGGTTAGCTAATTTGACCAAACATCCAAATTGCAGAAGGAGTGTTCCCGTTCGAGGAACAATCACACCCCTAGAGGTCGTGCCTAAAAAACCATAATGGTTAAACTTCAGGAGTGAAACAGTCACAATCCTCTAAACACGCCAGACAAGCCAGTGTCACACGATTTGTTCAAAAAAAAAAAGAGAAAAGAGAAAAAGAATAAAAGGAAAATCCCGCTAAGTCGAATCTTGAAAACAAGCGACTTAGGAAAAAATGAGGGCATCCCGCTGGACTTTGAAATCAAAAGAAACTCAAAAAAGCCAGTCCAGGCAAAAGTTAGGGAAATAAAAAAACGATGATGAAAAGCAAGTCGTGTGATTCAGGCACCAAAGACGAAAAAGCGAGTGACTGTCACTCCAAAAACCTATGGTTTCCTGAACCATCACTCCTATCATTCAACCTTCGAGAGGTGAGCGCTTGTGTCGAATTAGCTGAATATAGGATTGGAGAATATCAAGGAGAGTGGGCGGGTTAAACAGAACTTTGAGCCTTATATCCTTTCCTTCAAAACCTTGAACCTAACCACGTTACAACCTAAAAAAGTCCTAATTGAAGCAGGTTTGTTTCGAAAGCATACTTCGGTAAAGATCGTGTTGAAACTGACTCCTAAAAGGATTCTTCTTACCATTTGATATTATGGTAAATGATTTGTTCATTATGTGCCGTAAACTGTTTTTTTCCTTTCAAGTGAACAGATTGGATTTCAAAACTGTCATATGTATTGCATTTAATATATCTTTTATTCTGAACAACTTGTTTTACTTGCGAGTAAGCGCTTGACAGCAGGAAAGTTTCCTACAGTGGAAAGTCTGATCAGGATAGAATGAAGAACGCCCGAATACTCCGTGAGCTGGGGCAAGCTATATCAAATGATCCCTAGTGAAGTCAGCCATCCAAAGTCAGTTATTCTGGGGCAATCAGGTCGAGATTCAGTAAATCTCTCGAAGCCAAAAATTCTACTCCACTAATCAGCCAATCAGGGGCAAAGTCATTGCAAGACTAGGGCAGGCCATTCCAAGAAGTTATTCCCGACTCAGAGGGCATTTAATCTGAAGCACCTCTTTGAGGTTCAAGTGCTGGGGCAGTTCATCTTGGTTTGTCAGGGTATAAGAATTTTCAAATTTCCTTTCAAGGAACATCCCCACAGAGATCCCACAGGCTGGGGCAAATCAGAGGCGAAGGAATTGTTCCTCTCCGTGTCATCAGAGCTACTCGAAGCCACTCAAGCAGGTTTAGCTAATCTTCAAGTTCAAGACGAATGTCGGGAAATCATGTTACTATCCTTTGACCTTTCAACCAAAAACCTCTGAATTCAGGCAAGATATTTTCCAGCGGCAGTCGTACCTGACCCTTCACCTGTCTTCCCTAGCAAAAGTCCAATCATACTTGGCACATCCGGTTATTCCCAGTGGAGTTGGCTTCACCTCTTCAACATTTATTTTGCTGGAATGTTCTGTTATCCAGTTATCCCCGGCAGCCCGAGCCTGCATCTGCATCTTTGTATATAGTTACCATATTTGCATCATCTTTGCATTTCATCCTCAAATTCGTAGCATTTCCATTTCGTATGGAGCATTACGCCATAGAAAAATTCAAACATACGCATATGCATGTGAAGCATAGACCAGTTTTCTATCATCCTTCCATGGCAACATGAATCACTCTGCGATCAGCACAGGGGCATTTTATTCAATGTTTGTATTCAGACAGCTCATCGGTTTACTTTCTCTCGGGTTTCAGATTATATGTCGGTTATGCTTTGTCCATCAGTCATCTAATGACGACAGGCTTTTCTTTCCGCCAGTTCCTATCGACGATGTGTTTCTCCAGCAGGTTTTCTTTCCGTCTATCATTAGACGATGTGAGTTTTGGATATGGTTTTCTCTCCGTCAATCATTAGACGATGTGAGTTTTGGATATGGTTTTCTCTTCATCTATCATTAGACGATGTGAGTTTTGGATATGGTTTTCTCTCAGTCTATATTTAGACGATGCGAGGTTTCAAGGCGATCTTTCAGATATGGTTTTCTTTTTGTTTATTGGATGAGATGACATTTCAAGAGGGGTTATTCCTGGCTGTCGATTCTTATTGACGTCGGGGCTCTTTGAAGAATGTTAGGATTCCCTAGTTGTCGATTCTTATTGACGACATGGCTCTTTGGAGGTGGTTTTCTTCCTGTCAGTGCTTATTGATGATGTGACCCCTTTGAAGATATTTTTCCATTAACTCCTATGGACGAAAGGATTCTGAAATTTGATGGGTGGTTTTGAGGTTCATTGACGTAGTCTATATGTTTCTTCCTGTCTATCATTAGACGATGTGAACCTTCGGGATTTTTCTTCTTCCTGTCTATCATTAGACGATGTGAACCTTCGGGATTGTTTCTTCTTCCTGTCTATCATTAGATGATGTGAACCTTCGGGATTGTTATTCTTCCTGTCTATCATTAGACGATGTGAACCTTCGGGATTGTTTTTCTTCCTGTCTATCATTAGACGATGTGAACCTTCAGGATTGTTTTTCTTCCTATCTATCATTAGAGGATGTGAACCTTCAGGATCATTTTTCTTCCTGTCTATCATTAGACGATGTGAACCTTCGGGATATTTCTCTTCCTGTCTATCATTAGATGATGTGATTTTGGATATGGTTTGCTTCCCGTCTATCTTTAGACGATGTGATCTTCGGATAAGGTGTTCATTATCGGATAATCATTGAGCTTGTTGCCATTGCAGCTATCGTTTCAATTTCTCCAGAGGGTTTTCTCCTGTTTCTGTTTGCAGTTAATCTCTGCGGTTGGCAAATTTCCGGGTTCTTTTGTATTCAACCGTCTTTTACCTTGATTGTTTGAAAGCCGTTCGCTTTTCACCCATTCAGGTCTAAGTCGCTTGAATAGGGGCAGCTGTTGTACCCCAAAATTTGACCAACCTTTTTTCTTAACATTTGGCTTATGTTTCATTGCATTTTAGCATTCTTGCATTTGCGTAGCATAGTTCTTACAGGGGATCAAGTGTTTGTCTGTGTACCATCTAAGAGGAAAGTCTTTATTGGTTTCAAGCTCAAGAAAAGGCACTGGTACAAACCATCAGAAGATTGTCAAGGGGTCCATAAGGTCTTATCACTAGTGTGAACATGAGGTAGAAGTTTGTCGAATACCTCAGAGGTCATGGAGGAGTGGAAATGGTCACTCAGTTCATCTAAACAATGCTTAGGCAAAAAGGGTGAAATTAGGGTTTCATTTTTAATCAGGCTAAATTTGTTTTTGAGAGAAATACTTGTTTCCATGGTCTTCCATATGTCCTAAGGTGTTTGGGGATGGGATATTGACAATCAATTTTAATTAGAGGAGCTTCAATTGATCAGTTGATTGAAAATCAAGAGGTTTGGGGAAAAGTCAACTGTGCAGTAAAAAAGGTCAACTCCTGACTTTTTGAGGTCAAGATCATGATCCTTAATTTCAATATGACCAATGGGTAGAATTTGATCAAGAAAAGTCAAGGGAATCATGAAAAATCAAAGGTTGTTGAAAGTTGCCATTTTGGGAATGAGGGTTTTAGAAACTTTCCATTTTTGGAAAGTTTTATGTTTGGAACAGCCATCTTCAAAGCCATTTTTCTTCATGATCAATGTTTCAAATGAACCTTTGGCCAACATCAAAGTTGTTCCTTGTATCTCAAGATTTCTTTTGAGTACCAATTCATAATCATATGATATTTGGAACTCAAGTTATGATCAATCAAAGTTGGAGATTTCAATGATTTCAAAAGTTGTTAAGTTTGGGCAGATTTTTACACCACTTTGCACGCCAATTTTCGTCACCTTCTTGATGTCAAATGAAACTTTGTCCCAAATGAAAGTTGTATAGTGTGTTCCAAGCTTTCCAAATAGTCTAAGAAGTCCTCCAGTGGATTTGAGAAGCTCAAGTTATGGATGTGCAAAGTTGGGAAAAAATAAGCCAATTTTATAACTTAGAATTTTTTCTGAGTTATTCATGAGTAGTTTGCTTGCCACGATTTTCAACCACAAATTTCATGATATTCTAATCCTCAAATCAAGATAACTTCAACATGGAAATTGTTCCTAGCCATGTCCTCTTTACTTGGAACTCGAGTTTAGGGCAAAGTGATCTTTGAGCATCAAGTTATCATTGTCCAAAGTGGGTGATTTAAACATATTTGCAAGGCATTTGTTACAAGATATTTTGGCATAACCTTGCATCTTCATCATACAACCTATTAACTCCTCAAATCATGCAAAGGACTTGCATTGGGAGCATTCCAAACATTTCCAAAAGCTGTCACAGCCCCATACCTCTCTCCTTGCTAGCAGGCACAAAAGCAGCTGTCATTTCATAGCCCTATGGGCTGTTTGTCCTTGATCACCATCCACCCTTTGATTCAAAAACTCATGAAGAATGCAAATCTGCCCCTTCATTTTTCACCTTGGTAAAGCTTGCCATTTTACCCCTTTTACTTGATATTTAAGCTAAATACCATTCACCACAAACCCTAGACAGCAACCATCATTGTTACAAGAGAGAAAAACCAGAGCTTGCATTTCAGATTCTCCCAAAACCACAAAATCTGTCCTATGCAAATTTCACACTAGCATTATTTCTGATCATCCAAACATCTCAAAAACCATCCATACAACCTCAAAATCATGATTAGGAGGTGTTTCAACCATTAAACCAGTCCAAAACCTCATATATCCAAAAGTCAACCTTCAACCTAGAAAACTTTGACTTTCTCATACAAAACCAGAAAACTCTTTGCTCAAACTTGTTTCAACCATCTCAATACTCCAAACACCTTTGGTTTAAGGTGTACTAGCTGTCAAAAACATCCATAGACCTCTGCATCATTTGTGCTTGGATCTGTTACAAGGTTTCTTTCATTTTCTTCAAGTACAAGAAAGTTGTTGGTTCATCAAGGCATTGTTGGATATCAGTTGGAACAACTCTTCAAAGTCTTCCCTATTAAATAGATTGCTTGGAGGTCTACAAGAGGTTAGTAGTCACTATCTCGTTCATAGACTGTCCTGAACATGATTGGTATGAAGGTGAGAAATAAACACAAGAAAGGAGGGATTGAATTGGATTTACGCCTTAATAAAACTTTTTTCTTTTCTTGTCTTCTTCTTCACTTGATGCTTTTATGCGCTTATATTAAATACATTGCGGAAGCATAAATAATAAAGCATAAGTAAAGAACACATCATATATCCTGGTTCACTTGAGCAACTCCCAAGCTAATCCAGTCCACCCTTCCAAGGTGATTTCGCCTTAATCAATTAAGGACTTAATCCATTATAACCAAACTGATTACTGATGCATAAGCTAACTGCAAGTGACTAACAACTTGACAATGACACGTTCAGGGATCCCCAAGGATATAACGTTCATTGACACCTCAATAGAATCCGATCACTAAAGATCTCCTATTAGGATTTCCACAAATGACTACTGTCACTTGTCATCTCAAGTATACCGATCTTCACTAGATCACTTGAGGAACCACTAATTCTAAAATAGAATTTTTGTGTTTCCGGAGATTACAATGGTGCTTCCTAGCAAGCTAATAACTCTAAGTTTAGCACATAGCAAGTAATGAGCAACATCTCCTTGCTACCTAATACAAAAACTAATTCTAATAATAACTCTCTAAGAGATTATTAAAACATAGCTTCTATATTTCTTAAAAGCTTTTCTGTGAGTGAGCACTAAGGCTTCTTTTCACTTGAACTTTATCTTTTCTTCATGGCAACAGTAGTACCAACAGTGCAACAGCGCAAGCCATACGAGCAACAGCTCCAGCAACAGCAATGCCAAAAAGCCAACCTTTGAATAATCAAACGTTCTGCTTTTATAGTGCTTCCAAGAATGACGTTGTGAGGATAGAAAAGTCCTTTATATTTCCAGCGGTCATATTTTCAACGGATAGAATAAGCACGTGTTGGATGACATCACTTTCTTGTCCTTTTCCATAAGCACATGATTTATCAAATATGAATAGCAGCAACTTATCTGATGTAACATGTCTTGCATTTGGATGAATCTTCTTCTGACGTAATCTTCCACTTCAGAATCCAGTCTTCAGCATTCCAAGAACTAAGTTTCCTCTGAAACAATCTTGAGAATCTTCATGACTAATTCTTCAGAAACCATTTCTTCAGAAACTTCAGAGCCTTGGCCCTCAGAACACTTCTTCAGAGTCTTGACCTTCAGAAAACTTCTTCAGAGTCTTGACCTTCAGAACCTGTCTTCAGAGTCTTCAGAATCTTGACTTCAGAACCCATCTTCAGAGTCTTCAGAGTCTTGACGCACTTGGTCTTCAGAGCCTTCAGCCTTCAGAACTTCAAGTCATCAGAGTCTTCAGAGTCTTTACCTTCAGAACCTGTCTTCAGAGTCTTTACCTTCAGAACCTGTCTTCAGAGTCTTGACGCACTTGGTCTTTAGAGCCTTCAGCCTTCAGAACTTCAAGTCATCAAAGTCTTCAGCATGTTCTCTAGAGGACTCACTCTTCAGAGACGCTCGTTAGCTTCCAGATCAGATGCATAAATCAGAGCAGAATCCACTGATGCATTGCAACTACAATATCCAGCATCCTTGATTCTTTACTGAACATGATCAGATGCAGAAACAACCTTGCTTCTTTACTGAGCTTCATTTGCTTTCAGATCAGATGCACTTCTTCAGATCAAAATACACAGGCTCATTGCAACAGCAATATACAACATCCTTGATTCTTACTGAACGTGATCAGATACATAAGCAAACTAGCTTCTCACAAGCGCTTCATGACGTCACACTAAGTAACTCCATAAGTTACTAGCTGCACATGTTGCTTCTGTTTGTTTGGTCTAATATATTTAATTTAATATGACCCGCACATAACAAACATTAAACCATAAAATGGTTCTTTCACAAATACTCAACTGTTATCATCAAAACATAGAGATTATCTTGTAGAGACAAATCTTGCTCTTACAATCTCCCCCTTTTTGATGATGACAAAAACATGTATTTTGATAGAACATTTTATACAGGGTAATCACCAAGCATTAACCTATTCAGAGTTCTAAGCAACTGCTCCCCCTGAATGTGTTAACCTTTAAAACATTTTTATGCTTGTTCAGAGACATACTCTGATCCCAAGACTTACAAAAAATAAATTTGATAAAACATAATCAAATAGAGTAGAATAGAAGGAATACTTCCCTACTATATAAGATAGCATAAGTCTTCAGCATCTGGACTAGTTCAACATAACTTCTATCTTCAAATCTTTATAACTTGTCTTCTCTAAGCATTGTATCAGAATCATATAACTTCAGAATCTTCTAAAGCATTTTCTCTTGATCTTCAACACATCTGTTTATCTACAGATGAGAAACTCCCCCTGAGTTTCAGACTGGGTGAAAATCAAATATCCTGACTTGTGAACCTTCCTGGGAGAACTCCCCCTGATTACAGTATGTCAGATATTTGGATCTTCTGATCTTGATACATTCTTGATTCTTGCTTTCTCGGACTTGCTTTCTTCTCAGATTTTTGATCTCTTGAAGCAGTTTGATACCAATAGAAACCAATAGAATGTTTACTTCTGAATCTGATACCAATATTGAATCTGAGTCTGATACCCATGTTGGTTTTTATTCTGACACCAATATATGATACTCATGATTTTGATTCTGAATCCAAATCTTGCTTCTATGAAGATTTCTGATTCTTATGCTCTGATTATCATATTCATAGACAATTTACATCTTCTGAACATTCTGATTCCAGATGACTTTAACTTTCAGATCTCTGAACAGTATTGGGTCCATCTGATTCTGAATCTATGTTCACGAAGTGTATAACTTCTATTATATGAACACCAGTTCATTTGAACTCAGATTTCTTTCATTTAACCTGTTTAGAATGCCTAGTGAACTTGTTCAGAGTTCCTCGGAAAAACATCAAACACACATTTAGTAATAAACGCAGTTTATATGTTGCATTCTCTTTCAGGTTATAGAATATATCAAAGTTATATTCTATTTCTCAAAATCATTTTCCATTTCTCCCTAAGTTATATTAAAAACATCTTTCATTTCTCCCTATTTCATTTTCCTCATTATATACTATTATTCCAGATTATATCAAAATCATCTTTCATTTCTCCCCCTTTTTGACATCATCAAAAAGTTTGAGTTTTTCATAAAGACAGATTTTAAGAAAAATTAAATTAAAAAGATAAGAGTTAAGAGATAACACCTGAGAACCTAATTCTTATAGGTTGATACTAATTGACATAGGTTGATATCTTTTCCAGATTGCATCTTCTATATCTCCCCCTGCTTCTTGGAGAGTGACAACTCTTCAGAGTTTGTAGAAGCATGCTCTGACGAGGATTGTTGACAAGTTTCTGATCACCAGATCTTTCTCTGACAACTTGTGCATCCTTCATAGCTTGTTGATCTTCTATATACTTACTAATGTCACGTTCTCAATGTGCAAGAGTAATTTCAGAAGAAGAACTAACTACAGCAATTTGCTTAGTCTTCTTAGCATCTTCAGCTTCTTGTACCAATCTAGAAGTTTCTTTTCAGGAATCTTCTTCTGCTAGATTTAGACAAGAAAGTTGAAATTCCTTCTTCCTTTTGGCTTGATATTGATACCAATTATTCCAGTCCTTAGAACAACTTGAAATACATCCAATTTCAGAGTCTAATACCAATTGAAGAAATATCTCAAGAAGTCTCAAGTTCCAGAGTTGAAGTGCTTGTTCTGGCCTTTGCTTTGACTCTTTCTTTTGAAAGGTTTGATACCCAATTGAAGGTGTGAAATTCAGAGGTTTGTGCTAGTGGTTGACTCTGAATTTTTGCTTCAAAGTTCTGCGACCAGAACCTTCTGTGTCTTCATTCAAACATCTTCTGAAGTTTCGCTCAGAGTCATCTGACACTTTGCTTCTGGTTGGACGTCAGAGACATGATACCAATTTAAGATGTAAGATACCAATTGAAGGTATAAGATACCAATTGAAGGTGTGAAATAATGAAACTATTTCAGCTTGTTTCTTCAACATCAAAACACTATACTTCAGAAGTATCAATGTTTAATTTGACAAGCCATCTTCTAATTGAATCTTTTATCCAGATCTCCAAATGATCCAAAACTTCTGATAGTCTACGACTTCTGATTTGCTCAGATCTTTAAATAGCATCTGATATCAATTGAAGGTGATGTGTCAACAATGTGCATTCTGATCCTTCAATCTTATGGAAATGAATGTCCTTCATTTGATACTTCATCCAGAGCATCTGATACTTCAATCAGCATCAACAGTATTTTGCTTTTGTAGGGGAGAGTGCTATTCAGAGGTACTTTTGCAACTAGCTCTGTCTTCAATAATGTTGCACCCTAAAATTTGCCCAACCTTATTCCTTGGTTTATGTTTCATTATCATTAGCATTTGCATATAGAGTCATGTACATAGACTAACCATCTGCATAGCATAAGCATAGCAAGTCACTCAACAGGGGACCAATCATTATTCTCATCTCTAGAGGCCTATCAAGAGGTTATTATCATAATTCAATCTCATTCAAGTCATCAGGAAAGAATTTGAAAGCAAAGAGTTCAGCAGATCAAGCCTTGAGTCCATCTCCTAGCTGAGGGTATCTGAGGATCAACAAGAGGGTTGTGAGCTATAAATTGAAGGCATGGAAAATATCTAGACATTATGAGAGACTTAGAAAGTCATTTGGAGGAGGAGACAAGTCAATGATGAGAGCATAAGAGCTACAGTTGAAGACAGTCAACTAGGGTTTCATCTGGGTCAACCCTAGGTCAACCCTAGGTCAATTGACTGATTTAAAAGGCATTCAAGTCTATTGGAGAGGTGTGGGGTTCATCATTTGACATATGAACAAGGATATGGAGATATGACAAGGAGAATTCAAGAGAAATCAAGGAGAAGAGGAGTTACTAAATTAGGGTTTCTCTGTAAAATCCCCTAGTTTAGGTCAAATTTCCAAGCAAGATAAGTCAAAATGCTAGCTTCAAATGGCTTCTTGGCCAACATGAAACTTGTAGAGGGTATCAAGACCTTTAATTTGAGTGGTGGAAGACATCAAGGAGATTTATAGAACTCAAGTTATGGTCCTTGCAAGTTACAGGTCATCTGAGGTATCTGAATTTTTGTCTGTGAAAGTGACTTGACTTCCAAGCTAGTTTTGCCCCTCAAGGAGATTTCAAATGAATTCTTGGTCAACATAAGAATTGTTCCTCATTGTCTTAGCTTTCTAGAATGGTATAGCATGCCTTCATATGATGTGTGGAACTCAACTTATGGTCTTGGCAAGCAAAGGGTATTTTGGGCATTTGTGAATTACAGGTCATTTTAACCTATGTCCAAAACTCATACAAGGAGGCCTCAAATGGAAAAACTTACAACATCAAACTTGCTCCAAATGGGATTTTAAGTCTAGAAAGAAGGTCACAAATTATTGGAGAAGCTCATAACATGAAGTTGCATAATTGGTCAAAATATGAACTAAAATGGCTTATAAAGTGAATAAATTCAAGATGGAAAATGGTTTGGGAGATTTACAAGTCCAAATGGAGACTTCCAATATATGATTTTGAATGGAAAAACAATTCTAAGAACAATGGTTCAAACACTTTTTTGAGTTTAGAAGGAAAAAAAGAAGTTATCTTTGGTTACTTGTAATTGAAGAAACATTTCAAAAATGGATCAAAGTTGGAAAACAAGGGAATGTGCAAGATGGATCTAGAATGTTCATATGAGATCTATATAAGCATGAAATGAGAATTTGGCAAGGGTTGGCTTCATTTGCACCAAGAATTCCACAAGTTTCTCTCATACTTTTTCATTGAAGTTTTCATTCCAATCTCACAAAACCTTCATCAATTCTCATCCACATCAATTCAATCTTGTTCCATCATCATCATAGATCATAATTGAAGCAAAGACTTGGTGATTAGGATCCATTTTCGTGCACCATATTCAAGAACATCAAAACTACAAATTCCATTGGACAGCATAATTCAAGCAAGGAATCATCACAACATTGCATACAGAATTGAGTACTGAGTTTGTGGATCAAGATCCAAGTCTCAAAAGCTTCAGATCTTCAATCTTCCATAGCTGTTTTCAAGCTTGTGCACCAGGTATGTTTTCATTCGATTTGCTTGATTCGGTTAGTTAGGCATGAGTTTGTTAGTTTAGACATGATCTAGGTGGTTAGGAGATTAGTTTAGATGAATTTGGAGAGGTTTGGTGATGTTGATTAGCAGGTGCCATAAACTGTTAGGAGGTGAAACTCTTAGGTTAGTGCATTAGAATCTAAGCTTGATAGCGCAGATTAATCTCCATTAGGCATAGATTAGTTTAGGTCAAGTTTGAGGAAGAATCGTGATGATGCATATCAGTGTAATGCCATGGTGACCAGAACTTGATGCCATCGGGTTGAGCGGTATATGGAATTTCAGACTGAATTGAAACCACAGGATTGTAGAGGGAGAGATTTAGCATGTTTTTCATGTTTATAGCATGGTGATTCGTGGCCTGGATAAGGAGAACAGTTGAGTTGAACTTGCTCGTGCATGGAGGTTTCATGGTGAAACCCTAGTTTCTAACAGAGCCATTGGAGAAGATGCAATCATGGCCGTTTATCTGTTGTTGGACCTTTGACTTGTGAGGCCATCCTAGGGCTGAGATTCAATTCAGAATGTGGAGGGAAATGATTTGGCCAAAACGCGCCGTTTCATTAATTGAAACGGGCGGGCCTGAATCTTTGATGCTAATCCCACCCCCAGCAATTAGGCCCAATGCAGTTTTAACATGAATTTGATGCTTTTCTCACGCCCAGCGT
The DNA here is from genome assembly GCA_963859935.3 of Lathyrus sativus. NCBI lineage: Eukaryota > Viridiplantae > Streptophyta > Magnoliopsida > Fabales > Fabaceae > Lathyrus > Lathyrus sativus. The sequence goes on from OZ012741.1 coordinate 366,464,844, forward strand.
GTGTTTGTATTTTGTTTAATTCTGAGCTAATTCTGGGCCTTGGTAAAAAATGATACGCGCACCCCCATTATGTGGCCCATTCTGATTATAACTGGGCGAATTTCTATTCATACCCCCTCCTTCTCATTTAATTCCAATTGTGTTTTTAATTCATTTTAATTTTTCATCCACTTTGAAAATTCATAATAAATTCATAAAAAATGCATTTTACTTCATTCTTTTTACAACATTTTCATTAAAATGTCTAGAAAATTTTCATCAAATAAAATTTCATTTTTATTTTCATTTCATATTTTTTCCATATTTTCTAAATAAATGTCATATTAAATAAATTCATTTCATGCATCATTTTAATGATTTTTGTTCTCTTACATGCTTTAATATTTTTTGGTCATTCTTTTTATATTGTTTAGATGAGATATTCAACTTGTAGAAATATTTTAGTTCCCATTTTTAGGAGTTAATTTTAGGTGATTAATGAATGCTTGAACATCATGAACAAAACTAGGGTTTTTAGGTGATGATTTAGGAGTTTGATTTCATTTCCCTTAAGACTTAGGATTTAATTAGATTAGTTATGGGACTATAGGGGCTATGGGTAGTTATTAGATCCCTTAGAGAAAAGTTAGGATTCCCTTACTGCTATTATTGTCTCTATATATCTGATTGTCTGGTGTGGTGTGCCCTCTGGGGATTATTGCTTGCTTGCTTGGGTATGGGGTTTGTCAGGGGCCCTGGGGAAGCTGGAGATTTGAGGAGATGAAGGCCATTGGAGATTCAAAGATTGAAGATCAACTGTCAGAGTTGAGGAGGAGTTTTTGCTAGCAGATGCTGAGGAGACTAGGGTTTAGGAGCTAGGCAGAGCTCTAGATTAGAATGATTGTTTCTCAAACATGGATTGCCTTGTCTGCATCCATCCTTTCTCTATGATTCAAAGTCTCTTTCAAATATCCACCTCCTTCCTTTGGAAGGATCAGTGAATATATTTGAAAGATAGAACTTTTGAGAGGAGACCTTCTGCTTAATGTTAACAGTTGATGAACCACCATTGGTAGGTAATTAACTGTCTAACATTCATTCACTTCACTCTTGTGACTGATCCCTCATCCTGGAGGTTTGAGCTTGAAGAAAAGCCATTGCAGATAGAAGACTGATGATCAAAGCCCTTGTCTGAAGGCCATGAAGATGGAGATTGATGCTTGTTGAAGCCTGTAACTGATTGGAGATTACTGGAAGACAGATGTTGAGTCAGAGCTGCTGATGCTGTTTCTTTTGCTGTTGTATTTCCTTTGCTGATGTATTGATTGGTTTTCTGAACTGTATTGTTTGCTGTTTACCATGTTGGGTTGAAAGTGAAGCCTGTTCACTTTTGCCTATTGTTTTCCAGGTTCGAGGTTGAGTGGGACTCCCTTGCCTCGCTTGTGCTGTTGCATCCATGCATTTTACTGTTTTACTATATATATCTGATATTGTTTCTGTTTCTGCCTATCCCGTAGGATCTCTGTTTCTCTCTGTGCAAGAGAGGAGCATGATAGACACTAGGTCTTAACCCATGCATGATAACATTAGGTTAGTTTGATTCCCTTCGCAACCGTAGGTTAGAGTTCTGTCTCTTTCTTTCTCAAAACAAACAGAAAAACACATAAAGATTTCAAACACAATAAAAGACACTTCTTTCGTAAAAGAATGTGAACTCATCAAAACGTCATTTTTGTCCGCTGGGACTGTTAATCAGCAAACCTTTTTCAGAAGGAATAAAATCAATCAAGGACAGACTTGTGTCGTACGTGGCCCGAACTACGTTTGCTCTGATCTTCCATGCTGTGTGGAAGTACGTAGGCATAGGATGCGATATCCTAGCGAGCAACCTTCCCCTCCTTTCCCGTAGGTAGGCGAACTACGTTGACTCTGATTTCTCGTTCCAGACGGGAATACGTAGGCATAAAGTGCGATACTTTGCCGAGTCATTTTTATTTTTTTATTTTTCATTTTATTTTCTTTTAACCCCTGACCTTTAGAGTAGATAGAATAACAATCCATACCCGAAAACAAGCGTGGATCCCGTCGAGTACGACGGACGTGAGGGGTGCTAATACCTTCCCCTTGCGTAACCGACTCCCGAATCCAGGTTTTGGTTGCGACGACCATACCTTTCCCGTGTTGTGCGAGGTTTACTCTGAGCGTTTCCTTTCCTTCCCGTGGGATAAATAACGCACGGTGGCGACTCTTCTGTTCAGCCGGCGCCGATTTTCGCAGTAGCGACAGCTGGCGACTCTGCTGGGGATCCAACGTCCCCTGGCTGCTAAGGACTGCGATGGTTCTTATGCATTTGGGATCCAACGTCCCTTAAGAGAGTCAATCCTAACGCTTGTTTTCCCGTCGAGGATTTTGTATGGATTTATATTTCTGACCTTTATTTTCAGCTTTGTATATGGATTATTATTGCTGTATTTGGGGTGTGACGGGTGTTCTGATATTGAGAGATAAGCCGGACCTGGGCTTGAGTGCACCTAGAATTAGCGTAGAAAGTAGTGGGCGCGTGCCGGCTTTGCTTGCATTAGTGTCTCATGAAATCTACACTCGGACGAGGTTCTTCTGGTTGGCTTCTTTTTCTACCCTTTGGGTCGAAGGGGTTGTTGGTCAGCTGAATTGTCGACTCCGGGGACCGATCACTTGGAAGTTGGCTAAGTGAGGCCTCTTCAGGAATTGATGATGCCACTCCTTCTGGGAATCGTATCATCAACCCTGAAAGTCTGTGACGCCGACGACCGCATAGGATGCCGTACCTTGTGCCAGTTATAGGGCCACCCACCTGTGAGGGGATTCAGGGTTATGCAGGTAACTAGACTTTCAGACTACCGGTTATTTCTTGATCAGAGATCTTGGTTATTTATGGAAAGTTATGAGGTCTGTCAGAGACCATTTGGAGATGTGTTCTGAGGTCTGTCAGAGACCAATTGGAGATGTGATTTGAGGTCTACCAGAGACCAGTGGGAGTTATGGTTTGAGGTCCATCAGAGACCAGTAATGGAGCTTTGTTTTAGGTCTATCTGAGACCAGGGTTTGAGGACTTCTGGATGGTCAATCTGAGACCTTTCTTGATTGGGTTCAGGCTATTCAGCTACAGCTTTGGTCCCTGTTGAATGTTACTTGCATTGCATTGCCTGCATATCCATTATCATTTGCATTTCACTAACGTGTGTCTGTGCTGCAGGTGCATTTGCATTTCCCTAGTTCTAGTGCCCGGATTTCTGAGTATTGATTATGGCTGGTTTGAGGAAAACAGTTGCGTATAAGCTACCGTCACCTGATATTACTTCTTTGCTTGGCCTGATATCTCTTGCTGATGAAGGGGTTAGGAGAAGCTTCAGAATGAGCCACGGGAGATTACTGAGATTGGTCTGCAAGCCCACTGCTGATGAGATGAACGGACTATACACCTTGATGCAGTTCTATGATCCCGCATTAAGATGCTTTACTTTTGCTGACTTCATTCTGGGACCTACCATTGAGGAATATGTGGAGTTTACCGAGCTTCCCGTGCAGAACAAAGTTCCCTTCATCCACTCTGCTGCTGAGCCCAAGTTGGAGGACTTAGCCAAAGCCTTGCATATGAACGCTGCAGATCTGTTATTGACTTCTTGGCTTGGGGTGTCAGGTTTCTCTCTGGATTTCTTAGTCGCCAAAGCTCGGGAGTACGCCAAGAACGGTTGTTGGGTGGTTTTCAATGCTATTCTGGCTCTATGCATTTATGGGATTGTGCTGTTCCCTAACTTACCCAACTTCGTAGACCTGGATGCTTTCCATCTATTTGCTGCAGGCAACCCAGTGCCAACTCTGATTGGAGACTTCTATCATTCATTGCACTATAAGAATGAAAACCGAAGAGGAAAAGTTGTTTACTGCTGTACTCCTCTGTTGAATATGTGGTTCAAGAGTCATCTCCCCACGAAGGGACCATTTGTAGACAGTACAGCCTCAGCCAGTTGGTCTGAACGCCTGATGAGGCTATCTTCCGAAGATGTTGTGTGGTTTGATCGAGACCTGTTGGGATCTGAGCTCATATTTAGCTGTTCTGGGTACTCGAATGTGCCGCTGATAGGAAGAAAAGGGTGTATCAACTACAACCCTTCTCTATTCATTCGCCAATTTGGATATGCGCTGAAGAATCCACCTCAGGAGGGAGAAGTACAGGAATCTCTGTACTTCACAGGTGACGTAAAGGGGGAGTTATTAGCCAAGTTGCAACATGCCTGGACACGTATTAACCGCAGAGGGAAGCCGTTGTTAGGTAAGAACGATTGCCAGGCGTATGCACCATACAGAGTTTGGATACAGGAGAGGGCTAGTCAGTTGAGGATGCCATTTCCAGATGCACCAGGTCTTGTTCCCGTTCCGGTAGCAGAGCCGACTACTGTTTCTAGAGAAGTCTATGAGCAGGTTGTGAGGGAGAAGGAAGCCTTGATGAAGATTAATGAAGGGTTAGAGCAAGAGTTAGCCCAGGCACGCAGTGAGAAAAACAAGGCCGTATATGCTTTCCAACAACAGATTGAGCTGGTAAACAGGTTAGGGGCTGAGTTGACTGAGGAAAAGAAAAAGCGCGAACGTCTGGGGCAAGAGTTCAGAAGTTCCCATGATATGCTGGAAGCCAAAAAGAAGGCGCTCGACGCAGCACACCGCGAGATATCTTCTTGCAATAAGACTTGGAATGCTACTCTCACCAACAACAAGAAGAGGGAAGATAAGCTAAAGCAGCAAATTTCCGACCTCGAAGAGCAGTTGAAGTCTAGCATCAAGAAGTGTGAGGAAGAAGTGATGAACCGGTATAGTGTCCAGCATGCACTGAACAAGGCTATCAAATCCAGAGATGAAGCAGTGTCTCAGAAGCGAAAGCTAGAAGATTGCTTCGGAGAAGCAACATGGGAAGAAACTGCTGAAGACGTACGCCGTGTCCTTAAGAGGAGAAACCAGCTTGTCGAAGGGCTGCTTGATCGACCAAGCCATCCGGAGACCAAGAAGTTGATAGAGGAGTACCAGACTTTTGGGAGGATTTGATCATTTCATGTAGTAGCTTATATGCTTTATAGTGCTGGCCATCACCAGGATTGTTGGTTGAGGTCATGCCTTCTTTGTACTCTCAGTGATATTGTACCCTGGGCTTATTGATTCTCTCAGCAATATATGAGGCTTTCTATGATTCAGCTCCGATATTCTTATCGCCAACACTGTCACTGCACCGGCACCTTCGCACTAGAACTGGGGGGAATGAACTTCCCTAATGCACAGACACATTGCATTGCATTCATATTCATATTGCATAACAGGTAATCTTTGAATGGTGTCTTATTTCCTACTCTGTACCAGGTACTTAACAGGATTCCAGATCAACATCCGCACCGCTACTCTACACGCTCCAACTGTCGGAAAGTCATGGACCAGATTCAGAACGAGATGCAGGACGTACGCGAGAAGCTCGCCCTCTTCATGCAGACCATGGAAGCTATAGCAAAAGGGCAAGAGAATTTGCAAGCCATGGTCCAGCCTCTGTTGGCTCGCAACGCTGGTCATGGTAACGAAGATCATCAGTCTGTCCGGGTTGATACTGCTCATGGAGACGGCACTCCCACGCCCGTGGCTCCGCCCGTGGTCAATATACCCGCCGCTAATGTCAACAACGCTACCGCTGCTGTGAATGGTAACGTCGGAGTGGGAAATGATACTGCTGTCCATAACGCTGGGCTGGGTGATGTCAATGTGGGAGATAATCTCGGAGGCAATGGCTTTGTTAATACTGGGTTCGGATTCAATGATCAGGGATTCGACAACACTGGCAAGTATGGCTTTAATGCTCAAGGCTTTGGGCAAGATGGTTATGGTATGGTCAATCAGGGTTACGGAGGCTTTGGCAACGGAAATGGTACTGGATTTATGGCTTATGGTCCTGCTGGAGGTGTTCAAGGGTACGACAACAGAGGCCGAGTTCCGGGAATGAACCAGATCAGAGCTGGACGTAATAATGCGTACGATGGGTACGGGGCTGGAAACGGTATGTGGCAAGAGGATCAGCAGGAAGACGCCTTCTCTGGAGGAGGTTTTGAAGGGCCGATGGATGATTCTCAAAAGATTAGAATGCTGGAAGAGCAAATGAAGGGAGTCTTAAATCAGAGTGCTGTGGGACTGGACATGGCAACAATGGGCTTGGTACCTGGCTTGAGGGTGCCCATTAAATTCAAAGCGCCTGCGTTCGATAAATACAAAGGAGATACATGTCCGAAAGTGCATGTACGAGCTTATTACAGAAAGATGTCTGCATACTCCACTGATGAAAGAATGCTCATGCATTTCTTTCAGGATAGTCTATCGGGTCCTTCCCTAGAGTGGTACATGGGGTTGGAGCCAACTGATATCAAGACTTGGAAGCAATTAGCGGAGGCATTTGTAGCCCATTACAAGTATAACAGTGACCTGGCACCCAATCGGGTCCAGTTGGCCGGGCTTTCGCAGAAGAAGGGGGAAAGTTTTAAAGAATACGCGCAAAGGTGGCGCGATATGGCTGCCAGGGTCCGTCCTCCTGTGGAAGATAAAGAAATGAATGATATGTTTGTTGGCACATTCACTGGGCTGTTCCATGATATGCTGTTTCATACGTCTCTGGCCAGTTTTTCAGACCTGATCTTGATGGGTGAAAAGATTGAGCGTAATATTAAGCAAGGAAAGTTCCAAGTCGATGAATCAACTGCATCTGGCAGTAATAAGAAAGCTTATGGTGGGCGCCGTCAGGGCGAAGCTAGCGCTGTATTTGGAGGCCGAGGCCGAGGCCGAGGCAGGGGAAGAAGTCAATATCGTCAGCCGCAGCAAGTGTCGAGTGTCACTATTCCTTATCAGCAACAACCAATCCAGCAACAACAACCGGTTCAGCAGCAACCAATGCCACAGCAGCAACAGCCTCAGCAGGGGGCACAGCAGGCTCAACGAAGATTCCAGGGTGGCAAGCCGAGAAGGGTGTTTGAGAAGCCTCCCTCTACCTATGCTGATTTATTGCAGACATTGTTGGGATTGAATCTAGTAGAGAAAAGAACCTTAGCACCGATAACGGGAACTCCCCCGTTCGGCTACGACGCAAGCAGGCACTGCGAGTTTCATTCTGGAGCCCCGGGCCACGATATTGAAGGTTGCCATGCTTTTAAGCACGTTGTGCAGGATCTCCTAGACAACAAGTCTATCAACTTCGGAACGGCAGTTCCGAATATAGTCCAGAAACCCATGCCCAATCATGGGGCGAACGCCGTGCTAACGGAGGAAGGGTTGAATCTGATTATGAATGTGGAGGATTTGAAGACGCCGCTGGGCGAGATAAAGAGCCGACTGTTGCAAGGAGGTGTTTACCCGGGTTGTAATGAGTACTGCTTAGATTGTTGGACCCTAGCTGGGGGGTGTGAGGATTTGAAGAAAGGCATTCAGGCCTTAATTGATGAAGGTATATTGCAGTTTGATCGAGCGGCAACTAATGAGCCTGCAGGGGCAGTAGTGGATAATCGGAGTGATGTGGCCACAGTGACAATTCCTCGGAAGACGATCACTATTTCAGCACCAGCCCAGCGACCACCGTTTATCATAACTAAAGCCGGGCCAATTCCGTATGAGAACACGAGAGCAGTCCCATGGTCATATGGGCTAGAGGTGTATTGTGACGGGATAAAGATCGATGTCAACAAGCAGCCAGTGGAGATTGTGGATAATGTTGTTGGCTCAGGGGGCATGACGAGGAGCGGCAGAATCTTTATATCTCCTGAAGTGGAGGCTGAAAGGCTAGCGAAAGGAAAAGGGAAAGCGGTTGAGAATGTTCCGGTTCAAGCAAATGAAAAAGAAGCAGCATCTAAGGATGTAGAGGAATTCATGCGCTTGATTCGGAAAAGTGATTATAAAATTGTGGAGCATCTGCAGCAAACACCGTCCAAAATATCTATCCTGTCATTGCTGTTATGTTCGGAAGCTCACAGGAACGCTTTGCTGAAAGTCCTGGACACTTCTTTTGTACCCCAGGATGTCTCCGTAAACCAGTTAGAAGGAGTGCTGGCACACGTGAATGCAGGCCACAGTCTGGGCTTTACCGATTTTGACTTGACTCCGAAAGGAAGGGATCATAATATGGCATTACACGTGTCTGTGGAGTGTAGGGGATCAACAATGTCGCACGTATTGGTTGACACCGGATCGTCTTTGAATGTGCTGCCTAAGAAGGCAATGATGAAGCTGGATGTTCGAGGAATTTTGTGTACACCCAGTGATTTGGTAGTCAGAGCGTTTGACGGCACGCGGAGAACAGTCTTCGGATCGATCACCTTGCCTCTGCAAGTGGGGCCGGAAGTGTTTGCAACGGAGTTTTATATCATGGATATACAGCCTGCGTACAGCTGCTTGCTTGGAAGACCGTGGATTCATGGGGCAGGGGCTGTCACGTCAACCCTGCATCAGAAGTTAAAGTATATGGTCGGAGACAGTGTAGTCACCGTGTGCGGAGAAGAAGACATCCTGGTCAGCCATCTATCTTCGTTCAAATATGTGGAAGTCGACGGGGAGATCCATGAGACGCCATGCCAGGCATTCGAAGGTTTGCGCATCAAGAACAAGAGTCCCGGGCCGAGCAAAGTGCCAGAGATAGCTGTCTCATCGTATAAAGAAGCTCAAGCACTAGTGGAAGCAGGAGAAGCCAAAGGCTGGGGCAAATTGCTGGATATTCCGGTGAAAATGGACCGGTTCGGACTGGGGTACCGACCGTCGTCATCAACTCCTTCCGTGGGGGCCCCTCATTTCAGAAAGTCGATCACCATCTCTGCCAGTGGAGTATGCCATGAATCTGTCAATGCTGCTTCAGAGTCCGATGAAGGGGACAGCGACTGTGATATGGATGCCTGGATTCAGCCAAGCACGCCAGGACAAGGACTGTGCAACTGGTCTATTCAGGAGCTTGTTCCTGTGACTTTTAAACAGTAATGCTTTGCTTTATTAATTGTTGAATAATCTGATGTCTTGCCCGGGGCATCAGGATTTGCTTAGGGCTGTGTTGTTATAAACATTGCTTCGTTAATCATTAAATAAATGGCGTTTTTTCATGTGCAAATACCGTAATCCCTGTCTTTCTTGTCTTGTATTTTTCAATAAAATGGCAATGTGGTTATTCGCTTTATACGCATTTTGAAGCACTTAACCATTCCTTTTGCAGGATAACATTTTCAGATGACATCCTTGAGCCACCTATGACTAGTCCCGACTTCGAGCACCCGGTATTCCAGACCGAAGAAGAGGTTGTCGAAGATAGCGACGTTCCTGAAGAACTGTCTTGGTTGGTGAAGCAAGAGGAAAGAGCCATTCTGCCTCACGACGAGGTTATCGAAATTATCAATTTGGGGTCGGAAGGGGTTGAGAAGAATATTCGTATTGGAGCCGCATTGCAGAGTGATATCAAGCGAAAACTGGTTGAAATGCTCCGAGAGTATAGTGATGTATTCGCTTGGTCGTATCAAGATATGCCAGGGCTCGATACCGATATGGTTGTGCATCGCCTGCCATTGAAAGAAGATTGCCCGCCAGTCAAACAAAAGCTTCGCAGAACTCGACCAGATATGGCAATGAAGATCAAAGAGGAAGTTCAGAAACAGTGGGACGCTGGTTTCCTGGCTGTGACGAAGTATCCCTCATGGGTTGCCAACATCGTACCAGTGCCGAAGAAAGATGGCAAGGTTCGAATGTGCGTGGATTATAGAGATTTGAATAAAGCAAGCCCAAAAGACGATTTTCCACTTCCTCATATTGACGTGTTAGTTGATAATACTGCTCAATACTCTGTATTCTCCTTCATGGATGGCTTTTCGGGCTATAATCAAATTAAAATGGCGCCAGAGGATATGGAGAAGACTACTTTCATAACGCCTTGGGGAACATTTTGCTACAAAGTGATGCCCTTTGGTTTGAAAAATGCTGGGGCAACATATCAGCGTGCGATGACGACTCTCTTTCATGACATGATGCATAAAGAGATCGAAGTTTATGTTGACGATATGATTGCTAAATCCCAGACAGAGGAAGAGCATCTGGTGAATCTGTTGAAGTTGTTTAAAAGACTTAGGAAGTTCAGGCTGAGGCTGAACCCTAACAAATGCACCTTCGGGGTGAGATCGGGTAAACTGCTGGGGTTTATCGTAAGCGAAAGAGGAATAGAGGTTGATCCTGCTAAAATAAAAGCGATTCAAGAAATGCCGACGCCTAAAACAGAGAAAGAGGTGCGCGGTTTTTTAGGGAGATTGAACTACATCGCCCGGTTCATATCTCACCTAACTGCCACGTGTGAACCATTGTTCAAGCTGCTAAAAAAAGATCAAGCTGTAACGTGGAACGAAAATTGTCAAAAGGCGTTCGACAAAATAAAGAAGTATCTGCAGGAGCCTCCTATTTTGATACCCCCGGTGGCAGGTAGACCCTTGATAATGTATTTGACGGTTCTTGAGGGAAGCATGGGTTGTGTTCTCGGTCAACACGACGAGACAGGGAGAAAAGAGCATGCGATCTATTACTTGAGTAAGAAATTTACAGACTGTGAATCTCGGTACTCAATGCTGGAGAAAACTTGTTGCGCGCTAGCCTGGGCCGCCAAGCGTTTGAGGCAGTACATGCTGAATCATACAACCATGCTCATCTCGAAGATGGATCCAATCAAGTATATATTCGAAAAGAAAGCGTTGTCAGGTAGAATTGCCCGTTGGCAGATGGTCTTGACTGAATACGATATTCAATACGTCTCGCAAAAGGCGATAAAGGGGAGTGTGCTGTCTGAGTATCTGGCGGAGCAGCCTATTGAAGAATACCAGTCAATGAGATTTGATTTTCCTGACGAGGATATCATGTATCTCAAGATGAAGGATTGCGAAGAGCCGTTACCAGACGAAGGGCCAGAGCCGGGGTCCCAGTGGAAGATGATATTTGACGGAGCTGTGAATGCTTACGGTAGCGGAATAGGGGCAATTATCACCACGCCGCACGGGTCGCACATCCCGTTTACTGCCCGACTGACCTTTGCCGTTACCAACAATGAGGCCGAATACGAAGCTTGTATAATGGGGCTTGAAGAAGCCATTGATTTGCGAATCAAACATCTAGACGTATACGGAGACTCAGCTCTGGTGGTGAATCAGATCAAAGGGGAATGGGAGACACGTCAGCCCAATTTGATACATTATATGAATTATGCAAGGATATTGTTGCCTTTCTTTGACAAAGTTGAATTGCATCATGTACCGCGGGCAGAAAATCAAATGGCTGACGCTCTTGCCACTTTGTCTTCCATGTACAAGGTCAACTTCTGGAACGAAGCTCCCCAAATCACTATCTCTCGGTTGGACAGGCCAGCTTATGTATTTGCTATTGATGAAGCATCCGATGACAAACCGTGGTATTTTGATATCCTTAATTTCCTGAAGAATAAAGAGTATCCGGCTGAGGCATCCAGTCAAGATCAGAAGACTCTCAGGAGATTAGCGGGCAATTTCTATTTGAACCCGGATGGCGTCTTGTACAGAAGAAACCACGATTTGGTGTTGTTGCGTTGTGTAGACGAGAAAGAGGCAAAGCTTCTCATGGAGGAGATTCATGAAGGTGCCTTTGGCACGCATGCTGGTGGACATGCTATGACGAGAAAGCTGCTGAGGGCAGGTTACTTTTGGCTGACGATGGAAACTGATTGTTTCAAGTTCGCGAGGAAGTGCCACAAGTGCCAAATCTATGCTGACAAGATACATGTGCCTCCGAGTCCTCTGAATGTGATGTCATCTCCATGGCCATTCTCGATGTGGGGAATCGATATGATTGGAAAGATTGAGCCGACGGCTTCTAATGGGCATCGGTTCATTCTAGTAGCAATCGATTATTTCACCAAGTGGGTGGAAGCGGCGTCATACGCAAATGTAACGAAGCAAGTGGTGGCTAGATTCATCAAGAGAGATATCATTTGCCGATATGGGATCCCCGAGCGGATAATCACGGATAACGGTTCAAATCTGAACAACAAAATGATGAAGGAGCTCTGTCAGAATTTCAAGATCGAACATCACAACTCCTCCCCTTACCGACCCAAGATGAATGGCGCTGTCGAAGCGGCCAATAAGAATATCAAGAAGATAGTCCAGAAAATGGTGGTGACTTATAAGGATTGGCATGAAATGCTACCTTTCGCTTTGCACGGTTATCGTACGACGGTACGCACATCAACCGGGGCAACTCCGTTCTCGTTGGTATACGGAATGGAGGCGGTACTACCATTAGAAGTTGAGATCCCTTCTCTGAGGGTATTGCGAGACGTTCAGCTGGACGAGGCAGAATGGGTAACGAATAGATTGAACCAACTGAGTTTGATGGATGAGAAGAGGCTAGCTTCTCTGGCATACGGTCGTTTGTACCAAAGACGAATGAAGAAGGCGTACGACAAGAAGATATTTCCGCGAAGCTTTCAGACGGGCGACCTTGTGCTGAAAAGGATTCTTCCGCCGCAAGCAGATCACAGGGGCAAGTGGACCCCCAACTACGAAGGGCCATACGTTGTCAGTAAGGTCTTTTCAGGAGGAGCGTTGTTGTTGTCCACCATGGACGGAGAGGACTTTGCGTCACCTGTGAATTCGGACGCAGTAAAAAAATACTTTGCTTAAAATAGACCCGCTGGACAGAAAAAAGAGAGTCTAGGCAAAAATGGGGCATCCTGGCGAACCAAAAACAGAATGGAAGGTTCGGGCAAAAATTAGGGATAAAATTGAAAAATGTACACCCGCGAAGTTGAAAACCTACACTGGGCGGCTTCGGCAAAAAGGGGTATCCCGGTGGACTGAAAACCCGTAAAGGGCGGTTCACGCAAAAGTTAGGGATGTGAAAAGCAAATGACTGCGGTCCGAATTTGAATTCAATGGGTATCAATGCGGGAGAATACATTTGAGGAGTCAGTTATCGGATACAACCTCTTCAGAAGTGGGGATAACGGGAAAAGTATTAGAGTCGGACGAGTCATGGGAGGATCAGTTCGTGGTGTTCATCTGCATCCCGTTGCCGACATGTGTACAAAATTTAATTTGTCAAAATATTCATGCTTCTTGTGCATACTTATGTATTTGCTTTGCGTAGCTTCCTCTTTTCAGGAGTTACATCCCGTGTACAAAAAAACTCCGCCCATTCAGGGGCCCAATCAATGAAAATGTGTTATTCAGTACTTGATGCCTGTTCTTTACTGTTTTGTGCATGATAAAGCGCCTAAGTTTATTGAAGCTAGCATGAGTATAGCATCACTGGCCCTTGCCAACAATTGCTAAAGTTTTGAATTAACTGGGTGTAACGTCACTAACCTGAATTGATTTGATTGCACAGGCTTGTCGTGTCTTGTTTGTGTTGTTGCAGGTTTCATAACCATACGAGGAGGATGATTAAAAGATTGCGATAACGAAAGACTTGATCCCCACGTAGGTCATGCATGTTCTTCCTGAAGAAGGATAGAATTTCCCAGCTAGCCGTAGCTTACCCAAAGGGAGCAGAAAAGTTATTCGTCCTCAGCAGAGTTTGGCGATTCCAAGATCATGAGGCTGTATTCAGACAGGTTCATCTTTCCCCGCAGGGTCAGGCACTCTCCCCCAACGGAGTCAGTTAATTTTCCCCAAGAGAATCATCCCATCCCCAGCGGAATTCTCTTTGCAAGTGTTTTCATTCCTTCCAGTGGAATTCGAAGATCAAGACTCTCCCCAGCAGAGTTGATGGTGGGTCCTGTCATTTATTTTGTTAAGGATGTGGTGTGATATCAGTTTGCGTACCAGCAGAAAGTCCGATCAAACTATGCACATCTGCTATTCCCCAGCAGGGGGTTACCTCGACAAGACGTGTGGTTTGAGTTCCCAATTTCCCGGCAGGGTCGACTTCACCCTTCCGGCATTTATTTTGCTGGAATAATTCTGTAGCATCTGGCTATTCTCGGCGGAGTCGGCATTATCCTCCCAGCATTTATTTTGCTGAGGCAGTTCCTGTATTCTAGCAGTTCAGGTGGAGAGAGCTCTCGCTCAAATGAACTACCAAACAGTCAAGATCCCGGCAGGAGACATCCAGTGATAATGTCAATTTCGGCAGTATTCCCCCACAGAGTCAGCATGATGAGATTCTCTTTGTCTCTAGCAGAGTCATTTATGCAGATGTCTCTTATTTCCCACCAGAGTTGCCAGGATAAGTGTCTCCTTATCCCCAAGCAGAGTTTGTTTGTCATCACCAGGTTCCATGAATCAGAGTTTCAGAGGCACCGCCGGTTATCAGAACAGGTGTCCGATAGTGGGTTTCCGGATATCCCCAGTAGAGTCCGCCTCAAAGTCGCTGTCACGTCAGTGCTAAGAAGTTTGTGGGTGTGGATCATTGGAGAACTAAGTCCTGACGCGGACAATTTATTCCTAGATTGACGGGATTTCTTCAAAAGTGGGCGTCCTAACGTGGACAGGTTTATTTCCCTGGATTGGTGAGGTGTGTTAGTCCTATCGTGGGCAGACTCGGTTCCTCGAAATTAGCGGAACGGGAAGTCATGACGTTGACAAAAGTAATTACTCTTTGTGTTAGTGTCCTGACGTGGACAAGTTATTTCCCCAGTGGGTCGAGGGTGTGAGTCCGTACGTGGACAAGTCTCATTTCCTCAGCGAGTCGAAGACGCCTGAGTCCTAACGTGGACAAATCAAGACGAGGTCAGTGTCCTTACGTGGACAAATCAAAGAAATTATTACCCTTAACGTGGAGAAGTGGGTCCTAACGTGGACGATGTAGTCCTGACGCGGACATATCAGAAGAAGTTTCCTTACGTGGAAAGAGGTGATTCCTAATGTGGAAAGGTTGTAGTCCTTACGTGGACAGATTAAGATGGCATTCCTTACGTGGGAAAGTTTAGTCCTGACGCGGACAAATCGCAAAGAAGTTGGCATTCCTTACGTGGAAAGATCAGGGTCCTTACGTGGACAGATCAAGAGCATTCCTTACGTGGAAGAAAAAATGGTTTCCTTACGTGGAAAGACGAGTTTATTCCTTACGTGGAAAGATTGAGTCCTCACGCGGACATATCAAGATTGATTCCTGACGTGGAAAGAAATGGATTATTCCTGACGTGGAAGAGTTTAGTCCTGACGCGGATAGATCAAAGAAGATATTCCTAACGTGGAAGAAGAAGTTTATTCCTTACGCGGAGAAATTGGGGTCCTTACGTGGACCGATTCGAGAAAAGTTGATTCCTTACGTGGAAGAAAAAACGGTTTCCTTACGTGGAAAGGAAAATTGTATTCCTAACGTGGAAAGATTGGAGTCCTGACGCGTACATGTCAAGTGGTATTGGAGTCCTTACGTGGACAGAGCGATATAGTTCTCCTTATGTGGAAAGAAGATTGCTTCCTGACGTGGAAAGATGAAAGGTTTAGTCCTAACGTGGACAGATTCGGACGATGTTATTCCTAACGTGGACAAGTGTTACTCCTAACGTGGAAGTATTTTATTCCTAACGTGGACGATTCAGTTTATGGAAATGCGGACGAGTTATTCCCAGCGGAGTTGCCGAGATTTTTTTCTGGGTTAACAGCAAGTGGAGTCCTAACGTGGACAGGTGGTAGTTGAGATTTCTTCGTGTTGATGACAGACAGAGTCCTAACGTGGACAAGCAAGCAATCTGTGATGACAGAATCCTCTTCAGAACGATGAAGATAATCCCCAGCACAGTCGTGCGAGATCAGTGGGTTACTGTAACAGTCAGATTCAGCTGATGAATGTCATTCCTCAAGCAGGAGCGCAATTTAGTTTTGCGGTTGGCAAATTTCTGGTTTCACTAGTATTCAACCGTCTCGTACCGCGAATATCTGAAGGCTCCGGGCTCTTCATCCAATCGGGTCCAAGTCGCTTGAATAGGGGCAGCTGTTGCACCCTAAAATTTGCCCAACCTTATTCCTTGGTTTATGTTTCATTATCATTAGCATTTGCATATAGAGTCATGTACATAGACTAACCATCTGCATAGCATAAGCATAGCAAGTCACTCAACAGGGGACCAATCATTATTCTCATCTCTAGAGGCCTATCAAGAGGTTATTATCATAATTCAATCTCATTCAAGTCATCAGGAAAGAATTTGAAAGCAAAGAGTTCAGCAGATCAAGCCTTGAGTCCATCTCCTAGCTGAGGGTATCTGAGGATCAACAAGAGGGTTGTGAGCTATAAATTGAAGGCATGGAAAATATCTAGACATTATGAGAGACTTAGAAAGTCATTTGGAGGAGGAGACAAGTCAATGATGAGAGCATAAGAGCTACAGTTGAAGACAGTCAACTAGGGTTTCATCTGGGTCAACCCTAGGTCAACCCTAGGTCAATTGACTGATTTAAAAGGCATTCAAGTCTATTGGAGAGGTGTGGGGTTCATCATTTGACATATGAACAAGGATATGGAGATATGACAAGGAGAATTCAAGAGAAATCAAGGAGAAGAGGAGTTACTAAATTAGGGTTTCTCTGTAAAATCCCCTAGTTTAGGTCAAATTTCCAAGCAAGATAAGTCAAAATGCTAGCTTCAAATGGCTTCTTGGCCAACATGAAACTTGTAGAGGGTATCAAGACCTTTAATTTGAGTGGTGGAAGACATCAAGGAGATTTATAGAACTCAAGTTATGGTCCTTGCAAGTTACAGGTCATCTGAGGTATCTGAATTTTTGTCTGTGAAAGTGACTTGACTTCCAAGCTAGTTTTGCCCCTCAAGGAGATTTCAAATGAATTCTTGGTCAACATAAGAATTGTTCCTCATTGTCTTAGCTTTCTAGAATGGTATAGCATGCCTTCATATGATGTGTGGAACTCAACTTATGGTCTTGGCAAGCAAAGGGTATTTTGGGCATTTGTGAATTACAGGTCATTTTAACCTATGTCCAAAACTCATACAAGGAGGCCTCAAATGGAAAAACTTACAACATCAAACTTGCTCCAAATGGGATTTTAAGTCTAGAAAGAAGGTCACAAATTATTGGAGAAGCTCATAACATGAAGTTGCATAATTGGTCAAAATATGAACTAAAATGGCTTATAAAGTGAATAAATTCAAGATGGAAAATGGTTTGGGAGATTTACAAGTCCAAATGGAGACTTCCAATATATGATTTTGAATGGAAAAACAATTCTAAGAACAATGGTTCAAACACTTTTTTGAGTTTAGAAGGAAAAAAAGAAGTTATCTTTGGTTACTTGTAATTGAAGAAACATTTCAAAAATGGATCAAAGTTGGAAAACAAGGGAATGTGCAAGATGGATCTAGAATGTTCATATGAGATCTATATAAGCATGAAATGAGAATTTGGCAAGGGTTGGCTTCATTTGCACCAAGAATTCCACAAGTTTCTCTCATACTTTTTCATTGAAGTTTTCATTCCAATCTCACAAAACCTTCATCAATTCTCATCCACATCAATTCAATCTTGTTCCATCATCATCATAGATCATAATTGAAGCAAAGACTTGGTGATTAGGATCCATTTTCGTGCACCATATTCAAGAACATCAAAACTACAAATTCCATTGGACAGCATAATTCAAGCAAGGAATCATCACAACATTGCATACAGAATTGAGTACTGAGTTTGTGGATCAAGATCCAAGTCTCAAAAGCTTCAGATCTTCAATCTTCCATAGCTGTTTTCAAGCTTGTGCACCAGGTATGTTTTCATTCGATTTGCTTGATTCGGTTAGTTAGGCATGAGTTTGTTAGTTTAGACATGATCTAGGTGGTTAGGAGATTAGTTTAGATGAATTTGGAGAGGTTTGGTGATGTTGATTAGCAGGTGCCATAAACTGTTAGGAGGTGAAACTCTTAGGTTAGTGCATTAGAATCTAAGCTTGATAGCGCAGATTAATCTCCATTAGGCATAGATTAGTTTAGGTCAAGTTTGAGGAAGAATCGTGATGATGCATATCAGTGTAATGCCATGGTGACCAGAACTTGATGCCATCGGGTTGAGCGGTATATGGAATTTCAGACTGAATTGAAACCACAGGATTGTAGAGGGAGAGATTTAGCATGTTTTTCATGTTTATAGCATGGTGATTCGTGGCCTGGATAAGGAGAACAGTTGAGTTGAACTTGCTCGTGCATGGAGGTTTCATGGTGAAACCCTAGTTTCTAACAGAGCCATTGGAGAAGATGCAATCATGGCCGTTTATCTGTTGTTGGACCTTTGACTTGTGAGGCCATCCTAGGGCTGAGATTCAATTCAGAATGTGGAGGGAAATGATTTGGCCAAAACGCGCCGTTTCATTAATTGAAACGGGCGGGCCTGAATCTTTGATGCTAATCCCACCCCCAGCAATTAGGCCCAATGCAGTTTTAACATGAATTTGATGCTTTTCTCACGCCCAGCGTGTGTTTGTATTTTGTTTAATTCTGAGCTAATTCTGGGCCTTGGTAAAAAATGATACGCGCACCCCCATTATGTGGCCCATTCTGATTATAACTGGGCGAATTTCTATTCATACCCCCTCCTTCTCATTTAATTCCAATTGTGTTTTTAATTCATTTTAATTTTTCATCCACTTTGAAAATTCATAATAAATTCATAAAAAATGCATTTTACTTCATTCTTTTTACAACATTTTCATTAAAATGTCTAGAAAATTTTCATCAAATAAAATTTCATTTTTATTTTCATTTCATATTTTTTCCATATTTTCTAAATAAATGTCATATTAAATAAATTCATTTCATGCATCATTTTAATGATTTTTGTTCTCTTACATGCTTTAATATTTTTTGGTCATTCTTTTTATATTGTTTAGATGAGATATTCAACTTGTAGAAATATTTTAGTTCCCATTTTTAGGAGTTAATTTTAGGTGATTAATGAATGCTTGAACATCATGAACAAAACTAGGGTTTTTAGGTGATGATTTAGGAGTTTGATTTCATTTCCCTTAAGACTTAGGATTTAATTAGATTAGTTATGGGACTATAGGGGCTATGGGTAGTTATTAGATCCCTTAGAGAAAAGTTAGGATTCCCTTACTGCTATTATTGTCTCTATATATCTGATTGTCTGGTGTGGTGTGCCCTCTGGGGATTATTGCTTGCTTGCTTGGGTATGGGGTTTGTCAGGGGCCCTGGGGAAGCTGGAGATTTGAGGAGATGAAGGCCATTGGAGATTCAAAGATTGAAGATCAACTGTCAGAGTTGAGGAGGAGTTTTTGCTAGCAGATGCTGAGGAGACTAGGGTTTAGGAGCTAGGCAGAGCTCTAGATTAGAATGATTGTTTCTCAAACATGGATTGCCTTGTCTGCATCCATCCTTTCTCTATGATTCAAAGTCTCTTTCAAATATCCACCTCCTTCCTTTGGAAGGATCAGTGAATATATTTGAAAGATAGAACTTTTGAGAGGAGACCTTCTGCTTAATGTTAACAGTTGATGAACCACCATTGGTAGGTAATTAACTGTCTAACATTCATTCACTTCACTCTTGTGACTGATCCCTCATCCTGGAGGTTTGAGCTTGAAGAAAAGCCATTGCAGATAGAAGACTGATGATCAAAGCCCTTGTCTGAAGGCCATGAAGATGGAGATTGATGCTTGTTGAAGCCTGTAACTGATTGGAGATTACTGGAAGACAGATGTTGAGTCAGAGCTGCTGATGCTGTTTCTTTTGCTGTTGTATTTCCTTTGCTGATGTATTGATTGGTTTTCTGAACTGTATTGTTTGCTGTTTACCATGTTGGGTTGAAAGTGAAGCCTGTTCACTTTTGCCTATTGTTTTCCAGGTTCGAGGTTGAGTGGGACTCCCTTGCCTCGCTTGTGCTGTTGCATCCATGCATTTTACTGTTTTACTATATATATCTGATATTGTTTCTGTTTCTGCCTATCCCGTAGGATCTCTGTTTCTCTCTGTGCAAGAGAGGAGCATGATAGACACTAGGTCTTAACCCATGCATGATAACATTAGGTTAGTTTGATTCCCTTCGCAACCGTAGGTTAGAGTTCTGTCTCTTTCTTTCTCAAAACAAACAGAAAAACACATAAAGATTTCAAACACAATAAAAGACACTTCTTTCGTAAAAGAATGTGAACTCATCAAAACGTCATTTTTGTCCGCTGGGACTGTTAATCAGCAAACCTTTTTCAGAAGGAATAAAATCAATCAAGGACAGACTTGTGTCGTACGTGGCCCGAACTACGTTTGCTCTGATCTTCCATGCTGTGTGGAAGTACGTAGGCATAGGATGCGATATCCTAGCGAGCAACCTTCCCCTCCTTTCCCGTAGGTAGGCGAACTACGTTGACTCTGATTTCTCGTTCCAGACGGGAATACGTAGGCATAAAGTGCGATACTTTGCCGAGTCATTTTTATTTTTTTATTTTTCATTTTATTTTCTTTTAACCCCTGACCTTTAGAGTAGATAGAATAACAATCCATACCCGAAAACAAGCGTGGATCCCGTCGAGTACGACGGACGTGAGGGGTGCTAATACCTTCCCCTTGCGTAACCGACTCCCGAATCCAGGTTTTGGTTGCGACGACCATACCTTTCCCGTGTTGTGCGAGGTTTACTCTGAGCGTTTCCTTTCCTTCCCGTGGGATAAATAACGCACGGTGGCGACTCTTCTGTTCAGCCGGCGCCGATTTTCGCAGTAGCGACAAATAACATCAGCATAACAGACACCTACTAAAAAATAGTTATCTCTTTCTTTCACAGAGTGTATGTTGAATGCATGAGAGTCTTAGCTGGCTACTCTCTAACAGATTAATCTTCTGTTTGCTACACTCTTCATCAGATTCTTTCTTTGGTCTTTATCTTCTGATCATCCATCTTCTGATGCCAATGATCACGCCTTTTTCTTCAAGATGACTTGTTTCCAGATGAAAGCTATATCTTCTTGCACCAAGAATTTATCCTTTGAGTAGAAACAATTTATCATCACAAACTGTCATCAAACCAAGATGGATTCCTTTAAACAATTTGAGTGATAATCTTGTTCTTATCAATCAGTATCTGAGGGTGACTTCTTCTTCTAGAATTCTCGTCCCAACTGAAGGTGTGAGAACTTCTGAGTACCAACAGAAAGAGTAGGATCTTCTGCTAAATCACCTTAGGTTTCTCCACCTATGGTTTCTGATTCTAAGCTTGTTATCAAATCAATCATGATTTGAATCTAAGCAACAATACTTCATTAGAAAATACTTGATACCAATTGAGACTTCCAAAAACAATATGCATCATGAGAGATACGAATTGCATTTGGTATTTGATCAATCATTCTGACTACAGTATTGAATACTTTCATCAATCATGATTACCAACATTTCCTTTAATGATTGTTCTACCTTTAAAGTCTGAACTTGAAAGTGAAGAACTAGAACGTTAGAAACATCTTTCCAACAGATCAATTTCAAACTTCCACTAGATCTGAGGAGTTCAGAGAATGGTGAACAACAACTGATACACTCATGTATCAACATCTTCACTAAACATTTTCCTTTCTGAATTAGCTTAAGAAACCTTCAAAGCTTATGCTTAATCTTCTGACGAGATTCTTTACAGCAGACTTTCTAATCATAACTATTTATGTTATGTTAGCAAGTTCTTCTGATTATCAACAATCAGCCTTTGTCCAGAAGTGCTTTATCAACATATGTTAGCTTAGTTAATAACATCAAACCCAAAAGTGCTTCTTCAGAGGGTTGGAGACTGGTAAGAGTCTGATACCAACTTTATGATATCCAAAGTATTTTCTTCTGACAGTGAAGTTGCAACCCAACTTATCTTGATCAACATCTATTGAGTGAACAACTAGATGTGACATGAACAACTATGGAAATGATTCCTTGCATTAGATCCTTAGATTCAGATCTATGCAGCTTAGCTCTAGTGAATGTTTCAGCAAACAGTTCATCCAGAGGTATGCTTCAGATCAAACTAGATCTTCAATCTTCAGGATTCCTTGTTATCCAGAAGTGAGATGTGTTACTGACATAACAACCAACTGCTCAGAGTCTTCTGTAGAGTTGCTTCTCAGATTCTTCTGACATTTGCCTTTGTAGCTTGTGTACCTTGCCTCTGTAGCCTTTCTTCTGAATCTATAATGATACCAAATGAAAGTGTCTACTGCCTCAGTTGCTTTGCTTCTGATGCTTTACTTCAGTAGCCTTGCTTTTGTAGCTTCGCTTCAGAATCACCAACACTTGAAGGAGAGATGTCTTGATAGACAGAGCCTCTACAAAATCAGTGTTATAGAACTTTTCTGTACAACTTCTGATCTGACTTCACTAGCCTCTTCTTTTCCCAGGGTGCTAGTTTCAGCTACTTCATGCATACACTCAGCAAACTCCTTTCCAAGTGAAGTATATGGTTCCATAGAAAACTATTATCAACATAAATAAATCTGATAGATTTAAAATATCTTTCTTAATAGTCTTTAAGAAGAAGAGTAGTATAAACTTTTCTTTAGTCAAAAATAATTTTGAAAAATTGGGAAGTTGATGAACACATACTACTTCTTCAAAAACCATTTAAAAAGTATTTTCAAAGTTCATCTGATTTATATTGATGTTATACGGATCAACAAAGGAGATTGACAAGAGTATAAATTCTAACCTTGTCACAGAAGCAAATGTCTTCTGTGTAGTCAAAGACTTCTTGCTGACAAGCTTTGAGAAACAAAAGAATCTTGTTCTTCTGGAATCATCCTTATTTCCAATGAATGTCTCTTCTGGAAGAGAAGATTTAATTTTGGGAGAAACTACTCAAGGTAGATTCTTCAGAAGCAGCTAATTGAATAACATCTAGGGTAGCTTCTGATTCTTTAGCTGGAACACAATCTGCTTATGATTCTTCAACGTCTGCATTAATCACAACAACATCCATCTGATTCATGAGAGATATCCTCAAAGCACAGATATTCTGATCTTCATGAGTAGAGAGTATCTAGCTTCCATCAGGCTTCATCTTCTGAATTTGTCTACTTGAAACAAATACAGATCCAATCTAGATACAATTATCATCAAACTCAGATGTATCAAGAGACACAGTCTGAATGACAATTTTTCTCTTACAATGCTGAGCTAACTTGTAAAGAGTTAGATCAACAGAGTTTAACATAAACATCTTCTCTTGAAAAAGAATATCTACTGACTTATTCAGATTGAATAACACCAGAGACTTAAATCCTTTTTACCTCAGACAAAATGACTACTGTCCTTGTATCTTTCCACACAACTTTATTTCTTAAAACATTCATCAAGAATTTCTGAAAAAATAATGCCTGAAAACATCTTATTAATTACAGTTTGTTCAACTGAGATAACATCTCAAGTTAACAGAACTTAATTGTTCATGCTTCTTCAAATCAGATCTTCTGAATTTCATCATATCCAAATGAGTTGATAAACACTGCCTATCTTGAAATCTCTGCAGAATTCTTTGAACCTTATTCAAGAATAGCAACTTTCAAATGCTTTGAATCTGAAGAGTCATTTCTTCCAGATTTGAACATTCTTCTGAACTTGCCCTTTTTTGCAGACTACGTTCTGACGTTCTGATGAATAGGATTCATTAGCCAACAATATATCTTTTCTTACTTAAGATGAATCCCAATGAGTTTTCATGAGAAAGTCAAGTGTGGACTAATCCGTTTCTTGAAAACATCTCATACTCACAAGAATTAATCTTTAGAAATCAAGATTTCTTGCTTGCTGAAGATTTGAACTTTGAGCAAATACGTTGAAAATCCAAACGTATTTTAAGATCAGCATTCAACAGATATATCTTCTTATCTGTTGAATCTATCTTGTCAGCTGATTCTTCATTCTTCTTCTAGAATCTACTGGAGGAGATTTGTTGTTGAAGACTTCAACACTTCAAGCTTCAAACTTCACAGAATCAGTGACTAGCTCAGATAACCAAATAGATTACAATTTTAGTACTCATTATCCTCAAAAACTGATATGAGACTGAAATTGTAAGAATGGTGAAAAATCCCCAAAAGTATTTCTTTACACAACCTATAGATCTTTATCTGACACTATTAGGTGTTTGATATCCATCAATAACAGAACCGGAGCTCTGATACCAATTGAAGGTGAGGAATAAACACAAGAAAGGGGGGGATTGAATTGGGTTTACACCTTAATAAAACTTTTTTCTTTTCTTGTTTTCTTCTTCACTTGATGCTTTTATACGCTTATATTAAATACATTGCGGAAGCATAAATAATAAAGCATAAGTAAAGAACACATCATATATCCTAGTTCACTTGAGCAACTCCCAAGCTAATCCAGTCCACCCTTCCAAGGTGATTTCGCCTTAATCAATTAAGGACTTAATCCACTATAACCGAACTGATTACAGATGCACAAGCTAACTGCAAGTGACTAACAACTTGACAATGACACGTTCAGGGATCCCCAAGGATATAACGTTCACTGACAGCTTAATAGAATCCGATCACTAAAGATGTCCTATTAGGATTTCCACAAATGACTACTGTCACTTGTCATCCCAAGTATACTGATCTTCACTAGATCACTTGAGGAACCACTAATTCTAAAATAGAATTTTTGTGTTGCCGGAGATTACAATGGTGCTTCCTAGCAAGCTAATAACTCCAAGTTTAACACATAACAAGTAATGAGCAACAACTCCTTTCTTCCTAATACAAAAACTAATTCTAATAATAACTCTCTAAGAGATTATTAAAACATAGCTTCTATATTTCTTAAAAGCTTTTCTGTGAGTGAGCACTAAGGCTTCTTTTCATTTGAACTTTATCTTTTCTTCATGGCAACAGTAGTACCAGCAGTGCAACAGCGCAAGCCATACGAGTAACAGCTCCAGCAACAACAATGCCAAAAAGCCAACCTTTGAATAATCAAACGTTCTGCTTTTATAGTGCTTCCAAGAATGATGTTGTGAGGATAGAAAAGTCCTTTCTATTTCCAACGGTCATATTTTCAACAGATAGAATAAGCACGTGTTGGATGACATCACTTTTTTGTCCTTTTCCATAAGCACATGATTTATCAAATATGAACAGCAGCAGCTTATCTGATGTAACATGTCTTGCATTTGGATGAATCTTCTTCTATCGTAATCTTCCACTTCAGAATCCAGTCTTCAGCATTCCAAGAACTAAGTTTCCTCTGAAACAATCTTGAGAATCTTCATGACTAATTCTTCAGAAACCATGTCTTCAGAAACTTCAGAGCCTTGACCCTCAGAACACTTCTTCAGAGTCTTGACCTTCAGAAAACTTCTTCAGAGTCTTGACCTTCAGAACCTGTCTTCAGAGTCTTGACTTCAGAATCCATCTTTAGAGTCTTCAGAGTCTTGACGCACTTTGTCTTCAGAGCCTTCAGCCTTCGTTACTTCAAGTCATCCGAGTCTTTAGAGTCTTTACCTTCAGAACCTGTCTTCAGAGTCTTTACCTTCAGAACCTGTCTTCAGAGTCTTAACGCACTTGGTCTTTAGAGCCTTCAGCCTTCAGAACTTCAAGTCATCAGAGTCTTCAGCATGTTCTCTAGAGGACTCACTCTTCAGAGACGCTCGTTAGCTTCCAGATCAGATGCATAACTCAGAGCAGAATCCACTGATGCATTGCAACTGCAATATCCAGCATCCTTGATTCTTTACTGAACATGATCAGATGCAGAAACAAACTTGCTTCTTTACTGAGCTTCATTTGCTTTCAGATCAGATGCACTTCTTCATATCAGAATACACAGGCGCATTGCAACAACAATATACAACATCCTTGATTCTTACTGAACATGATCAGACACATAAGAAAACTAGCTTCTCACAAGCGCTTCATGACGTCACACTAAGTAACTCCATAAGTTACTAGCTACACATGTTGCTTATGTTTGTTTGGTCTAATATATTTAATTTAATATGACCCGCACATAACAAACATTAAACCATAAAATGGTTCTTTCACAAATACTCAATTGTTA
The DNA here is from genome assembly GCA_963859935.3 of Lathyrus sativus. Classification (NCBI taxonomy): domain Eukaryota; kingdom Viridiplantae; phylum Streptophyta; class Magnoliopsida; order Fabales; family Fabaceae; genus Lathyrus; species Lathyrus sativus. The sequence continues at coordinate 366,490,857 of OZ012741.1, forward strand.
TCATCAAAATAGAGATTATCCTGTAGAGACAAATCTCTCTCTTACATGGTATACCTTGTTTGAAATGTGCTGAATGCAAGTAGAGTTCATGTATGAATCTGCCACTGTTTGTTATGTTTCACTCATCATTATGTTTAAACATCTTGTTAATCATCACACAATGTTGTAACTATTATGTATTTGTTGTTTAAAACTTTGATTTAGTGAACAATAACTTGCTGTCAGTTTCTGTTTTGAGGTTGCAACCTATCATTGGAAGGTGTTTTGATTTGTCATAACAAACCTGTTGAGAGCATTAATTTTGTTGTGGTTAGAAAACTGTTTGGAATTGTTAAGAGCATAAGACTTTCAACTTGTTATTTGTTTTTGCACACTGATTCCATTTGTCTGCTTTGAGATTTGTGAATTTCCAATACCATTTTGTATGTGGCCAAGACATGATACTTAGGCCTGCTGTTTGAGTTTGTACAAGAAACTGTCATTGAAATCAGCAGGTTTCGAATGTTGAACATTGTTATGTCTTTGAATTTACAAACATGTTAGTTTTGCATTCAAACTTTGAAAATGGTTTTGAAACCACCAAACTCTTTTGAAAACTGTCACATAATGAAGTTTAGGCTATTTTTGTTTGATTTAGAACATTATTGTGTTTGGTTGCCATTTTGAATTAGTGACTGATTATGAAAGATGTATATCTCATCATTGTGTAAGGTTGTGTTGCTGCTCTGTTTGAAAATCTTGATTCCATTTTGAAAAGGTTTTCTTATCATTTTGTGTGGAGTTTGCTGGTGGGATTCATGTACATGGTCTTGGTAAAAGCATGGACCTGAGGAGTGATGATTGATTCAAAAATGCTATGCTTGCTAACGAAACTTGATTCTCATATTAGGGCCTTTTGTTTGAAGTAATTACTGTCATGAACATGCCCATGTTTTGTATGTGCTAGCTGTTTGAATATGTCTATATCTTGTGTGATTTGCCTTGTTATTGCCATTAGCACTTTTTGTTAGAGAACTGCTACTAGAGGTTTGTTTTGTTACTGTTGTGTGGGGGCATTTTGTTTTGGTTGGTTGGTTGAAGGATGTTTGGTTTAGAGCAGAATTGGACAACCAAGAACTAACTGTCACTTGGGGGATTTTGGACTATTTGAGTGGACTGTTGGATTTTATGCATAGCACTGTTATTGGACATTGGTGCATTGAGGTTTTGCTATTCAGGTTCCACTACTGCCATATCTGTTGTTGCTCCAATCTGATGTGCTCACCTGGCTGTTTAATTTGTTGTTCATGCTTAAAATTCGTTGTGATTATTTTAACCAGTTTGAGGGCTTTCATCTAATTTGGTTTTTGGGATTAGCGTGTGAGATTGGTGTTGTGATGCTGTCATGGAGGATATATGCTTGCATAACAAAATTGGTTGTTGTTTCTGTTTCCAAACAAAAACTCTTTTGGACTGATGTTTTTCTGTTTTGAGATTTATTGATCATGATGATTGGTTGCTGCATTAGATCAGTTAGGTTTTGTTTGGTATGCCTATTACCATGTGAACCATGTGCCTTGATCTCTCTATCTATGTTTATGTGGAGGTTTGACAGTTTGTATTGGATACTTCCATTTCCATGTTTGCCATTTGAGACCTATATTGAATTGATGCTTGAGATTGTCATGATAAAATGTTGGGACTAATTTTGTGCTGAAAGTTTAGTTTTTGTTGGCTTGTTGTTTTGGACCTCATTTGATGTTGGCTTTGTAAGGGCCAAACTGCTGCTATCATAGGATTTGTAGATTGACATGTTGAGAGACATTTGAGTGTGTTATATATGTGCCATGTGACATGTTTAAAGCACTTATTGTTATGCAAGACCGTGTTATCATGAGGTTTTAGGTCATGTTTGAACTAACTTACTTGTTTAAGCAAGGATATTTGCAGCTGGCGTATATGATAGACTTTAGGCTTGTTTGTTTATTCTGCCAACCATGAAACATTTTTGTTTGTTTGAATTAAGTGTGATGTTCATGCTTAGATTTGTGATACACCAGCTTGCATTTGTGGACCCTGACAGGTCATGTTTGACACTGCTTTTGATTTGCTTATTGCTTCCTATTTTGGTTCAGTTTAAATCAGTTTCTGTTTTGACTTGAAAATGCATACACATGTCCATATCTTGTTGTATTTTAATGTGATTAATGAGTGAATATCTGTCATGAACTACTGTTGACTGGATACTACAAGGCTCAGGTTTTTGTTCAAAGGCATTGATTGGACACTTAGGATAATGAGATCATGTTGTTCTGGTTCTGTTGCAAGCAACATCATCAAATTTTGATTTTTCTCTTTTGTTGACAGTTTAGATTAGAGGTCCTTATGTGCTTAATTCATGATGTGTTTAAGTGTGTAATGTTTGAAGTCTTGTGGTAAGCTTTTTACTCATGTTTGGTCTGCTATGTGTTTGGTTATTGGTTCAAGAGTCGCAACTCATGTGCCAAAATCATGTCCTAATGTCTTTTGATCCATAACTCTGTTGGCACTTGACCTTCTGCACATGTGAAATTTGCGTGTATCCTTCTCTAAACCAGATTGCATCAGTTTGTACAACTTTGATCTTAAAATGCATTTCAAAATCTTCACTTGCATTTCCATTCGAATTTGGAGTTGTGTTCATTGTTTGAGAAAAATAACAGCACCATCATGTTCCTTGTGAAAAATTGAGTGAGATAGACTAAAATTTTGTTGAATCTGGTGAAGAATTGAGGAAGTTGTGTTGAAAATGCCTTTTGAATTTTGTGCCTCGGCTTCCCTTGTTTTTGCCCAGAAAATTGCTTTGTTTTGGTATATGATTTTATGGGGTGGCATTAATACACGGATGTATCACCACCCCAGTGGTTAAACGCCTTGCCTTAAGACCTTGCCTGACCTCGTGAACCTCTGTTTGACCCCCAGCGGGGACGTTTTGTGTTATTTTCATTCTATTTCTTTGTTTTGATATTTTAATTTCCGTTTCCATCAATTGTCACACGCGTTTAGTGGTTAGTTTGGCTTAGTTTGAGCTTGCAACGCCAAGGTCTTGGGTTCAAGCCTCGGGGAGGCACTTTCTTATTTTTGGCCATTTTTTTTCTTATTTATTTCATTTCTTTCTATTTTTTAATATTTTCTTGTTTTTTTATTTTAGTTATTTAAAATTAGTTTTAAATATTATAAAACCCAAAAAAAACCATTTCTTAATATTTTTTTTTATGTTAATTATTTTTCTTCTTCTTAATTTTATTTTTCATTTTATTTTATTTTTGAATTTATAAATTAATGTGCTTTGTGGTTTATCATCTTATTCCAATCAATTTCTTTCCTTTTTCATTTCATTTGCGAGTGAATTTATTTAATGTTTACTTGGCCTTGTGCCATGATCCCCATAGGATTCCTAGTCCCTCCGTTTAGGATGGGAGTAGGAGAGACATTAGGCGTTAAATCCTATGCATGATAGCATTAGGATAGTTTCATTCCTTTTCATCCCGACTTTAGGAGCATTGTGCATGATAACTTTAGATTTGAGTTTAGTCCCCCTTTAGTGTGTCCTTTCTCTTCTCATCTCAAAACCATCTTAACACACTTAATAAAGATAATGGATGTTGTGCCATGAGCCTTATACTTGGGAAATGGTGATTGAGGGGCCACCTCTCAATTGCCTAGAGTGTTTAGTATACGTCTTTAGGACGATATGCGACGCATTCGATCCTAGGTCTTAGACTTTAGTACAACATGCATTATAAACACTCCAATTCAAAACACTTCTTCTCTAAAAAACACAAAAACACTTCAAACCTTTTTCATCCTTCGGGATCTTAATCAGGAAAATATTTTCAGATAAAAGAGTGTTGTTAACTCTTAGTTCTATCGCAAAAGGTAACGTCTAAGTCTCCAATGGTCGAGCTGCATACACCAACTGCTAGAACTACTTGTTAACCCTACTCGGGCCTAAAAAACTTTTGAACAAACCTGTGTTCCCTTTTAGCCCGAACTACGTTTACTCTGATCTTTCATACCAGATGAAAGTACGTAGGCACAAGACGCGATGTCTTGGTGAGCAATCTTTCCCCTCCTTTCGCCCGTAGTTAGCCGAACTACGTTGACTCTGACTTCTCACTTCAGATGAGATACGTAGGCACAAAGCGTCGTTGCTTTGCCGAGTCACTTCTTTTTCTTTTGTCCTTCAGCCAGTAGTTAGATAGTTTCAATCACCCTTTTAGATAGACAACAAGCGTGGATCCCGTCTAGTACGACGAACGTGAGGGGTGCTAACACCTTCCCCTCACGTAACTGACTCCCGAACCCGAGATTTGGTTGCGATGACCGATCTTATCCCTTTTTTCGTTAGGTTTTCTCTGAGCGTTTCCTTTCCCTCACTTGGGGTAAATAACCCGCGGTGGCGACTCTTCTGTCATTGCCGTCCTCGATTTTCGCAGTAGCGACACATGTCAGCAATTTGTAGTTTAGTATCCCCAAGCTCCACAAGATCTCTTCCAAAATGATGTCTGTTATCACTATATTTGATTCTGCTATGCTGAATTGGGTTCTTGGAAATATGGATGGCAATAAGATTGTCTCAGTTTAATTTCATGACATTCTGGGTGACATTGTATTCAGTTAACATTGGCTTCATACAACCCATTTTGGAACAGCTGCTACCAGATGTGCTGTCATCAGCACTCTCAACCCAATCAGCATCACAATACCCACATATACTAGAGTCACATCCTTTGGAATCTTTGGTATGATCTTTCTGGATTCTGATAAAAGATCCTTTGTTGAGAGCTTCTGACTCAGCATATGGAGGTACACCTTGAGTATCTTCAGCATCAGTGTGAGTTTCAAGGGACGTTTCAACATCCTCTATGACATTGATTTCTTCATGCTGGTCATCATTCATGGATTCCATTAAGTCCATGTGCATCAGTTCCAGATTTTTGGAGGTTGTAAGATGTCTAATCTTTGGACGTGACATCTTGGTTTGCTTGCCAACCTGACATTCACCACAGACTTCTCCTTCATCAATTGTTAGATTTGGAGTTCCTCTCACTGTTTCCTTGGATAAACACTCTTTCATCCCTTGAAGCTGTCCAAGTTTTTGATGTCCCAGTTTGACCTCTTTTTCTTCTTTGGCTATTGAACAACCAATGGAGTTATTTGAGACATTGGGCTCCCATGAGTAGAAATTATCTTTGGATCTAGATCCCTTCATTACTTCCTTATTTTATCCATCTGAGACAACACATTCTTCCTTAGTGGTTCTGACATTGAATCCTTGATCATAGAGCTGTCTGATACTAATAAGATTTGCAGTCAGTCCTTTTACCAGCAACACATTGTCTAGGGCTGGAACTCCAGGACAGTCTAGTTTTCCAACCCCTTTAATTTCCCCTTTAGCTCCATAACCAAAGGTCACATAACTAGTGGAATGAGGTTTGATGTCCACCAATAGGTTCTTTATTCCAGTCATGTGTTTTGAGCAGCCACTGTCAAAATAACAGTCTTCTTTGGCTGATACCCTTAGAGAGGTATGAGATATTAGAGCCACATCCTTAGCAAACCATTGTTGTTTCTTGATAGGAGCAGCCTGTTTGGGTTTGACTTGATGAGTGTGGCTGGGAAATCCATGCAGCCTGAAGCAAAAAGGCTTTATGTGTCCAAATCTTCCATAGTAGTGACATCTCCACCTCTGGAACTTTCTCTTTGCCTAGTTCTTGCTTCTGTTCCCTTGATGTTGAGACATCGGTCGTGACATCCAGTTTGACCTAGGATTTTCAGGTTTTGGCCTCTTGAACCCCAAGGTGGGTCCTTTTTCACCAACAAAACCTATTCCAGACATGTCTCTTGCTTTATGACCCACTTGTATAATTTCTTCTAGAGTATCAGTCCCATTGTTTATCATCCTGATGGACTTTGACATCTGATCAATTTTGGAATTTAACATACTGACTTCACTGTTGAGTGAGTCTATGGTTGCAAGATGCCCCTTCTTCTCAGCCTTTAACTCCTTTATGAGTTTCTTTTGCTTCTCCCCTTGTTGGCACACTTCTGCACTTCTGATACACAATTGTTTATATGAGGCTGCAAGCTCAACAAAAGTTAGTTCATCTCCACTAGATTCATCATCAGATACATATACACTAGTTAGTGCATTGACATATTTTGCAGATTCCTCTTCTGATCCACTCTCAGAATCTCCATCAGACCAGGTGACAGTTAGGCCTTTCTTTTGCTTCTTGAGGTAAGTGGGCATTCAGCTCTAATGTGACCATAGCCTTCACATTCATGACACTAAATTCCTTTGCCTTGGTTGGACTTTTCTTCATATTTACCTCTTCTGCTGATGTCAGAGGAAATGTTCTTGACATTAGGTCTGGTCTTCTGATCTATTCTATTGATAAGTTTGCTGAATTGTCTTCCAAGCATATCTATAGCTTCTGATAGATTTTCCTCACTTCCACCATTGCCTTCATCTGAGTCCTCTTCAGTATTTGATACAAAAGCTATGATTTTGTTCTTCTTCTCAGTATGTTCACACATTCCCATCTCAAAGGTTTGGAGAGAACCAATGAGTTCATCAACCTTCATGTTGCTGATATCTTGAGCCTCTTCTATAGCAGTGACCTTCATGGAAAATCTCTTGGGCAATGATCTGAGAATATTCCTAACAAGCTTTTCCTCAGACATTTTTTCTCCTAAAGCTCATGAGGTATTGGCAATCTCAAGGATGTTCATGTAGAATTCATGAATGGTATCCTACTCTTTCATCCTTAGATTCTCAAACTTAGTAGTCAGCATCTGTAGTTTAGACATCTTGACCTTAGAAGTACCTTCATGAGTTGTTTTGAGAGTATCCCAAACCTCTTTGGCCAGTTCATAATGATGCACAAGTCTGAAGATATTCTTATCTATCCCATTGAATAGAGCATTCAGGGCTTTAGAATTTCCAAGAGCCAAAGCTTCTTGCTCTTTGCTCCACTCTTCCTCAAGTATTAGCACAGTTGATCCATGTTTCTCTGTCTTCACTGGATGTTCCCTTCCTGAGTTAGCTGCTTTCCAGGCCTTGCTATCCAGAGATTTCAAGAAACCTATCATACGAGGTTTCCAGTAGTCATAGTTAGATCCATCCATAATGGGTGGTCTGTTTGTAAATCCTACATCCTTGTCCATAGTACCAGAATTTATCTTCCCTAGATCTCACCCAGAAAATAACAAGCAGGGTGCCTGCTCTGATGCCAATTGAAATTCTAGGTACCAAACAGTTGATGTTATAACGAATGTTATGACATCCGCTTCTGAACAGATTATTAAAACACTTAAAGAAAGCAGTAAATAACACAGGGAATTGTTTACCCAGTTTAGTGCAAATCACACCTACTCTGGGGGCTACCAAGCCAGGGGGAAATCCACTATAAGCAGTGTTAATTCAGAGCCAAACTACCAGTTTTCACTCTTCACTTAAGACCTACTCAATGCAATTCCAATCTAACACAAGACCTGAGTTCCTACTCATTCCTTCTCAATCACAGCAGTGATATCAACCCAATTAAGTTACACATTAAAAAGAAGACACACTTCAAACAAATCTTGATCTTGCTTCACAGCTTCAATCAAGAGACACAACACTCGTGCTTAAAAGCTTAGAGTGACACAATCAACATACAACTCAAAATTACACTAGTCCAATACAATCATCTAGGTAATGATTGCTTGGGTCACAAGTAATCCTAAGACACAAAAACACACGTGAAGAACAAATTACACAAACAAAATTCTTCACTCAAAATCTCTAAGTGCTCAGTCAGGATTGCCACACTTCTATTTATATGCAGCACACGAACCTTGGGCCTAAAGAACATATACTAGGTTTACCCAAGTTAAACCAATTTCCATAATTCAGATGTTACGAATTAGGTCACAACCGTTTCATGTTCTGCCCAGCCCTAACTAGAATCTCGCCTGAGATAACTAAGGAGCCATAACACGTTCCCTAAAATCTAGCCTGAGATATATCAGGCACCCTAACTGAAAAACCAACACGCGCCCTTGCTGTCAGCTTACCTTATGTCATAACATTCAACATGACATCCAATATGCTCTACACTAGCTAATCAAACTTACCCTGCAGTACACTACTCACGGATGTCATGACATCAGTAAAGACATCTACACACACAATAATGTTTTACCATAAAATGCAGCCAATCAAGAACATCTACACTCTTCATTTGGATCATCACTCTCATCAGATGCTTCCAATCGAGAGGAAGTTGCTTTAACAACGAACCGGTAATGATTTTATTCCAGAACCCATATATACCCGAGGAATGTGCATTCTCTCAGCAGAGAGTTGATAGTATGCATGTTGCTTTACCACCGAGCACTTGCTAAAATTTTTGGCGAAACTCTCGGCAAATTCAGGAGGAACCAGTGATATGGCGGTTGTTGGAAGAGCTGTGGATGAAGGTCCTGCAGATGAAGAAGCTTTGGAGGAGCGTTTACCGGTAACTTTGTGGGTAGCCATGGTTGTCTTTCAAAGATGGAGAATAGTAAGTTTGGTGATGATGATTTCAAATGTTGGAGAGAAATCTTGGAGATGGAGAGATGTCGGAGACTTTGACCCTTTTGTAATAGATTCTAGGTTTTGGGAAGAGAAGAATAATAGACTAGCCTTTGATGTGGGTATCAAGTTTCTATGCATAATGTAATGATTCACATGAATATGAATCATTAAAGCAATTTAAGAGGGAAACTGAACGGTTTTCAATTTTTTTTGAAAGAAAGCGCGCGATGCATCGAGCGCTTTGTCTATCGTCGATGCATATTGTGTTTAAAAGCACACGTTTAAAAAACAAGAGGTATACGTCGACCGGTATGTCAACCATATCTGACTCAATTTCAAATTAGAAGACATATTTGTGAGTCAACCGGACCTTGTTTAGGTCGACTCATGCAGGTAAAACTAGCAAATTTTGACATTTTTGATCATATGGGCATACATAAGGACATAGATACATATCCAAAACATATTTTAAGCATTCAATGAAGTAAAATACATACAATCACGACATATATGACAAATATAACACATAAATTGATACATTTTGTGAACATGAATATTGAGAGAGAGAGAGAGAGAGAGAGAGAGAGAGAGAGAGAGAGAGAGAGAGAGAGAGACAGAGACAGAGTTAAGGAAGTATATTACCTCAACTCCAAATATAGCTAGGTGCACACACATATATTTTCAACATCGTCAATTGTTAGATATCCGATAACTAAAGTACATATAGACATAAACATAGATAATATGCAAGAAATTTGACTAAATACAATCCGAAATATCGAGAATACCTAGTTCCCGTCGGATATGAAAGAAAGGCTCAGTAGCAAGAGGTTTTGTAAAAATATTAGCTAGTTGATTTTTAGTATCAACATGTTCAAAAACCACATCTCCTTTATCCACATGATCCCTAAGGAAATGGTGTCGAATTTTGATATGTTTGGTGCGTGAATGTAGCACGGGATTCTTGGTAAGATTGATGGCACTCGTATTATCACAGAAGATCGGAATACGCTCAAGTTTGAGATTAACATCGAGCAATTGTTGCTTAAGCCATAGGACTTGAGCGCATTAACTACCGGCGACAACATATTCCGCTTCGGCGGTTGGCAAAGCAACATATACCTGCTTTTTACTATGCCATCTGACCAAAGAGTTTGAAAATAAGTGACAAGTACCACTAGTACGTTTCCTATCCGATTTGCACCAGGCAAAATCAGAATCGCAGAATCCAACCAAGGAACAATTGTTTTCTTTAGAATACCATAACCCATACTTTGGAGTACCCAAAAGGTATCTAAGTATGCACTTAACTACTTTTAGATGGGATTCTTTAGGAGAGGATTGATACCTAGCACACATACATACAATAAACATAATATCGGGTCTAGAGGCAGTAAGATAAAGAAGAGAGCCGATCATACCTCGATACCTTTTTACCTCTACATCCTTACCACTTTTATCTCTACTGAGATTTGCACATGTCGGCATTGGTGTGTCAATGGCTTTGGAGTTTTCCATGTCAAACCTTTTGAGAAGCTCAAGACCATATTTTGTCTAGCTCACAAAGGTTCCTTCCTCAAGCTACTTGGTTTGCAATCCGAGAAAATATGTGAGCTCCCCCATCACACTCATCTCGAATTCTCCCTGCATTAGATTAGAAAATTTTCTTACGAGATTCCTGTTAGTTGATTCAAATATAATATCATCAACATAAATTTGCACCAAAATTAAGTTTTTTTCTTGACGCTTAATGAAGAGTGTTGTGTCAACTTTGCCTCTTGAATACCCTTGATCAAGTAGAAACTTGCTTAGACATTCATACTAAGCCTCAGGGGCTTGCTTGAGTCCATACAAGGCACGTTTTAACTTGTATACGTGATCTGGATATTCATGAGATTCAAAACCCGGAGGTTGGGTAACATAAACTTCTTCATTAATATAGCCGTTAAGGAATGCACTTTTTACGTCCATTTAAAATAACTTAAAATTTTTCGCACATGCGAAGGCAATTAAAAGGCGTATAGCCTCGAGTCGGGCAACCGGCGCATAAGTCTCCTCATAGTCGATGCCTTCCTCTTGGTTATACCCTTGCGCGACTAAACACGCCTTGTTATGAGTTATTACTCCATTTTCGTCCAGTTTGTTCGTAAACACCCATCGGGTGCCGATTACTCGATGACCTTGCGGAGGGGGGACAAGGTCCCAAACCTCATTTCTCTTGAACTGGTTAAGTTCCTCTTGCATAAATAAGAACCAATGTTCATCGAGTAAAGCTTCTTTTGGGTTTTTAGGTTCTACCTAAGAAAAGAAAGTGAAATGATAACAAAAAATACTTATCTTTGACCGAGTCGTCACTCCCTTTGAATATCACCGAGGATATTATCGATGGGATGGTCTTTGGAAGACTTCCCAAGCTGGAGGAAGATCATCTTTTTCAGACGGATGAACTACCTCAGTTTCTTCATGTCGGTCATCTTTTTCCTCCTCAATTTTGGCTAGGTCGGGTTGATCAAGTCCCGGCTCAACACTTTTGAGTATGTCTTCTGAAGATACACCTACAACATGAACAAAACTACCTTTTTCAACATTTCTCAAATAAGATTCATCAAATGTTACATGTACATACTCTTCGACGGTAAGTAATCTCTTATTGTATATTCTATAGGCCTTACTTGACTGAGAGTATCCGAGGAAGATACCTTCGTCGGCCTTGGAATCAAATTTTCCTAAGCTTTCTTTTCCATTATTCAACACGAAACAGTTACAACCAAAGGCATGTAGGTGAGACACATTTGGCTTGCGCCCTTTTAAAAGTTCATACGGTGTTTTGTTTAGAATAGGGCGGATGAGCACCCTATTCAATAAATAACATGCCGTACTTATGGTGTTAGCCCAGAAATACTTAGGTAATGCACTTTCATTGATCATGGTTCTCCCTAACTCTTCCAAAATATGATTTTTGCGCTCTATAACCCTGTTTTGTTGAGGGGTACATGGAGCGGAGAAGTTATGATCAATTTTATGTTTACCACAATATTCCTCAAACAAACAGTTCTCAAACTCACCTCCTTGATCACACTTAATTGATATGATGTTTGTGTTTAATTTGTTTTGAGAAAGCTTAGCAATTTTTTCAAAGGCTACGTATGTATCGCTCTTGCTAGCCAAGAAGATAGTCCAGCAGAATCTAGAAAAGTCATCAACTATTACAAAACCGTAATAGTTACCACCTAGGCTTTTAATTCTAGATGGCCCAAATAAATCCATATGGAGAAGCTCAAGAGGTCTCGTAGTTGAAACGATATTTTTAGATTTAAAAGAGATCCTCGTTTGCTTTCCCATTTGGCAAGCATCACATAGGTGATCCTTGGTGAACTTAATTTTGGGTAGACCTATGACTAGATCTTTTGAAACTACCTTGTTTAGCAAGTCAAAGTTGACATGTGCTAAATGTCTATGCCATAACCATGAGTCTTCACTCATTGTCATGAGACATCTATCACTTGTCAATGATACTTCATCCAAATCTAGCATATAGACATTGTTTACTTTTAGACCATTAAACACATCCTTCATTTTATCATTATGCACAATTTGGCAACAATCTTTTGAAAATGATACTTTGTATCCTTTGTTGCACAATTGGCTAATGCTAATGAGATTATGTTTAAGGCCCTCGACAAGCAATACATCAGAGATAATAGTGGAAGAGGGATTACCTACACTACCTTTTCCGAGTATTGCACCACAGCTATTGTCTCCATAGGTTACATATCCCTTCTTCTTTACCACGAAGTCGATGAAGAGAGATATGTCTCATGTCATGTGTCTTGAGGAGCCACTATCGAGAACCCATCTTCTCTCGGTGATCTCATGATCAATTGCTTATTGGGTCATAAGTTGTGAGTGAAAAAATGGTTGCATTTAGGTAACCATTGATAAACACCTTTAGGAACCAAAAATCTCCTAAAACAACATGTAACAATGGTGTGGCCTTTCTTGCAACAGTACAAACAAGAAAAGTTAACTTTTGAATTACTTTTGCTATCATGATCTTTTACAACATATGTGTATTTTTGATATGGATTAACCATACTCTTTCTAAAATGAGCTTTATCAATGGCAAAAATAATTTTGGGCTCTAGAGCCTAGTTAAGTTTAACATTTAGATTTCTAGCTTCATTTTGCCAAATGTAACAAGTATCACACCCAAAGTTAACAACTCTTTTTCTTATATCCTCACAATCTACTTTAGTACTTTCCGCTATGGAAGCTTTTAGTGCCTCTAGTTTCTTTTCGGAGTCACGAATCTTTTACTCTAGGTGAGCAAAGATTTGGTTATTTGAGGAAAGCCTTTTAAAAGCTTCTTTTGCTTCACAGTGTAAAGTATTAAAAGCAGTTTGCAATTCAAAATGAGACATTTTAGAGGAATTTTCATACTTAGCATGTCGTACCTTTTTCTTTTTATTCTTTTGATGGGCGGAAAGACAAAGATTGACGATTCGTCTTCATCACTTGGGTTGTCATTCTCAGAGGATTCATTATCGCTTTCCCAAGCGATATACGCTCTCCTTAGCTTTGGTTGCTTCTTGTGTGACCTACTTGATTCCTTTTCTTTGTTCTTTTTCTTCAAGGGACAATCCGGTTTGTAGTGTCCGGTCTTTCCGCAGTTATAACACGACCCTTTTGTCTTGTTTCCTTTATTGTCGTCATTTCTAGAGTATCTTGATTGTTTCCGAAAGTTGACAAGATTTTTCTCAGAGTGTTAGATAACGTTCTTTTTGACGTAGCGATTGTAACGCTTTACAAAAAGCCCCATATCCTCACTCTTTTCATCATCTTTGTCATCACTCATGGTGTAATCACTATGCTCTTTATTTTGGGACTTGGAGGAAGAAGTCTTGAGAGCAACAGACTTCTTTTCAATATTTTTCATTTTCTTCTTCTTTTCCTTCTTTTCATATTGCTCTAGGCTTAGAAGCACTTGTTCATGATCTTGCAGCTTTCCAAACAATGTTTTGAGATCCAATATTGTGAGATTGTTAGCTTCTTTAATGGTGGTCACCTTTGGTTGCCTTTCCCTGTTAAGACATCTCAAAATTTTGTTAGTAGCAACATCATTGGCAACTGGCCTACCTAGTGAGTATAATCTATTGATGAGATGAGTGAATCTCTTTTGCATGTCCACAATGGTTTCCCCTTTCTCCATGTGAAAGAGATTGAACTCTTGCGTTAACATATTGATTCTCGCTAGCTTAACATCATTGCTTCCCTCATGGGCAACTTGCAATGAGTCCCACATAGCCTTTGCCGTTAAATAATGAGAAACCCTATAATATTCATCAACTCCTAATGAGGAGATCAAAATATTTTTGGCTTTCCAATTGTAATTATAATTCTTCTCGTCATCATCATTCCATTGTGCTTCAGGCTTAGGCACAATCATGTTATTCTCATCGGTCATAGTTATTTCAACTGGACCGCTAAGAATAACATTCCACACCTTCCTGTCAATGGAATTAATGTGCACCCGCATACAGTCTTTCTAGTAACTATAATTTTCTCCATTAAAAACATGAGCTCTATTATAGGCCCCTTTAGGTTCGTTAGCCATTTTCTACTAAGTTATACTTGAAGCACGGATTAACCGGTGCTCCTGATGCCACTTGTTAGACGATGGCGCAGATCTAAAAGGGGGGTTGAATAGATCCCTTGCTTAAAAAGAGTCGGCGCTACCAATAAAATTGATTTTAAAAATTTGTTTAATTTGTAGAAGCGAACGTGGAAAAATACTGTCTATAACAAACGGTTACTAGAAAACCGAATATGCGTTTTAGCCTATGGAATCGGATAATGAGTTATGAGAATTACTACGCTAGTCACACTATCAATTTGATTTAACTTGCTATGTGGTGTGACTAGTTCCAATGCCTTAAACTATCAACATAATTAAAGGATAACACACAGGATTTTGGTTCAGACAATTTATCAAACACTTGGCGTGCGGCGCACTACAAGTGAGTTTCGTTTTGAGTAAGTTGCTCTAGTTTCCTTGTACAATCAACGATTGTACTAGAGTCAAAATCAGTTTATCACTTCTCAAAACAGACCTAGATTGATTAATTGTTTGCACTAAAACCATACAAATATTAAGCAATGTAAAAGCCTAAGGCAAAAGGCACAAGGATTTGTTGAGGCAATTCCCCCGTCGTCCTTGCTTCGGGGTACGTCTGCCCTCAATTATAATAATATAATTGAGACCTTATAATATAGATTTAACTTGTTGTAGAATGTATATACAAGAATTGAATAGCAATCAAACAAATGAACACCTTTTTTTTATTATAGATGCTATCTCTTCTTGCCCCTAAATTCGAGTCGAATCAAGTCCTTCGAAAGCTTGTGAATAAACCACTGATTGCAGCTCTATGTTTGAACAACCTTCCGTCTTATAACCCAGCCCGACTGATTTCAATCACTCGCATGTCAAACCCAAAACTCTCCTTCACAATCCTTAGTTTACCGTTACTAAATCGAAGGAACCAACCGCTCCTCGATTACCTTCACTCGACTAAATATGTGTTGAGAAGAATCGTGCAAAAACCCCCAAATTCAGAGAATCTTGGAGGACAAAATCCTAGAGGTTTTATTCAAGAAAAACCTGTCAATTCCTCAATCCGAACCGGATAATCCAATCAGCGGCCTCGAACGTTATCACCTCTAACAATGCATAATGCACAACAAAGATTATTGTGGTATGCTATGAAGAAGATGAAGATGATGAGAACTGAATTGACACCTCTTTCACTTTTCTTGTTTTACTCTACGATTCAATTGATATGAAATGAAAAGAGCAACTAACTATATATAGCAGACAAAACTGTTATAACTGATAAAACCACTTTCCAAAAATAAAAGACATAATAGAAAATTGGCATAAAATAATGAGCAGCCGATCTATGTAGAGTGCAGGGTTGACCTTGACCCGAAAAAAATATTGTGCAAAACAAGCAACCATGCGTCGACCGGAACAACGCATGCGTCGACGCATAGCATGAATTTTTTGACAGATAGAAATGCCAATAGTATGAGTCGACCGGTAGGTCGACCATAGCTCATCTGAAGAAAATACAAAGACTAGACACATATCATGAGTCGATCGGAGCAGAACTTTGGTCGACTCATAGACCTGAAATTACTAAAAATGCCTAGTTTCATACTTTTGAATCTTTTAGATGATACCTATGATAGACCAATGAAGTTTAACTCATATGACATATATTTTGACAACTCTATATGCAACACCCGGGATATTTTATGTAAGCAAATAAATCATGTGAAACAAGGTATGCGCATGCAACATGGTGATAACGCCCAACATCGATTCTTCTATGAAGCTATGTTTTGACATCATCGAAACGAGCATATCTTGTATAGGATTTGACCTCACAATAACACGTCTACCATTTGACAAAGTAAATCTAGCACCACTAGTGGGAATATGAAGAAAATAATTGTTATTAGTCTAACAACCAAAATCTTCCATATGACCTCTACTAGGGATGTGAGACCCACTATATTCATGAGCCTCTATAATGGTATTAAAATCTCCAATGCAACACTAGAGCATTTCGTGTTGTTGAAAAGTGCTTTGTAATCTAGACCACAGAGCTATTCTAGCTATATAGCAAGTTGAGGCATAAATAATTGAGATCCCTAAATGCTTACCATAACTCTCAAAAGTGAAAAAAATGTGTTGATCATCTATGTATACTACATCAAGGAAAATATTAGAATCACACAAACACCAAAGATTAGGGCTAAACTCATTACTACTATATTGACAGCAAAAGACTCGAGATTAAGTCGATTTAACCAACTTAAAGGAAACAAACCGTTATCCATCCAAGGTTCAGCTATGAAAACAAATCAAGGTTTAGAACTAATAATAAGTATTTTTAGAGCCATTTTGGGAGATTTGACAGTACCTCTCTGTTGCACCCCAAAATTTGACCAACATTTATGTACCAAGCTTGTGTTCACTAGCATGATCATATGCTTCTCATTGATATGGGTGCAGCAGATCAAGAGGTATGGTTACCCAACAAGAGTTATATGAGACTTTGAAGCTATCCAAGAAGGTTATTCAAGTGTTCCAAGGTTGATATCTTTGTCAGAGAACTCAAGAGATCCTCAGAGAGATTGGTTGAAACCAAGGTTGTGTGTCTCATAACTTGAGAGTTGTGGGAGCTCCTCAGATGATTCTGAGGCTATGAGGATAGACTTGAAGCTTTGAGAAAGCTTATGAGATGTCTTGAAAGCCATCATGAAGCCTAGAGAGGTCATTGTACAAGAATTCAGAAGACTCAGCCATGAGTGGTGGAATTAGGGTTTGACTGGGTCAACCCTAGGTCAACTGATGATTTGGAGAGGGTTGAGACCTAATCCAAGTGCCATGTGATCATTTATTGATGCATTGAGATGTTATAAGGATGATTCCTAGACCAACTCATCATGATTGAGGGGTTTGAGAAGTTTTAAGCTAGGGTTTCTAAGGCTTGACAGTGTAAAATCCCCCAGTTTGATCCCTATCTTCAAGGCAGTTTAGCTTAAGATGTGATTGTCATCTCATCTTCCCCATAACATGAATGTTGTAGAGCTTGTTCTTAGCTTTAATTTGAGTACTAGAAGTCCTTGATAGCATTTGTAGAGCTCAAGTTATGACTTTGACAAGTTACAGGTCATCTGAGGTATGTGAATCTGGGTCCTTGAAAGTCACCCAACTTGCATCCAACGTTTGCCTAAGAAGGATGATTCCTATGAATTCTTGGTCAACATTAATGTTGTTCCTAATCCTCTTAGCTTTCTAGAGAGTACTAGAAGTCCTTGATAGGATTTGTAGAACTCAACTTATGGCTTTGACAAGTCAAGGGCATTTTGGTCATTTGGATGTTATAGGTCATTTCAAGCATAAGGCCATATCTCCTATTTCAAAGCTTCAAATGGAAAAATATTCAACATAAAACTTGCTTAGAATGATGTTTTAAGGCTAGTAGGGAGGTCATTAGATGTTAAAAAGGCTTTTAGCAAAAAGTGATAAAAATGACCTAAAATGAAGGCATAAGTTAAATAAGTTGAAATTGGAAATTGGAAATCCCAAGTTACACATCCAAACCATGGCATATAATAGGTCATTTTGACTCTAAAAGACATTCTAAAAACAATGGTTCAGCCACAATTTTGATTTGAGGCCTAGATCATGGGGCTGCTTTGGAAATGGCTTGCTTGCATCTTAAGGCACAAAGGCAAAACTCAAAGAAACTCAATGTACAAGTTAGTTAAGGGTTTCAACACATCATATATCTCATATAAGGATAATTTCAAGTCAGAATTGGTGGTTACAAGGGCTATGGCATGAGATAACACATGAGAAGAAGTGAATTCATAATATCATGACATGAGAATCCCAATTTCTCATGGGATGGTTCTAGATGGTTCTAGATGATTCTAAACCACTCTATATAACATATAGAACTTTCTCAGATGCAAGGTTGGTGTAAGATTTGAGAGAAGAGAGAGTTGTCCATTTCA
Organism: Lathyrus sativus; assembly: GCA_963859935.3. Taxonomy (NCBI): domain Eukaryota; kingdom Viridiplantae; phylum Streptophyta; class Magnoliopsida; order Fabales; family Fabaceae; genus Lathyrus; species Lathyrus sativus. The sequence goes on from OZ012741.1 coordinate 366,509,032, forward strand.
CTTGCCTCCATTGCAAGTTGAAAGTGAATTCCATATTCTGAACCATTTCCATTCCCTTTTTCAATCTAAACACACTCCATTGATCATAGTGAAGCTGTGCAGATCAATTTGAGAGCAAAACCATGGTGAATTAAGGAATTGGCATTTGGATTTTCAAGGTTGCAAGTCAGAATCGGATTCTGAGATTCAAGCATTCTCCATCCAATCTTTTGCAAACAGAAGCTCTATCATCATCCAAGGAAGGTTTCTGAAGAATTACAAGGCTTGAAGTGAAGGGTTCCTCCATCTGTGAATCAAGAAATACCAGGTTTGCAAAATTCACTCTACACCATAATTTATGCATAATTAGGTAGAATGGTTAGGTTAGAAAGGTTAGAGACCAATAGGAGATGGATTCTGAAGAGTTTGAGAGTAATTGGTGAAGTTTCAGTTGGTGTCACCATTTTTGTTTGGACCAAGAACTCGAGTTATATTGAGATATAGCATGGATTAGATGTCAAGAATCAATCAGTGTGAGTTGGTGATTAATCTGAGGTAGTTACTTGCAAGATTTGTTGAGATAGATGTTTGAGCATATCTTTGATCTTGGATCGGGTTTGAGGATTTAGGATGATTCAATTGATTTTAAGATCATGGTTAGATTCAGCATGAAATTCTGGACAGGTTAGGGTTTTGAATTTTAAGTTTTCATGGAGAAACGATGAGGTTCGAGTTTGGGGAAGATGGAGTTTGGTGCTCTGCATTTCCATGGCTTCATCCTTGTAACCCTAGCTGGAGGAAGAAGACAAAGGCGTGGCCATTGGATGAAGTTAGACCCATTGACTGAGACCAAGATCCAAACGCTGAGATTCAATCTTGCGTGAAGAGGGAAAATATGAAGAGCATGAAGCGCATCGTTTCATTAAAAGGACTTTGGGCTGGATTGCTAACAACACCCCACTTTCATGGCCCATTGGTTTTTGTACTGAATTGCTTTACTTTTCACACCGTGTATTTTCCATTTTTCCATTCATTTTATAATTGATTTTCTGAATTAATATGGGCCTAGCATGCATGACTAACTGCACCCCCATTTTGAGCCCATTCATGAAATGAACTATCTGGCATTGCTATCTGCACCTAGGTTTTCTCATTTTAATTTCATTTTCTTCCATTTAATGTTAATCTTTGAAAAATCATAATAAATAGAAAATTAATGATTTTTGCATGGGGATTTTTTCTCCTATTTCATATTGATGTCTAGACAATTATAAAATAAAAATATTTGCATTTAATGCATTTTTAATATTTTTTGTGTATTTTCCTTTTTAATAGCTTTTTAATTCTTTTATGTTGATACATGGTTTTGTAGAATTTTGTTTAGCTAGTTCCCTTCCTATTTTTAGGCCATTCTTTTTAGGATAGTTAGATTAGGACATTAGCTCCCCCCTGGATTTATTCCATAATTTTGTGATGAATTTTAGGTTAGTTTTGCTTAGATGATTTTAGGTTGTGTAGAATTAGGTTAATCCTTAACATAGGTCCACAATAACACTAGAATTTCGGGTTTCTAGGTCAAGATAGACATTGGGGAATATAAGGGTATTAAGGGTAGATAGATAAGATCCCCTAGAAATTATATTAGGTTTTAATATAGTGGTATACCATTTTTAGATGATTTTTGTAGTTGATGATTGTTTGTATTGCCCTTGTGGGCTTGTATTTTTGTTTGCTTTGCTTTGTGGGCTTGGAGAGCTTGGTATTGCTTTGAGGAGAATTTAGGAGCATAGTAGGAGCATTGAGGAGCATTGAGGAGCTTGAGAGTTTGATCTTGTTTGTTTTGTTGATTGTTTTAGGGTTAGGGATTAGGAAGAGTTTAGACCTAGTTAACTTCTTTCTTAAACATGGATGATATCTTTCACCTCCATTCCTCCCTATGATTCAAAGTCCTTCCATGGTATACACCTCTCTCCTTTGAAGGGATAAGTGATTGTACCTAGGAAGTAGAACTTTTGAGGGAACCATTCCTTTGATGTTGAACCCTTATAGGTCACCTTTGGTGGTCAATAAGCAGTTTAGCACCCTAGCTTGTCCAGTTAAGTGATATCCTCTGGTTTGAATGTCTTGAGAGATGTTGAGCTTGAGTGGGAAGATGAAGACTTCATTGAAGAGTGAGAGAGGATGATTCCTTGAGCATTGTCATCCCAGCTGAAGCTTGAAGAGAAACAAGAGCAAGTTGATACTTGAAGACCCCTGAAGATGAAGTAAAGACTGAATGAGGAGCTGAGGCTTAAAAGACTGAAGGATGAAGTTGATACTTCTAAGTGATTGAAGATTACTCTTAGAAGTTGAAGCTTGTAAGAAGAGAAGACCAAGTTGAGACTGGTAAAGCAGGGAGAGCTTGAAAGCTTGAAGACTAAGTTGATACTTAGGAGGAGGATCCAATTGAGATTGATTCTGAAGAGCTGAAGCTTGAAGAACCAAGGAAGTTGATACTTACTTTGATACCTGGAGATCCTGAAGGAGATCAAGTTGATACTTGTGGTTAACAGTGAAGCCTGAAGGTGGAGCTGACCAAAGAGCTGGAGCTCAAAGAAGATAAGTTGAAACTTATGTTGAAGGGTTGAAACCTGGAAAAGAAAATTGATATTTGTCAAGAGTGATTGAAGTCTGAAGACTGAGTTGCTGTTGGAAGAGCTGAAGCTTGAAGTTGAGAGAGGAGTTGATCTACTTTCTTTTTCTCTTTCTTTTCTGTATTGATGTGTTTTGTTTGACTTGCTTGATGCATTAGAATAAGTTCATATCTAGGCTAGGTAGAATCTAGGAGCATGATTGCACTAGAGGTTGAGTTACTCCCTCTGCTTGTATTGTTACTGTGTGGCTTTGCTTGCGGGTATTCGGTAGAGCCCAGCTCCCTTGCCCATATGGTTTGTTTGCCTGATGGCATTTTATTTCATTTCTTCTGTATGATTGCAGTTTACTGTTTTCTTGATAGCATGTTGTTTTATCTTTCAGTATGATTACTGTTATCCATTCTGGCTTGAGGTTGAGATGAGCTTGTGGAGGCTGAAGCCCCACACACATTTCCTCCCTCACTTGCATTGCATGCATTTTACCGTTTAAGCTGATGCTTTGTCTGTTTTCGTGTATCATTGACATGATCCCTTAGGACTCTCATTTCCTTTGATAAGGAATTGATGATAGAACTTTAGTTTGAAACCTATGCATGATAACTTCTAGGAGTTCCCTGTTCAAACCTCAACCATAGGATGAATCCTTGGCATGACAACATTAGGACTTGATAGTCTCCCTCCTAGTTTGGGCCTGTTCTCTTCTCATCTCAAAACAGTTTAAGATACAGTAATCATGAATGATTTCTTTCGTACGTTACGAGCCTTAAGCTATCTGAGGAAGGATTATGGGAGAGTTTCTTTTCCACAGTCTGGATGTTTAGTATGGTACCCTTTAGGTGACATGCGACACATTCACTCTCAGGTCATAGTCTTTAGTGCGATTGAAATTGCAAACACAATAAAAAACACTTCTTTCGTAAAAGACAGGAAATAATCCGTAGTTTCCCGAACTACATAAGCTCTGATCTCTCATACCTGTTGAGAGTACGTAGGCACAATACTGATGTATTGGCGAGCTACCTTCCCCCACAATCCGTCGTAGGTCGAACTACGTTGACTTTGATTTCTCGTTCTCTGATGAGAATACGTAGGCATAAAGCGCGACGCTTTGCCGAGTCATTTTCCTTTTCTTTTTAAGCCAGCCTTGATAGGTAGATAGATAAAAACCAACCCATCCAGTAATCACAACAAGCGTGGATCCCGTCGAGTACGACGAACGTGAGGGGTGCTACTACCTTCCTCTTGCGTAACCGACTCTCGAACCCAGACAATGGTTGCGACGACCTTGTCTTACCCGTTCTCGTTAGGTTTTTCCGATCGTTTCCTTTCCCGCTCTGAGGGATAAATAACGAAAGGTGGCGACTCTTCTGTTGTGCCGACACCTTATTTTCGCGTAAGCGACAACTGGAGACTCTGCTGGGGAGTTCAACGGTTCCCTATGCGAGTCAATCCTAGCGCTTGTATGTTTACTTGTTGGGTTGCGTTCATTTATCGCATTTTACTTCTCGCACTTTATTTCCCGCATTTTTATTTTCAGTATGATATGATTATCTGTGCTGTTGTGGGAAGGGGCATTCTGATAAATGAGAAGCCAGACCCAGGCTTGAGTGCACCATAGACTTAGAGTGGAAATTAGTGGGCGCGTGCTTGCTTTGCAGGCACTAGTGTCTCATGAAATCCACGCTCATACGAGGTTCTCCCGGTTGGCTTCTCTTTCAACCCTTTGGGTTGAGACGGTTGCTGGTTTGGTGGATTGTCGACTCTGGGGACTGATCATTTGTGATTCAGCCGAGTGAGGCCGCTTCATGAGCTGGTGATGCCACACCTTCTGGGTATCATATCGCCCCTCTTGAATGTCTGTGATGCTGATGAACGCATAGGATGCCGAACTTGAGTCAGTTTAGGTCCATACCTGTGAGCAGGGTTGGGTTTATTGCAGGAAACTTTGACCTTCAGACTACCTGGTTTTCTTGACAGTGAATCAGTTTTGTTGGTACCGGAGGTTCTCATATGTAGATATATGACTGTTCTTGATAGAGCAGGTTTTGATCAGAGGATCTTATCATCAGATATGTTGTTTGTTCTTGATAGAGCAGATTTTTGATTTGGGGTCTGAAGATCTCATCAGCAGATGTGTGTTTGTTCTTGATAGAGCAGATTTTTGATCGGGGTCTGAAGATCTCATCAGCAGATGTGTGTTTGTTCTTGATAGAGCAGATTTTTGATCGGGGTCTGAAGATCTCATCAGCAGATGTATGTTTGTTCTTGACAGAGCAGATTTCGGGGTCCTACATCAGAGGTCCTTATTATCAGACGTTTGTTCTTGACAGAGCAGAATTATGATCCTATGTATATGGCCCTATCCGATGGTGGTTCTTGGCAGAGCAGATTTGTGGTCCTACACCGGGGTTTTCTTCTTATCAGTGGTTGTTCTTGATAGAGCAGCATCATGGTTTTGTTGATACAGAATCTCCACAGCACCAGTTACCCTGATCTATTATTGCATGATTGCATTTTGCATTAGTGTGCATATTCATTTGCATTTCATTAACGTGTGTCTGTGTTGCAGGTACCGTTTTCCCCGATCCATGATTTCTTGCCTCCTATCGTACTGTTATGGGCTCACTGAGGAAGACCGTGGCTTACAAGTTCCCTGCCCCTGATGTGGTTAAGCTGACTGGTTTGATAGCTTTAGCAGATGATTCTGTGAGGGATGAGTTCAGAAAACCTTACGGCAGATTGCTCAGTTTGGTTCATAAACCTTCTGTGTTCGAGCTGAATGGGTTGCACGCTCTGCTGCAGTTCTACGACCCTCCGTTGAGATGTTTCACTTTCTAGGATTTTGTTCTCGCACCCACGCTGGAAGAGTATGCTGATTTGCTAGGTGTGCCTATCAAGAGGCAGATGCCTTTTGTTCATATGGATGTTGAGCCTGATCTGGCTGGTTTAGCTCCTTCACTTCATCTGGATGCCTCCGAGTTGGTATTGACTAGTTGGAACAAGGTTCCTGGGTTCTCCTTGCAGTTTCTAGTGGGTAAGGCTCAGCAGTGTGCCAAAGACGGATGTTGGGTCGCATTCAATGCCATCCTCGCTCTATGCATATACGGCATCATTCTGTTCCCCAATATGCCCGATTTTGTAGACTTCGATGCATTTCATGTCTTTGCTTCAGGGAATCCAGTCCCTACCTTGATAGGAGATGTCTATCATTCAGTCCACTACAAAAACGAGAACAGGAGGGGGAAGAATTTCTCGTGCTGCGTACCCTTACTGTACAAATGGCTTGATAGCCATCTTTCTAAGAGGGGTCCTTTTACCTCGTCTGCAGCCACAGCTGAGTGGTCCGAGCGTCTGATGAGTTTATCTGCAGAGGATATTGACTGGTTCGACAGAGATAGGTTGGGTACTGAGGTGATCTTCAGTTGCAGCGGGTTTCCAAACGTGCCTTTGATAGGCAGGAAGGGTTGTATAAACTACAATCCATCGTTGCTGGTTCGACAATTCGCATATGCTTTGAGAGCTCCGCCGAAGGATGAAGAGGTACAGGAATCTCTGTACCTCACTGGTCTTCTAGAGGGGGATCTGTTGTCCAAGCTTCAGCGTGCGTGGAATGGTATCAGTAAGCGAGGGAAGCCATTGCTGGGAAAAAGCAACAATCAAGCCTACCCTCCGTATGTAACTTGGATCAGAGCCAGGGCCGATGCTATAGGGATGTCGTTTCCTCATGCCAAGCCAGAAAGCCCTCCAATGATTGAAGAGCTTACTACGGTGCCCCTTCAGCAGCATAATTAGGTGTTGGTTGAGCGAGATGAATTGAAGCGGGCAAATGAGGAACTGGAGAAGGAATTGGCTCAGCTCCGAAGCGAGAGGAACGAAGCCGTTCATTCTTTCAAAAGGCAAACAGAGTTGGTGAACCAGCTGGGTACAGACCTGACTAAGCAGATAGCTGAGCATGAACGCATGGGTCAAGACTTCAGAGCTGTCAACGACATACTGGCTACGAAGAAGCAGCACTTGGACGAAGCATATCGGAGGATATCCAAGTTCAACCAGCACTGGAAGGCTTCCCTGGCCACCAGGAAAGAGCGGGAGGATAAGCTGATGCTACAGATCTCCAAGCTGGAGGCCCAGGTGAAGGACAGTGAGAAGAGGTTTGATGAAGAAACCGCCCGCAGAAGGCCAGCTCAACAAAGCTCTCGCTAACCTGAAGGAGCGCAAGCTGACGTTTGAGTCCAAGAAGAGGAAATTAGAAGATTGCTTCGGCGAAGGAGCATGGGAAGGTTCGGTCGAAGGACTTCAGTATACCATTGTGTGGAGGGAATTGCTCGTCGAGGGGTTGCTCACTCTGCCAGATCATCCAGAAACGAAGGGGTTGTTAGAAGAGTATCGCGCCCGTGGCCGTACTTGACTATTTGTATTCCTTTTGTTTTGATCATTGTTGTATGCTGACCATCACCAGGCTTGTTGGCTGAGGTCACGCTGTTGATTCATCTTGTACTCGCTGATGTTATGTACTGCCTTGATAGGCTTTCTTTATATATGAAATTGTTGCTTCCATGATTGGACCCGGACTTCTTCTTCTTATTATTATCAGCACTGTCACTCAGGCACTAGGATCGGGGGAGATCTCCCTAACACACAGACACATGCATGCATTTGCATGAAGCATTTGCATGACGAGCATTTTGTTGTTTTGCCTAACCCTTTTGTGTTTCACAGGTTGTTGCAGGTTTACAGGTTGTCCCAGGTTGTTTCCGGTGGTTACAGGATTGATCAGAGACTAATTCACCGCTATCCGACTAGAGCTAATCAGACCAGAATCATGGATCAAGTGCAAACTGATGTTCAGGAGCTCCGCGAAAGGATGGATCACTTCATGGAGCTCATGCAAGTGGTCGCCAATGGCCAGGATCAACTCAGAAATTTGGTTCAGCCTTTGATCTCCAGGGTTGATAGCAACGGCGTACTCCACGGTGGGACCGTGCCTACTCCTCCACCAGTTGAAACTCCGCAGAATGGTGTCCCCGTGGCCGGGGGCAACAGCAGTGCTAATGGCAATGTGATGGCCAACATCGGACTCAATACGGCGGGCGTCGGTAATGGGAGTCTGGGAGCTAATGTCAATATCGGGCCGGGAAACGGCAATGCAGGCGTCGGAAATATGTTTGTGCCTCATCCATGGCTTGAGGATCGTCAGGACGATGTGTTCTCTCAGAAAGGTGCTGAAGGAGAGCTGAATGCTGAAACGCGGCTTAGATTCAAAGCACTTGAAGATAAAATGAGAGATATCGAGAATCAGAATACTTTGGGCGTTGATATGTCCAAGCTGGGATTAATTGCTGATTTCAAGGTACCTCCTAAGTTCAGGGTACCTGACTTTGAAAAATATAAGGGCACTACTTGCCCTCGTGTCCACCTGAGATCGTATTACAGGAAGATGTCTGCTCATTCCGAAGATGAGAAGTTGCTGATGCACTTCTTCCAAGACAGTCTTTCTGGGCCATCCCTCGAGTGGTACATGGGTCTGGAGCCCACTAGTATGCGCACATGGAAGGATCTTGCTGAAGCGTTTGTGCATCACTACCAGTACAATAGCGACTTGGCCCCGAACCGAGTTCAGCTGCAGAACCTATCGCAGAGGAATAATGAAGGGTTTAAGGAGTACGCCCAGTGGTGGCGTGAGTTGGCAGCCAGGGTTCAGCCGCCGATGGTTGAACGAGAGCTCGTGCAGATGTTTGTAGCCACCCTCCTAGGGGTTTACTATGAAAAATTAGTCAGCGGTATGTCTGGGAAGTTCTCGGATCTCATTATCATGGGTGAACACGTTGAGAATGGGATCAAGATCGGGAAAATTCAAGGTGAGTCATCCTCAGCTGGAGGAGGCGGAAAGAAACCTTATGCTGGCAAAAGGCGAGAAGGAGAAGCGAGCACTGTGACCAACGCTCGAAGGAAGGGCAAAGGCCCTCAGCAGCAGATAGCCAGTATAAATATCCCGGCAGCTCCGCAGCAGCAGCAACCGAATCAACAGGGGTATAGAAAGTACCAGAATCGGGCATCTTTGGCAAATCGTCACTTCGAGGCGCCGCCCATGTCGCACGCGCAACTCTTGCAGACTTTGCTTCAGCTACAGTTGGTCCAGAAGAGGACGATGGCTTCCTTGACAGGGGCACCTCCACCAGGGTACGACGCCAATGCCACTTGTGATTTCCACTCAGGGGCACCAGGCCACACAGTCGAGAACTGCAAAGCCTTCAAGCACAAGGTGCAGGACTTGGTGGATGTCAAGATCATTAACTTCTCCGATAATGTGCCCAATGTCACGAAGAATCCTATGCCGAATCATAGGGGAGGTGGTGTGAACGCCATTATCGAAGACGAGAGCGCAAATTTGTTGACTGATGTCAGAGACCTAAAGACGCCGCTTAGCTTCGTTAAAGCTAAGTTGCTGAAAAGAGGGTTCTTTCCAGGTTGCGGAGAGTTATGCATGGACTGTGCTACATGTTCTGATGGATGTGAGCAGTTGGTCGAGGGAATTCAAAGTCTGATGACTGAGGGGATTCTGCAGTTTAGCCGGAGGGCTGAAAGTGGATCAGGAGAGGTAGTGCTGAAGCAGGCCGATGAAGTCGCCACCATCACCATCCCTCGCCAGCCGATAACTATTTCGGCACCCAGCCCGCCCACAATCACTATCACTAAAGCTGGGCCAATACCTTTCGAAAGCACTAACGCCGTCCCGTGGCATTATGGGGCTGAAGTCTATTGCAACGGACAGAGGTTGGAGCTAGAGCCGTATGGGTCGACTGTGGAGAATCTTGCGGGAATCAGTGGTATTACTCGCAGCGGAAGAGTATTTGCACCGCCAGAGGTCGTGACGGATAAAGCGGTCAGAGCTGATGCGGCCGATAAAGGCAAAAGTAAAGTTGTTGAAGAGACCCCGCGTGGGACAGAAACAGACTTGCTTGTTAAAGATGCCGAAGAGTTTATGCGGTTGATTAAAAAGAGTGACTACAAGATTGTAGATCATCTCCATCAGACGCCCTCAAAGATTTCCATTCTGAACTTGTTGCTGTGTTCTGAAGCACACCGCAACGCGCTGCTGAAGGTGTTGAACGCCACGTATGTACCGCAAGAAATATTGGTGAATCAGCTAGAGGAGGTTGTAGCCCACATGAATGCTGGGAATGGGCTAGGGTTCACAGACTTAGAGCTGACGCCAAAAGGGAGGAATCACAATAGCGCCCTGCACATCTCGATAGAGTGTAGGGGCACAATCATGTCGCACGTGCTGGTGGACACGGGTTTGTCGCTTAATGTTCTTCCGAAGAAGGCATTAATGAAGTTGGATACTCGTGGAGTGATCTGCACACCCAGTGATCTGGTTGTGAAAGCGTTCGACGGAACTAAACGACACGTTTTCGGGGAAGTGACCCTGCCGATCCAAGTAGGCCCGGAAACGTTCAATGCGGTCTTTTATTTTATGGACATCATGCCTGCCTACAGTTGCCTCTTGGGCCGGCCGTGGATCCATGTTGCTGGTGCCGTGACCTCCACGTTGCACCAGAAGCTCAAATATGCTGTCGGAGGAAGCATCGTAACCGTGTGCGGCGAGGAGGACATAATGGTGAGCCATTTGTCGTCCTTTAAGTATGTTGAAATGGATGGCAAAATCCATGAGACTCTTTGCCAAGCGTTCGAAGCTGTCAAGGTGAAAGACGTAGCTCCTGTAGTCACAGAAAATCCAGAGATGAATCTCTCGTCCTTCAAGGAAGCTCGGGCCGTTGTCCAAGCCGGATCTACCCCAGGTTGGGGGCGAATTTTGGAGATACCCAACAAGCAAGATAAGTTTGGGTTGGGATATTCTCCTGGAGCTGAAGCTTCTTCTTATTCGTATAGCAGTGCGTCTCGAGGTAAAGGGCCGATCCAATTTACCAGTGGCAGAGTGATTTTCGAAAGCATCAACGCGGTGTCTGAAGACAGCGGAGATAGCGGTTGTGACCTCGACTCTTAGATTCAGCCAAGCAAGCCGGGCGAGGGCCTCAACAATTGGTCCATCAAGGACATCATCCAGATGACAAGTGAAGAGTAATGATTTACTTTTTCCAATCATTGTACAACCCTATGTCCTACCCGGGGCAGTGGTTTTATTGTCAGGGCCTTGTTGGATTATGTACATGCATTTTGTTAATAAATCAAAGGCGTTCACTTCGTATTCAAATATTGTGATCTCTGTAATTCCTGTTTTATATTTGTTTTGAAAAATAGCAAAATGGCAATAGGGTTTGTGCTAACCTGCACATCCTTGTTTTAAAAACTTAACCCTTGTTATTGCAGGATCCACATAACAGATGACATCGACTCTGGACCTTCTACGGCTCACTTCGACTTCGATTGCCCAATCTATCAAGCCGAAGAAGAGATTGATGAAGACGAAGACCTTCCTGAAGAGTTGGCCCGCTTGTTGAAACAAGAGGAGAAAGTTGTTCTGCCTCATGAGAAGGAGATTCAGACCGTGAATCTGGGCTCTGAAAAGCTCGTCAGAAATGTCAGGATAGGGGCTGCATTGCAGAATGATGTCAAGCAGAGATTAGTCGAGATGCTAAGAGAGTATAGTGACGTCTTTGCTTGGTCATACGAAGATATGCCCGGGCTTGACACGGACATCGTGGTCCACCACTTGCCGCTGCGAGAAGATTGCCCTCCCGTTAAGCAGAAGCTTAGGAGGACGAGACCAGACATGGCCGTTAAGATCAAAGAAGAAGTGCAGAAACAGCTTGATGCTGGCTTCTTAGCGGTCACTACTTACCCTCCGTGGGTCGCCAACATAGTGCCTGTACCGAAGAAGGACAGTAAGGTACGCATGTGCGTCGATTATCGGGATTTGAATAGGGCGAGCCCTAAAGATGATTTCCCGCTGCCTCATATCGATGTGTTGGTCGACAACACAGCCCAGTTCTCCGTGTTTTCGTTTATGGATGGCTTCTCCGGTTACAACCAGATCAAGATGGCGCCGGAGGACATGGAGAAAACGACGTTTATCATTCCCTGGGGAACATTTTGCTATAAGGTAATGCCTTTCGGTCTGAAGAACGCAGGGGCCACTTACCAACGAGCAATGGTAACTTTGTTTCATGACATGATTCATCATGAGATTGAAGTCTATGTTGATGACATGATTGCGAAGTCCCAAACGGAGGAGGGACATCTGGTCAATTTGCTGAAGCTTTTTGAGAGGCTTAGGAAGTTCAGGGTTGAGGCTGAATCCTAACAAATGTACTTTCGGGGTACGGTCCGGAAAGTTACTGGGGTTTATCGTGAGCGAACGAGGCATCGAGGTTGATCCTGCGAAAATAAAAGCCATACAAGAAATGCCAGTGCCAAAAACAGAAAAAGAAGTTCGTGGTTTCTTGGGCAGAATAAACTACATTGCAAGGTTTATCTCTCAGCTCACGGCCATGTGTGAACCGATGTTCAAGCTTTTAAAGAAAGATCAGGCGATTATCTGGAATGAGGATTGCCAGAAGGCATTCGACAAGATAAAGCAGTATCTTCAGGAACCTCCAATCTTGATACCTCCAGTGGCTGGACGGCCATTAATCATGTACTTGACAGTTCTTGAGAATAGTATGGGGTGTGTTCTCGGTCAGCACGACGAGACAGGCAGAAAGGAGCATGCCATTTACTACTTGAGTAAGAAGTTCACGGACTGTGAATCTCGATACTCGATGCTGGAGAAGACGTGTTGTGCACTAGCCTGGGCTGCCAAACGTCTCCGACAGTACATGCTCAATCACACCACCATGCTAATTTCGAAGATGGATCCGATCAAGTACGTCTTCGAGAAGCAGGCTCTTTCGGGCAGGATTGCCAGATGGCAAATGGTGTTAACGGAATATGATATTCAGTACGTGTCCCAGAAGGCCATCAAGGGAAGCGTATTATCTGATTACCTTGCCGAACAGCCGATCGAGGATTACCAGCCGATGAAATTTGAATTCCCTGATGAGGATATTATGTTTCTCAAAGCGAAGGATTGCGATGAGCCGTTGCCCGACGAGGGGCCAGATAGGAAATCCCAGTGGAAATTGATATTCGATGGGGCGGTTAATTCCTATGGAAGTGGCATCGGGGCTATCATCACGACTCCCCACGGATCCCATATCCCGTTTACTGCGAGACTGACGTTTACAGTCACCAATAATGAGGCGGAGTACGAAGCATGCATCATGGGTCTAGAAGAGGCAATTGATTTGAGAATCAAGAATCTAGACGTATATGGTGACTCAGCGCTTGTGATCAACCAAATTAAAGGGGAGTGGGAGAATCGCCAATCAAATTTGGTGACGTACATGAACTATGCCAGAAGGCTACTTCCGTTCTTCGATCGCGTGGAACTCCATCATGTACCCAGAGCAAAAAATCAGATGGCTGACGCCTTAGCCACGTTGGCTTCAATGTATAAAGTCAATTTTTGGAATGAGGCTCCAAGAATTGTCCTTTCTCGTCTTGGTAGACCTGCATTCGTCTTTGCGATCAAGGAAGCCGCCGACGGCAAGCCATGGTTCCATGACATCTAGACTTTCCTTATGACTAAGGAGTATCCTGCGGGTGCGTCAGCCCAGGATAAGAAGACTCTGAGGAGGCTGTCTGGAAATTTTTATCTCAATCCTGATGGAGTGTTGTATAAAAGAAACCACGATCTCGTGCTACTCAGATGTGTAGATGAGAAAGAGGCGAGTATGCTCATGGAATAAGTCCATGAGGGCACATTTGGTACGCACGCCGGCGGGCATGCTATGACGAGAAAGATCCTGAGAGCAGGATACTACTGGCTGACGATGGAATCAGATTGCTTTAAATTTGCGAAGAGATGTCATAAATGCCAGATTTATGCTGATAAAGTTCATGTGCCGCCGTGCCCGTTGAATGTCATGTCCTCCCCGTGGCCGTTCTCCATGTGGGGCATCGACATGATAGGCAAGATCGAGCCCACTGCGTCTAACGGTCATCGCTTCATTCTAGTAGCTATCGACTACTTCACCAAGTGGGTGGAGGCAGCCTCGTATGCTAATGTGACCAAGCAGGTGGTGGCTAAATTCATAAAAAGGGACATCATCTGTCGTTACGGAATTCCCGAGCGGATCATTACCGACAATGGTTCGAATATGAATAACAAGATAATGAAGGAGCTGTGCCAGAGTTTCAAGATTGAACACCACAACTCATCTCCTTACCGGCCGAAGATGAATGGCGCCGTTGAAGCAGCCAATAAGAACATAAAGAAGATTGTTCAGAAGATGGTTGTGACCTACAAAGACTGGCACGAGATGCTGCCATTTACACTGCACGGTTATCGTACGACGGTACGTACGTCAACCGGGGCAACTCCTTTCTCCTTGGTGTACGGTATGGAAGCTGTCCTACCGTTAGAAGTGGAGATCCCTTCTTTGCGAGTTTTGGTTGATGTGAAACTCGACGAGGCAGAATGGATTACGAACCGACTGAACCAACTCAGCCTGATGGACGAGAAGAGGTTAGAATCGATTGCGTTTGGTCGTCTGTACCAAAGCCGAATGAAGAAAGCTTATGATAAGAAGGTGCGTCCTAGAAGCTTTCAGACGGGTGATCTCGTCCTGAAGAAGATGCTTCCTCCACACTCTGATCACTGGGGAAAATGGACCCCGAATTACGAAGGTCCGTACGTCGTCAGCAAGGTCTTCTCGGGAGGAGCTTTGTTGTTATCCATGATGGATGGTGAAGATTTTGCATCCCCGGTGAACGCGGACGCAGTTAAAAAATACTTTGCTTGAAAGTGACCCGCTGGACAAAAAAAAGAGAGTCCAGGCAAAAATGGGGCATCTTGGCGAACCAAAAACAGAATAAAAGGTTCGGGAAAAAATTAGGGATATAAATTGAAAAAATGTACGCCCGCAAAGTCGAAAACCTACACTGGGCGGCTTCGGCAAAAAAGGGTATCCCGGTGAACTGAAAACCCGCAAAGGGCGGTTCACGCAAAAATTAGGGATTTGAAAAAGTAAATGACTGCGTCCCGCGTGTGGACTTTCATTGTTTAGTGGTTTGGAAGACCTGAGGGCCGTTTATCTGAATCAATCTCTTCCGAAGCTGAAGCGTCGGAGAAGTATCGAAGTCGAGTGGGTCATAGAGGGATCAACTCATGGTGTTCGTCTACGCCTCGGTGCCGACATTTGTATATACTGATGTATATTTATGTTTTATTTTTGTGCGGCTTCCTCATTCCAGGAGCTTGCCTCTGTTGTAAAACATTTTTACCCATTCAGGGGTTCGTTATCAATAAAAAGCATACTATTCAGCAATTCTGTTTGCCTGTTTAGCATTTATCTGTTTTGTTTGCGAAAAAGAACGCCGATGTTTTTGATAAAATGCACATACATAAACTTACTGGCCTAGGCCACTGATTGTTGAAACAATGAATTACTTAAACATTGCCACAAGATGATGACCTCGATAGGCCCCTTTGAGAAGGGTATCTTGTCTGTTTGTTTGTGTTGTTTCAGGTGTAGCATATTCCAGACAGTGCGTCGTGCGCATCCCGAAGAAGGATGATTCCTCCTTCTCCAGCAGAGTTCAGTAGCCTCTCCCCGCAGAGTCTGAACGCGAGATCGTGAGCATTGATATGTCTCCCCAGGCAGAGAGGATTCTCTCCCCCAATCAGATGCATCCTGAAGGAACGTTATCTCCTCAGCTGAGTCAGGCGCCGAAGCGCGTGTTCATCCCCCAGCACCGGGTCACAAGTGCAGGTCTCGTAGGAAACTATTTGTACGCCGAAGTATGCAGCAACTAATGGTGCCATACTGAAGTCTCCAGCGGAATTGAAATTCCCCACCAGAGTCGTACGCTTCCCCGAAGTCGGATGATTCCTTCTTCCCCAGCGGAATTGAGATTCCCACAGAGTCGTATTCTCCCCGAAGCAGAATGATTTCTCCTTCCTCAGCCGAGTTTGCAGATCCCCAAGAGAGCCGAATCCTTGGAAGCAGCTCAAGCCATGATTGGTTCTCCCCAGCGGAAGGTTGAACAGCTGATGCTGTTTCCCCGGAGTCGTTATCTCCAGGGAAGTAGCCGTGAAGGCCATGCAGTTTATTCCCGCGATTGATATCGCGTTCCCTCAGCAGGTCCAGGTCCTCGTAGAGCTTCGTTCCCCTGCAGCAGTCAACTGAAGTTGTCTCCCCTGCAGCAGTCAACTGAAGTTGTCTCCCCCGCAGCAGTTAACTGAAGTTGAGTCCCCTGCGGAGTCCAATTGAGATTGACGTGACCATGTTCTCCAAAGAAGGATGATTCCTCTATCTGAGTAGTTCTTTCTACTTGACAGGAGAATTTCCCCTCGGCATTTATTTTGCTGACGAGATCGCATCATTGTGCATGACTGCATAGCATTTATCATAAACGCATAGCATTTCCGCCGTGTGGAGCATTGCGCCATTGCCGAAGCATATGCATAATAAACATGATCTAGGTTGTTACCGTTCTTGTTTTGCAGGTGTTCCGCCGCAGAATCGATTGCTCAGGATGATTCCTGACATTCTCCCCAACGAAGCCGCTTGCTCAAGATGGTTCTTGAGGTCCCCAGTGAAGTCTTCGGTTCAAGATGATTCTTGAATTCCCCAGCAGGGCCATTTGCTTAAGATGATTCTTAAGATCCCAGTGCAGTCACCAGAGTTGGTTGCTCAAGTTGATACTTAGAGTCCCCAGTAAAGGTTGCCCAGGATAATTCCTGAAATCCCCAACAGAATGTTCGCTCAGGATGATTCCTGAAATCTCCAGAATGGTCGACGGTTCAAGATGATTCTTGAAGTCCCCGGCGGAGTTATTTGTCCAAGATGATTCTTGAAGTCCTCAACAGAGTTGATTCATCCAGAATGATTTATGGATCCCTGAAGCGGAGTTACTTGATAGTTCTCCAGAATCCCCAGCGGAGATGCGACATCCCCAGCAGGTTTCCGAACGACGAAGTTGAAACCTCCCTTGAAGACTCCATGATTGAAGTCCGACCGTGTTAATGAAGCAGTTCTCTCAGCTGATGCAGAGTGCCTGATGGCAGAGGTTTAGATATTCCCAGTTGGCTCATGATTGACCAAGAATTCTATTCCCGACTTGCTGATGAAGTCCGGCTGATGCCCGACAGTTTTCTTTGAATGCCTGATGGCATGATCAACCTGATGGTTGAAGTCCGGCTGATGCCCGACAGTTTTCTTTGAATGCCTGATGGCATGATCAACCTGATGGTTGAAGTCCGGCTGATGCCCGACAATTTTCTTTGAATGCCTGATGGCATGATCAACCTGATGGTTGAAGTCCGGATGATGCCCGACAGTTTTCTTTGAATGCCTGATGGCATGATCAACCTGATGGTTGAAGTCCGGCTGATGCCCGACAAGTTCTTTGAATGCCTGATGGCATGATCAACCTGATGGTTGAAGTCCGGCTGATGCCCGACAGTTTTCTTTGAATGCCTGATGGCATGATCAACCTGATGCTTGAAGTCCGGCTGATGCCCGACAGTTTTCTTGGAATGCCTGATGGCATGATCAACCTGATGGTTGACCTGAAGAGTCCCGAGGAATCATGATGCCTGATGGCATGATCGACTATGTATTACCGGTTACCGTGTGACCAATTCTCCAGCTAGTTGCCGTGCAGCTATTATTTCAGTGTTCGAAGATTTGTTCCCATCTGAGTACCGCGTACTCGTGCAGTTGGCAAATTTCCGGGTTTATCGGTATTCAACCGTCTCGCACCTCGATTGGCTGAGAGCCGTTCGCCTCATCCAGTCAGGTTCAAGCCGTTTGAATAGGGGCAGCTGTTGCACCCCAAAATTTGACCAACATTTATGTACCAAGCTTGTGTTCACTAGCATGATCATATGCTTCTCATTGATATGGGTGCAGCAGATCAAGAGGTATGATTACCCAGCAAGAGTTATATGAGACTTTGAAGCTAGCCAAGAAGGTTATTCAAGTGTTCAAAGGTTGATATCTTTTTCAGAGAACTCAAGAGATCCTCAGAGAGATTGGTTGAAACCAAGGTTGTGTGTCTCATAACTTGAGAGTTGTGGGAGCTCCTCAGATGATTCTGAGGCTATGAGGATGGACTTGAAGCTTTGAGAAAGCTTATAAGATGTCTTGAAATCCATCATGAAGCCTAGAGAGGTCATTGTACAAGAATTCATAAGACTCAGCCATGAGTGGTGGAATTAGGGTTTGACTGGGTCAACCCTAGGTCAACTGATGATTTGGAGAGGGTTGAGACCTAATCCAAGGGCCATGTGATCATGGATTGATGCATTGAGATGTTATAAGGATGATTCCTAGACCAACTCATCATGATTGAGGGGTTTGAGAAGTTTTAAGCTAGGGTTTCTAAGGCTTGACAGTGTAAAATCCCCTAGTTTGATCCCTATCTTCAAGGCAGTTTAGCTCAAGATGTGATTGTCATCTCATCTTCCCCATAACATGAATGTTGTAGAGCTTGTTCTTAGCTTTAATTTGAGTACTATAAGTCCTTGATAGGATTTGTAGAGCTCAAGTTATGACTTTGACAAGTTACAGATCATCTGAGGTATGTGAATATGGGTCCTTGAAAGTCACCCAACTTGCATCCAACTTTTTCCTAAGAAGGATGATTCCTATGAATTCTTGGTCAACATGAATGTTGTTCCTAATCCTCTTAGATTTCTAGAGAGTACTATAAGTCCTTGATAGGATTTGTAGAACTCAACTTATGGCTTTGACAAGTCAAGGGCATTTTGGTCATTTGGATGTTATAGGTCATTTCAAGCATAAGGCCATATCTCCTATTTCCAAGCTTCAAATGGAAAAATCTTCAACATCAAACTTTCTTAGAATGATGTTTTAAGGCTATTAGGGAGGTTATGAGATGTTAAAAAAGGCTTGTAGCAAAAAGTGATAAAAATGACCTAAAATGAAGGCATAAGTTAAATAAGTTGAAATTGGAAATTGGAAATCCCAAGTTACACATCCAAACCATGGCATATAATAGGTCATTTTGACTCTAAAATACATTCTAAAAACAATGGTTCAGCCACAATTTTGATTTGAGGCCTAGATCATGGGGCTGCTTTGGAAATGGCTTGCTTGCATCTTAAGGCACAAAGGCAAAACTCAAAGAAACTCAATGTACAAGTTAGTTAAGGGTTTCAACGCATCATATATCTCATATAAGGATAATTTCAAGTCAGAATTGGTGGTTACAAGGGCTATGGCATGAGATAGCACATGAGAAGAAGTGAATTCATAATATCATGACATGAGAATCCCAATTTCTCATGGGATGGTTCTAGATGGTTCTAGATGATTCTAAACCACTCTATATAACATATAGAACTTGCTCAGATGCAAGGTTGGTGTAAGATTTGAGAGAAGAGAGAGTTGGCCATTTCACTTGCCTCCATTGCAAGTTGAAAGTGAATTCCATATTCTGAACCATTTCCATTCCCCTTTTCAATCTAAACACACTCCATTGATCATAGTGAAGTTGTGCAGATCAATTTGAGAGCAAAACCATGGTGAATTGAGGAATTGGCATTTGGATTTTCAAGGTTGCAAGTCAGAATCGGATTCTGAGATTCAAGCATTCTCCATCCAATCTTTTGCAAACAGAAGCTCTATCATCATCCAAGGAAGGTTTCTGAAGAATTACAAGGCTTGAAGTGAAGGTTTCCTCCATCTGTGAATCAAGAAATACCAGGTTTTCAAAATTCACTCTACACCATAATTTATGCATAATTAGGTAGAATGGTTAGGTTAGAAAGGTTAGAGACCAATAGGAGATGGATTCTGAAGAGTTTGAGAGTAATTGGTGAAGTTTCAGTTGGTGTCACCATTTTTGTTTGGACCAAGAACTCGAGTTATATTGAGATATAGCATGGATTAGATGTCAAGAATCAATCAGTGTGAGTTGGTGATTAATCTGAGGTAGTTACTTGCAAGATTTGTTGAGATAGATGTTTGAGCATATCTTTGATCTTGGATCGGGTTTGAGGATTTAGGATGATTCAATTGATTTTAAGATCATGGTTAGATTCAGCATGAAATTCTGGACAGGTTAGGGTTTTGAAATTTAAGTTTTCATGGAGAAACGATGAGGTTCGAGTTTGGGGAAGATGGAGTTTGGTGCTCTGCATTTCCATGGCTTCATCCTTGTAACCCTAGCTGGAGGAAGAAGACAAAGGCGTGGCCATTGGATGAAGTTAGACCCATTAATTGAGACCAAGATCCAAGGGCTGAGATTCAATCTTGCGTGAAGAGGGAAAATATGAAGAGCATGAAACACATCGTTTCATTAAAAGGACTTTGGGCTGGATTGCTAACAACACCCCACTTTCATGGCCCATTGGTTTTTGTACTGAATTGCTTTACTTTTCACACCGTGTATTTTCCATTTTTCCATTCATTTTCTAATTTATTTTCTGAATTAATATGGGCCTAGCACGCATGACTAACTGCACCCCCATTTTGAGCCCATTCATGAAATGAACTATCTGGCATTGCTATCTACACCTAGGTTTTCTCATTTTAATTTCATTTTCTTCCATTTTATGTTAATTTGAAAAATCATAATAAATAGAAAATTAATGATTTTTGCATGGGGATTTTTTCTCCTATTTCATATTGATGTCTAGAAAATTATAAAATAAAAATATTTGCATTTCATGCATTTTTAATATTTTTTGTGTATTTTCCTTTTTAATAGCTTTTTAATTCTTTTATGTTGATACATGGTTTTGTAGAATTTTGTTTAGCTAGTTCCCTTCCTATTTTTAGGCCATTCTTTTTAGGATAGTTAGATTAGGACTTTAGCTCCTCCCTGGATTTATTCCATAATTTTGTGATGAATTTTAGGTTATTTTTGCTTAGATGATTTTAGGTTGTGTAGAATTAGGTTAATCCTTAACATAGGTCCACAATAACACTAGAATTTTGGGTTTCTAGGTCAAGATAGACATTGGGGCATATAATGGTATTAAGGGTAGATAGATAAGATCCCCTAGAAATTATATTAGGTTTTAATATAGTGGTATACCATTTTTAGATGATTTTTGTAGTTGATGATTGTTTGTATTGCCCTTGTGGGCTTGTATTTTTGTTTGCTTTGCTTTGTGGGCTTGGAGAGCTTGGTATTGCTTTGAGGAGCATTGAGGAGCATTGAGGAGCATTGAGGAGCATAGTAGGAGCATTGAGGAGCATTGAGGAGCTTGATAGTTTGATCTTGTTTGTTTTGTTGATTGTTTTAGGGTTAGGGATTAGGAAGAGTTTAGACCTAGTTAACTTCTTTCTTAAACATGGATGGTATCTTTCACCTCCATTCCTCCCTATGATTCAAAGTCCTTCCATGGTATACACCTCTCTCCTTTGAAGGGATAAGTGATTGTACCTAGGAAGTAGAACTTTTGAGGGAACCATTCCTTTGATGTTGAACCCTTATAGGTCACATTTGGTGGTCAATAAGCAGTTTAGCACCCTAGCTTGTCCAGTTAAGTGATTTCCTCTGGTTTGAATGTCTTGAGAGATGTTGAGCTTGAGTGGGAAGATGAAGACTTCATTGAAGAGTGAGAGAGGATGATTCCTTGAGCATTGTCATCCCAGCTGAAGCTTGAAGAGCAACAAGAGCAAGTTGATACTTGAAGACCCCTGAAGATGAATTAAAGACTGAATGAGGAGCTGAGGCTTAAAAGACTGAAGGATGAAGTTGATACTTCTAAGTGATTGAAGATTACTCTTAGAAGCTGAAGCTTGTAAGAAGAGAAGACCAAGTTGAGACTGGTAAAGCAGGGAGAGCTTGAAAGCTTGAAGACTAAGTTGATACTTAGGAGGAGGATCCAATTGAGATTGATTCTGAAGAGCTGAAGCTTGAAGAACCAAGGAAGTTGATACTTACTTTGATACCTGGAGATCCTGAAGGAGATCAAGTTGATACTTGTGGTTAACAGTGAAGCCTGAAGGTGGAGCTGACCAAAGAGCTGAAGCTCAAAGAAGATAAGTTGAAACTTATGTTGAAGGGTTGAAACCTGGAAAAGCAAATTGATATTTGTCAAGAGTGATTGAAGTCTGAAGACTGAGTTGTTGTTGGAAGAGCTGAAGCTTGAAGTTGAGAGAGGAGTTGATCTGCTTTCTTTTTCTCTTTCTTTTCTGTATTGATGTGTTTTGTTTGACTTGCTTGATGCATTAGAATAAGTTCATATCTAGGCTAGGTAGAATCTAGGAGCATGATTGCACTAGAGGTTGAGTTACTCCCTCTGCTTGTATTGTTACTGTGTGGCTTTGCTTGCGGGTATTCGGTAGAGCCCAGCTCCCTTGCCCATATGGTTTGTTTGCCTGATGGCATTTTATTTCATTTCTTCTGTATGATTGCAGTTTACTGTTTGCTTGATAGCATGTTGTTTTATCTTTCAGTATGATTACTGTTATCCATTATGGCTTGAGGTTGAGATGAGCTTGTGGAGGCTGAAGCCCCACACACATTTCCTCCCTCACTTGCATTGCATGCATTTTACCGTTTAAGCTGATGCTTTGTCTGTTTTGGTGTATCATTGACATGATCCCTTAGGACTCTCATTTCCTTTGATAAGGAATTGATGATAGAACTTTAGGTTGAAACCTATGCATGACAACTTCTAGGAGTTCCCTGTTCAAACCTCAACCATAGGATGAATCCTTGGCATGACAACATTAGGACTTGATAGTCTCCCTCCTAGTTTGGGCCTATTCTCTTCTCATCTCAAAACAGTTTAAGATACAGTAATCATGAATGATTTCTTTCGTACGTTACGAGCCTTAAGCTATCTGAGGAAGGATTGTGGGAGAGTTTCTTTTCCACAGTCTGGATGTTTAGTATGGTACCCTTTGGGTGACATGCGACGCATTCACTCTCAGGTCATAGTCTTTAGTGCGATTGAAATTGCAAACACAATAAAAAACACTTCTTTCGTAAAAGACAGGAAATAATCCGTAGTTTCCCGAACTACGTAAGCTCTGATCTCCCATACCTGTTGAGAGTACGTAGGCACAATACTGATGTATTGGCGAGCTACCTTCCCCCACAATCCGTCGTAGGTCGAACTACGTTGACTCTGATTTCTCGTTCTGTGATGAGAATACGTAGGCATAAAGCGCGACGCTTTGCCGAGTCATTTTCCTTTTCTTTTTAAGCCAGCCTTGATAGGTAGATAGATAAAACCAACCCGTCCAGTAATCACAACAAGCGTGGATCCCGTCGAGTACGACGGACGTGAGGGGTGCTACTACCTTCCCCTTGCGTAACCGACTCCTGAACCCAGACAATGGTTGTGACGACCTTGTCTTACCCGTTCTCGTTAGGTTTTTCCGATCGTTTCCTTTCCCGCTCTGAGGGATAAATAATGAAAGGTGGCGAATCTTCTGTTGTGCCGACACCTTATTTTCACGTAAGCGACACTCTCACATTCCAAAATAATAAATTCATTGGAAATTGTGAGCACTTATAGGCCTTGACCTTGTAGTGTAGTTACTTCTAGTTGCTTGCTTTTTGTGTGACTTCTACTTTGATTTGGATGTGACTTGTTGAAAACCTTCTGAGTCAGTTGCACCATTTCTTAGAACTGAACTACAATCTCCTATTCTTTGTCTATTCTTTTCTTGTTGCATCATGCTTTCCCAAAAGGAGTTCAAGAATTCTAAGTGCTTATGCAATTGTAATGTGTTGTCCATATTTACACTTTTATTGATTATTTGTGTGTCCTCTACAAAGGAATAGTCCTCTTCAAAGTTTTTGTATTTATCTTCCTCAATGTCCAAAGTTTTATCTTTATCCACCTGAACTTCCTCATTGAAATTTATAGCAGTCTCGACATCTGCCACAGGCTGCCTAGCTATAATAGCCTAACTTGTATCACTGTGTTTTAAAGTTTTGTTAGGATTTTTTCCTTTTGAACCTGAATTACCATTTTCCACAACTAATTCAGTTGCTTGGCTATTTCCAATTGATATTAAGTATCAATTTCTATTGAATCTGTTGAGCCATCTTAATTAGATATCTTACTAGTCACTTGCACATACACTTTCTCGTTGGCTCTTGGCTGGTGTTCTTTTTCCACATATATGACAACTTCTCGCCCTCTTATTTTCTGATGCCATTTAACCATTCCCCTTCCCTTTTTATTCTTTTGCTATTACTCAAACTATATCCTATAATATTGCAGTAAGAACAAAATCTGACATATTTTTATATTCGAGCTCCAAAAATAAAGCAAAACCCATTCTCTCAACCAAGACCTTACATCTCAATTCATTGGACATCTCTAAATCAACAAGAAATCACACAAAATGACCAAAAGGTTTTTCAAAACTGCATTCGTTTGAAGCCGAGTCAATATGTAACAAGATCTAATGTTATTGGCTATGTCAAAAACAATTTTGGGTCTCGAATACTCCCGACCTAACCCACAAATTCTAACCTAAACATGAGCAGAATATTGTTTTATTAGGAAATGGTTGAAATCTTTGGACCATGGAAAAAGCTTTAAAAGCCCAAGATTAAGATTCCAAGTGGTTATTGACCTCACGCGTCTAACATCCTCAAGCAAATAAAAATTTAAAATACCACTTACCTAGAGAAGTGATTCCTCATTTACCAATAGACTTCCAAAGGGCTGTGAGCTCAGATTTATATTTCTGCACCGTTAATGGAGACGCTCCTTTTGGCCAAAAGACCCTTCCATGTAAATTAGGCTTACATGCTTCTAAACCCAATCGGTATTCTTCATTCAGAATGACAATAGCCAATCTATCTCCCTTGACACATGGCTTTGGTAACTGACTAGGCAGAATATTGCATACGTTATTGACTGCTTCGAGAAATGGCTTAAGTTGGTTCTCTAATAATCTATTCAAACTTTTATGCACCATATAAAATCAAGTGAATGAAGATAAAGAACACAAACATTTTATCCTGGTTCACTGTTAACAAAGTTACTCCAGTCCACCCGCCAATGTGATTTTGCCTTAAAAAAGGACTTAATCCAATAATTCTGAAATATTACAACAAGTTCGTCTAAGTGTTTAGAAAAACATCTTAGCCCTCTCAAGTATACAGGCTAATATATAGTCACTTGAGGAAACATTAACTCAAAAAGAGATTGCATATGTGTATACAAGGATGCTTCTTCATAAGCAGATTACACGATATTTAAGCTTAATAACACAAAATTTTTAACTGCAAGATATGAACAAAAGTTCCTTGCAAATTTACAAAACTATATTGAGTAAATCTCACATGAGATTTTTGTGTAGAGTTTTAGTATGAGTTTTGTAGAGCAGAATGCTTCTGCTATCTTCCTTGTATATATCTTTCTTTTTCTTTGCTCTTCAAAGTCTTCCTTTTAAGTTAAAAAATTAAATCCATTGAGGGGTAGAATGAGAAGTAGAAATCCTGTTTTTATGTCTTCAACGATCAATATGGAAGTGTGTGTCATCATCGTATCATAAGTTACTTTAGAAGGATAGTAGACAATGTGCTTGTACTTTTATGTTTATCCTTTCACGTGACATTTCTAATCTTCAACTTCTAATTCTTCAGAGGCTTCTGATATATTTTATAATGAAGCTTATTACAAAAGGATAAGAAAACTTAGTCCTCAAAAACTAAGTTACTAGAATAAGGTTATCTTCAGAATAGGAACTTCAGAACTAATTTTTTCAGAGTCTTCAGAACTTGAATCTTCAGAATTGTCATACCAAAACTTGATCAGAACCTCTAGTACAAACGCTCTTTTAGAACCATTGTATTATAAGCATCTCAGAGTTTTGACTTGAGTTTTGTAATCACCGTATGTATTCTTCTAGAATGTTAAGTTTGAAGTCTGATGACGTCGCAAGCCTTTCTATCAGAGTCATAATTTGTTTAATCAAAAGTTGTGCACTAGACAGAAAAACAATTAGAGTATAAAACTATTCTCTAAAATAATATGTGAAGTTATCATCAAAACATAAGGTCAGATGTAGAACCAGATCTTGTTCTTAAAATCTCCCCCTTTTTTATGATGGCAAACCCATGTAATTTGATAGAAAAATTTATACGGGTAATAACTGAAAATTGCAAGATCAAAAGTTAAGCTAACCAACTCCCCTTGAATCTATCAAGCCCAAAAATTATTTATCCAAGTTCAGAGTCTCCCCCTGAGTTCAAGACTTATAAAATAAAATTTTAAATTACAGTAGATGATATAGAGATGGAATTCTTCATTCTTAACATCTGATTAGAGTTTGACTAGCATTGTCCGATTTTCATCTCAGAGCCCGGCTGACTATAAAAATGTTATAACATATTAGAACCTGATTAGTAACAGACTAAAAACTTTGCATCAAGTGTCAGACTGTGATTCTTCAGATACTTAATCATTCCACCAGAAGGTGCAAAGTATTATGTCATTTGAACATTTTGTTAGACGAAAGCGAAGTGATAACATAAATTACTTATCTTAGAACGAGTTGTAACACCATTTGATATATCTTCGAGAATGTTGTCAATTGGATGGTCTTTGGAAGACTTCCAAGCTGGAGGGAGATCATCTTTTGTAGACGGATGAACCTCCTCGGTTTCCTCATGGAAGACATCTTTCTCCTCCTCAACTTTGGCTTGGTCGGGTTGATCAATTCCCGGCTCGACACCTTTGAGTATGTCTTCCGTAGATGTACCTGCACCATGAACAACACTACCTTTTCTGACATTTCTCAGATAAGATTCATCAAATATTACGTGTACCGATTCTTCAACAATAAGAATCTCTTGTTATAAATTCTATAAGCTTTACTTGACTGAGAGTATCCGAGGAAGATACCTTCGTCAGCCTTGGAATCAAATTTTCCCAAGTTTTCTTTTCCATTATTCAACACAAAGCATTTACAACCGAACACATGCAAGTGAGATACATTTGGCATGCGCCCTTTTAAAAGCTCATACGGTGTTTTGTTTAGAATGGGGCGGATGAGCACCCTATTCAAGACATAACTAGCCGTACTTATGGCGTCGGCCCAAAAATATTTTGGTAAGCCGCTTTCATTGATCATTGTTCTTCCCAATTCTTCTAAAATACGATTTTTGTGCTCCACAACCCCATTTTGTTGAGGAGTGCATGGAGCGGAGAAGTTATGATCAATTCCATGATTATCGCAATATTCTTCAAATAAATGGTTTTCAAACTCACCTCCATGGTCACTTCTAATTGAGACAATGTTTGTGTTTAATTTATTTTGAGAAAGCTTAGCAAATCTTTCAAAGGCGGCGAATGTATCGCTCTTGCTAGCCAAAAAGATAGTCCAACAAAATCTAGAGAAGTCATCCACTATTACGAAACCGTAATAATTTCCACCTAGGATTTTGATTCTAGATGGCCCAAATAAGTCCATATGGAGAAGCTCGTGAGGTCTCGTAGCTGAAACAATATTTTTGGATTTAAAGGAGATCCTCGTTTGCTTTCTCATTTGGCAAGCATCACAAAGGTGATCCTTGGTAAACTTTATTTTGGGGATACCTAAGACTAGATCCTTTGAGACTACTTTATTTAGCAAGTCAAAGTTAACATGTGCTAAACGCCTATGCCACAACCATGAGTCTTCACTCATTGTCATGAGACATTTGTCACTTGTTAACGATACTTCATTCAAGTCTAGCATATAGACATTATTCACTCTTGGGCCATTAAACATACTCTTCTTTTCATCATTATGCACAATTTTGCAACATTCTTTTGAAAATGATACATTGTATCCTTTGTCGCCTAATTGGCTAATGCTAATTAGATTATGTTTAAGACCCTCGACAAGCAACACATCAGATATAGTAGGGGAAGAAGTGTTACCTACACTACCTTTACCAAGTATTGCCCCGCGATTATTGTCTCCATAGGTTACATATCCTTTCTTCTTTGCCACGAAGTCAATGAAGAGGGATATGTCTCCTGACATGTGTCTTAGGCATCCACTATCGAGAACCCATCTTCTCTCGGTGGTCTCGAGACATTGTACCTATGAAAAACAATCAACAAGAGAAGGTACCTAATGGCTCATTGGGTCCTAAGTTGTGAGGGACAAATTTGTTGCATTTGGGCAACCATTGATAGATGCCTTTAGGAACTAAGAATCTCCTAAATCGGCACTTAGCAATGGAATGGCCTTTCTTGCAACAATATAGACAAGAGAAGTCAACATTTGGATTACCTTTGCTATCATTATCTCTTATTACATATTTGTATTTTTGGTATGGGTTAACCATACTTTTTCAAAAATTTGATTTATCGATGGCAAAGGTAATTTTAGGCTCTAGGGCCTTGTTATGTTTGGCATTTAGGTTTTTAACTTCACCTTGCCAAATATAACAAGTATCACACCCATAGTTGACTAATCTACTTCTAAGATCCTCACAACCCGCTTTAGTACTTTCCACCATAGAAGCCTTAAGTGCCTCAATTTTCCTTTCGGACTCTTGTATTTTGTGCTCTAAGTAGGCAAATATTTGATTATTTGTGGAAAGCCTTTTAAAGGCTTCTTTCGCTTCATAGTGCAAAGTATTAAATGCGGCTCGTAATTCGAAATGCGACATACTAGAGGCGTTTTCATATTTAGAGTGTCGTACCTGTTTTTTCTTGTTCTTTTGGTGAGCGGAAAGACACAAGTTCACAGATTCTTCTTCATCACTTGAGCTTTCATCTTCGGAGGAGTCACTATTGCTTTCCCAAGCTATATATGCTCTTCACGGCTTTGGTGGCTTCTTATGTGATCTATTAGATTCTTTTTCTTTACCCTTTTTGTTCAAAGGACAATCCGACTTATAATGACCGGTCTTTCCACACGTGTAACACGACCCTCTAGTTTTATTCCCCTTAGTGTCATTATTTCTAGAGTTCCTAGATTGCTTCCTGAAGTTAACATGGTTCTTTTCGGAGTGTTGGATGCCATTCTTCCTCACGTAGCAGTTGTAACACTTTACGAATAGCCCCATGTCCTCACTCTTGTCATCTTCTTCGTTGTCACTCGACGTGCAACCACTATGCTCCTTAGATTGAGACTTTGAGGAGGAAGTTTTGAGAGCAATTGATTTATTTTCATTTATCTTTGTTTTGTCCTTCTTTTCTTTCTTTTCATGTTGGTCGAGGCTTAGGAGCACTTGTTCGTGCTCTTGTAGCTTTCAAAATAATGTTGTTAGGTCCAAAATTGTGAGGTCTTTTGCTTCCTTGATGGCGGTTACCTTCGGCTGCCATTCCCTGCTAAGACATCTCAAAATTTTGTTAGTAGCAACATCATAGGCCACTGGCCTACCTAGTGAATAAAATCTAATGATGAGATGAGTAAATCTCTTTTGCATGTCCGCAATGGTTTCCCCTTGCTCCATGTAAAAGAGATCAAACTCTTGTGTTAGTGTGTTGATTCTAGCTAGCTTAACATCATTAGTCCCCTCATGGGCGACTTGTAATGAGTCCCACATAGCTTTTGCCGTAAGACAATGAGAAACCCGATAATATTCATCAACTCCTAATGAGGAGATCAAAATATTCTTGGCTTTCCAATCATAGTTGTATTTCTTTTCATTACCATCAGTCCATTGTGCTTCGGGCTTAGGCACTATCTCATTATTCGCATTGGTCATAGTTATTTCTATTGGACCATTGAGAATAACGTTCCATACTTTTCTATCTATGGAATTTATGTGCACCCACATACAGTCCTTCCAATAACTGTAATTTTCTCCATTAAAAACGGGAGCTCTATTATAAGCCCCTTTAGGTTTGTTAGGCATTTTCTATCAAAGTTATATTCGAAGCACGGAGTTAACCGGTGCTCCTGATACCACTTTTTAGACGATGGCGCGGATCTAGAAGGGGGGTTGAATAGATCCCAATTAAAAAATCAGTTGGCGCTACCAATTAAAAATTGGTTTTAAAATGTTTTAAATGCGGAAGCGCCCGTGGAAAAAATACCATCTATAACGAACCGTTATTAGAAGACCGGATATGCGTCTAGCCTATGGATGTGATAATGAGTAAATAGATTCAACACACTAGTCACACTATCAACTGATTATACCACTAATTAGTAAGACTAGTTCCAATGCTATACAATGCCCACAAAATATGTAAACAACACAAGTGAACTTTGGTGTAGACAATTTATCAAACACTTGGCGTGCGAGGCACTCCAAGTGAGTTTTGACTTGAGTAAGTAACTCTAGGTTCCTTGTACAATATACTTATTGTACTAGAGTTAAAACAGTGATAAGCACTTACTCAAACCAATGCTAAACTTCGATAAAATTGCTTATACTAAAATTACTCAATTTGTTAAGCAAAAATGAAAGTGCGGAAAAATAAGGAGACAAAGATTTGTTGAGGCAGTTCCCCCGTCGTCCTCGCTTCGGGGTACGTCTGCCCTCAATTCTAATAATAGAATTGAGCTCAATATAATAGATATCACCTGTAAAGTTGAAATGTTTATACAAGGATAGACAAGTAAAATATACAAACAAGCTCTCTTGATGTTGATGATGCTTTCTCTCCTTGTTCCTTGATTCGAGTCGAATCAAGTTCTTCGATTGTTGTGAATAGACCTTCGATTACAGCCTCTTTGTTAAATAACCTTCTGTTCTTCAAACCCAAGCCCGACTGATCTTAAGCACAAACAAATCGAACTCGAACCTCTCTTGAACACTTCACTGATTCCCGCTACTAGATTGATGAAACCTGCCGTTTCTCAATCACCTTCACTTAGTTGAATGTTGTAGAGACGATTCGTACCAAAAACCCCTAAATTCAATCGAATCTTGGAGGAAAAAACCCTCAAGGTTTTATTCAAGAAAAACCTGCAACAAACTCAACCCGAACCGGATTCCCAATCGACGGTCTCAGACGTTATCACCTTGAACAAACCATAAAGCACACCAAGAATTATTGTGTGTAATTGTTGTGTTGTGAAATGTTGAGGATGAAGATGAAGAGAATTGATGGCACCTATTTCACTTTTCTTGTTGGGTTGTAATTGACTCAATGTTTTAATTGTTGTTTAAGAAATGAACAAAAACTTCAATATATAGTAACCCAAAGCCAACAGACTTAACCACTTTTCAAACAAATTGGAAAGTCTTCAGAAACTGCAAAGTACGAGTGAACGGTCGACCATAGCAGGACTATGCATCGATGCATAGACTGCAATTTTAGACAGATTCAAAATCTTAACAGCATGCGTCGACCATAGGTCGGCGTGTGCCGACACATGGGATTTTGCACTACTCCATGCGCTGACCATGCGTTGACCTGTGGTCGGCTCAAAACCTACAGATTTGCAAAAATGCACGTTTTTGTGGATTTTGTGCTTCCAGACATAACCAATGA
Organism: Lathyrus sativus; assembly: GCA_963859935.3. Taxonomy (NCBI): domain Eukaryota; kingdom Viridiplantae; phylum Streptophyta; class Magnoliopsida; order Fabales; family Fabaceae; genus Lathyrus; species Lathyrus sativus. Next base: position 366,540,052 of record OZ012741.1, read on the forward strand.
TCTTCCACTTATATTGGACTCAATATAGTAAGTTAAATAGACATAAAAGTGATATGAGAGGTGTGATATGCATTTGCCCCTTGGTGGTAGAGTCGAAAAAATGATTCATCCATGATTGCGTTTTGTCATCATCGATACCCAAGTATTTATGGTATATGAGGATTTGCCCTCACACATTTTAAGCTTTAGTTGTAGTCTAGATGGCCATGTTTTGGTCAAATCTTTTGAGGGTTTGCAACTTCTGAAGAATGTATGTGAGGGAAAGTTGTCTCAATACTTGTTTTAATGATGTCAAAACATATCTAGTTAGTAATGTGTACTTTGGACGGTATCATTGAGTCGCATATGCATTCATTGTTTTCTCGTGTCAAGCATTTATCAAAAACATGTGTCTGTTCATATAGAAAAGCATTATATATGTTTTATGTGAGTTTGATCATGTTTGTTGACTTAGATATGCATTGGAAGCACTTAAAGATAGGAAGACATATCAAAATCAGCATTTTTACAAGTTCTAAGCCTTTGAGTCGACTCAAAGTCTGCTTAGGTTGACTCATACAGAGTGAAATTTTGTGATTTACTCTCAGGCGAGCTCGCGTCGACCCTCCCGTCAACTCATACTGTTTGTATTTCTATTTGTCAAAACTGGACTGTTTTGCATCGATGCATGGACCTGTTTCGATCGATGCAAAGAGACATTTTCTACATAATTTTGTAATCGGAAGAGCTCAGGTCGACCCCCCTATTCTTTAGATCGACCGTTCGCTCGTTTCACACTATTTTTCTATTATGTTTATCTTTCAAAATGTCTGTTATGTTGGTTATTTGGTCCAGCCTCACATATATATTGTTTTAGCTCATTCTTCAAAAAAAAAAAAAGAAAAAATAGACACTGATTTTGCTCACATCACCTTCATCCTCTTTCTTGCATTTTCTCAACAAATACACATAATCATTTTTGTTGTGCATTCTGCATCATTGAGGTGATAACGTCTAAACATAAGATCGTTGTATCTAGTTTGGGTTGAGAGATCAGTGGGTTTTTCTTGAATAAAACCGTTAGAATTTTATCCTCCAAAAATCTTGGATTTTGGGGTTTTTTGCACAAATTGTTCCTTCACAGATTCATCTGAGCAAAGGTAATTGAAGACGGGAGGTTCTGTTAATTTAGTAGCGTTAATCGGAGGGTTGTGGAAGGAAGGTTTGAGTTCAAATTGTGGGTGTTTAAAATCAACCAGGCAAAGATTTGAATACCGTTGGATGGTTCAAAGGTGGTACCGTAGTCAAAGGTTTACTCATCACATTCGAAGGACTTGATTCATCTTGAATCAAGGGAAGAGAAGGCATAGGTTCAACATCAACTATTAGGATTGAGTGTATGATTTCTACTACTTCTCTTGTAAAAACAATTTGTAACATGTTTTACATACATATCTAAATTCTATTTTTAGAATTGAGGGCAGACATACCCCGAGCGAGGACGACGCGGGAACTGCCTCAACAAATTGGTGTTATTCTCTCTTTTTTCTATTTCCATTTCTGAATTTTACGTTTGTGTGCAATCAAATTGATTGACTAAAATTCTGGTTTATTGTAGCGCTGAAACACATTTAGAAAACTCATTACAATATATTTGGTTGTGATTGGAAAAACTTAGCACTACATTTACATAGTGAATTTTACTTGGAGTGCTTTGCACACCACATGTTTGACAAATTGCTTGAACATAAACGTTTTGAGTTGTTTTTCAACTTGAGTTTAATTTTCACAAAGCATTCCAAATTGAACAACTTTGAGTGAATAAAATCATATTGATTTGTGTTCAAACTTTTGATTCCATTTCTCATTTTTAATCGGTATTCCATATAACATAGCGTATATTCGATCTTGTTGGTAACAGATTATTTAGACGATCGTAGTTCCTCGGCCGCTTCCGCTTAAAATTTTTAAAAATCAATTTATCATAAGCGCCAACTCTGTATAAGAATTAGTGATCTATTCAACCCCCCTTCTAGATCATTACCGTCATTTAACAAGTGGTATCAAGAGAAATGATTTATTCCGTGCTTCGCATATAACTTCTTAGAATATGGAAAACAAACCAAAAGGGGCTTACAATAGAGCACTAGTTTTAACGGTGAGAACTATAGTTACTGGAAAGATTGTATGTGCGTGCATATCAATTCCATTGATAGAAAAGTATGGAACGTTATATTAGACGGTCCCATGGAAATTACCATGACCGATGAAAATAACGTTGTTGTGCCTAAGCCTGAAGCAAAATGGAATGATGAAGATGAGAAAAAGTACAACTACGATTGGAAGGCTAGAAATATTTTGATCTCATCCTTGGGAGTTGATGAGTATTATAAAATTTCACATTGTATAACTGCTAAAGCTATGTGGGAAGCATTGCAAGTTGACCATGAGGGAACTAATGACGTCAAGATAGCTCGAATCAATACTTTGACTCAAGAGTTTGATCTCTCTCACATGGAGCAAGGGGAAATCATTTCCGACATGCAAAAGATATTTTCTCACTTAATTAATAGACTAAATTCACTTGGTAGACCAATTTCCAATGATGTTGCTACTAACAAAGTTTTAGGATGTCTTACCAGGGAGTGGCAACCAAAGGTCACGACCATAAAGGAAGCAAATGATCTTATGACTTTGGATCTTATAACTCTTTTTGGAAAGCTCCAAGAACATGAGCAAGTGCTCATTAGCCTTGATCAATTTTAGAAAAAGGAAAACAAAGAAAATACCAAAACTATGGAAAAGAAGTCAATAGCTCTAAAAGCTTCTTGCTCAAATTCCTCTGTAAAAGAGCTAAGGGATTACGACTCGAGCGATGACGATGATGAAGAAACAAATGAGGATATGAGGTTGTTCGTGAAGCAATACAATCACTATGTAAAGAAGAATGGTATCTGTCGCTACTGCGAAAATCGGCGCCGGCTGAACAGAAGAGTCGCCACCGTGCGTTATTTATCCCAACGGAGGGAAAGGAAACGCTCGAAGTAAACCTACCGCAAAGACGGGAAAGGAATGGTCATCGCAACCAAATCCTGGATTCGGGAGTCGGTTACGCAAGGGGAAGGTATTAGCACCCCTCACGTCCGTCGTACTCGACGGGATCCACGCTTGTTTTCTGGTACGGATTGTTATTTCTATCTAAACTAAGGTCTGGGGTTAAAAGAAAAGAAAAATGACTCGGCAAAGTATCGCACTTTATGCCTACGTATTCCCATCTGGAACGAGAAATCAGAGTCAACGTAGTTTGCCTACCTACGGGAAAGGAGGGGAAGGTTGCTCGCTAGGACATCGCATCCTATGCCTACGTACTTTCATACAACATGAAAGATCAGAGCAAACGTAGTTCGGGCCACGTACGACACAAGTCTGTTTTGATTGCTTTTATCTCCTTCTGAAAAAGGGTTTTTCTGCTTAACAGTCCAAGCGGACAAAAATTGAAGGTGAGAAAATACTTAGAAGGGGGGTTGAATAAGTATGACAGAAAATAATCAAAGATAAAAACTCAAGTATTTTTATCCTGGTTCGTTGAACTCAACTACTCCAGTCCACCCTTTTCAAGAGTGATTTGCCTTTCTCAACAAGGACTTAATCCACTATTCAAATCAACTGATTACAAATAGCAACACCTAAGAACAACTGTTCTTAGTCTTCTCAAGAGCTACTGATCTAACCTAGATCCTCTTAAGGAAAACTTCCTTTACAAATTAATGTAATACAATGTAAGAGTAATAAAATGCTTCTATGAAAGCTATAAACACAACTGTGTTATTTCTCTAAGTTTAGAACAAAGTATGAACTATAAAGAATATGAGAGCTTGAGAGTTTCTTCGCTTGAGAATAAGTTTGTCAAAATCCGTCCTCTTCTCTTTTTTCTTACTGAAGAAAGTGCTATGATATCCTTTATATAGCCACTTGAATATTGGAGAGAATATAATACCGTTGGAGAAGATATTTCCAATATCAAATAGTACTGTCCTTTGTACTATTGCAGCAGAGAGACGGCGCACAAAATGTGGGTGTAGCAATTGTCTGCTGAGCTGTGAATTTACCATATATGGAATGTATCAGAGGAATAATCTTCTTGCAGAGATTTATGTCTATCCCAATTAAGGAAAGATTTGCTGGCATATTCCAACGGATATATTAAAATAATCTTCTTCAAATAATTCTTCAGATAGTTCAGATCAACAATCAATATCAGAGTCTTCAGTCTTCAGAATCTTCTGGAAACTTCAGAGCCTAAGATGTTCTTCAGATGTTGCTGAATCAGAGTCTGGTGCAGCTGTGTGCTTGAAGCGTAACATGCTCTTAGATCAGAGTCTTCACTCAGATCAGAGTCTTCTCTCATTCAGAGTCTCTTCACTCAGAGTCTTCTTTCATTCAGATTCTTGATAATATATGCAGCGTGTTGTATCTTCAGAATCTTGATGACTAAGCTCTTATATCAGATTCTTCTAATCTTCAGATGCTCTTGAGCCATTCAGAATTTATTGTTCACATCAAATTTGCTCTTTAAGATTAAAATCTTTTGTGCCTGTAGAGAACAGTTTAGAACAAATTTAGAGAGTATAATTCTTGTATACAAATTATCATTAATGTTATCATCAAAACATAGAGATATTACTAAGACACAATCTGTGCTCTTACAATCTCCCCCTTTTTGATGATGACAAAACATGAGAAATTTGTTCAATAAAAATATGAATTAAAATTACTCCCCCTGAGATTAACAATCTCCCCCTGAAATGAATACTCTAATGGAATTAGATACTTCCCTTTCTGGTTGAGTACATTTCAGATTCAGAGCCTGATTGAAGCCTGGTTGACATATGTTTGACTTCTAGAGTCAAAGCTTGATGCCAGATGAACAACTTCAGAACACCTGGTTGTTTATCTTGCCATTTCCTGTCTTGAGTTATCTTTTAGATCATAGTACTCAAGGTTAGATATCAGAGTCTGGTCTACTCAGATTTAGCTATTTTTGATCAGGTTCTGAAAAGATAGATCTCAGGAAAAAACTTCAATGAAATTTGTCAGATTTTTTAATAATATCTGGGACACTTAAATTCAAAGAATGTTAGTAACATGTCTGACTTAGTTCAGATAATTGCTTATAGATTTGAACAATCAGATTCTATTTTGTTTCTCCCCCTTTTTGTCATAATCAAAAAGAATTTTAAAAGACAGTAAAGATGCAGAAGAAACACATATCCAGATAAGCAAAAAGATCATTGTCATTAAGTCAAGAGAACATCCAGATTCAGATAAAAGCAAACAAAACATATCAGAAGAAAATCAAAACAAAGCAAAACATGAAAAACTTGTGCAAAACATCAAGTAGGTTTAGCAGATGAGGCTTGTTGAGAAGCAATGAGTTGCAGCAGTGCTGTAATCCTTTCTGAATTTTCATCTTGCTTAGCCATCCAAGTTTTCATTTCTTCATTTGTTTTCTTTTGATCAACCATAAAATCCTTAAGTTCTTTGACATCCTTCTGAAGATCTGTAGATTCTGAAACAGTAGATTCTGAAACAGTCTGAGTAACATCAGGTGCAGGAATTTCTGGAGGTGGAGGAGCTTCTAGAAGAAGAATAGGAGGAGTGTTTCTCTTAATCCGTTTTTGATAAGCAGCAAACCTTACTTTTGACAATCTAAGACATTGAGTCCTGATTTTCAAAGCCTCCCTATTCAGTCTGTAAAGATATTTCTTCCAAACAGCGTTAGCAGCCTCTTTGTCCATAGTAGTCATGCAAACATCCATAATGTCAGCAAAGTCTGAGACATTATCCTTATCAAAATCTCTTAACAGAGTATAAACACGTGATCCCAATTCTGCTTCATCAGGGATTCTGGGTTTTCTTGGTTGGGTTAGTTGTGTTTGTGGTGTTTGTTCAGAAGGTTGAGGTTGTGAAGATGGATGTTCAGATGTTTGTGGTTCAGAAGGTTGTGGTTGAGGTATTGAGGGAATTGGTTGGGTTTCTGTTGGTTGTGGAGTGTTTTGGATTTCAAGAGGTTGTGGAGTGAGAGTGCGTACTGGTTCTTTGACAGTGGTAGCATTTTTGGTAGTAACAGCGTTTGAAGTAGATGCCATTGTTGACGATGATGAAGAAGATGAAGGTTTCTGAGTTCTTTTAGGGTTTGCAAAGAGAGAGAACAACAAACAAAAGCGCATATGTGTTTGAGAATGTGAAAAGTGTGAGTGTGTTATGAGAATGGTTTATATAGACAAATAAAGCAAGCATGGGAAACAGACACACATAGGACACATACGCACGTTTGCATTAAATGAAAAGTAATCATTTTTAATTATGATATGACATTTGGGGGAAAATCAAGACAGATTGAGATTTTCAAAGCAATACCTTAAACGTCATAATCAGTAGGTGTACTCCATCTTTTCAGATTCTGAGTGACACGTGTTTGCTTGCATGTGATTCTATAACTCTTAAGAAATGAAACGTTTTCAACTTTCAGATCCTCTGAGATGGTCAGTTCAGAGTTTCACACAAAAAAATAATTCACAGATAAATTAAACAAGCAAGACAGATGAAATACTTCAGAGTGTTAAACACTTAGCATCTGAGAAGTTGACTCTGAGAAATATTACTCTGGACAAAAATCCATACAAATATTTTTCAGAATAAACTTAAACCTATCTTCAGCAAGGGGTTTTGTGAAAATATCTGCCCATTGATGATCTGTATCAACAAAGGCTAAATTTATTACACCCTTCTGAACATAGTCTCTGATGAAATGATGTTTAATCTCTATATGTTTGGCCTTAGAGTGTAAAATTGGATTTTTGGATAAACATATAGCAGAAGTATTATCACAGAAGATAGAAAGATTACTCTCATAGATTTGATAATCTTCTAGTTGACTCTTCATCCAGAGCATCTGAGTGGAACATCCAGCAGCAGCAATGTATTCTGCCTCTGTGGTTGATAGTGCAATTGTTGGTTGCTTCTTGCTGTACCACGAGATCAGATGACTTCCAAGAAACTGACAGCTTCCAGAAGTACTTTTGCGCTCAACTCTATCTCCAGCATAGTCAGCATCACAGAATCCAACTAGTGAATATTCGTCAGATCTTCTGTAACACAAACCAACATTAGCAGTACCTTTCAGATACCTTAGAATCCTCTTAACAGCAGTTAAGTGTGATTCTCTAGGATCTGATTGGAATCTAGCACATAAACAAACACTAAACAGAATGTCTGGTCTAGAAGCAGTCAAATAAAGAAGAGATCCTATCATACCTCTGTAGAGTTTCTGATCTACCTTCTTACTTACCTCTTCCTTACCTAGAGTGCTTGTAGGATGCATTGGAGTCTTTGCCATTTTGCTATCCAGCATGTTAAACTTCTTCAGAAGCTCTTTAACATACTTGGTCTGATGTATGTAGGTGCACTCTGGAGTCTGATTTACTTGGATTCCCAGAAAGAATCTCAGTTCTCCCATCATGCTCATCTCAAATTCTGCCTGCATACATTTAGCAAACTCCTTTCCAAGCATAATATTTGTTGATCCAAAAATAATATCATCTACATAAATTTGACAAATCAACAAATCTTTCTTAATGGTTTTACAAAATAGTGTGGTATCCACTTTTCCTCTGATGAAATTTTTCTTCAGAAGAAAATTACTCAACCTCTCATACCAAGCTCTGGGAGCTTGTTTTAGTCCATAAAGAGATTTTTTCAGTTTGTAAACATGATCTGGAAAATTTTCATTTTCAAAACCAGGAGGTTGGTGGACATACACTTCCTCTTCTATAATTCCATTAAGAAAAGCACTTTTAACATCCATCTGATAAAGAGTGATGTTATGTTGTGCAGCAAATGAAATAAGCAAGCGTATAGACTCTAACCTTGCAACAGGAGCATATGTTTCTGTGTAGTCTATGCCTTCTTGTTGACTGTAGCCTTGAGCAACCAGTCTTGCTTTGTTCCTTTCAACTTCTCCTTTATCATTAAGTTTATTTCTGAAAACCCATTTTGTTCCAATAACATTGAAACCTTTAGGTCTTGGAACCAGATCCCAGACTTCATTCCTTGTGAATTGATTCAGCTCCTCTTGCATAGCTAAAATCCATTCATTATCTTCCAGAGCCTCATCAACAGATGTTGGTTCTATAATTGACACTAAGCCACAGAAGGAAGATTCAGAAGTTCTGAGAAATGCTCTTGTCCTTATTGGATCATCTTTCTTTCCAATTATCACATCCTCTGGATGAGAAGCTTTCATTCTGGAAGAAGATCCTCTGACTGTTGGTCTTTCAGAAATATGCAGATTGTCAAGTTGGGAAGTTAGAGGCGTAGCATCTGGGTTTGCTTCAGAGTCTTTGTCTGCCTCTGAGCCTTCAGAGTCTGTGAGAATAACTTCTCTATCTGCAGAACTTTGAACTTGCTTTGGCTTTTCAGAGCCAAGCTTATCATCAAATCTAACATGAATAGATTCTTCCACAATCTGTGTTTCAGTATTGAATACTCTGTAGCCTTTAGAGCGTTCAGAATAACCAAGCATGAAACACTTCTGTGCTTTGGAATCAAACTTGTTCAGATGATCTTTAGTGTTAAGCATATAACAAATACATCCAAATGGATGAAAATAAGCAATGTTGGGCTTTCTGTTTCTCCACAATTCATAGGGAGTCTTTTCCAGAAGAGGTCTTACAGACACTCTGTTCTGAATATAACATGCTGTATTTATTGCTTCTGCCCAAAAGTATTTTGCCAGATTTGTCTCGTTGATCATGGTTCTGGCCATTTCTTGCAATGTTCTATTTTTCCTCTCTACAACTCCATTTTGTTGTGGAGTTCTAGGACAGGAGAAATCATGTGCAATTCCTTTTTCAGAAAAATATTTTTCAAAATATTTGTTTTCAAATTCACCACCATGATCACTTCTGACTTTAATAATTTTGCATTCTTTTTCAGTCTGGACTTGATTGCAGAAGTCAATGAACACAGAATGAGACTCATCCTTGTGTTTTAGAAACTTTACCCATGTCCATCTGCTGTAGTCATCTACAATGATTAACCCATACTTCTTGCCTCTGATGGATGCAGTTTTCACTGGTCCAAACAGATCAATATGAAGTAATTCCAATGGTCTAGAAGTGGAAACAACATTTTTTGGTTTAAAATGAGATTTTGAAAATTTACCCTTTTGACATGCGCCACACAGAGCATCTGAATTGAACTTCAGATTAGGGAGTCCTCTGACCAGATTGAGTTTATTAATCTGAGATATACGTCTCATATTAATATGTCCCAATCTTCTATGCCAGACCCATTGCTCATCATTCACAGATAAAAGGCATTTTACATTTTGAACTTTATGTTCTGAAAGGTTAATTTTGTAAATGTTGTTTTTCCTCTTTCCACTGAATAGGATTGAACCATTCTTTTGACATACAGCTTTGCAACATTTTTGATTAAAGATGATATCATAACCATTGTCACTTAATTGACTTATGGACAATAGATTATGTTTCAATCCTTCAACTAACAGAACATTAGAAATAGAGGGTAGGTTACCATTACCTATTGTACCAGAGCCAATGATCTTGCCCTTCTGGTTCCCTCCAAATTTCACGTCCCCTCCAGATCTAAGTTTCAGGCTTTGGAACATAGACCTTTCGCCCGTCATATGTCGTGAGCATCCAGAGTCCAGGTACCATGATTGGTGTCTGGATTTTGCTGCTAAGAACATCTGCAACAGGTATTATTTTACTTTTAGGTACCCAGATCTTCTTGGGTCCTTTGGGGTTAGATGTTCTGTGGTTTTGCCTAAACTTCTGTTTTTCAACATAGTGTTTATTCTGGCTAGCCCTTGGCTTAAACACATAAGTACTCTTTTCAGAGCTTGTATGTTTAATATCATTCAGATGACCAAACTTAAAATGAGAATACAGAGGAGTCTTCTTGATGAAGAGTTTATCAACAGATTTTGGATTGCTTCCAGAGGAAGATTCACATCCAATGCCTCTTCTGTTGTTCCCACTAACACCATAGATCATAGAAGCCATTTTGCTTCTGTCTATGCTTTTAGTGAGGAATCTTTTAAAACTGGAGTCATATTTTTCTAAAATATTTTCACTTGACTCTGTTTCAGTATCAGATTTTTGTTGAGTTGTTTCTAAATCATTTTTGAGTTTTAAATTTATTTCTTTCTGCTCAACAAGTTCTGTTCTCAGAAGATCAATCTCAGATTCAAGATTGCTTTTCAGCTTCTTGTATTTGAGTTTAATCTTGCTGTAGCTTTCCAACATGTCAGATAAACTTTCAACAAGTTCAGCTCTGGAGAGTTCAGAAAATACCTCTTCAGAGTCAGAGTCTGATTCTGACTCAGATTCAGATGATGACGTTCCTTCATCTTGATCATTTGTGTTGGCCATCAGCGCAACATTTGCACATTCTTCCTCAGATTCAGAAGATGATTCAGATTCATCTGAGTCATCCCATGTAGCCATCAGAACCTTTTTCTTTTTATCAAACTTCCTTTTGGGTTTTTCCTTTTGAAGTTTGGGACATTCACTCTTGTAGTGTCCAGGTTCTTTACATTCATAGCAAGTGACCTCTTTCTTGCCAGATCTTCTGTGTCCAGAAGATTCTCTCTTTTGATCAGATCTTCTGAAGTTGTTGAACTTCTTCCCTTTGTGCTTCCAGAGTTTGTTGATCCTTCTGGACAGCATGGATAGTTCATCTTCTTCTTCAGAAGAAGATTCCTCAGAGCTTTCTTCATTTACCTGCAAAGCTTTAACAGATTTGTTAGATTTAAAAGCTAAGGATTTACCTTTATCTTTCTTCTGGGGTTCATCTTCCTCCAGCTCAATCTCATGACTTCTCAAAGAACTGATGAGTTCTTCTAATGAGATTTTGTTCAGATCCTTGGCCAGCTTCAATGCAGTCACCATAGGTCTCCATCTGGTAGGAAGACTTCTGATGATCTTCTTGACATGATCAGATGTTGAGTAGCCCTTGTCCAGAACTTTCAACCCAGCTGTTAGAATCTGAAATCTGGAAAACATAGTCTCAATGTTCTCAGATTCTTCCATCTTGAACGCTTCATACTTCTGTATCAGCGCCAGAGCCTTTGTTTCTTTCACCTGAGAGTTTCCCTCATGAGTCATTTTGAGAGACTCAAACATATCATGAGCAGTGTCTCTGTTGGTAATCTTCTCATACTCTGTATGAGAGATTGCATTAAGAAGTATGGTTCTGGCTTTGTGATGATTCTTGAATTCTTTCTTCTGCTCCTCAGTCATTGATTTTCTATCAATCTTTTTGCCATCCTTAGTAGGATGTTCATATCCATCAATGACTAAATCCCAGAGATCAGCATCATACCCCAAGAAAAAACTTTCAAGTCTATCTTTCCAATAATCAAATTTTTCTCCATCAAACATTGGAGGTTTGGTGCTGATTCTGTCTCCTTCATATTTGTTGCTTGATGTAGGAATATCACCCATATTAGCAACCAAATAAATAACAGAGTATTCTTCTCACTGGATCTTTATCTGTCACGGTTAAGTGAATGCACACGCAGAACCGGAGCTCTGATGCCAACTGAAGGTGAGAAAATACTTAGAAGGGGGGTTGAATAAGTATGACAGAAAATAATCAAAGATAAAAACTCAAGTATTTTTATCCTGGTTCGTTGAACTCAACTACTCCAGTCCACCCTTTTCAAGAGTGATTTGCCTTTCTCAACAAGGACTTAATCCACTATTCAAATCAACTGATTACAAATAGCAACACCTAAGAACAACTGTTCTTAGTCTTCTCAAGAGCTACTGATCTAACCTAGATCCTCTTAAGGAAAACTTCCTTTACAAATTAATGTAATACAATGTAAGAGTAATAAAATGCTTCTATGAAAGCTATAAACACAACTGTGTTATTTCTCTAAGTTTAGAACAAAGTATGAACTATAAAGAATATGAGAGCTTGAGAGTTTCTTCGCTTGAGAATAAGTTTGTCAAAATCCGTCCTCTTCTCTTTTTTCTTACTGAAGAAAGTGCTATGATATCCTTTATATAGCCACTTGAATATTGGAGAGAATATAATACCGTTGGAGAAGATATTTCCAATATCAAATAGTACTGTCCTTTGTACTATTGCAGCAGAGAGACGGCGCACAAAATGTGGGTGTAGCAATTGTCTGCTGAGCTGTGAATTTACCATATATGGAATGTATCAGAGGAATAATCTTCTTGCAGAGATTTATGTCTATCCCAATTAAGGAAAGATTTGCTGGCATATTCCAACGGATATATTAAAATAATCTTCTTCAAATAATTCTTCAGATAGTTCAGATCAACAATCAATATCAGAGTCTTCAGTCTTCAGAATCTTCTGGAAACTTCAGAGCCTAAGATGTTCTTCAGATGTTGCTGAATCAGAGTCTGGTGCAGCTGTGTGCTTGAAGCGTAACATGCTCTTAGATCAGAGTCTTCACTCAGATCAGAGTCTTCTCTCATTCAGAGTCTCTTCACTCAGAGTCTTCTTTCATTCAGATTCTTGATAATATATGCAGCGTGTTGTATCTTCAGAATCTTGATGACTAAGCTCTTATATCAGATTCTTCTAATCTTCAGATGCTCTTGAGCCATTCAGAATTTATTGTTCACATCAAATTTGCTCTTTAAGATTAAAATCTTTTGTGCCTGTAGAGAACAGTTTAGAACAAATTTAGAGAGTATAATTCTTGTATACAAATTATCATTAATGTTATCATCAAAACATAGAGATATTACTAAGACACAATCTGTGCTCTTACAAAAATGACGTTTTGATGAGTTCACATTCTTTTGTGAAAGAAGTGTCTTTTATTGTGTTTGAAATCTTATTGTGTTTTTCTGTTTGTTTTGAGAAAGAAGAGACAGAACTCTAACCTATGGTTGAAAAGGGGAATCAAACTAACCTAATGTTATCATGCATGGGTTAAGACCTAATGTCTATCATGTTCCTCTCTTGCGCAGAGAGAAACAGAGATCCTAAGGGATAAACGGAAACAGAGACAGTAGCATATATACAATAAAGCAGTAAAATACGCATGAATGCAACAATACAAGCGAAGCAAGGGAGTCCCACTCAACCTCGAACCTAGAAAACAACAGGCAAAAGCGAACAAAATTCGCTTTCAACCTAACAGATTAAATTAGCAAGCAATACAGTCAGAGAAATTCAAACGATACATCAAAAATTATAAACAGCAAAAGTAAACAGCAAACAGCAATCTTCATCAACATCTGTCTTCAAGTCATCTTCAACCATCTACAAGCTTCAAGCAAGCATCAGTCTTCATCTTCAAGCCTTCAAGCAAGGTCTCTATCTTCAATCTTCCAATGGCTTTTCTTCAAGTCTCACTCTCCAAGATGAGCAGCAGTTAACAAGATGAATTGGATGTTAAGCAGTCAGTTGCCTACCAAGGGTGGCCTACTGGCTGTTAACATGATATAGACAGTTTTCTCTCAAAAGTTCTATCTTTTAAATACATTCACTAATCCTTCCAAAGGAAGGAGGTGGATATTTAAAAGAGACTTTGAATCATAGAGAAAGAATGGAGGCAAACAAGACCTTCCATGTTTGTGAATCAAGTTTCTATTCTAGAGCTCTACCTAGCTCCTAGATCCTATAACCTTCAACAGCTGCCAGCAAGATATACTCCTCGTCAACTCTGGAAATTGGTGTTCATTCTTTTAGTCTTCAATGGGCTTCATCAGCAAAGTCTTCAGCTCAAACCCAAACCCCAAGCAGGCCCAATACCCACACAGTCAAACAATAACCCTAGAAAGGGCACACCACATAATCAATCAATTCAAAAATCAACCAAAAATAGTATATTATTCTATTAATTCCTAATATAAATGCTAGGGGACCCTACATAACTACCCTTAAGTCCCATATATTCCCCATAGACTAAATTGCCCTAAAAAACCTAAATCTAAAATTATTATTGACCTATACTAAAGTTTTAATCAAATTCTACACTATTTAGAACTACCTAATTAAAACTACCCTAAAAATTATCACAAAATTACGACATTAATTCAGGGGGACCCTAAACCATTCATCTAATTATCCTAAAAAAATTGAACTCAAAATCCTAAGGGAACTACCCTAATTAAATTCTACAAGTTAACATACTAACTAAAAGAATTAAAAAAAAAGCAATTAAAAGTAAAAATATGCAAAAAATATGAAAATGAAGTAAAATGACAATTTTATGTTTTCATATTTTTCTTGACAGAAAATAAAAAATGGGAAAAAAAGTATCATTAAAAAATATGCATTTTTCAATTTTATATGAATTTTTGAAGTTTAATAAAATCTCGGCCGTAGGATGGTCTTCCAAGTCAACAAGTCCACATACAATCAATGGTCTAGATTATGTCTTCAACCTTGGTCCATCTAGGGTTTTAGAATCCATGAAAAAACAAACTCCATGCATGAAACTTTCCACCACTTGTTCTCTCTCATTTCTCCATCAAATGACACAATCCAAGAACCAAACTTGACTAGAATTTTATGTAGAACCCAACCATGCCTTTGGATTTCGTTGATACTAACTATATCATCCTAACCGAACCACACAACTCCATGGATCCAAACTTTCTTCAATTTTCGACCACCATAAAACTCAACAATCTTTGTATATAATTAATCCTCATGCGATGCTGATCACAACCAACCAATTCTCATGCATTATCATCCATTAAATCATGTGTTCTACCTCCATCAAGAATCAACCTCCATTAATGAAACCTCACTAATTGGTCTAAAACTCATCCAAATGAATTCCCTAATGGTCTCTAATAGTTTCACAATAAGAACTAATGCTAACCATGCCTAAAACAGAGTGTGGGAAAGATTTTGCATACCTTGACCCTACAATGGCAAGTGTTGAAAAGCTTCGAACCAGGCCTTGTGGATCTTCAAGAATGGTCTCTATGTGATGAATAACACTCTTCTTGCACAAGATTTGATGGAGATGGCTTGTATCTTCAGATTCAATCCTTTTTGCTCTCTTGCAACTTCACTTGAAAAGCTCCAATTCTTCAACAATGGAGGCTCATTCTAGCATGAACATGTTCAGGGAGGTTTGTAGTGATGATTTGTGGAAGAAAATGGAAGGGTAATGAAGTGAAAAATGGAGTTTCAATTCAATTTGCAAATGGAGAATTTTTGGTTCAAACTCTTTTCTCTACCACCATTAACATCAACAATCACCAACCTCTCACCAATGGAGATTGTATTCAATATATAGACTCATTTGGAAGGGTCTAGAATCATCTAGATCAATCTAGTAGCAACTTGAACTTTCATGAAGATATTTTGCATTTCACTTCCCACCACATGAGATATCATGACAAAAACCCTACAACTTGAGTAATTCACTTGATTTTCTCCTTAGGTGGTATTTTGGACAAGATACAAAGCTTAAACACCTTGTTTATGAAGCTTTTCTTTGTTTTGGTTTAGTATGCCATTATGCAAGCAAGCACATTACAAAGCAACCCCAAGATTTAAGCCTCAAATTAAAAATGTGGCTGAACCATTGTTCTTAAAATGTCCTTGGGAGTCAAAATGACCTATCATATGCCATGTTTTGGATTTGGAACTTGGATTTTAGGATTTTCCATTTCACTTAAATTAACTTATGTCCCATTTTTAGGCTATTTTTATCACTTTTTTTTATGAGTCTTTCCAACATCTCATGACCACCCTAATAGCCTTAAAACATCATTCTAAGAAACTTTAATGCTGAAGGTTTTTCCATTTGAAGCTTGGAAGTAGGAGATATGGCCATATGCTTGAAATGACCTATAACTGCCAAATGACCAAAATGCCCTTGTCTTGCCAAAGTCATAAGTAGAGTTTCACAAATTAGATGAAGGCATACCATACCTTTATAGAAAGCTAAGATCATGAGGAACAACTTTCATGTTTACCATAAATCCATTTGAAAGCTCCTTGAGGGATAAAAGTTGCTTGGAAGTCAAGTAACTTTCACAGACAAATTTCAGATGCCTCTGACGACCTGTAACTTGCAAGGACCATAACTTGAGTTCTATAAATCTCCTTGATGTCTTCCACCACTCAAATTAAAGGTCTTGAGATCCTATACAAGTTTAATGTTGGCCAAGGATCCATTTGAGGCTTGCATTTTGAATTATCTTGCTTGGAAGTTTGACCCAAATTAGGGGATTTTACACAGAAACCCTAATTTAGAAACCTCTCTTCTTCTTGATTTCTCTTGATTTCTCCTTGGCACAACACCACATCCATATCTACATGTCAAATTAGGCATCCCACATCTTTCAAGCAGGCCTTGATGCCTTTCAATCAATCATTTGACCTAGGGTTGACCTAGGGTTGACCCAGATGAAACCCTAGTTGACTGTCTTCAACTGCAGCTCTTGCAATCACACCAATGACTTGTCTCACTTTCAAAATGACTCTCTAGGTCTTCCATGATGTCTATATACCCTCCATGACCTCAATTCACAGCTCACAACTTCTTTGATGGTCTTCAAATACCCTCAAGATAGGAGATAGATCCACTGCTTGGTCCAATGACTTCTTTAGGTTTCAATTTCTTTCTGATGACTGGGCTAAGATTGAATTTGAATAAGAACCTATTGATATGCCCATAGAGACAAGAATTGCATTTGATCCCTTGTTAGATGGCTTGCCCATGCTATGCTATGCAGATGATTAGACTATGTACATGACTTTTTTATGCAAATGACAATGCAATTGAAACATAAACCAAGTGAAGTAGGTTGAGAAAATTTTAGGGTGCAACAGCTGCCTCTATTCAAGCGACTTGGACCCGACTGGGTGAAGCGCGAACGACCTTCAAACATTCGAGGTACGAGACGGTTGAATACTAAGAACCTGGAAATTTGCCAACCGTAGAAATAAACTGCACCACTGTTTGGGGAACGATATCCACTAACTGAATCTGGTTGTTACGGCAACAACTGATCCGACGTCTGATAATTCTGATTTCAACTTCAACCACCTATGTAACGCCACATGTACTGAACACTTTTCGCAAAACACATCTGTCCACAACTGGACTAACCTTATCAACACAAGAAGAGAGACAAATTCGTCAACACGAATAGAAATTCTGTTGTCACAAGAGTAACCTTGTCCACATCTGGACCCAAATTTCGCCAAATCACGAATAAACACAAATCTGTCCACGTCAGGACTCACATTACGGAAAAATCCCGGCGCTTTCGCTAGGGAAACATTTCTGTCTAATCACAGAAAACTCCATTCGTCTATTCATACGGGCAAATCATCTGTCTAAACACAGGAAACTTCATCCGCCTATCCATCCGGGAACATCATCTGTCTACACACAGGAACACTTCATCTGCCTATTCATACGAGAACATCATCTGTCTACACACAGGAAACTTCATCCGCCTATCCATACGGGAAAATCATCTGCCTAAACACAGGAAACTTCATCCACCTATCCATACGGGAAAATCATCTGCCTAAACATAGGAAACTTCATCCGCCTATCCATACGGGAAAATCATCTGGCTAAACACAGGAAACTTCATCCTCCTATCCATACGGGAAAATCATCTGCCTAAACACAGTAAACTTCATCCGCCTATCCATACGGGAAAATCATCTGGCTAAACACAGGAAACTTCATCTGCCTATCCATACGGGAAAATCATCTGCCTAAACACAGTAAACTTCATCCGCCTATCCATACGGGAAAATCATCTGGCTAAACACAGGAAACTTCATCCGCCTATCCATACCGGAAAATCATCTGCCTAAACACAGTAAACTTCATCCGCCTATCCATACGGGAAAATCATCTGCCTAAACACAGGAAGCTTCATCCGCCTATCCATACGGGAAAATCATCTGCCTAAACACAGGAAACAATCTTTGTCCATCACAGGTAACAATCTCTGTCCATCACAGGTAACAATCTCTGTCAATCACAGGTAACAATCTCTGTCAACACGGGTAACATCTCCGTCAGCACAGGTAAAATCTCCCTCAACACAGGTAACGTCTCCGTCAACACGGGTAGCATCTCCGTCAATACGGGTAACGTCTCTGTCAGCATAGGTAACATCTCCGTCAACACGGGTAAAATCTCTGTCTATCACAGGTAACATCTCTGTCAGCACAGGTAAAATCTGTCGAATAACGGAAAATATCTCCGCCTCTGCTACGGGTAATACTCTGTCGAATACAGGAAAATAACTCCGCCTCTGCTACGGGTAGATACTCTGTCAAATACAGGAAAATAACTCCGCCTTTGCTACGGGTATATACTCTGCCAAATACAGGAAAATATCTCCGCCTCTGCTACGGGTAACACTCTGTCAAATACAGGAAAATATCTCCGCCTCTGCTACGGGTAAACACTCTGCCAAATACAGGAAAATAACTCCGCCTCTGCTACGGGTAGATACTCTGTCAAATACAGGAAAATAACTCCGCCTTTGCTACGAGTAGATACTCTGCCAAATACAGGAAAATATCTCCGCCTCTGCTACGGGTAACACTCTGTCAAATACAGGAAAATATCTTCGCCTCTGCTACGGGTAATACTCTGTCAAATACAGGAAAATATCTCCGCCTCTGCTACGGGTAATACTCTATCAAATACAGGAAAATATCTCCGCCTCTGCTACGGGTAATACTCTGTCAAATACAGGAAAATATCTCTGCCTCTGCTACGGGTAACACTCTGTCAAATACAGGAAAATATCTCTGCCTCTGCTACGGGTAATACTCTGTCAAATACAGGAAAATATCTCCGCCTCTGCTACGGGTAACACTCTGTCAAATATAGGAAAATATCTCCGCCTCTGCTACGGGTAATACTCCGATACAGCTTTTCTGCCTATCTTTGCAGCAGCTAGCTCCATCAATCACATGGGTAACACAATAAGAGTCTAGTCTTCCAATTTTCAGTGCTGACATGGCAGCAAATCTGAGAAGGACTCTACTGGTGATTTTCTGAATCCACACTGCCAGACAAATTCGAAAGATCGATTCACGAAATCTTCTGATGCTGTCACAATAACGACCTTGAAGAAATACTCCGCTGGAGGGGTAAGAGAAACTTTAAACAAGCAACTATGTGGGGAATAATGCCACAAATGACATTATCATTGCATATCTCACGCCGAGATCCTGAATGTTTGACAATTAATTTGAGCAAGGGCTCTCTCCACCTGCATGGGTAACAATACTTGAAAACAAACGGTTAACCAACCTAGTTTATGTTTCAAAATGCATATGTTTGACAATGGCGTAATGCTCCATTCGACATGGAAATGCTACGCGTTTTTATTTGGTAGATGCAAATATGACACTATATGCCAATGCAGATGCAAGCTCGAACTGCTGGGATACAGGAACCGCTTCAGCAAAATAAATGGTGAAGACAACGCCAACTCCGCTGGGGGTAACTAGGTGCCACAGAATTATTCCAGCAAAATAAATGCTGGAAGAGTGAAGCCAACTTCGCTGAGGGATAATTGAATGCGCCAATCATGATTGGACTTCTGCTGGGGAGCTTACCCGTGCCAATGAAAATTGGACTTTTGCTGGGGAGTGAACGGGTATCACACGGTATTCCGACAAAATAAATGCCAGGATACCCCACCAACTCTGCCGGGGAGAGTTTTCCTTTTTTAATCTTTGAGTTACACCGGGGAGGAAAGAAAACACTTGCTGGAAAGAGAACTCCGCTGGGGACGAAACGATTCTCTTGGGGAAAATCAACTGACTCCGCTGGGGGAGAGTAAATGACCCTACTGGGAAGGGTAGACTGTCTGAGTACAGCTCACAAGTTGGGAATATTAATCTTCTGAGGCTAAACCACTCTGCTCGGGATGGGGGATCCTTTTGGGGGACACCACACTATCTGAATACAGCCTTTGATCTTGGAATCGTCAATTCTGTTGAGGGTAAACAACCTTGCTGGAGAATGTCCTTCGGATAAGCTGCGACTAGCTGGGGAATTTGATCCTTCTTTAGTAAGGGACATTGTCATCTCAGAAGCGCGACCTGCATGGAGATTCACTTCACACGGTGATCAAGTCTTTCATCAAAAGCCTCTGGTTAGGGCAACATGAACTCTATTCCTTCTCGGAAATTTTCCCCATAAACACCAACATGCCCCAGTCCGAGCATTTCGTCTGGAAAAGAAAGGCTAGCCATAGTGCTACTCACAATACCTTGCCCCTGCATCGGCACCAACCTTCTGATGAGGACTCTTCGGTCTCTGTACCCTGACGGTTAGATATGAACTGTTTCTGCACGTTAAACCTAAAAAGAATGCCCCAACGAAATCTTTTGGTCTTAGGGTGATCTGCCCCGGTCTTGTGACAATCTTTTGCCCCTGATTGACTGATTCGTGGAGCAGCGCCCATAGCCGCGAGAGATTTGCCAAATCTCAACCTAATTGCCCCAGATGAACTGATTCTCGAATGTACGACTTTACTAGGGATAAACGAACGTGCCAAGTAGGCTGGACTTCTGTACATCCGTGGTGGGTCATACACGTCTGATGCTGGACAATATCCGGTCTAAATTCACGGCTTCTAGTAGAAGGGTCAATGGATGGCAGCGTGATTTCCCGATATTTGTCTCAAACTTGAATATTGGCTGAATCCGCTACAGTAGCTCTGAGTAACTCTGTCGTAGAAGAACAGTTCTTTCTCCTCTGTTATGCCCCGGCCTGCAGGAACCTCTGTGGGATAGTCTGAAAATCTGTACCCTGATGGTTTGATATGAACTGCCCCAGTATTCTGAACTTCAGCGAGATACTTCGAATCGAACGCCTCTCGAATAAAGAAAATCCCTGCACTCTTGGGATGGCATGCCCCTGTCTGCAATGAATTTTCCTTAATCTGGTTCTCGGAAAAACCCACTCTGAACTGAAAGCACCTTGCTACAATACGACCTTGCGGTGGCTTACCCCTTAATTTAACAACTATCAGCATCGTGACTTGCCCCTGAACGAGCGTTGAGCGACTTAACCTTCCCTGATCAAACATAGCATTCTGGATGGCTGCCCCTGATTGGCTCTCGAGAAGATTCGCTTCTGATCAACTGCTTCTCAAGTAAACTGCCCCATAATCAACCGATGCTTCGGGACTTTTCCTTAGACTAATTGATTCCGAACTCACTGGAAGTCGATGCCCCTGATTCACAGGGTTCCACAATATACACCATTCTGATCTAGACCGTTGAATTATTCAATCCTGTTCGATTATTCCCTGTTGGAATTTCCTTCGTGTCAACTACTGACCTGCAAGTAAAAATCGTCTGTTCACGAATGGTAATCTTAATGCAATGTTTATGCAAATTTTGAAAATTTTGTGTTGTCACTCATTTATGTGTCATGATTGTGAGTGACGAATGAACCTAAGTTCAAATGTAGTGCTGTTTTGATCATTGAAAAATACAACAAGGAAATGACTAGCAAATCAAGAAGGAGTCAGGTTACTCAACCTTATCGTAATGCGCTTTCAGAATAAACCCTACCTCAATTAGGTCTTTTAAGGGTTGTATCGTGGTCGGGTTCACGGTTCATGAAACAAAGGATATTTGGCTCAAATTTTGATTTGTGCCCACCCCTTCTATGTGATGATCTCCGATCCTAAAGTTCAGTTAGCTTAGCTCGAGCGCTCGCCTCTTCGAGAGGTGTGTTGAATGGTAAGGACCATGGCTAAGGAACTCACAAGGTTTTTCGGAGTGACAGTTACTCCTTTCTCGTTTTCGGTGTCTGTATACACGACTTTATTCTTCGCTGGGGATCTATTTTTTTTCTATCCCTTCTTTTTCATTCTTTTTGATTCCCTAATTTTTTCCTGGACTGACTCCTTTTGAGTTCTTTTCAATTTTTTTCGTTTGAAGTCCAGCGGGGATGCCCTAATTTTTGCCTAAGTATTAGCTTTCCAGCTTTTTCTTTTTCTTTTTACTTAGCGGGCTCTCTTATATTTTTTTTCTTGGAACACAGTCGTGTGACACTGATTGTCCTGATTGTTCCGAAAAGATGGTAACTGTCTCACTCCTGATGGGTGAGGGTTTAACCATTGTGGTTGACGAGACGCGACCTCTTGAGAGGTATAAACTGATTGGTCCTCGAAAGGCAACACTCCTCTGTAAGACTTGAACACTCGGTCAAGCTAACTGAAAACTACCCTGCCCCGGGTTAAGATGTGAGGGTTAAAAAGTCCAAAAAACTTCTACTTCCTGGCTCGAAGTGGTTAACAAGGGACTAACTCCTTATATCTCCGGTGTTTGGGGATTTGAAACAATGCCTTGTACGTCATCGGCAAGGTTTTATCTGAAAGCATACGATCATCGGTTATGAGTATTCAGTTTCGTCATCCTCCCTCCAATCTTTGCAAATCACAGTGATAAAGTGGAGTGAATAAAATGCAAGTGTCAATGCAATGCAATAAATGAGCGACAGCGACATGATTAATTCAGAAAAATGCATAGTCAGTTTATTAATATCACCATTCGAAACAAACAATGTTTACAGCAAGTAGTAACTAACAGAAAAGAAACTACAAATGCAAATGATAAAAAGTCCGAGGACTGCCAATGCTGAGGGTGCCCTCCTGTCTGGACCACTGGCTTCTTGAAAAGGACCCTCTGAATCTACGAGCTTAGACAACTGAGAGGTTGGCATGAACAAACAAAACTCCTTCAGGAAAGGAAATGCACCCTTTGTCGATCAACTGCTGCACTTTTGCCTGAAAAGCATTGCAATCTTCCGTCGAATGTCCGGGGGAGCCACCGTGGTAACCACACTGAACGTGGGGATTGTACCCAGGAGGGTAAGGTTCTGGAACTGGCTTAAGAGCTTTAGGTTCCACCAAAGAACTCTGGATCAAAGATGGTAGCAGCTGGCTATACGGTATAGGCACTGGGTGAGAAGGAGCTTTCCTTCGTTCCAAATTGTTACGAGGTCGATTCTGATTCTGACGCTGATTTTGATAACCTCGGCCACGAGTTCGCTGATTAGCATGAGGAGCGACATAATGTTCTTGATAGGGTGCCCCAGGCACAGTGGTCTGTCCAGCGTAACAAGCCACAGGAGATACTGATCCAACAGATTTCACCACTCCATCTCGAGGATATCCAACATCTGACATGATTGCATTGATCACAGCTCCTTCTTCATTCTGATAGTCATAAAGAGATTCAGCTTCAGTAGCCTGACTGTTTGACGTAACTCCAAGCATTCTTTCGAGGTACGGGCTCTCCAGGGAGTGTACAAACATGCTCATTAACTCTCGGTCTAGGAGCGGCGGCTTCACTCTGGCAGCAAATTCTCTCCATCTCTGAACATACTTCCTGAAAGGTTCATCGTTCCTTTGAGACAATTCTTGCAACTGCATGCGACTAGGAGCCTCATCAAGATTGTAGTCATACTGCTTCAGGAAATCATCGACTAAATCCGCCCATGATCGGATCTGATCACTCTCTACCTGCATATACCAACTCAGAGATGCCCCAGTTAGACTATCTTGAAAGCAGTGAATCATCAACTTGTCGTTAGGAACGAACGAAGTCATTCTCCGGCAGAACATAACCAAATGTAGCTTCGGACAGCTATCCCCTTTGTACTTCTCGAAATTGGGCGCTTTGAACTTTGGAGGCAATTCAAGACCCGGCACTAAACACATGCTCGCAGCATTCGGATCAAGAGTGTTCTTATTCACCAAGGCAGCAATCTGGTCTTCCAACGTCTGAAGTCTTCCCATATACTCAGCAGTCAGTGGGTCCTGAATATTAACCTGCGGAACAACTCTTGGAGGTGGCAAAATCCTTGGGGAATCTGGCGTAGAGAAAGTGGAATTGTGATACTCGGAGTCATTGAGAGAATATGAACCTCTGACAGGGGTTTGCGCAAGCTGAGCAACATTGTTCATCTGAGCTCATTGACCATTGCTATCTCCTCTATTCATAGCTGTGATGGCTTCCCTGATCTGACTCACCTGGTGCTTCAACAATTCGAACTCCTCCCGAGTAACAACCAAGTTCTGCTCTCCTGAAGCCATGATCTATCCCAATACTAACTCAAGTCCAATGCGAATGTCGGGGAATCAACTGATGAAGCGGACAAAAACGGGTAAGCTCCATGTTCCGGCTGAGGATGAATATGCAAAATGAAATGCAAATGCAAACAGTCATGCAAAAATGCAAAATGCACACACAAAGGACCAAGTGCCCCTGGCTGAGAAGAATCCACCATACTGGTCTTAGTCAGACCCATAGCACTGCTCGAACCTGGTGTCAGCAAATCAAAACGGTACTCGAACCTGGTCTCCAACAGACCTCATAATGCTGTCCTCAAAATACCACTGAATCTCAAACAAGAAAGATGGTAATCTGGAGGTCAAGTTACCTGCATGCCCCAACCCCTCTCACAGGTAGGTGTCCTAGTAACTGACAATGGTATGGCATCCTATGCGGTCGTCGGCGTCACAGACTTTCAGGGTTGATGATACGATTCCCAGAAGGAGTGGCATCATCAAATCCTGAAGAGGCCTCACTTAGCCAACTTCCAAATGATCGGTTCCCGGAGTCGACAATCCAACTAACCAACAACCCCTTCGACCCAAAGGGTAGAAAAAGAAGTCAACCAGAAGAACCTCGTCCGAGTGTAGATTTTGTGGGACACTAATGCAAGCAAAGCCGGCACGCGCCCACTACTTTCTACTCTAATTCTAAGTGCACTCAAGCCCAGGCCCGACTTATCTCTCAATCATAGAACACTCGTCACACCCCGATACAGCAATAATAACAATAATATAATGCTGAAAGTAAATGACAGAAATATAAATCCATACAAAATCCTCGACGGGAAAACAAGCGCTAGGATTGACTCGCGTAGGGAACCGTTGGAGTCCCCAGCAGAGTCGCCAGCTGTCGCTACTGCGAAAATCGGCGCCGGCTGAACAGAAGAGTCGCCACCGTGCGTTATTTATCCCAACGGAGGGAAAGGAAACGCTCGAAGTAAACCTACCGCAAAGACGGGAAAGGAATGGTCATCGCAACCAAATCCTGGATTCGGGAGTCGGTTACGCAAGGGGAAGGTATTAGCACCCCTCACGTCCGTCGTACTCGACGGGATCCACGCTTGTTTTCTGGTACGGATTGTTATTTCTATCTAAACTAAGGTATGGGGTTAAAAGAAAAGAAAAATGACTCGGCAAAGTATCGCACTTTATGCCTACGTATTCCCGTCTGAAACGAGAAATCAGAGTCAACGTAGTTCGCCTACCTACGGGAAAGGAGGGGATGGTTGCTCGCTAGGACATTGCATCCTATGCCTACGTACTTTCATACAACATGAAAGATCAGAGCAAACGTAGTTCGGGCCACGTACGACACAAGTCTGTTTTGATTGCTTTTATCTCCTTCTGAAAAAGGGTTTTTCTGCTTAATAGTCCAAGCGGACAAAAATGACGTTTTGATGAGTTCACATTCTTTTGCGAAAGAAGTGTCTTTTATTGTGTTTGAAATCTTATTGTGTTTTTCTGTTTGTTTTGAGAAAGAAGAGACAGAACTCTAACCTATGGTTGAAAAGGGGAATCAAACTAACCTAATGTTATCATGCATGGGTTAAGACCTAATGTCTATCATGTTCCTCTCTTGCGCAAAGAGAAACAGAGATCCTAAGGGATAAACAGAAACAGAGACAGTAGCATATATACAATAAAGCAGTAAAATATGCATGAATGCAACAATACAAGCGAGGCAAGGGAGTCCCACTCAACCTCAAACCTAGAAAACAACAGGCAAAAGCGAACAAAATTCGCTTTCAACCTAACAGATTAAATTAGCAAGCAATATAGTCAGAGAAATTCAAACGATACATCAAAAATTATAAACAGCAAAAGTAAACAGCAAACAACAATCTTCATCAACATCTGTCTTCAAGTCATCTTCAACCATCTACAAGCTTCAAGCAAGCATCAGTCTTCATCTTCAAGCCTTCAAGCAAGGTATCTATCTTCAATCTTCCAGTGGCTTTTCTTCAAGTCTCACTCTCCAAGATGAGCAGCAGTCAATAAGATGAATTGGATGTTAAGCAATCAGTTGCCTACCAAGGGTGGCCTACTGGCTGTTAACATGATATAGACAGTTTTCTCTCAAAAGTTCTATCTTTTAAATACATTCACTAATCCTTCCAAAGGAAGGAGGTGGATATTTAAAAGAGACTTTGAATTATAGAGAAAGAATGGAGGCAAACAAGACCTTCCATGTTTGTGAATCAAGTTTCTATTCTAGAGCTCTAGCTAGCTCCTAGATCCTATAACCTTCAACAGCTGCCAGCAAGATATACTCCTCGTCAACTCTGGAAATTGGTCTTCATTCTTTTAGTCTTTAATGGGCTTCATCAGCAAAGTCTTCAGCTCAAACCCAAACCCCAAGCAGGCCCAATACCCACACAGTCAAACAATAACCCTAGAAAGGGCACACCACACAATCAATCAATTCAAAAATCAACCAAAAATAGTATATTATTCTATTAATTCCTAATATAAATGCTAGGGGACCCTACATAACTACCCTTAAGTCCCATATATTAACCATAGACGAAATTGCCCTAAAAAACCTAAATCTAAAATTATTATTGACCTATACTAAAGTTTTAATCAAATTCTACACTATTTAGAACTACCTAATTAAAACTACCCTAAAAATTATCACAAAATTACGACATTAATTCAGGGGGACCCTAAACCATTCATCTAATTATCCTAAAAAAATTGAACTCAAAATCCTAAGGGAACTACCCTAATTAAATTCTACAAGTTAACATACTAACTAAAAGAATTAAAAAAAGCAATTAAAAGTAAAAATATGCAAAAAATATGAAAATGAAGTAAAATGACAATGTTATGTTTTAATATTTTTCTTGACAGAAAATAAAAAATGGGAAAAAAGTATCATTAAAAAATATGCATTTTTCAATTTTATATGAATTTTTGAAGTTTAATAAAATCTCGGCCGTAGGATGGTCTTCCAAGTCAACAAGTCCACATACAATCAATGGTCTAGATTATGTCTTCAACCTTGGTCCATCTAGGGTTTTAGAATCCATGAAAAAACAAACTCCATGCATGAAACTTTCCACCACTTGTTCTCTCTCATTTCTCCATCAAATGACACAATCCAAGAACCAAACTTGACTAGAATTTTATGTAGAACCCAACCATGCCTTTGGATTTCGTTGATACTAACTATATCATCCTAACCGAACCACACAACTCCATGGATCCAAACTTTCTTCAATTTTCGACCACCATAAAACTCAACAATCTTTGTATATAATTAATCCTCATGCTATGCTGATCACAACCAACCAATTCTCATGCATTATCATCCATTAAATCATGTATTCTACCTCCATCAAGAATCAACCTCCATTAATGAAACCTCACTAATTGGTCTAAAACTCATCCAAATGAATCCCCTAATGGTCTCTAATAGTTTCACAACAAGAACTAATCCTAACCATGCCTAAAACAGAGTGTGGGAAAGATTTTGCATACCTTGACCCTACAATGGCAAGTGTTGAAAAGCTTCGAACCAGGCCTTGTGGATCTTCAAGAATGGTCTCTATGTGATGAATAACACTCTTCTTGCACAAGATTTGATGGAGATGGCTTGTATCTTCAGATTCAATCCTTTTTGCTCTCTTGCAACTTCACTTGAAAAGCTCCAATTCTTCAACAATGGAGGCTCATTCTAGCATGAACATGTTCAGGGAGGTTTGTAGTGATGATTTGTGGAAGAAAATGGAAGGGTGATGAAGAGAAAAATGGAGTTTCAATTCAATTTGCAAATGGAGAATTTTTGGTTCAAACTCTTTTCTCTACCACCATTAACATCAACAATCACCAACCTCTCACCAATGGAGATTGTATTCAATATGTAGACTCATTTGGAAGGGTCTAGAATCATCTAGATCAATCTAGTAGCAACTTGAACTTTCATGAAGATATTTTGCATTTCACTTCCCACCACATGAGATATCATGACAAAAACCCTACAACTTGAGTAATTCACTTGATTTTCTCCTTAGGTGGTATTTTGGACAAGATACAAAGCTTAAACACCTTGTTTATGAAGCTTTTCTTTGTTTTGGTTTAGTATGCCATTATGCAAGCAAGCACATTACAAAGCAACCCCAAGATTTAAGCCTCAAATCAAAAATGTGGCTGAACCATTGTTCTTAAAATGTCCTTGGGAGTCAAAATGACCTATCATATGCCATGGTTTGGATTTGGAACTTGGATTTTAGGATTTTCCATTTCACTTGAATTAACTTATGTCCCATTTTTAGGCTATTTTTATCACTTTTTTTATGAGTCTTTCCAACATCTCATGACCACCCTACTAGCCTTAAAACATCATTCTAAGCAACTTTAATGCCGAAGGTTTTTCCATTTGAAGCTTGGAAGTAGGAGATATGGCCATATGCTTGAAATGACCTATAACTGCCAAATGACCAAAATGCCCTTGTCTTGCCAAAGTCATAAGTAGAGTTCCACAAATCAGATGAAGTCATACCATACCTTTCTAGAAAGCTAAGATCATGAGGAACAACTTTCATGTTGACCAGAAATCCATTTGAAAGCTCCTTGAGGGATAAAAGTTGCTTGGAAGTCAAGTAACTTTCACAGACAAATTTCAGATGCCTCTGACGACCTGTAACTTGCAAGGACCATAACTTGAGTTCTATAAATCTCCTTGATGTCTTCCACCACTAAAATTAAAGGTCTTGAGATCCTCTACAAGTTTAATGTTGGCCAAGGATCCATTTGAGGCTTGCATTTTGAATTATCGTGCTTGGAAGTTTGACCTAAATCAGGGGATTTTACACAGAAACCCTAATTTAGAAACCTCTCTTCTTCTTGATTTCTCTTGATTTCTCGTTGGCACAACACCACATCCATATCTACATGTCAAATGAGGCATCCCACATCTTTCAAACAGGCCTTGATGCCTTTCAATCAATCATTTGACCTAGGGTTGACCTAGGGTTGACCCAGATGAAACCCTAGTTGACTGTCTTCAACTGCAGCTCTTGCAATCACACCAATGACTTGTCTCACTTTCAAAATGACTCTCTAGGTCTTCCATGATGTCTATATACCCTCCATGACCTCAATTCACAGCTTACAACTTCTTTGATGGTCTTCAAATACCCTCAAGATAGGAGATAGATCCACTGCTTGGTCCAATGACTTCTTTAGGTTTCAATTTCTTTCTGATGACTGGGCTAAGATTGAATTTGAATAAGAACCTCTTGATATGCCCATAGAGACAAGAATTGCATTTGATCCCTTGTTGGATGGCTTGCCCATGCTATGCTATGCAGATGATTAGACTATGTACATGACTTTTTTATGCAAATGACAATGCAATTGAAACATAAACCAAGTGAAGTAGGTTGAGCAAATTTTAGGGTGCAACAGTATCCAACATTCCAAAAAGAATCTCGTCAATTTTAGAAGACAATCAAGGTCTTCCAATAATTAAGGCAATAAGGGTATTAAAGCAAGAGGATCATGCTTTAATTGTGAAAAAGTCGGGCCCTATAAGTCAGATTGTCCTTTGATGAAGAAGGACAAAGGAAAGGAAATTAATCGCTCACAAAAGAAACAAGGTAAGCCTAGAAGGGCTTACATCGCTTGGGAAAGGGATAGTGAGTCATCCGGGGGTGATAGTTCAAGTGACAAAGAAGAGTCTGTTAACCTTTGTCTCTCGGCTCATCAAAAGAAGAAGAATAAAAAGGTACAACATGCTAAATACGAAAACCCTAGTAAATTGTCTCATTCTGAATGACAACATGCCTTTGACACCTTAGACCATGAGGCTAAGGAAGCCTTTAAACGTTTGGTCTCAAACAAACAAATTTTTACTCACTTGGAGAAAAAGATCTCCGATTCCGAAAGGGAATTGGAGGCTCTCAAGGCATCCATGGTGGAAGTAACAAAGGCAGATGTTGAGGAAGAAAGAAGTTGTTGGTTAAAATTTGGATGTGATACTTGTCATATTTGGCAAAAAGAGGTTAGGACTCTTGAAGCCAAACTTGGCAAGGCTCTAAAACCAAAAATCACTTTTGCTATTGATAGATCACACTTTAGAAAAAGCATGATTAATCCTATCAAAAATATACATATGTAATAAAAAACCAAGGTAACAAAAGTGATACCAAGGCTAACCTCACTTTCTTGTATTGTTGTAAAAGGGGTCATACCATTGCTAAATGTCACTTTAGGAGGTTTTTAGTTCCTAAAGGGGTTTATCAATGGTTGCCTAAATGCAACCAAGATTTCACTCATAACCAAGGACCCAATAAACAATTGAGTACCTATTTCCTTTGATAGTTTTTATAGGTACAAAGTCTTGAGCCTACAGAGAGAAGTTGGGTTCTCGATAGTGGATGCTCAAGACATATGACAGGAGAGATATCTCTCTTCATTAACTTTGTGGCAAAGAGGAAGGGACTTGTAACCTATGGAGACAACAACAAAGGAGCGATACTTGTAAAAGGTAGTGTAGGTAATCCTTCGTCTACTACTATCTCTGATGTATTGCTAGTTGAGGGCCTTAAACACAATCTTATAAGCATTATTCAATTATGTGACAAGGGATATAAAGTGTCTTTTTCAAAGGATTGTTGCATAATTGAAAATAATGATAAAAAAAGGGGGATGTGTTTACTTCCTTGAGGGTAAAGAATGTGTATATACTTGATTTGAGTGAAGTATCATTGAGTAGTGACAAATGCCTTATCACTATGAGTGAAGACTCATGGTTGTGGCATAAGCGTTTATACCACGTGCGAAAAATTTCAAATGTATGTAAAAAGTGCTTTCCTAAAAGGATATATCAATGAAGAGGTTTATGTAGCCCAACCTCTTGGTTAAACGCCTATGCGAAAAATTTCAAATTATTTCAAATGGATGTAAAAAGTGCTTTCCTAAAAGGATATATCAATGAAGAGGTTTATGTAGCCCAACCTCTTGGTTTTGAATCCCATGAGTATCCTGATCAAGTCTACAAGCTTAAATGTGTTTTGTTCGAACTCAAACAAGTCCCTAGGGCTTGGGATAACCGTCTTAGCAAATTTATACTTGATCAAGGGTATTCAAGAGGAAAGGTTGACACAAGTCTCTTCATTAAACAAAAAGGAAAACACTTAATATTGGTGCAAATGTATGTTGATGATATCATTTTTGGATCTACTAACATGAATATGGTCAAAGAGTTTTTTAGATTGATGTAGGAGAGTTCGAGATGAGCATGATGGGGGAGCTCAACTATTTCCTCGAATTGAAAATCAAGCAACTTGAAGAGGGTACGTTCGTGAGCCAGAAAAAGTATTACCTTAAGCTTCTCATGCATTTTGACATGGCAAACTCCAAGGTGATCGACACTCCGATACCTACTTATGCAAACCTTAATCGAGATGAGAATGGTAAGGATGTAGAGGTTAAGAAGTATAGAGGTATGATCGGCTCTTTCTTCTATCTTACTGCATCTTGACCCGACATCATGTTTAGTGTTTATATGTGTGCAAGGTTTCAATCATGTTCCAAGGAGATTAAAACTCAATTCCAAGTCTTTATGATCATAGAATGTTGTGTTGAGATATCTAAGATTTTATTCCAAGATGAAATCAAAAAGAATCAAGAGTGTGAGAAGTTGCTAAGCTAGGGTTTTTAAGCTTTTCAGTGTAAAATCCCCTGTTTAGTGCCTAACTTCAAGACCACATAACTCAAGATACAAGTTTCATCTCATCTTGACTCCAACACAAGACTTGTAGAGCATGTCTCTAGATTTATTTTGAGTACTAGAACTCATCCATTGGGTTTCTAGAACTCAAGTTATGATGCTGACAAGTTATGGGTCCTCAGATGGATGTGATTTTGGTCAACAAACGTCAAACAACTTCCAAGACATTTTTGACGTAGAAGGATGTTTCTCCTCACCTTGACCAAAACATAAACGTTGTTCCTTATGATCTTAGATTCCCAAAAAGTACTAGAAGTCCTTCATATGATTTGTAGAGCTCAAGATATGAAGCTTGCAAGGCAGGGGTATTTTGGGAAATTTTGATTATAGGTCATTTTGGTTATAGGTCATTTTCATGACTTTGCACACTTCAAATGGAACTTTCTCCAACATCAAACTTGCATCAAATGAACTCAACTTCATCATTAAACCATAATTTGTCATGGGTATGGTTTGTATGTGAAGAATGGTGAAGAAATTTCATGAAAAAAGGACTTAAAAGCCATGGTTTGGATTGAATTCATTTTGAATCATTTCATAACATGTTTATGCATTTTTTGAGTCTCTTTAACATGCTAAACACAACTCCAAAATCATAATTGAGTTTTGATGAGTAAGAACATGTGTTTTTTCAAGTTGCTTCAAGAAGAGGTTACATATGCAAGATCCACCATAAGATCATTTCAAGGAGTCATTTCTGTCCATTAGATCACTCCATGACACAAGCAAGCTATCTAAACAGAAACAAGAGCTTTTGGAGCCAAATACACTCGTGAATTTGAAGATTTAAACTCAAACTTTGGATTTTGCCATTCCCATTAATAGGCCACAATTGGGCCTCCAATTGGTTCTAGATCCATCACATATAATCCCTAGATGAAGAACAAATGCTCAGAGGTGAAGATTGATCAGAATTGGAGCAAAAACGGTTGAGAACTTTCAAGGAGAAAGTGAGATAGTGAAATCAAGATTCAGAGCATTCTAGTCCAATTGAAGATTACCAAGAGCTTTATTGAAGATCATTGAAGCTTTATGGATAATTTCCCACGAGTTTCAGCTACAATTCAAGACCCAACAGAGGAGCTCCATTAGGTAAACTCTCTTTCAAAAATTCTCCATGTTCAAGCATCTATTCAATGCCATTTTTTGTGCATATTGAAGCCCTACTTATGTAGGCCATTTCTGGATTGATTTGGTGTTCGTTCTTGATCATTTATGAATTATGCTCAAATCTTGATTGCTTCGTTTTTCCTTAATTATGAGTGAAAAATGAAATCAAAACCTAGATTAGTGATGTACATGAGGAGAGGATCACATTGGTATAAGAAATTTCTAGTTTTGGTTCAGTTTCAACCTTTCTTCTCCGGCGAGTATTTGGAGAAGACGGCCGGAGATTTCAGAACCACCGTCTGTTCTTGCTCCATTTAGCTTAAGTGGAAGTCCACATGGGACTCTGATCCTTTGACTAAACCTGATCCAACGACCTTGATAACATCTAAATTCCTTGACCAGCCACGCGTGCCATTGACTTTGCCACATAATTAAATGAAACGAAGCGTTTTACTCCTCTGAAATGTGTTGTGGACTTGGGCTCACAATGATACTTACACCCCCCCTTTGAATTAGGCCCATCCAATCTAACTGCTTCTAATTGCTATTTGGCACGCAAATTTTTCATTTTCTTTTCTTTATTCTTTTTTTGCATTTTATTTTTCTGTTTGATTTTAATGCAAATAAAATACCTCTGATGATGATAAAAATCCCAAAAAATATTTTCTAGACATTTTAGAATGTTAATTGATTTTAGGAATTTTCTTTTTATTTTTTTAGGTTATTTTTCAATTAAATATGATTTTTCACTTTTGAGGTATTTTAACTGGATTAAAAATGCATCCTTCATGTGTTTGATTTTATTTCTTGATCATTTTTCCATGTTAATGGTTGATTCTTGTTTCTCATGTTGATGACATGTTAATTTATTTTCAAGACCATTTTACCCCTGTTTTGATTAAATTTGGTTAGGGTTTTAGGCTAGTTTGTATGACCCTCGATTCACCCTTGCATTTGGGGTATCCCTTTTGTTTTCATTTCTGTTTGCATAGTTTTGTTTGGACTTTGTCCACATGATTTTGACCCCTGGTTACTAACACCTTAGGGGTCATCTAGGATTTTATTTGGCATTTTTTTTGGATATTTTTTCTATTTTTAGGGTAATTTCCATTTTAGGTTATCCTTGTGTGATGTTTACACTAGTGCATGATATAGTTTGTTTCCTAAATGATTTTTGTGCATTAATTGAGCCTCTAAATCTTGTGGATTCATATTATGGACATATTGAAGTGTGTGTAGGTTCAATTATAGGTCCAAATTTGGGTTATAACTTGTTCAAGTTTGTGTATCTTTTAGGCCTTTCTTTTAGGGTTTTACTTGTGATGTGCTTGGATGTTTCCACTCTTTTGACATGATTAGCTCGCATTTCTTTTTTTGAATATGTTTTTTCTTTTGAGCACACTCTCTTTTCATCTCTCTTTCTGTCCAAGGACTTTGGGACACCATTTGAGTCTGCTTAGTCCCTCCTGTGGAGGTACTTGAAGCATGACTTGAGTGGTGAACCGTGAGGACACTTTTGGTGCATCCTTTTGCACAAATCATGATGATACCTTGGTTGAATGATATTTTGAGCACCTTTCTGGAACCATTTCATATCTTATCTCCCCTTTGCTTTAGGTCTTTATTTCCCTTTCATTTGCTTGCCTTAGGGCTCATTTGGTTATGTATGAATGGTGTAAGATTTGTTTTCCCATTTCATCCCTTTTGTGTGATTGTTTGCATTTTACCATGTGAATTCTTTCTCTTCCTTTCTCTTTGCATTGCATATGTATGCTTGAGGTTGATGTGAGCTTGTGGAGGTCTTTTCCCCACACATTTTCCTCTCTCACTACCATTCTAAATGTGCATAAGATGTTTGCATGTTTACATATTGCATTTTACTTTCATGCTTTCTTTCTTCTTCTCTTTTCTTACCATGCTCCCTTAGGATCTCTAATCTTCTTGTTTAAGGATGATTATAATAGACTTTAGGATTTAAACTATGTATGAGAACATTAAGTAGTATTCCCCTAACGTCAACTATAGGTTAATTTTGCATGACAACTACTAGGTTTTGAACTAGTTTCCCTTTAGTTTGTCCTCTCTCTTTCTCATCTCAAAACAACTCTAAAACATTTAATAAAGGCTAATGAATGTTGTACGTTACGATCCTTAAGTACTTGGGAAATGATGATTGGGTGTTTTCCTCTCAATTGTATAGAGTGCTAGCATATGTCCTTTGGACGATATGCGACGCATTCGCTCCTAGGTCATAGTCTTTAGTCTAACATGAATTACAAACAATAATCAAAACACTTCTCTTAAAAGACTTCAAAAACAAATGATCAAACTTCATTTTGTCCTTTGGGACCCCTTAATAATGGAAAACCTTATCATCAAAAGAGTTTCATTAACTCTTAGTTCTACCACAAATAAGTAACGCCTAAGTCTCCAATGGTTGAGCTGCATACGCCTAACTGCTAGAACTAGTTGTTAACCCTACTCGGGTAAAAAAATTTGAACCAATCGGTGTTCTTTTTTGCCCGAACTACATTTTCTCTGATTTCTCATACCAGATGAGAATACGTAGGCACAAGACGGTGATGTCTTGGCAAGCAACCTTTCCCCACTTTCACCCGTAGTTTTCTGAACTACATTGACTCTGATTTCACGTGCCAGACAAGAATACGTAGGCACAGAGCAGCGATGCTCTGTCGAGTCACTTTTATTTTTCTTTTGTCCCAGACCTTTAGCGTAGATAGTTTCAATCACCCTTTTAGATAGATAACAAGCGTGGATCCCGTCGAGTACGACGGA
Source organism: Lathyrus sativus (assembly GCA_963859935.3). Classification (NCBI taxonomy): domain Eukaryota; kingdom Viridiplantae; phylum Streptophyta; class Magnoliopsida; order Fabales; family Fabaceae; genus Lathyrus; species Lathyrus sativus. The sequence continues at coordinate 366,575,848 of OZ012741.1, forward strand.
CGTGAGGGGTGCTAATACCTTCCCCTTGCGTAACCGACTCCCAAACCCGAGATTTGGTTGCGATGATCGATCTTATCCCGTTTTTGTTAGGTTTTGTCTGATCGTTTCCTTTCCTTCCCGTGGGATAAATAACGAACGGTGGCAATTCTTCTGTCATTGATTGCCCTCTTTTTTGCAGTAGCGACAGCTGTCGACTCTGTTGGGACTGACATATCCCCTATGCGAGTCAATCCTAGAGTTTGGTTGCTTGTCTTTGGGTGTGTATATTTGTGTGTTGTATTTTGTATATTGTTGTATTTACATTTTTCGCACTATATTATCATTATTGTTGTGCTGTGGGGAGGGAATGATCCATTGAGTGATAAGCCAGACCCAGGCTTGAGTACAAACATAGCATTAGAAGTGGAAAGTAGTGGTGAACCTGTATGTTAGGCATGCACTAGTTCCCACGAAATTCGCGCTCAGACGATATTTTCTTTAATGACTTTCTTTCCAGCCCAGTGGGCCGTTGAGAGGATTTCAGACCTGAGGGTTGTCGACTCTGGAGACCGATCATTTGTGATTCAGCTATGTGAGGCCTCTTCGGGAGATTATGATGCCAAACCAGAAATGGTGAACGTATCACCGTTTCTCAAAAGTCTGTGACACTGATGAACGCATAGGATGCCGAACCTTATCAGTGAATAGGTCCATACCTATGAGAGGGATTGGGTTATGCAGGAAACCTTGACGTTCAGACAACCCGGTTTTCTTTGCAGTGTGAATCCGTGTTCTTGATGTCAGTGGTCCTTATTATCAGAGTTGTGCTATGTTCTTGCCAAAGCGAAGCGCCAGTTCTTCTCGATCAACAGCACAACAATCTTGATCCCCTGTTGCATTTTTTGCATTTCTGCATTTGCATTATAATATTACATGTCATTAACATGTATTTATGTTGTAGGTGCATATTTCCCTCTGATTCTAGTGTTCTTTCATCTAACATGGAACCCCTGAGAAAGACATTGGCCTACAAATTTCCAACGCCGGATATTGGATCTTTGTGGAGTTTGATTTCTTTAACCGACAAGAAAGTAATGGAAGACTTCAGACAGTCTTATGGGAAGCTTCTGAGCGTCGTACGAAAGCCTTCTTTGAATGAGTTGAATGGTCTTCAGACCTTGTTGCAGTTCTACGATCCTCAACAAAGATGCTTTACTTTTTAGAGTTATGTGTTGGAGCCTACGTTAGAGGAGTTCTCTGCACTGCTGGAAGTGCCTATTCTTAATCAGATACCATTCTATCATACTGAGGATGGGCCTAATCTGGCCAAACTGGATGCAGCTTTACATTTAGATGTCTCTGAGTTGAAAGGGAAAGTAGCTAAAAGAAATGGAGCGCCTGGGTTTCTGTTGCCTTTTCTGGTGGATAAAGCTCGACATTTTGTCAAAGAGGGTTGTTGGGTAGTATGCAATGTTATCTTGGCCTTGTGTATCTACATTATTATGTTATTCCCTAATATTCAGGACTTCGTGGATTTAGACGCATTCTATATCTTTGCTTCGGGGAATCCTATACCTACACTGCTAGGTGATGTTTATCATTCCGTACACTATAAGAACGAGAACAGAAGAGGGAAGAGTGTATCTTGTTGTGCACCCTTGTTCTATCTATGGTTCGTAAGCCATCTTCCCAAGACCGGTCCTTTCTCTGATACTGCAGGTACATTGGAGTGGTCTGAACGTCTGATGGGGTTGTCTGCTGAAGACATTGTTTGGTTTGACAGGGATATACTGGGTACTGAAATCATTTATAGTTGTGGAAGCTTTTCTAACATCCCACTCGTCGGAAGGAAAGGTTGCATTAACTATAACCCGTCCATTGTAATCAGGTAATTTGGATACGCATTGAGAGGTCCTCCGAAGGATGAAGAGGTACAGGAATCTCTGTATCTCACCGGTTTGTTGAAGGGGGATGCTTTAGTCAGATTTGAGCATGCATGGAGAAGTATCCACCGAAGAAGAAAGGTTTCCTTGGGAAAGAGTACTAGACGAGCTTATGATCCCTACTTGAGCTGGATTCAGGATAGAGCGAAGAGGTTGCTGATGCCTTTTCCTTCTGCTAAACCCGTGTGTCCTCCTGTGATTGAAGAACCCACCACCATGGATATTCAGAAGTACGATCAGTTATGGGCTGAGAAAGAGGAGCTACGGAAAGCTAATGAGGAGTTAGAGAAAGAGATTGCTCAGCTCCTAAGTGAGAAAAATGAAGCTGTATACTCTTTCAAGAAAAAAACTGAGCTCGTGAATAGATTGGGTATCAATTTGACTAAGCAGACCAATGCTCGTGAGCGCTTAGGCTTGGATTTGAATGTTGTTAGCAGCGTGCTTGCTACTAAAAAGTAGGACTTGGATAAAGCTTATCTGGAAATTTTCAAGTTCAATACTCTATGGAACGCTACGCTCACCAACAACAAGGAGCACAAAGATAAGTTGAAGCTACAGATCAGCAGACTGAAGACTCATTTGAGAGCCAAAGAAGAGAAGATTGCAGCAGAAGCATCGCTTAGGTATGACAACGAGTATAGATTGAGTGAAGCTATTGCAAACTTGAGGGATTGCAGGTTGAGAGCCGATTCCAAGAGATGTAAGCTTGAGGATTGTTTTGGGGAAGGAGTCTGGGAGGACTACACTGAGGGCCTACAGCATACTGTTAGCCAGCAGGAGCTATTTACCAGACTAGATCATCCTGAGACGCAAAAGTTGCTAGAGGACTTCTGGTCTCGTCATCTAGCTTGATTATCTTTCTATCTATCTGTAGTTGCTTATGCTTGTTGTATGGACCATCACCATACTTGTTGGTTGAGGTCCTTTCTGATTGTACTCAGTGATATGATTGTACACTGCCTGCATGGCTTTCCATTTATATACGAGGAGTTTCTACTATTGCTTGTCTATGGGGTTTTCCATTGTCGTGCTTTTCTCCTGGAACTAGAATTGAGGGGGAAATTTCCCTGTTGCATACATACATGTTTGCATAGCATTTTTTGTATTACAGGTACAACAGGACCTTTTATCTTATCTTTGTTTCTCTGCTAGTGTGTTTTATGATAGACAACCAGACTATTCACCAGTACGCTACTCGAGGAAACCAGAAAAGAGCAATGGAACAAATCCAGTCAGAGATGCAAGAGATGAGGGACAGGTTGACCCAGTTTATGGAGCTTATGCAGGGCGTTGCCAGCGGCCAGGAGCATCTCTGGACTTTGGTGCAACCCTTGATTGCACGCGTGGATAGCAACGGAGTGTTGCATGAAGGAAATGCTGCAAACCCTCCACATGTTGAGACCCCTCACGCTGACAATTTTATGCCTGCTGTGATTATCCCTGTTGCTGGAGGGAATGGTAGTGGTAATGGTAATGGCGCTGATAATGTTGGAGTTCATGTGCATGCGACTAGGACGAGCAACAATAACTTCAAAACCAACGACAATGTTGGTGGAGCTAATGGCAATACTGGTAGAATGGGTAATGCTGGAAATGTTGGTGTCGGTAATGTGTATGGTCATGATGCTGCTGGTGCTGTCCATGGCAATGTGCATCAACCGTGGAATGAGGATTGACAAGATGATATTTTCTCGGTGAGAGATGTCGGAGCTGAAATGTTGTCAGAGGCTATCAGAAGGTTCAAGCTGTTAGAAGACAAGATGAAAAGCTTTAAAAATCAAAACGCCATGGGCCTTGACATGACTAACCTGGGACTTATCCCTGACTTGAAAGTGCCGTTAAAGTTCAAAGTTCCAGACTTTGACAAACATAAGGGTACCACATGCCCAAGGGTCCACCTGCGCTCTTACTATAGGAAGATGTTCGTCTATTCGGACGATGAGAAACTACTGATGCACTTCTTCCAAGACAGCTTGTCCGGGCCGTCTCTTGAATGGTATATGGGGCTGGAGCCTGTCAATATCCGAAGCTGAAGGGACTTGGCTGAGGCCTTTGTGAAGAATTAATAATATAACAGTGACCTTACTCCCAACAGGGTCCAATTGCAGAATCTTTCCCAAAGGAATAATGAGTGCTTCAAGGAGTACGCCCAGAGGTGGCGTGAGCTTGCGGCAAGGGTGCAGCCTCCGATGGTGGAGCGCAAGTTAATCGATATGTTTCTTTCTACTCTACCTGGTGTCTACTATGAAAAGTTGATCGACAGTATGTCAGGAAGTTTCTCTGATTTGATAATCACGAGAGAGAGAGAGAGAGAGAGAGAGAGAGAGAGAGTGGAGAATGGCATAAAGCTCGGGAAGATTCAAGCAGGTGAGATGCCCTCAGCTGGAGGAAGTAAGAAGATATTTGGCGGTAAGAGGCGAGAAGGTGAGACTAGTTCAGTGTCCAATTCTCAGGGAAGAGGAAGAGGTCAGTATCAGAATAATCAGCGTCAACAGGTCGCCAGTATAACAATTCCTACCATACCACAACAACAACAACAACAGCCGCAACAGAATCAACAGGGATACAAAAGATTTCAAGACAGAGGCCGAACGGAAAACAGACAATTCGATGCGCCCCCAATGCCATATTCGCAGTTACTCCAGACTTTGCTGCAATTGCAACTTATCCAGAAGAGAGCCCTAGCTCCATTGACCGGGGCACCTCCACCCATGTATGATGCGAACGCTCGTTGTGAGTTTCATTCAGGTGCCCAGGGGCACAATATTGATAATTGCAAGGCTTTCAAGCATAAGGTGCATGATATGATTGATAGCAAGGCAATTAATTTCTCCTATGATGCTCCCAACGTCATACAAAATCCTATGCCAAACCACAGACAGGTCGGAGTCAGTGCGATCATCGAGGATGATGGTTTGGATTTGATAGCAGATGTTAGTAAGCTGAAGATGTCGTTGAGCGTCGTGAAGGCTAGACTGTTGAAGGGGAGTGTTTACCCGAGCTGTGCTGAAAATTGTGCCGAATGTCTGAATAATCCTGAGGGATGTGTGCGATTGAAGGGTTGTATTCAACGTATGATGGATAGTGGAGAACTGCAGTTTAATCGGGCTGTTGAGAATAAGTCCGAACAGTTGATAACTGAGAAGAGGGATGAGATTGCAACGATCTCCATTCTGTACAAAAGTATTACCATTTTTGCTCCTAGACCACCGACGATTGTCATTACAAAAGCTGGTCCCGTGCCATTTGACGCTCCAAGGCAGTTCTGTGGAACTATGGAGCTGAGGTATATTGTAACGGGCAAAAGCTAGATCTGAAGAATTCGCCTGTTGAGTCAGTAGAGAACCTGGTTGGTGCAGGGGGGATTACCCGAAGCGGTCAAGTCTTTTCACCACCCGAAGTGGTGGCTGATAAAACAGACAAGGGAAAGGGTAAAGCGGTTGCAGAAGAAACCTCTCAGGTTGGAGAGAAATAACTGTTGGCGAAAGACGTAGAAGAGTTTATGAGGCTGATACGAAAGAGCGATTAGAAGATAGTCGACCACCTACAGCAAACTCCTTCTAAGATCTCAATATTATCATTGTTGCTTTGCTCGAAAGCGCATCGCAATGCGTTGCTAAGGATATTGAACACTGCGTAAGTGCCTCAAGAAATTTCAGTAAACCAACTCGAAGGAGTTGTCGCTCACGTTAACGCAGGGAACAATCTTGGTTTTACAGACCTAGATTTGACGCCAAAGGGCCGCAATCATAACAGCGCGTTACATATCTCGGTTGAATGTCGAGGGGCTATTATGTCCCATGTCTCGGTGGATACTGGATCCTCTTTAAGCGTGCTGCCAAAGAAGGCGTTGATGAAGTTAGACACTCGGGGTATTTTCTGTACACCAAGTGATCTCGTAGTGAGAGCTTTTGATGGAACCCGACGATCAATGTTCGGGGAGCTTACATTGCCAATCTAAGTGGGGCCTGAAGTGTTCGATGCAGTGTTCTACATAATGGACATCTAGGTGGATCCACTCAGCAGGAGCTGTGACCTCCATGCTGCATCACAAACTCAAATACATGGTTGGTGGCAGCATCGTTACCGTATGTGGGGAAGAAGACATAATGGTTAGCCATTTGTCGTCGTTTAAATATGTGGAAGTGGATAGGGAGATCCATGAAACTCTCTGTCAAGCATTCAAAATGGTATAGGTTAAGGATAAGTCTCCTGCAACGAGCAAAGCGCCCGAAGAGGCCATGTCTTCTTTTAAGGGGGGCACAGACAGCAGTGCAGACCGGAGCAGCGCAAGGTTGGGGCCAGGTGTTAGACATCCCCAACAAATAGGATAAATTTGGTTTGGGGTACCGCCCGTCTTCTTCAGGATCCTCGCAGAGCACGCCACGCTATAAGGGGCCGGTACAATTCACCAAAGGCGGAGTTATTTTTGAGCGCATCAACGATGTTTTTGATGAAGAAGGGGATAGCGATTGTGACATGGATGCATGGATCAAGCCGAGCACGCCAGGACAACAACTCAACAACTGGACTATCCAGGAGGTCATTCAAGTGACGCACGAAGAGTAATTCTTTGTTTTCTCGATTATTGTACAACCCTGTGTTCTACCCGAAACATAACGGTTCTATCTTCAGGGCCTCATTTGTTTATATTTATACACTTTATCAATAAATCAAAGGGCAGTTTTTCGTATTCAAATTTTGTGATCCTTGTTATTCCTTTTTTGTTTTTTCGTTTAAACAATCAAATGGCAATGTGGTTTGTGCTGATTTACATATCATTTTAAGCATTTAACCATTGTTATTGCAGGACTCACATTATTGCAGATGACACCGATTCAGAACCCCCTATGACTCTGTTGCACCCCAAAATTTGACCAACATTTATTTACCTAGCTTGTGGTCACTAGCATTATCATCTGCATTTCATTGATATGTGTTGCACCCTAAAATTTGCTCAACCTTATTCACTTGGTTTATGTTTCAATATCATTAGCATTTGCATATAGAGTCATGTACATAGCCTAACCATCTGCATAGCATAAGCATAGCAAGTCATGCAACAGGGGACCCATCATTATTCTCATCTCTAGAAGCCTATCAAGAGGTTATTATTCTAATTCAATCTCATTCAAGTCATCAGAAAGAATTTGAAAGCTGAGAAGTCAATGGATCAAGCAGGGCTTCTAGCTCCTATCTGAGGGTGTCTGAGGATCAACAAGTAAGTTGTGAGCTGTGGATGGAGCATGGAGAGTATTTAGACATCATGGGAGACTTAGAAAGTCATTTTGAGAAGAAAACAAGTTGTTGATGTGATCACAAGAATTGCAGTTGAAGACAGTCAACTAGGGTTTCATCTGGGTCAACCCTAGGTCAACCCTAGGTCCACTGACTGATTGAAAGGCATCAGGGGCTATTGGGGAGATGTGGGGTTCATCATTTGACATGGAGAGTAAGAATATGTTGTCATGCTAAGAAGAAATCAAGAGAAATCAAGGAGAAGAGGAGTTTCTAAATTAGGGTTTCTATGTAAAATCCCCTAGTTTAGGTCAAATTTCCAAGCAAGATAAGTCAAAATGCAAGCTTCAAATGGATCCTTGGCCAACATGAAACTTGTATAGGATCTCAAGACCTTTAATTTGAGTGGTGGAAGTCATTAAGGAGATTTATAGAACTCAAGTTATGGTCCTTGCAAGTTACAGGTTATCTGAGGTATCTGAAATTTTGTCTGTGAAAGTGACTTGACTTCCAAGCAACTTTTACTCCTCAAGGAGATTTCAAATGAATTTCTGGTCAACATAAGAATTGTTCCTCATTGTCTTATCTTTCTAGAATGGTATAGTATGCCTTCATATGATGTGTGGAACTCAACTTGTGGTTTTGGCAAGCAAAGGGTATTTTGGTCATTTGTGAATTACAGGTCATTTTAACCTATGTCCAAAACTCATACAAGGAGGCCTCAAATGGAAAAACTTACAACATCAAACTTGCTCTAAATGACATTTTGAGTCTAGAAAAGTGACCATGAGAGATTGGAAAAGTCCATAGCACAAGGTTTCAAAATTGGTGAATTTAATGAAGGAAAATGACTTAAAAAATGATGTTTTTCATATCTTGGCCAAATGATGCAAAATTATAGGTCATTTTGAATGGAAAAGGCATTCTAAAAACATTGGCTAAAGTGTAATTTTGAGCTTAGGTCATACTTTGTGAGTTATCCATGGTTGCTTGAATTGAAAGTAACATAATCCAAATTGAAAGGGAAAAGTGTAAGGGAAATTTCTCCAATGTTCTAGGAGGTTCTAATGCAACCTATATATTCATGCAAGCTGATTCATGCAAGGGTTGGTGCTCTCATTTGTCCAAAATCTCCATTTTCATCCATTTTTTCACTCTTGCATAGACTACTCAAACTCTTACAAATCTCTCAAAATTCTCATATCTTTGGATTGAATCATCATCATCATCATTCAAACCCTAGGATTCACATCAAGAAGTGGTTGAATTGATCAAGGATTATATCCATTATCTTCTTCACTCCAAGTTGCATTTTCATCCAAAATCCATTGAAACTTCCTCCATCATTCTGATTTCTGTCACTATCATCATCCACTATCATCATGGAGTAATTGGCACAAGAGATTGGAGAGAATTCGTGGCTGTGTGAAGAGATTCAATTTGAAACTCCAACTTGCATGAAGGATGGAATAGCATGATTCACAAGGATTAAGCACAAATAATTGCAAACAGAAGCATACTCATTCATTGGAGATCATTTTCAGCAAGTATCAAAGGTTGAATTGAGGTCTAGCTACCATCACCATCATCAAGTGCAAGGTATGTGAACTTCTTCGAATCTCACTATTCTGGCTGGTAGAGATCATGTGGTTAGGATAATATTGTTTAGAAACCCTAGGGGATTGATTCTTGAAGTTTAGGGATAGCTTCGTGGAGATCCATGACAGGTTGCCATTTCTGTTAGCTTCAAGAATAAGCTGTGTACTGGACCAGAATTGATATAATGATGCATAGAATAATGAGGGAAGTATGTAGATGATCTGTGGATCATCAGGTTGGAGTTCTGGCAAAATTGACAACAGGCAAGCATGGTGTACCCTGAGTTTCGTGCCCTCTGTTTGGAGTTTACAAGGAGGGTTAGAGAAAAATAGGATTAGGTATGGATTCCTTGGGTTTTATAGAGTATTTTAGGGCTTGGAATTTTTTCATTTTCATCAAGAAATCATGGAGAAAGATTGAATAGAACTTTCGTGCATGGAGGTCGTGACTGAAACCCTAGACGAATGGAGGAAGAAGACGAATCACACGCCCTTGGATCTGGTGGGAAGAATTGACTTGACCAGGAATCGAACGGCCCACGTTTGATCTGAGTTTTGGTGGGAGAATTCAAAATTTGAAACGCAGCGTTTCATTAATTGGGGGGATTGGGCTCAGACGGCTATTCGCACCCCCCAATTTGATAAGCCCAATGCATTGAACTGGGATATCTTGCTATTCTCACCCCCTAGCTATTTCTTTCTATTTTCTTTATTATTTTCTTTTCATTTTTTCATTCATTTTAAAAAATTCATAACAAATAGAAAAATCATCATTTTTAATTCATTCTTTTTGCATATTTTTCTTTAAGATGTCTAGAAAATTATAAAAAATAAAAATTGCATTTTATTTTTTATTTGATATTTTCCCCATATTTTCTAAATAAATAGCATTTTAAATAGTTTCATTTCATGCATGATTTTGTTAATTTTTGTTCTATTAGATACCTTCATATTTTTCATCCATTCTTTTTAGGTTGTTTAGGTTAGACATTGAACTTGTAGATTCAATTTAGTTCCCATTTTTAGAAATTAAATTTAGGTGCTTAGTGTAGGTGTGAACAACATGAACAAATTAGGGTTTTTAGGTGATAACTTAGGAGATTTGATTCTTTCCCCTTAGGACTTAGAGATTGAATAGGTTAGCTATGGGACTATAGGGGCTATGGGTAGTTATTAGATCCCCTTAGAAAAAGTCAGGCTTCCCCTACTGCTATTAATGCTCTGTATATATCTGATTGACTGGTGTGGTGTGCCCTCTGGGGATTATTTCTTGCTTGTGTGGGTATTGGGATTGTCTGGGAATTTGGGAGAGCTGAAGACTTGAGGAGATGAAAGCCATTGAAGATCCAGAGATTGAAGATCAACTTCCAGAGTTGAAGAGGAGATTCTTGCTAGCAGATGCTGAAGAGACTAGGGTTTAGGAGCTAGGCAGAGCTCTAGATTAGAAAGCTTGTTTCTCAAACATGGATGGCCTTGTCTGCATCCATTCTTCTCTGTGATTCAGAGTCTCTCTAAGACACACACCCCCTTCCTTTGGAAGGCTTGGTGATAGTGTCTAAGAGATAGAACTCTTGAGAGAAAATGTCTTTTGTGTTAGAAGCAGTCTGTTCACCACCTTTGGTAGTCAACTGATTGCTTAACACCCAATTCACTCTTGTGACTGATCCCTCATCCTGGAGGTTTGAATTTGAAGAAAAGCCCTTGCAGATAGAAGACTGATGATCAAAGCCCTTACCTGAAGGCCATGAAGATGGAGATTGATGCTTGTTGAAACCTGTAGCTGATGGGAGATTACTTGGAGCCAGATGTTGATTCAGAGCTGCTGATGCTGTTGATGTTTTTGCTGTATTTCATTTCTGATGTATTGATTGGTTTTCCTGACTGTATTGTTTGCTGTTTACACTGTTGGGTTGAAAGTGAAGTCTGTTCACTTTTGCCTATTGTTTTCTAGGTTTGAGGTTGAGTGGGACTCCCTTGCCTCGCTTGTATTGTTGCATTCATGCATTTTACTGTGTTACTGTATATATCTGATATTGTTTATGTTTCCGTCTATTCCCTTAGGATCTCTGTTTCTCTCTGTGCAAGAGAGGAGCATGATAGACACTAGGTCTTAACCCATGCATGATAACATTAGGTTAGTTTGTTTCCCTTCGCAACCGTAGGTTAGAGTTCTATCTCTTTCTTTCTCAAAACAAACAGAAAAACACATAAAGATTTCAAACACAATAAAAGACACTTCTTCCGTAAAAGAATGTGAACTCATCAAAGCGTCATTTTTGTCCGCTGGGACTGTTGATCAGAAAACCTTTTTCAGAAGGAATAAAATCCACCAAGACAAGCTTGTGTCGTACGTGGCCCGAACTACGTTTGCTCTGATCTTTCATGCTGTATGAAAGTACGTAGGCATAGGATGAGATATCCTAGCGAGCAACCTTCCCCTCCTTTCCCGTAGGTAAGCGAACTACGTTGACTCTGATTTCTCGTTCCAGTCGAGAATACGTAGGCATAAAGTGCGATACTTTGCCGAGTCATTTTTATTTTCATTTTATTTTCTTTTAACCCTCGACCTATAGTTTAGATAGAATAACAATCCATACCCGAAAACAAGCGTGGATCCCGTCGAGTACGACGGACGTGAGGGGTGCTAATACCTTCCCCTTGCGTAACCGACTCCCGAATCCAGGTTTTGGTTGCGACGACCATACCTTTCCCGTGTTGTGCGAGGTTTACTCTGAGCGTTTCCTTTCCCTCCCGTGGGATAAATAACGCACGGTGGCGACTCTTCTGTTCAGCCGGCGCCGATTTTCGCAGTAGCGACAGCTGGCGACTCTGCTGGGGATCCAACGTCCCCTGGCTGCTAAGGACTGCGATAGTTCTTATGCATTTGGGATCCAACGTCCCTTGAGAGAGTCAATCCTAACGCTTGTTTTCCCGTCGAGGACTTTGTATGGAGTTATTTTATATTTCTAACCTTGTATTTTCAGCTTTATATATTGATTATTATTGCTGTATCTGGGGTGTGACGGGTGTTATGATATTGAGAGATAAGCCGGACCTGGGCTTGAGTGCACCTAGAATTAGAGTAGAAATTAGTGGGCGCCCGCTTGCTTTGCTTGCTTCGGTGTCCCATGAAATCTACACTCAGACGAGGTTCCTCTGGTTGGCCTCCTGCCCCTTCCTTTGGTTGGCGTGGGTTGCTGGTTAGTTGGATTGTCGACTCTGGGGACCGATCATTTGGAAGTTGGCTAAGTGAGGCCTCTTCAGGGATTGGTGATGCCACTCCTTCTGGGAATCATATCATCAACCCTGAAAGTCTGTGACGCCGACGACCGCATAGGATGCCGTACCTTGTGCCAGTTATAGGGCCACCCACCTGTGAGGGGATTCAGGGTTATGCAGGTAACCAGACCTTCAGACCACCAGTTTGTTGATCAGGATCTTGGATATTTATGGAGGGTTCTCAGGTCTGTCAGAGACCAGTTGGTGTGTTCCGAGGTCTGTCAGAGACTATTTGGAGATGTGTTCTGAGGTCTGTCAGAGACCAGTGGGGGATATGATCTGAGGTCTGCCAGAGACCATTCAGGTTATGATTACGGGGTCTATCAGAGACCAATATTGGAGCTTTGTTTGAGGTATATCTGAGACCAGGGCTTGAGGACTTCTGGATGGTCTATCTGAGACCTTTCTTGATTGGGTTCAGGCTATTCAGCTACAGCTTCGGTCCCTGTTGCATGTTGCTTGCATTGCATTACTGCATATCCATTACCATTTGCATTTCACTAACGTGTGTCTGTGTTGCAGGTGCATTTGCATTTCCCTAGTTCTAGTGCCCAGACTTCTGAGTGTTTGATCATGACTAGCTTAAGGAGAACGGTTGCTTACAAATTGCCTACGCCTGATATTGTTCCTCTACTCGGGTTGATCTCTCTTGCTGATGAGGGTGTTCGTAGGAGCTTTCGGATGAGCTATGGTAGATTATTGAGATTGGTGTGCAAACCTACAGAGGTAGAGTTAGATGGGCTATATGCTTTGATGCAATTCTACGACCCTGCTTTGAGGTGCTTTACGTTCTCTGACTTTATTATGGGACCAACCCTGGAGGAATACGCTGAGTATGTTGAGCTGCCCGTGCAGAACCAGGTTCCATTCATTCATTATGACGCCAAGCCCAAGCCGGAGGATTTGGCAAAAGCCTTGCATATTGATGCTTCTGAACTTGTGACTACTGTTTCCCGTGGAGTTCCAGGCTTCTCACTCCAATTCTTAGTTGGTAAAGCCCAAGAGTATGCCAAGAGCGGGTGCTGGGTTGCTTTCAATGCTGTGTTGGCCTTGTGCATTTATGGCATAGTCTTGTTTCCCAATATACCGGATTTTGTGGACTTCGATGCTTTCTACTTGTTTGCCGCTGGTAATCCTGTACCTACCTTACTCGGAGATCTCTACCACTCACTGCATTACAAGAATGAGAAGGGAAGAGGAAAGAATGTTCATCTTTGTGTACCCCTGTTGAGTATGTGGTTTGAGAGCCACCTTCCTAAGAGAAGATCTGTTGCAGAGACTACAATCCCAGTTGGTTGGCCAGAGCGCCTGATGAGGCTATCGTCGGAAGATATGGAGTGGTTTGATAGAGACCTGCTGGGATCCGAGCTCATCTTCAGTTGTTCTGGGTACCCTAATGTGCCACTGATAGGAAGAAAAGGGTGTATCAATTACAACCCTTCTCTATTCATTCGCCAGTTCGGATATGCACTGAAGAATCCACCTCAGGAGGAAGAGGTACAGGAATCTCTGTACTTCACAGGTGATTTGAAGGGAGAATTGCTAGCTGAGTTGCAACACGCCTGGACACGTATTAACCGCAAGGGGAAACCACTGTTAGGTAAGAACGATTGCCAGGCCTATGCACCTTACAGGGTTTGGATCCAGGAAAGAGCAAGTCAGTTATTAATTCCATTTCCAGATGTACCAATCCTTGTTCCTATTCCGGTAGCGGAGCCAACTACTGTTTCTAGGGAAGTCTATGAGCAAATTGTGAGAGAAAAAGAAGCCTTGATGAAGATCAACGAAGGGTTAGAGCAAGAGCTAGCTCAAGTACGCAGTGAGAAAAACAAGGCCGTATATGCTTTCCAACAACAAATCGAGCTGTTAAACAGGTTAGGGGCTGAGTTGACTGAGGAAAAGAAAAAGCGTGAACGTCTGGGGCAAGAGTTCAGAGGCTCCCATGACATGCTGGAAGCCAAAAAGAAGGCGCTCGACGCAGCACACCGAGAAATCTCCTTTTGCAATAAGACTTGGAATGCTACACTCACCAACAATAAGAAAAGGGAAGATAAGCTGAAGCAGCAAATCTCCGACCTCGAAGAGAAGTTGAAGTCTAGCATTAAGAAGTGTGAGGAGGAAGTGATGACCCGATATAGTGTCCAGCATGCACTGAACAAGGCAATCAAATCCAGAGATGAAGCAGTGTCTCAGAAGCGAAAGCTAGAAGACTGCTTCGGAGAAGCAACATGGGAAGAAACTGCTGAAGACGTGCGCCGTGTTCTTAAGAAGAGAAACCAACTTGTTGAAGGGCTGCTTGATCGACCAAGTCATCCAGAGACCAAGAAGTTGATAGAAGAGTACCAGACTTTTGGGAGGATTTGATCATTCCATGTAGTAACTTGTAGTAACTTGTATGCTTTATTTGCATAAGTGCTGACCATCACCAGGATTGTTGGTTGAGGTCATGCCTTCTTATCGTACTTTCAGCGACATTGTATTCGGGTTTTCTCAGCAATATATGAGGCTTTCTATGATTCAGCTCCGATATTCCTATTGTCAACACTGTCACTGCACTGGCACCTTCACACTAGAACTGGGGGAATGAATTTCCCTAATGCACAGACACATTGCATTGCATTCATACTCATATTGCATTATAGGTAATCTTTGAATAGTGTCTTATTTCCTGCTCTGTACCAGGTACTTTCCAGGATTGCAGATCAACACCCGCACCGCTATTCTACCCGCACCAACTGTCGAAGAATCATGGATCAAATGCAGAACGAGATGCAAGATGTGCGCGAGAAGCTCGCTCTCTTTATGCAGACCATGGAAGCTATTGCGAAAGGATAGGAGAATTTGCAGGCCATGGTCCAACCTCTGTTGGCTCGAAACGCTGGTCATGGTAACGAGGATCATCAGTCTGTACGGGTCGATACTGCTCATGGAGACGGCACTCCCACGCCAGTGGCTCCACCCGTAGTCAATATACCCGCTGCTAATGTCAACAACGCTACCGCTGCTGCAAATGGTAACGTCGGAGTTGGAAATGAGACTGCCGTCCATAATGTGGGGCTGGGTGATGTCAATTTGGGAGATAATCTAGGCGGTAACGGCTTTGTCAATACTGGATTCGGATTCAATGATCAGGGATTCGATAATGCGGGGAAGTATGGCTTTAATGCTCAAGGCTTTGGGCAGGATGGTTATGGTGTGCCCAATCAGGGTTACAGAGGCTTTGGAAACGGAAACGGCGCGGGGTTTATGGCTTTTGGTCCTGCTGGAGGTGTTCAAGGGTATGGCAACAGAGGCCGAGGTCCAGGGATGAATCAGATCAGAGCTGGACGTAATAATGGATATGATGGGTATGGGGCTGGAAATGGTATGTGGCAAGAAGATCAGCAGGAGGACGCCTTCTCCAGAGGAGGTTTCGAAGGGCCGATGGATGATTCCCAGAAGATTAGAATGCTGGAAGAGCAGATGAGGGGAGTCCTAAACCAAAGTGCTGTGGGTTTGGACATGGCAACAATGGGCTTGGTACCTGGCTTAAGGGTGCCAATCAAATTCAAAGCTCCTGCGTTTGATAAGTATAAAGGCGACACATGTCCAAAAGTGCATGTACGAGCTTATTACAGAAAGATGTCGGCATACTCAACTGATGAAAGAATGTTAATGCATTTCTTTCAAGATAGTTTGTCAGGCCCTTCCCTAGAGTGGTACATGGGGTTGGAGCCAACTGATATAAAGACGTGGAAGCAATTAGCAGAGGCATTTGTAGCTCACTACAAGTATAATAGCGATTTGGCGCCCAATCGGGTCCAATTGGCCGGGCTGTCGCAAAAGAAGGGGGAGAGCTTTAAAGAGTACGCGCAAAGGTGGCACGATATGGCTGCCCGGGTCCGTCCTCCTGTAGAAGATAAGGAAATGAATGACATGTTTGTCGGCACATTCACAGGCTTGTTTCATGATATGCTGTTTCACACGTCTCTGGCCAGCTTTTCAGACCTGATTCTGATGGGAGAAAAGATTGAACGTAACATTAAGCAAGGAAAGTTCCAAGTCGAGGAATCAACTGCATCCGGCAGTAATAGGAAAGCTTATGGTGGGCGCCGTCAGGGCGAGGCAAGTGCAGTATTTGGAGGCCGAGGCCGAGGCCGAGGCAGGGGACGAGGTCAATATCGCCAGCCGCAGCAGGTGGCGAGTGTTACTATCCCGTACCAACAACAACCACTCCAGCAACAACAACCGGTTCAGCAACAGCCAATGCAACAGCAGCAGCAGCCTCAGCAGGGGGCACAGCAGGCTCAGCGAAGATTCCAGGGCAGTAAACCGAGAAGAGTGTTTGAGAAGCCTCCCTCAACCTACGCAGATTTGTTGCAGACATTGTTGGGATTGAATCTGGTAGAGAAAAGAACTCTAGCACCGATAACAGGAGCTCCCCCGTTTGGTTACGATGCAAGCAGGCATTGTGAGTTTCATTCTGGAGCCCCGGGCCACGATATAGAAGGTTGCCACGCTTTTAAGCATGTTGTGCAGGATCTTTTGGACAATAAGACTATCAACTTCGGAACGGCAGGTCCGAATATAGTGCAAAAACCCATGCCTAATCACGGGGCAAACGCCATTCTGACTGAGGAAGGGTTGAATTTGATTATGAATGTTGAAGATTTAAAGACGCCGCTGAGCGAGATAAAGAGCCGACTGTTGCGAGGAGGTGTTTACCCAGGATGTAACGAGTATTGCTTAGACTGTTGGACCCTAGCTGGAGGGTGTGAGGATTTGAAGAAAGGCATTCAGGCTTTAATTGATGAGGGCATATTGCAGTTTGACCGAGCGGCAACTGAAGAGCCTGCAGGGGCAGTAGTGGATAATCGGAGTGATGTGGCCACGGTAACGATTCCTCGGAAGACGATCACTATTGCAGCACCAGCTCAGCGACCACCGATCACCATAACTAAGACCGGGCCAATCCCGTACGAGAACACAAAAGCAGTCCCATGGTCATATGGGTTGGAGGTGTATTGTGACGGGATAAAAATTGATGTTAATAAGCAGCCAGCCGAGACTGTGGATAATGTTGTCGGCTCAGGAGGCATGACAAGGAGTGGCAGGATCTTTATATCTCATGAAGTGGAGGCTGAAAGACTAGCAAAAGGAAAAGGGAAAGTGGTTGAAAATGTTCCGGTGCAAGCGAGTGAAAAAGAAGCAGCATCGAAGGATGTAGAAGAGTTCATGCGCTTGATTCGAAAAAGTGATTATAAGATTGTGGAGCATCTGCAGCAGACGCCGTCCAAAATATCTATCCTGTCATTGCTGTTGTGTTCGGAAGCTCACAGAAATGCTTTGCTGAAAGTCCTGGATACTTCTTTTGTACCCCAAGACGTCTCCGTGAATCAGTTGGAAGGAGTGTTGGCACATGTGAATGCAGGCCACAGCTTGGGCTTTACCGATTTCGACTTGACTCCTAAAGGAAGAGATCATAATATGGCGCTGCACGTATCTGTCGAGTGTAGAGGATCAGTAATGTCGCACGTATTGGTTGACACTGGATCGTCTTTGAATGTGCTGCCCAAGAAGGCGATGATGAAGCTGGATGTTAGAGGAATTTTGTGTACACCCAGTGATTTGGTAGTCAGAGCGTTTGACGGCACGCGGAGAACAGTCTTTGGATCAATCACATTGCCTCTACAGGTGGGGCCGGAGGTGTTTGCAACTGAGTTTTATATCATGGATATACAGCCAGCATACAGTTGCTTGCTTGGAAGACCCTGGATTCATGGGGCGGGGGCAGTCACGTCCACCCTGCATCAGAAGTTAAAGTATATGGTCGGAGACAGCGTAGTCACCGTGTGCGGAGAGGAGGACATCCTGGTCAGCCATCTATCTTCATTTAAATATGTGGAAGTCGACGGAGAAATCCACGAGACGCCCTGCCAGGCATTCGAAGGTTTGCGCATCAAGGATAAAGGTCCCGGGCCGAGCAAAGTGCCAGAGATCACTGTCTCATCGTACAAAGAGGCTCAAGCCCTAGTAGAAGCAGGAGAAGCAAAGGGCTGGGGCAAAGTGCTGGACATTCCGGTGAAGATGGACCGGTTCGGGCTGGGATACCAACCGTCGTCATCAACTCCTTCCGTGGGAGCGCCCCGTTTCAGAGGGCCAATCACCATCTCTGCCAGTGGGGTGTGTCATGAAACCGTCAATGCTGCTTCGGAGTCTGATGAGGGAGACAGCGACTGTGATATGGATGCCTGGATTCAGCCAAGCACGCCAGGACAAGGACTATGCAACTGGTTTATTCAGGAGCTTGTTCCTGTGACTTTTAAACAGTAATGCTTTGCTTATTAATTGTTGGATAATCTGATGTCTTGCCCGGGGCATCAGGATTTGCTTAGGGCTGTGTTGTTATGAACATTGCGTGTTAATCATTAAATAAATGGCGTTTTTCATGTGCAAATACTGTAATCCCTGTCTTTCTTGTTTTATATTTTTCAATAAAATGGCAACGTGGTGGTTCGCTTTATACGCATTTTGAAGCGCTTAACCATTCCTTTTGCAGGATAACATTCTCAGATGACATCCTTGAACCACCTATGACTCGTCCCGACTTTGAGCACCCGGTATTCCAGGCCGAAGAAGAGGTTGTCGAAGATAGCGACGTTCCTGAAGAACTGTCTTGGTTGGTGAAGCAAGAGGAAAGAGCCATTCTGCCTCATGACGAGGTCATCGAAATTATCAACTTGGGATCGGAAGGGGTTGAGAAGAATATTCGTATCGGAGCCGCACTGCAAAGTGATATCAAGCGAAGACTGGTTGAAATGCTCAGGGAGTATAATGACGTATTCGCTTGGTCATATGAAGATATGCCGGGGCTCGATACAGATATGGTTGTGCATCGCCTGCCACTGAAAGAAGATTGCCCGCCGGTCAAATAAAAGCTTCGTAGAACTCGACCAGATATGGCAATGAAGATTAAAGAGGAGGTTCAGAAACAGTGGGATGCTGGTTTCCTGGCTGTGACGAAGTATCCTTCATGGGTTGCCAACATCGTACCAGTGCCCAAGAGAGATGGCAAGGTTCGAATGTGCGTAGATTATAGAGATTTGAACAAGGCGAGCCCAAAGGACGATTTTCCACTTCCTCATATCGATGTGCTAGTTGATAATACTGCTCAATACTCCGTATTCTCCTTCATGGATGGCTTTTCAGGCTATAATCAGATTAAAATGGCGCCAGAGGATATGGAGAAGACTACTTTCATAACGCCTTGGGGGAAATTTTGCTATAAAGTGATGCCCTTTGGTTTGAAAAATGTTGGGGCAAGATATCAGCGTGCGATGACGACTCTTTTCCATGATATGATGCACAAAGAGATCGAAGTTTATGTGGACGATATGATTGCCAAATCCCAGACGGAGGAAGAGCATCTGGTGAATTTACTGAAGTTGTTTAAAAGGCTTAGGAAGTTCAGGCTGAGGCTGAACCCTAACAAATGCACCTTCGGGGTGAGATCGGGTAAACTGCTGGGGTTTATCGTAAGCGAAAGAGGAATAGAGGTCGATCCTGCTAAAATAAAAGCAATTCAAGAAATGCCGACGCCTAAAATAGAGAAAGAGGTGCGCGGGTTTTTAGGGAGGTTGAACTACATTGCTCGGTTCATATCTCACCTAACGGCCACGTGTGAACCATTATTCAAGCTGTTGAAGAAAGATCAAGCTGTAACGTGGAACGAAAATTGTCAAAAGGCGTTCGATAAAATAAAGCAGTATTTGCAGGAGCCTCCCATTTTGATACCCCCAGTGGCAGGGAGACCATTGATCATGTATTTGACGGTTCTTGAGGGAAGCATGGGTTGTGTTCTCGGTCAACACGACGAGACAGGGAGAAAAGAGCATGCGATCTATTACCTGAGTAAGAAATTTACAGATTGTGAATCTCGGTATTCAATGCTGGAGAAAACTTGTTGCGCGCTAGCCTGGGCCGCCAAGCGTTTGAGGCAGTACATGCTGAATCATACAACCATGCTCATCTCGAAGATGGATCCTATCAAATATGTGTTTGAAAAGCAGGCGTTGTCAGGTAGAATTGCCCGTTGGCAGATGGTCTTGACCGAATATGATATTCAATACGTCTCGCAAAAGGCTATAAAGGGGAGTGTGCTGTCTGAGTATCTGGCGGAGCAGCCTATTGAAGAGTACCAATCGATGAGGTTTGATTTTCCTGACGAGGATATCATGTACCTGAAGATGAAAGATTGTGAAGAGCCGTTGCCAGACAAGGGACCAGAGTTGGGTTCCAAATGGAAGATGATATTTGACGGAGCCGTGAATGCTTACGGTAGAGGAATAGGGGCAATCATCACTACGCCACACGGGTCGCACATCCCGTTTACTGCCCGATTGACCTTTGCAGTTACCAATAATGAGGCCGAATACGAAGCTTGTATAATGGGGCTTGAAGAAGCCATTGATTTGCGAATCAAACACCTGGACGTATACGGAGACTCAGCTCTGGTGGTGAACCAGATCAAAGGGGAATGGGAGACACGGCAGCCCAACTTGATACATTACATGAATTATGCAAGGAGATTGTTGCCTTTCTTCGATAAGGTTGAATTGCATCATGTGCCGCGGGCATAAAATCAAATGGCTGACGCTCTGGCCACTTTGTCTTCCATGTACAAGGTCAACTTCTGGAACGAAGCTCCCCGAATTATTATCTCTCGGCTTGACAGGCCAGCTTATGTATTTGCTATTGATGAAGCATCTGACGACAAACCGTGGTATTTTGATATCCTTAATTTCCTGAAGAATAAAGAGTATCCGACTGGGGCATCCAGTCAAGATCAGAAGACTCTCAGGAGATTAGCGGGTAATTTCTACTTAAATCCGGATGGCGTCTTATACAGAAGGAACCACGATTTGGTGCTGTTGCGTTGTGTAGACGAAAAAGAGGCAAAGCTTCTCATGGAGGAAATACACGAAGGTACCTTTGGTACGCATGCTGGAGGACATGCTATGACGAGAAAACTGCTGCGGGCAGGTTATTTTTGGCTGACCATGGAAACTGATTGTTTCAAGTTTGCGAGGAAGTGTCACAAGTGCCAAATCTATGCTGATAAGATCCATGTGCCTCCAAGTCCTCTGAATGTAATGTCATCGCCATGGCCATTCTCTATGTGGGGGATCGATATGATTGGAAAGATCGAGCCGACAGCTTCTAACGGGCATCGGTTCATCCTAGTAGCAATCGATTATTTCACCAAGTGGGTAGAAGCGGCGTCTTATGCGAATGTAACGAAGCAAGTGGTGGCCAGATTCATCAAAAGAGATATCATTTGCCGATATGGGATTCCTGAGCGGATAATCACGGACAACGGTTCAAACCTTAACAACAAAATGATGAAGGAGCTCTGTCAAAATTTCAAGATCGAACATCACAACTCCTCCCCTTACCGACCCAAGATGAATGGCGCTGTTGAGGTGGCCAATAAGAATATCAAGAAGATCGTTCAGAAAATGGTGGTGACCTATAAGGATTGGCATGAAATGCTACCTTTTGCTTTGCATGGTTATCGTACGACGGTACGCACATCAACCGGGGAAACTCCGTTCTCGTTAGTATACGGAATGGAAGCGGTATTACCATTGGAAGTTGAGATCCCTTCTCTGAGGGTATTGCGAGACGTTCAGCTAGACGAGGCAGAATGGGTAAAAAACAGATTGAACCAACTGAGTTTAATGGATGAGAAGAGGCTAGCTTCTCTAGCATACGGTCGTTTGTACCAGAGCCGAATGAAGAAAGCGTACGACAAGAAGATACATCCGCGAAGCTTTCAGACGGGCGACCTTGTGCTGAAAAGGATTCTCCCGCCGCAAGCAGATCACAGGGGCAAGTGGACCCCCAACTACGAAGGGCCTTACGTTGTCAGGAAAGTATTTTCGGGAGGAGCGTTGTTGTTGTCCACCATGGACGGAGAAGACTTCACGTCGCCTGTGAATTCGGACGCAGTTAAAAAATACTTTGCTTAAAATAGACCCGCTGGACAGAAAAAAGAGAGTCCAGGCAAAAATGGGGCATCCTGGCGAACCAAAAACAGAATGAAAGGTTCGGGCAAAAAGTAGGGATAAAATTGGAAAAAGGTACACCCGCGAAGTTGAAAACCTACACTGGGCGGCTTCGGCAAAAAAGGGTATCCCGGTGAACTGAAAACCCGTAAAGGGCGGTTCACGCAAAAGTTAGGGATTTGAAAAGCAAATGACTGCGGTCCGAATTTGATTATTGCAATAAGCATCAATGCGGGAGAATACATCTGAGGGGTCGATTATCAGATACAACCGCTTCGGAAGTATGGATACCGGGAAAGTATTAAAGTCGGACGAGTCATGGGAGGATCAGTTCGTGGTGTTCATCTCCATCCCGTCGCCGACATGTGTACAAATTTAAGTTGTCAATATTTATGCTTCTTGTGCATACTTGTATACTTGTATATTTGCTTTGTGTAGCTTCCTCATTTCAGGAGTTACATCCCGTGTACAAAACTCCGCCCATTCAGGGGCCCGATCAATAAAATACGTTATTCAGTACTTGACACTGTTCTTTACTGTTTTGTGCATGATTGACGCCTAAGTTTGATGAAACTAGCATGAGTATAACGTCGCTGGCCCTTGCCAACAGTTGCTAAAGCTTTGAGTTAACTGAAAATAACGTCCCTAACCTGAGTTGATTTGGTTGCATAGGCTTGTCTTGTCTTGTTTGTGTTGTTGCAGGTTTCATAACCGTACGAGGAAGATGATCGAAAGATTGCAATGACGAAAGACTCGACCTTCACGCAGGTCATGCAGGTTCTTCCTGAAGAAGGATCGAACTCTCCAGCTAGTCGTAGCTTGTGCAAAAAAAGGATTGATGATTCCAAGATCGTAAGGCTGTGTTCAGACAGGGTCATTCACTCTCCCCCAGCGGAGTTCTCTCCTTTCAGCAAATGTTCTTTCCTCCCAGTGGAACCCGAAGATCAAGACTCTCCCCAGCAGAGTTGGTGGTGGGTCCTGTCATTTATTTTGTCAGGGATACCGTGTAATATCAGTTCACTCTCCAGCAGAGAAGTCCAATCATACTTGGCATACCTGCTATTCCTCAGCAAAGTTATATTCCCCAGCAGGGGGTTACCTCAACAGGGTGTTTGGTTCGAGCTCCTAACTTCCCAGCATGGTTGACTTCACCCTTCCAGCATTTGTTTTGCTGGAATGATTCTGTAGCATCTGGCTATTCCCGGCGGAGTTGGCATTATCTTCAGCATTTATTTTGCTGAAGCGGTTTCTGTACCCAGCAGTTCGAGTCTGCATTTGCATCGGCATATAGTGCATTGGCATATGGTGTCATATTGGCATCGGCATATAGTGTCATACTTGCATCCACCAAATAAAAGCGTAGCATTTCCATGTCGAATGGATCATTGCATCATTGTCAAACATATGCAGTTTGAAACATAAACTAAGTTGGCTAACCGTTTGTTCCAAGTATTGTTTCTCTTGCAGGTAGAGAGAGCCCTCGCTCAGGTGAATCAATAAACATTCGAAGTCTCGGCATGAGACGTTCAACGAAGTGTCAGCTTTGGCACTACTCCCCACAGAATCAGCAGGATAAGTTTCTCTTTGTCCCCAAGCAGAGTTACTTATTTCCCCGCCAGGGTTTCTTGTTGAAGTTTCTCTAGTCCGGCCAGCGGACTGTTTCCTTCAAAGTTATTGTTACGTCAGCATTAAAAGGTTTCATGAATCAGAATTTCAGAGACCACCACCGGTCATCAGAGCAGGCATCCGGTAGTTTGATTTCCAGATATCCCCAGTAAAGTCCGCCTCAAAGTTGCTGTCGCGTCAGTGCTAAAGAAGTTTGTGGGTTGGGATCAAGGAAGAACTCAGTCCCGACGTGGACAATTTGTTCCTATATTGGCGGGATTTCTTCAAAAGGGGGCGTCCTAACGTGGACAGGTTTATTTCCTCGGGTTGGTGAAGTGCGTTAGTCCTAACGTGGGCAGATTCGGGTTCTCGAAATTGGTGGAATGGGAAGTCATGACGTTGACCAAAGGGATTACTCTTTGTGTTGGTGTCCTGACGTGGACCAATTACTCTCAGCAGTTATCTTTCTTCGTGTTGGCAAAGCGTGGGTCCTGACGTGGACAGATCAGACAAGGGTGTGAGTCCTGACGTGGACAAGTCTTATTTCCTCAGCGGGTCGAAGATGCCTGAGCCCTGACGTGGACAAATCAAGACGAAAGAGGGGTCCTGACGAGGACGAGTCTATTCCTTACATGGGAAAAAATGGGTTTCCTTACGCGGAAAGATCGAGTCCTCACGCGGACATATCAAGTTTATTCCTTACGTGGAAGGAGATGCATTCCTGACGTGGAAAAGAAGTTGATTCCTTACGCGGAAGGATTGGGGTCCTTACGTGGACAGATCGATATAGAAAGAAGATTGGTTTCCTTACGTGGAAAGGAGATTGTTTCCTAACATGGGAAGATTGAGTCCTTACGTGGACATATCAATTTGGAGTCCTTACGTGGATAGATCAAGAATTTTACTCCTTACGTGGAAGAAAATTGGTTTCCTTATGGGGAAAGAAGACGTGGTTCCTTACGTGGAAGGATGGAGTCCTAACGTGGACGGGTCCAGACGAGGTTATTCCTAACGTGGACGGTGTTATTCCTAACATGGAAGAGTGTTATTCCTAACGTGGACGATTCAGTTTATGGAAAGGTAGACAAATTATTCCCCAGCGGAGTCGCCGAGACTTTCTGGGCTAACAGCAAGCGGAGTCCTAACGTGGACAGGTTTTAGTTGAGATCTCTTCGTGTTGACAGCAGATAGAGTCCTGACGTGGACAAGCGAAGGACGAAGTTTCTGATGATTCAATCTTCTTCAGGATGATGAGAAGAATCCCCAGCACGGTCGCACGAGATCAGTGGGTTGCCGTAACATTTAAATTCAGCTGATGAATGTTATTCCCCAAACAGTGGCGCAGTTTATTTCTGCGGTTGGCAAATTTCCGGGTTTCTTAGTATTCAACCGTCTCGTACCTCGAATGTTTGAAGGCCGTTCGCTCTTCACCCAATCGGGTCCAAGCCGCTTGAATAGGGGCAGCTGTTGCACCCTAAAATTTGCTCAACCTTATTCACTTGGTTTATGTTTCAATATCATTAGCATTTGCATATAGAGTCATGTACATAGCCTAACCATCTGCATAGCATAAGCATAGCAAGTCATGCAACAGGGGACCCATCATTATTCTCATCTCTAGAAGCCTATCAAGAGGTTATTATTCTAATTCAATCTCATTCAAGTCATCAGAAAGAATTTGAAAGCTGAGAAGTCAATGGATCAAGCAGGGCTTCTAGCTCCTATCTGAGGGTGTCTGAGGATCAACAAGTAAGTTGTGAGTTGTGGATGGAGCATGGAGAGTATTTAGACATCATGGGAGACTTAGAAAGTCATTTGGAGAAGAAAACAAGTTGTGGATGTGATCACAAGAATTGCAGTTGAAGACAGTCAACTAGGGTTTCATCTGGGTCAACCCTAGGTCAACCATAGGTCCACTGACTGATTGAAAGGCATCAGGGGCTATTGGGGAGATGTGGGGTTCATCATTTGACATGGAGAGTAAGAATATGTTGTCATGCTAAGAAGAAATCAAGAGAAATCAAGGAGAAGAGGAGTTTCTAAATTAGGGTTTCTATGTAAAATCCCCTAGTTTAGGTCAAATTTCCAAGCAAGATAAGTCAAAATGCAAGCTTCAAATGGATCCTTGGCCAACATGAAACTTGTATAGGATCTCAAGACCTTTAATTTGAGTGGTGGAAGTCATTAAGGAGATTTATAGAACTCAAGTTATGGTCCTTGCAAGTTACAGGTTATCTGAGGTATCTGAAATTTTGTCTGTGAAAGTGACTTGACTTCCAAGCAACTTTTACCCCTCAAGGAGATTTCAAATGAATTTCTGGTCAACATAAGAATTGTTCCTCATTGTCTTAGATTTCTAGAATGGTATAGTATGCCTTCATATGATGTGTGGAACTCAACTTGTGGTTTTGGCAAGCAAAGGGTATTTTGGTCATTTGTGAATTACAGGTCATTTTAACCTATGTCCAAAACTCATACAAGGAGGCCTCAAATGGAAACACTTACAACATCAAACTTGCTCTAAATAACATTTTGAGTCTAGAAAAGTGACCATTAGAGATTGGAAAAGTCCATAGCACAAGGTTTCAAAATTGGTGAATTTAATGAAGGAAAATGACTTAAAAAATGATGTTTTTCATATCTTGGCCAAATGATGCAAAATTATAGGTCATTTTGAATGGAAAATGCATTCTAAAAACATTGGCTAAAGTGGAATTTTGAGCTTAGGTCATACTTTGTGAGTTATCCATGGTTGCTTGAATTGAAAGTAACATAATCCAAATTGAAAGGGAAAAGTGTAAGGGAAATTTCTCCAATGTTCTAGGAGGTTCTAATGCAACCTATATATTCATGCAAGCTGATTCATGCAAGGGTTGGTGCTCTCATTTGTCCAAAATCTCCATTTTCATCCATTTTTTCACTCTTGCATAGACTACTCAAACTCTTACAAATCTCTCAAAATTCTCATATCTTTGGATTGAATCATCATCATCATCATTCAAACCCTAGGATTCACATCAAGAAGTGGTTGAATTGATCAAGGATTATATCCATTATCTTCTTCACTCCAAGTTGCATTTTCATCCAAAATCCATTGAAACTTCCTCCATCATTCTGATTTCTGTCACTATCATCATCCACTATCATCATGGAGTAATTGGCACAAGAGATTGGAGAGAATTCGTGGCTGTGTGAAGAGATTCAATTTGAAACTCCAACTTGCATGAAGGATGGAATAGCATGATTCACAAGGATTAAGCACAAATCATTGCAAACAGAAGCATACTCATTCATTGGAGATCATTTTCAGCAAGTATCAAAGGTTGAATTGAGGTCTAGCTACCATCACCATCATCAAGTGCAAGGTATGTGAACTTCTTCGAATCTCACTATTCTGGCTGGTAGAGATCATGTGGTTAGGATAATATTGTTTAGAAACCCTAGGGGATTGATTCTTGAAGTTTAGGGATAGCTTCGTGGAGATCCATGACAGGTTGCCATTTCTGTTAGCTTCAAGAATAAGCTGTGTACTGGACCATAATTGATATAATGATGCATAGAATAATGAGGGAAGTATGTAGATGATCTGTGGATCATCAGGTTGGAGTTCTGGCAAAATTGACAACAGGCAAGCATGGTGTACCCTGAGTTTCGTGCCCTCTGTTTGGAGTTTACAAGGAGAGTTAGAGAAAAATAGGATTAGGTATGGATTCCTTGGGTTTTATAGAGTATTTTAGGGCTTGGAATTTTTTCATTTTCATCAAGAAATCATGGAGAAAGATTGAATAGAACTTTCGTGCATGGAGGTCGTGACTGAAACCCTAGACGAATGGAGGAAGAAGACGAATCACACGCCCTTGGATCTGGTGGGAAGAATTGACTTGACCAGGAATCGAACGGCCCACGTTTGATCTGAGTTTTGGTGGGAGAATTCAAAATTTGAAACGCAGCGTTTCATTAATTGGGGGGATTGGGCTCAGACGGCTATTCGCACCCCCCAATTTGATAAGCCCATTGCATTGAACTGGGATATCTTGCTATTCTCACCCCCTAGCTATTTCTTACTATTTTCTTTATTATTTTCTTTTCATTTTTTCATTCATTTTAAAAAATTCATAACAAATAGAAAAATCATCATTTTTAATTCATTCTTTTTGCATATTTTTCTTTAAGATGTCTAGAAAATTATAAAAAATAAAAATTGCATTTTATTTTTTATTTGATATTTTTCCCATATTATCTAAATAAATAGCATTTTAAATAGTTTCATTTCATGCATGATTTTGTTAATTTTTGTTCTATTAGATACCTTCATATTTTTCATCCATTCTTTTTAGGTTGTTTAGGTTAGACATTGAACTTGTAGATTCAATTTAGTTCCCATTTTTAGAAATTAAATTTAGGTGCTTAGTGTAGGTGTGAACAACATGAACAAATTAGGGTTTTTAGGTGATAACTTAGGAGATTTGATTCTTTCCCCTTAGGACTTAGAGATTGAATAGGTTAGCTATGGGACTATAGGGGCTATGGGTAGTTATTAGATCCCCTTAGAAAAAGTCAGGCTTCCCCTACTGCTATTAATGCTCTGTATATATCTGATTGACTGGTGTGGTGTGCCCTCTGGGGATTATTGCTTGCTTGTGTGGGTATTGGGATTGTCTGGGAATTTGGGAGAGCTGAAGACTTGAGGAGATGAAAGCCATTGAAGATCCAGAGATTGAAGATCAACTTCCAGAGTTGAAGAGGAGATTCTTGCTAGCAGATGCTGAAGAGACTAGGGTTTAGGAGCTAGGCAGAGCTCTAGATTAGAAAGCTTGTTTCTCAAACATGGATGGCCTTGTCTGCATCCATTCTTCTCTGTGATTCAGAGTCTCTCTAAGACACACACCCCCTTCCTTTGGAAGGCTTGGTGATAGTGTCTAAGAGATAGAACTCTTGAGAGAAAATGTCTTTTGTGTTAGAAGCAGTCTGTTCACCACCTTTGGTAGTCAACTGATTGCTTAACACCCAATTCACTCTTGTGACTGATCCCTCATCCTGGAGGTTTGAATTTGAAGAAAAGCCCTTGCAGATAGAAGACTGATGATCAAAGCCCTTACCTGAAGGCCATGAAGATGGAGATTGATGCTTGTTGAAACCTATAGCTGATGGGAGATTACTTGGAGCCAGATGTTGATTCAGAGCTGCTGATGCTGTTGATGTTTTTGCTGTATTTCATTTCTGATGTATTGATTGGTTTTCCTGACTGTATTGTTTGCTGTTTACACTGTTGGGTTGAAAGTGAAGTCTGTTCACTTTTGCCTATTGTTTTCTAGGTTCGAGGTTGAGTGGGACTCCCTTGCCTCGCTTGTATTGCTGCATTCATGCATTTTACTGTGTTACTGTATATATCTGATATTGTTTCTGTTTCCGTCTATTCCCTTAGGATCTCTGTTTCTCTCTGTGCAAGAGAGGAGCATGATAGACACTAGGTCTTAACCCATGCATGATAACATTAGGTTAGTTTGTTTCCCTTCGCAACCGTAGGTTAGAGTTCTGTCTCTTTCTTTCTCAAAACAAACAGAAAAACACATAAAGATTTCAAACACAATAAAAGACACTTCTTCCGTAAAAGAATGTGAACTCATCAAAGCGTCATTTTTGTCCGCTGGGACTGTTGATCAGAAAACCTTTTTCAGAAGGAATAAAATCCACCAAGACAAGCTTGTGTCGTACGTGGCCCGAACTACGTTTGCTCTGATCTTTCATGCTGTATGAAAGTACGTAGGCATAGGATGCGATATCCTAGCGAGCAACCTTCCCCTCCTTTCCCGTAGGTAAGCGAACTACGTTGACTCTGATTTCTCGTTCCAGTCGAGAATACGTAGGCATAAAGTGCGATACTTTGCCGAGTCATTTTTATTTTCATTTTATTTTCTTTTAACCCTCGACCTATAGTTTAGATAGAATAACAATCCATACCCGAAAACAAGCGTGGATCCCGTCGAGTACGACGGACGTGAGGGGTGCTAATACCTTCCCCTTGCGTAACCGACTCCCGAATCCAGGTTTTGGTTGCGACGACCATACCTTTCCCGTGTTGTGCGAGGTTTACTCTGAGCGTTTCCTTTCCCTCCCGTGGGATAAATAACGCACGGTGGCGACTCTTCTGTTCAGCCGGCGCCGATTTTCGCAGTAGCGACAATATGTGTGCAGTAGATCAAGAGGTATGATTACCAATCAAGAGCTATACAGGAATTTGAAGATAGCCAATAAGGTTATTCAAGTGTTCAAAGGTTGATATCTTTGTCAGAGAAGTTAAGTGATCCTCAGAGAGATTGGTTGAAACCAAGGTTGTGTGCCTTCTAACTTGAGAGTTGTGGGAGCTCCTCAGATGATTCTGAAGCTATGAGGATGGACTTGAAGCTTTGAGAGAGCTTATGAGATGTCTTGAAAGCCATCATGAGGCCTAGAGAGGTCATTGTACAAGAATAGAAGACTCAGCCATGAATGGTGCAAGTAGGGTTTGACTGGGTCAACCCTAGGTCAACTGATGATTTGGAGAGGGTTGAGACCTAATCCAAGAGCCATGTGATCATGGATTTATGCATTGAGATGCTATAAGGATGATTCCAAGACCAACTCATCATGATTGAAGAGTTTGAGAAGTTTCAAGCTAGGGTTTCTAAGGCTTGACAGTGTAAAATCCCCTAGTTTGATCCCTATCTTCAAGGCAGTTTAGCTCAAGATGTGATTGTCATCTCATCTTACCCCCAACATGAATGTTGTAGAGCTTGCTCTTAGCTTTAATTTGAGTACTAGAAGTCCTTTATAGGATTTGTAGAGCTCAAGTTATGACTTTGACAAGTTACAGGTCATCTGAGGTATGTGAATCTGGGGCCTTGAAAGTCACCCAACTTGCCTCCAACTTTTGCCCAAGAAGGATGATTCCTATGAACTTTTGGTCAACATGAATGTTGTTCCTCATCTTCTTAGATTTCTAGAGAGTATTAGAAGTCCTTGATAGGATTTGTAGAAGTCAAGTTATGGCTTTGACAAGTCAAGGGCATTTTGGTCATTTGGAGGTTATAGGTCACTTCAAGCATAAGGCCATAACTCCTATTTCCAAGCTTCAAATGGAAAAATCTTCAACATCAAACTTGCTTAAAATGATGTTTTAAGGCTATTAGGTAGGTCATGAGATGTTGAAAAGGCTTGTAGAACAAAGTGATAAAAATGACCTAAAATGGAGGCATAAGTTAAATAAGTCCAAGTTGGAAATTGAAATTTCCAAGTTACACATCCAAACCATGGCATATAATAGGCCATTTTGACTCTAAAAAGCATTTTAGAAACAATGGTTCAGCCACTTTTTTGAATTAAGGCCTAGATCATGGACTTGCTTTGGAAAATGATTGCTTGCATATTAAGGCACAAATGCAAAACACAAGGAAACTCAATACACAAGCTAGTAAAGTGTCTTAACACATCATATATCTCATCTAGGAAGATTTTCAAGTCGGTTACAAGTGCTGCAAGAGGCTTGGCATGAGATGATGCATGAGAAGAGATGAAATCATAAACTCATGGCATGAGAATTCCAAATTCTCATTGGATGATTCCAGATGGTTCTAGAGAGGTCCAATGCATTCTATATATGGATTAGAACTTGCTCAGATGCAAGGTTGGTGAGAGATTAGAGAGAAGAGTGAGATAGCCATTTCAATTGCTTCCATTGCAAGTTGAAATCAAATTCCACTTTCTGCTTCATTTCCATTGCTTCTTTCTATCCAAACACATTCCATTGATCACACTGAGTGAATCCATACCAAATTGAGAGCAAAACCATGGAGAATTGAGGAGATAGCTTTTGGATTTTGAAGGTTGCAAGTCACCATCAGGTTTGGAGATTCAGGCTTTCTTGTTCAAATCTTTTGCAAACAGAAGTTTTATCATCATTCAAGGATTGATTCTGAAGACTTTGAGAGCTTGAAGTGGAGGATTACCCTATCTGGTGTTCAAGATTTGACAGGTTAGTAACTTTTCCTCTACACCATAATTTAAGCATGATTAGGTAGAATTGTTAGGTTAGAACGGTTAGAGACAAATAGGAGATGGATTCTGGGAAGTTTGAGATCAATTGGTGAGGTTTCAGTTAGTGACACCATTTTTGTTTTGACCAAGAACACGAGGTATAGTGAGCTATAGCATGAATTTGATATCAAGAATTAACCAGTGTGAAGTGGTGATCATTCTGAGGTAATCAATTTCAAGAATGGTGAACTTTGATTCCTGAGCATATTTGGAGGTTTGATTCGTGTTTTAGGTTTGAGGAAGTTTCAATGGATTTTGATCCCATGGTTAGATTCAGGGTGAAATTCTGGATGGATTAGGGTTTTGAACTTTAGTTTTTCATGGAGAATTGATGAGGTTTGAATTGGAGAGGATGAGCTTGAAGCTCTGAGCTTCCATGGCCGTTCTTCCCTCCAAGCCCTATTCAAATGAAGAAGATAAGTGGTACACCATTGGATCCACAGGTTGACTTTGACTGAAGATGGTGTTACACGGCCAGGATTCGTTTGAGTTTCTGATGAAAATTGGGCCTAGGGCTTTACTAATTGTACCCCCATTTTAAGCCCATATGGATATTGTACTGAATATAATTGCTATCTGCACCAAGGTTTTATCATTTTAATTTCTTTTTCTCCATTTTATTTTAACCTTTGAAAAATCATATTAAATAGAAAAATGATGATTTTTTCATGGGGATTTTTTCTCCTATTTCATGTTAATGTCTAGAAAACTATAAAATCAAAATATTTGCATTTCATGCATTTTTAATATTTTTTGTGTATTTTCTCTTTTAATAGCTTTTTAATTCTTTTATGTTGATGCATGGATTTGTAGAATTTTGTTTAGCTAGTTCCCTTTGAATTTTTAGGCCATTCTTTTTAGGATAGTTAGATTAGGACTTTAGCTCCACTATGGATTTATTCCATAATTTTGTGATTAATTTTTGATTAGTTTTGCTTAGATGATTTTAGGTTGTGTAGATTTAGGTTAATCCTTAAGATAGGTCCACAATAACACTAGAATTTTGGGTTTCCAGGACAAGATAGACATTGGGACATATAGGGTATTAAGGGTAGGTATATAGGATCCCCTAGAAATTGTATTAGATTTTAATATAATAGTGTACTATTTTTAAATGATTTTTGTAGTTGATTGTTGTTTGTGTTGCCCTTGTGGGCTTGATTTTTGTTTGCTTTGCTTTGTGGGCTTGGTGAGCTTGGTTTTGCTTTGAGGAGCATGGAGGAGCATAGCAGAAGACTTGAAGATTGAAGAAGGAGCTTGAGAGCTTGAAGACTTGTTTATTTTGTTGTTGTTTTAGGGTTAGGAACTAAGTAGAGCTTAGACCTAGCTAATTTCTTTCTTAAACATGGATGGTATCTTTCACCTCCATTCTTCCCCATGATTCAAAGTCCTTCCATGGTATTCACCTCCCTCCTTTGGAGGGATAAGTGATGGTACCTAGGAAGTAGAACTTTTGAGGGCACCATTCCTTTGATGTTAAACCCTTGCAGGCCACCTTTGGTGGTCAATAAGCAGTTTAATATCCTAGCTTATCCAGTTAAGTGATTTCCTCTGGTTTGAGTATCTTGAGAGATGTTGAGCTTGAGTGTGAAGATGAAGACCTCCTTGAAGAGGGTGGAAGAGGATGATTCCTTGAGCATTGCCATTGTAGCTGAAGTTTGAAGAGCAAAGAGAACAAGTTGATACTTGAAGACTGAATGAAGAGCTGAGGCTTGAGAAGAAGACTAAAGGATGAAGTTGACACTTCTAAGTGATTGAAGATTACCTTGAGAAGCTGAAGCTTGTAGGGAGAGAAGACCAAGTTGAGACTGGTAAAGCAAAGAGAGCTGAAGCTTGAAGACTAAGTTGATACTTATGAAGAGGATTCAATTGAGATTGACTGAAGAGCTGAAGCTTGAAGAACAAAGGATAAGTTGATACTTACTTTGATGCTTGGAGATTTTGAAGAAATCAAGTTGATACTTGTGGTTAAGAGTGAAGCCTGAAGGTGGAACTGATTAAGGAGCTGAAGCTTAGAGAAGGAGGATAAGTTGAAACTTATGTGGAAGGGTTGAAACCTGGAGAAGCAAATTGATATTTGTCAAGAGTGATGGAAGTATGAAGACTGAGTTGCTGTTAGAAGAGCTGAAGCTTGGAGTTGAGAGAGTTGTTGATCTGCTTTCTTGGTTGTTTTTCTGTATTGATGTGCCTTGTTTGACTTGCTTGATGCATTAGAATAAGTCCATATCTAGACTAGGTAGAATCTAGGAGCATGATTGCACTAGAGGTTGAGTTGCTCCCTCTGCTTGTATTGTTACTGTGTGGCTTTGCTTGCGGGTATTCGGTAGAGCTCTGCTCCCTTGCCCGTGTGGTTTATGTTTGCTTGATAGCATGATTTTATTTCTTCTGTATGATTGCAGTTTACTGTATTTTGCTTGATAGCATGTTTTATTTCTTCAGTCTGATTACTGTTATTCATTCTGGATTGAGGTTGAGATGAGCTTGTGGAGGCTAATGCCCCACACACATTTCCTCCCTCACTTGCATTGCATGCATTTTACAGTCGTTTACTGTTTACTGTTTAAGCTGATGCTTTATCTGTTCCTGTGTATCATTGACATGATCCCTTAGGACTCTCATTTCCTTTGATAAGGAAGTGATGATAGAACTTTAGGTTGAAACCTATGCATGATAACTTCTAGGAGTTCCCTGTTTCAAACCTCAACCATAGGATGAATCCTTGGCATGACAACAGTAGGACTTGATAGTCTCCCCTTAGTTGAGCCTTCCTCTTCTCATCTCAAAACAGTTTAAGATACAGTAATCATGACTGATTTCTTTCGTACGTTACGAGCCTTAAGCTATCTGAGAAAGGATTGTTGGAGAGCTTCTTTTCAACAGTCTGGATGTTTAGTATGGTACCCTTTGGGTGACATGCGACGTATTCGCTCTCAGGTCATAGTCTTTAGTGCGATTGAAATTGCAAACACAATAAAAAACACTTCTTTCGTAAAAGACAGAAAACAAACTTCAAACCTTTTTGGCCCGTGGGCCCATAATCAAAGGAAGCTTTTCTAAAGAAAAGAGTGTCGTTAAACTTCAGCGCCAACGCAAACAGGCTTTGTCCCTAACTGCTGGAACTGCTGTTTAACCATACTCGATAAAACAGATGAATCTGAATCCCCGTAACGCGTAGTGTCCCAAACTACGTAAGCTCTGATCTCTCATACCTGTTGAGAGTACGTAGGCACAATACTGATGTATTGGCGAGCTACCTTCCCTATAACCCGTCGTAGGTCGAACTACGTTGACTCTGATTTCTCATTCTCTGATGAGAATACGTAGGCATAAAGCGCGACGCTTTGCCGAGTCATTTTTCTTTTCTGTTTAAGCCATCCTTGATCGGTAGATAGATAAACCAACTCGTCCAGTAAACACAACAGGCGTGGATCCCGTCGAGTACGACGGACGTGAGGGGTGCTAATACCTTCCCCTTGCGTAACCGACTCCCGAACCCAGACAATGGTTGCGACGACCTTGTCTTACCCTTTTTCGTCAGGTTTTTCCGATCGTTTCCTTTCCCGTTATGAGGGATAAATAACGAAAGGTGGCGACTCTTCTGTTTTGCCGGCACCTTATTTTCGCGTAAGCGACAGCTGGCGACTCTGCTGGGGATCGAACCCAGAATCTCTGGTTCTCCGGTTCCCTATGCGAGTCATTCCTAGCGCTTGTATGATTACTTGTTGGGTCGTGTTTATTTATCGCATTTTTATTTCCCGCATTTTATTTTCAGTATGATATGATTATCTGTGCTGTTGTGGGAAGGGTCATTCTGATGAGTGAGAAGCCAGACCCAGGCTTGAGTGAACATAGCATTAGTTGTGGAAATTAGTGGGCGCGTGCTTGCTTTGCAGGCACTAGTGTCTCATGAAATCCAAGCTCATACGAGGTTCTCCCGGTTGGCTTCTCTTTCAACCCTTTGGGTTGAGACGGTTGCTAGTTTGGTGGATTGTCGACTCTGGGGACCGATCATTTGTGATTCAGCCGAGTGAGGCCGCTTCATGAGCTGGTGATGCCACACCTTCTGGGTATCGTATCACCCCTCTTGAATGTCTGTGATGCTGATGAACGCATAGGATGCCGAACTTGAGTCAGTTTAGGTCCATACCTGTAAGCAGGGTTGGGATTATTGCAGGAAACTTTGACCTTCAGACCACCTGGTTTTCTTGATAGTGGATCAGTTTTGTTGGGATCTGAGGTTCTCATCTGCAGATATATGGCTGTTCTTGATAGAGCAGGTTTTGATCAGAGGATCTTATCTGCAGATATATGGCTGTTCTTGATAGAACAGGTTGGGATCTGAGGATCTTACCATCAGATGAGTATTTGTTCTTAACAGAGCAGATTTATGATTGGGTTCTGAAGATCTCATCAGCAGATGTATGTTTGTTCTTGATAGAACAGAGTTTTATTATCAGATGTTTGTTCTTGATAGAGCAGAGTTTTGGTCCTGAATCAGAGGTCTTTATTATCAGACGTTTGTTCTTGACAGAGCAGAATTATGATCTTGTGTATATGGCCCTATCAGATGGTTGTTCTTGACAGAGCAGATTCGTGGTCCGATACCAGGGTTTTCTTCTTATCAGATATAGTGGTCGTTCTTGATAGAGCAGGATTATAGTTCTGTTGATACAGAATCTCCACAGCACAATTGCCTTGATCTCCCGCTGCATGATTGCATTTTGCATTAGTTTGCATACTCATTTGCATTTCATTAACGTGTGTCTGTGTTGTAGGTACCGTTTTCCCCGATCCAGGATCTCTTGCCTCCTATTGTATTATTATGGGTTCTCTGAGGAAGACTGTGGCTTACAAGTTCCCTGCCCCTGATGTGGTTAAGCTGACTGGTTTGATAGCTTTAGCAGATGATTCTGTGAGGGATGAGTTCAGAAAATCTTACGGCAAGTTGCTCAGTTTGGTTCGTAAACCTTCTGCGTTCGAGTTGAATGGGTTGCACGCTCTGCTGCAGTTCAACGACCCTCCGTTGAGATGTTTCACTTTCCAGGATTTTGTTCTCGCACCCACGCCAGAGGAATATGCTGATTTGCTAGGTGTGCCTATCAAGAGGCAGACGCCTTTTGTTCATATGGATGCTGAGCCTGATCTGGCTGGTTTAGCTCCTTCACTTCATCTGGATGCCTCCGAGTTGGTATTGACTAGTTGGAACAAGGTTCCTGGTTTCTCCTTGCAGTTTTTAGTGGGTAAGGCTCAGCAATGCGCCAAGGACGAATGTTGGGTTGCGTTCAACGCCATTCTCGCGCTGTGCATATATGGCATCATTCTGTTCCCTAATATGCCCGATTTTGTAGACTTCGACGCATTTCATATCTTTGCTTCAGGGAATCCAGTCCCTACCTTGATAGGAGATGTCTACCATTCTATCCACTACAAAAACGAGAACAAGAGGGGCAAGAATGTCTCATGCTGTGTACCCTTGCTTTATAAATGGCTTGATAGTCATTTACCTAAGAGGGGTCCTTTTGTTTCGTCTGCAGCCACAACTGAGTGGTCCGAGCGTCTGATGAGCTTATCTGCAGAGGATATTGACTGGTTTGACAGAGATAGGTTGGGTACCGAGATTATCTTCAGCTGCAGCGGGTTTCCAAACGTGCCTTTGATAGGCAGGAAAGGCTGTATAAACTACAATCCATCATTGTTGGTACGACAGTTCGCGTATGCTTTGAGAGCTCCGCCGAAGGATGAAGAGGTACAGGAATCTCTGTACCTCACTGGTCTTCTGGAAGGAGATTTGTTGTCCAAGCTTCAGCGCGCCTGGAATGGTATCAGCAAGCGAGGAAAGCCAT
This sequence comes from Lathyrus sativus, assembly GCA_963859935.3. Lineage (NCBI taxonomy): Eukaryota > Viridiplantae > Streptophyta > Magnoliopsida > Fabales > Fabaceae > Lathyrus > Lathyrus sativus. Next base: position 366,613,452 of record OZ012741.1, read on the forward strand.
TGCTGGGAAGAAGCAATAATCAAGCATACCCTCCGTACTTGACTTGGATCAGAGCCAGGGCAGATGCTATAGGGATGCTGTTTCCTCATGCCAAGCCAGAAAGCCCCCCCATGATTGAAGAGCCTACTACTGTGCCCATTCAGCAGCATAATCAGGTGTTGGCTGAGCGAGATGAATTGAAGCGGGCAAATGAGGAACTGGAGAAAGAATTGGCTCAACTCCACAGCGAGAGGAAAGAAGTCGTTCATTCTTTCAAAAGGCAGACAGAGCTGGTGAACCGGCTGGGGACAGACCTGACTAAGCAAATGGCCGAGCGTGAGCGCATGGGTCAAGACTTCAAAGCTGTCAACGACGTACTGGCTACGAAGAAGCAGCACTTGGAAGAAGCGTATCAGAGGATATCCAAGTTCAACTAGCACTGGAAGGCTTCCCTAGCCACCAGAAAAGAGCGGGAGGATAAGCTGATGCTACAGATCTCCAAGCTGGAAGCCCAGGTGAAGGATAGTGAGAATAGGTTTGATGAAGAAACCGCTCGCAGATACGCCGCCGAAGGCTAGCTCAACAGGGCTCTCGCCAACTTGAAGGAGCGCGAACTGACGTTTGAGTCCAAGAAACGGAAGTTAGAAGATTTCTTCGGCGAAGGAGCATGGGAAGGTTCGGTCGAAGGTCTTCAGTACACCGTTGTGCAGAGGGAACTACTCGTCGAGGGGTTACTCACTCTGCCTGATCATCCAGAAACGAAGGAGTTGTTAGAAGAGTATCGCGCCCGTGGCCGTACCTGACTATTTGTATTCCTGTTGTTTTGATCATTGTTGTATGCTGACCATCACCAGGCTTGTTGGCTGAGGTCACGCTATTGATTCATCTTGTATTCGCTGATGTTGGGTATTGCCTTGATGGGCTTTCTTTATATACGAGATTGTTATTTCCATAATTGGACTCAGACTTCTTCTTATTATTATCAGCACTGGCATTCAGGCACTAGGATCGGAGGAGATCTCCCCAACGCACAGACACACGTTTACATTTGCATGAAGCATTTGCATAACGAGCATGTTGTTGTTTTTCCTAACCCTTTTGTGTTGACAGGTTGTCGCAGGTTGTTTCCGGTGGTTCCAGGATTGATCAGAGACCTATTCACCGCTATCTGACTAGAGCTAATCAGACCAGGATCATGGAGCAAGTGCAAACTGATGTTCAGGAACTCCGCGAAAGGATGGACCGCTTCATGGAGCTCATGCAGGCGGTCACCAATGGCCAGGATCAACTCAGAACTTTGGTTCAGCCTTTGATTTCCAGGGTTGATAGCAATGGCGTCCTCCATGGTGGGACTGTGCCTACTCCTCCACCAGTTGAAACTCCACAGAATGGTGTCCCCGTGACCGGGGGCAACGGCAGTGCCAACGGCAATGTGATGACCAACATCAGACTCAATACGACGGGCGTCGGTAATGGAAGTCTGGGAGCTAATGTCAATGTCGGGCTGGGCAACGGCAATGCAGGCGTTGGGAATCTATTTGGACCTCAGCCATGGCTAGAGGATCGTCAGGATGATGTGTTCTCTCAGAGAGGTGCAGAAGGGGAGCTGAATGCTGAAGCACGGCTTAAATTCAAGGCACTTGAAGATAAGATGAGAGATATCGAGAATCAGAATACTTTGGGCGTTGATATGTCCAAGTTGAGAGATATCGAGAATCAGAATACTTTGGACCTTCTCAGATCTCATTATCACGGGTGAGCACGTCGAAAATGGGATCAAGATCGGGAAAATTCAAGGTGAGTCATCCTCAGCCGGGGGAGGCGGAAAGAAACCTTATGCTGGCAAAAGACGGGAAGGAGAAGCGAGCGCTGTGACCAACGCTCGAAGAAAGGGTAAAGGTCCTCACCAGCAGGTGGCCAGTATAACTATCCCGGCAGCTCCACAGCAGCAGCAGCAGCAATCGAGTCAACAGGGATACAGAAAGTACCAGAATCGGGCACCTTTGGCGAACCGTCACTTCGAGACACCGCCCATGTCGTACGCGCAACTGTTACAGACTTTGCTTCAGCTACAGTTGATCCAGAAGAGGATGCTAGCTCCCTTGACAGGGGCACCTCCGCCAGGGTACGACGCGAATGCCACTTGTGAGTTCCACTCAGGGGCACCAGGCCACACAATAGAGAACTGCAAAGCCTTCAAGCATAAGGTGCAGGACATGGTGGATGCCAAGATCATCAACTTCTCCAATAATGTGCCCAATGTCACGAAGAATCCTATGCCGAATCATAGGGGAGGCGGAGTGAACGCCATTATCGAAGACGAGAGTGCAGATTTGTTGACTGACGTCAGAGATCTGAAGACGCCGCTTAGCTTTGTTAAAGCTAAGTTGCTGAAGAGAGGGTTCTTTCCAGGTTGCGGAGAGCTATGTATGGACTGTGCCATACGTTCTGATGGATGTGAGCAGTTGGTAGAAGGAATTCAAAGTCTGATGACTGAGGGGATTCTGCAGTTTAGCCGGAGGGCTGAAAGGGGATCAAGAGAGGTAGTGCTGAAGCAAGCCGATGAGGTCGCCACCATCACCATCCCTCGCCGGACGATAACCATTTCGGAACCCAGGCCGCCTACAATTACAATCACCAAAGCTGGGCCGATGCCCTTCGAGAGCACTAACGCCGTCCCGTGGCATTATGGGGCTGAAGTCTACTGCAACGGACAAAAGTTGGAGCTAGAATCGTATGGGTCGACTGTGGAGAACCTTGCGGGAATCAGTGGTATCACTCGCAGCGGAAGAGTGTTTGCACCACCAGAGGTCGTGGCGGATAAAGCGGTCAGAGCTGATGCGGCCGATAAGGGTAAAAGTAAAGTCGTTGAAGAGGTCCCGTGTGGGGCAGAAAAATACTTGCTTGTTAAAGATGCCGAGGAGTTTATGCGGTTGATTAAAAAGAGTGACTACAAGATTATGGATCATCTCCATCAGACGCCATCGAAGATTTCCATCCTGAACTTGTTGCTGTGTTCTGAAGCACACCGCAATGCGCTACTGAAGGTGTTGAACGCCGCATATGTACCGCAAGAAATATCGGTAAATCAGCTAGAAGAGGTCGTAGCCCATGTGAATGCCGGAAATGGGCTAGGTTTCACTGACCTGGAGCTGACACCGAAAGGGAGGAATCACAATAGCGCCCTGCACATCTCGATAGAGTGTAGGGGCACGATTATGTCGCACGTGTTGGTGGACACGGGTTTGTAGCTCAATGTTCTTCCGAAGAAGGCATTAATGAAGTTGGATACTCGTGGAGTGATTTGCACACCCAGTGATCTGGTTGTGAAGGCGTTCGATGGAACTAAACGCCATGTTTTCGGGGAGGTGACCCTGCCAATCCAAGTTGGTCCAGAAACGTTCGACGCGGTCTTTTATATTATGGACATCATGCCTGCCAACAATTGTCTCTTGGGCCGGCCATTGATCCATGCTGCTGGTGCCGTAACCTCCACGTTGCACCGAAAACTCAAATATGCTGTCGGAGGTAGCATCATAACCGTGTGTGGCGAGGAAGACATAATGGTGAGCCATTTGTCGTCCTTCAAGTATGTGGAGATGGATGGTGAAATCCATGAGACTCTATGCCAAGCGTTCGAAGCTGTCAAAGTGAAGGACGTAGCTCCTGTGGTCACTGAAAAGCCAGAGATGACTCTCTCCTCATTCAAAGAAGCTCGGGCCGTTGTCCAAGCCGGATCTACCCCAGGCTGGGGGCGAATTTTGGAGATACCTAACAAGCAAGATAAGTTTGGGTTGGGATATTCTCCTGGAGCTGAAGCTTCTTCTTCTTCTAGCGGTGCGTCTCGAGGTAAAGGGCCGATCCAGTTTACCAGTGGCGGAATGATTTTCGAAAGCATCAACGCGGTGTCTGAAGACAGCGGAGATAGCGACTCTGACCTCGACTCTTGGATCCAGCCAAGCAAGCCAGGCGGGAGCCTCAACAATTGGTCCGTCAAGGATATCATCCAGATGACAAGCGAAGAGTAATGATTTACTTTTTTCCAATCATTGTACAACCCTATGTCCTACCCGGGGCATAATGGTTTTATTGTTAGGGCCTTGTTGGATTATGTACATGCATTTCGTTAATAAATCAAAGGCGTTTTTCTTCGTATTCAAATATTGTGATCTCTGTTATTCCCGTTTTATATTTGTTTTGAAAAACAATAAAATGGCAATGGGGTTTGTGCTAACCCGCATATCCTTGTTTTAAGCTTAACCCTTGTTATTGCAGGATCCACATAACAGATGACATCGACTCTGGACCTTCTACGGCTCACTTCGACTTCGATTGCCCGATCTATCAAGCCGAAGAAGAGATTGATGAAGACGAAGACCTTCCTGAAGAGTTGGCCCGCTTGTTGAAACAAGAGGAGAAAGTTATTATGCCTCATGAAGAGGAGATCGAGATCGTGAATCTGGGTTCTGAAGAACTCGTCAGAAACGTCAGGATAGGGGCCGCATTGCAGAGTGATGTCAAGCGGAGATTGGTCGAAATGCTGAGAGAGTATAACGATGTCTTTGCTTGGTCATACGATGATATGCCCGGACTTGACACAGACATCGTGGTCCACCACTTGCCGCTGCGAGAAGATTGCCCTCCCGTTAAGCAGAAGCTTAGGAGGACGAGACCAGATATGGCCGTTAAGATCAAAGAAGAAGTGCAGAAACAGCTTGATGCTGGCTTCTTAGCGGTCACTACTTACCCTCCGTGGGTCGCCAACATAGTGCCTGTACCGAAGAAGGACAGTAAGGTGCGCATGTGCGTCGATTATCGGGATTCGAATAGGGCAAGCCCTAAAGATGATTTCCCGCTGCCTCATATTGATGTGTTGGTCGACAACACAGCCCAGTTCTCCGTGTTTTCGTTCATGGATGGATTCTCCGGTTACAATCAGATCAAGATGGCGCCGGAGGACATGGAGAAAACGACGTTTATTACTCCTTGGGGAACATTTTGCTATAAGGTAATGCCTTTTGGTCTGAAGAACGCAGGGGCCACTTACCAACGAGCTATGGTAACTTTGTTTCATGACATGATTCATCATGAGATTGAAGTCTATGTTGATGACATGATTGCGAAGTCCCAAACGGAGGAGGGGCATCTGGTCAATTTGCTGAAGCTTTTTGAGAGGCTTAGGAAGTTCAGGCTGAGGCTAAATCCTAACAAGTGTACTTTCAGAGTACGGTCCAGAAAGTTACTGGGGTTTATCGTGAGTGAAAGAGGCATCGAGGTTGATCCTGCGAAAATTAAAGCGATACAAGAAATGCCAGTGCCAAAAACAGAAAAGGAAGTTCGTGGTTTCTTGGGCCGAATAAACTACATTGCAAGGTTTATCTCTCAGCTCACAGCCACGTGTGAACCGATGTTCAAGCTTTTAAAGAAAGATCAGGAGATTATCTGGAATGAGAATTGCCAGAAGGCATTCGACAAGATAAAGCAGTATCTTCAGGAACCTCCAATCTTGATACCCCCAGTGGCTGGACGGCCATTAATCATGTACTTGACAATTCTTGAGAATAGTATGGGGTGTGTTCTCGGTCAGCACGACGAGACGGGCAGAAAGGAGCATGTCATTTACTACTTGAGTAAAAAGTTCACTGACTGTGAATCTCGTTACTCGATGCTGGAGAAGACGTATTGTGCACTAGCTTGGGCTGCCAAACATTTACGACAGTAAATGCTCAATCACACCACCATGCTAATTTCGAAGATGGATCCGATCAAGTACGTCTTCGAGAAGCAGGCTCTTTCGGGAAGGATTGCCAGATGGCAAATGGTGTTGACGGAATATGATATTCAATACGTTTCCCAGAAGGCTATTAAGGGCAGCGTATTGTCCGATTACCTTGCCGAACAGCCGATCAAGGATTACCAGCCGATGAAATTTGAATTCCCTGATGAGGATATCATGTTTCTCAAAGTGAAGGATTGCGATGAGTCGTTGCCCGACGAGGGGCCAGATAGGAAATCCCAGTGGAAATTGATATTTGACGGGGCGGTTAATTCCTATGGAAGTGGTATCGGGGCGATCATCACGACTCCCCACAGATCCCACATCCCGTTCACTGCGAGACTGACGTTTCCTGTCACCAATAACGAGGCGGAGTACGAAGCATGCATCATGGGTCTAGAAGAGGCAATTGATTTGAGAATCAAGAACCTAGACGTATATGGTGATTCGGCGCTTGTGATCAACCAGATTAAAGGGGAGTGGGAGACTCGTCAATCGAATTTGGTGCTGTACATGAACTATGCCAGAAGGCTACTTCCGTTCTTTGATCGAGTGGAACTCCATCATGTACCCAGGGCGGAAAATCAGATGGCTGATGCCTTAGCCACGTTGGCTTCGATGTATAAAGTTAATTTTTGGAATGAGGCTCCAAGAATTGTCCTTTCTCGTCTTGATAGACCTGCATTCGTCTTTGCAATCGAGGAAGCCGCCGACGGCAAGCCATGGTTCCATGACATCCAGACTTTCCTTATGACTAAGGAGTATCCTGCGGGTGCGTCAACCCGGGATAAGAAGACTCTGAGGAGGCTGTCTGGAAATTTTTATCTCAACCCTGATGGAGTTTTGTATAAAAGAAACCATGATCTCGTGCTACTCAGATGTGTAGATGAGAAAGAGGTGAGTATGCTCATGGAAGAAGTCCATGAAGGCGCATTTGGTACGCACGCCGGCGGGCATGCTATGACGAGAAAGATCCTGAGAGCAGGATACTACTGGCTGACGATGGAATCGGATTGCTTTAAATTCGCGAAGAGATGTCATAAATGCCAGATTTATGCTGATAAAGTTCATGTGCTGCCGTGCCCGTTAAATGTCATGTCCTCCCCGTGGCCGTTCTCCATGTGGGGCATCGACATGATAGGCAAGATCGAGCCCACTGCGTCTAACGGTCATCGCTTCATTCTAGTAGCTATCGACTACTTCACCAAGTGGGTGGAGGCAGCCTCATATGCTAACGTGACCAAGCAGGTGGTGGCTAAATTCATAAAGAGGGACATCATCTGTCGTTACGGAATTCCCGAGCGGATCATTACTGATAATGGTTCGAATCTGAATAACAAGATAATGAAGGAGCTGTGCCAGAGTTTCAAGATTGAACACCACAACTCATCTCCTTACCGGCCAAAGATGAATGGCGCCGTTGAAGCAGCCAATAAGAACATAAAGAAGATTGTTTAGAAGATGGTTGTGACCTACAAAGATTGGCACGAGATGTTGCCATTTGCATTGCACGGTTATCGTACGACGGTACGTACGTCAACCGGGGAAACTCCTTTCTCCTTGGTGTACGGTATGGAAGTTGTCCTACCGTTAGAAGTGGAGATCCCTTCTTTGCGAGTTTTGGTTGATGTGAAACTCGACGAGGCAGAATGGATTACGAACCGACTGAACTAACTCAGCCTGATGGATGAGAAGAGGTTAGCATCGATTGCGTATGGTCGTTTATACCAAAGCCGAATGAAGAAAGCTTATGATAAGAAGGTGCGTCCTAGAAGCTTTCAGACGGGTGATCTCGTCCTGAAGAAGATTCTTCCTCCACACTCCGATCACCAGGGCAAGTGGACTCCGAATTACGAAGGTCCGTACATCGTCAGCAAGGTCTTCTCGGGAGGAGCTTTGTTGTTATCCACGATGGATGGTGAAGATTTTGCATCCCCGGTGAACACGGACGCAGTTAAAAAATACTTTGCTTGAAAGCGACCCGCTGGACAGTAAAAAGAGAGTCCAGGCAAAAATGGGGCATCCCGGCGAACCATAAAAAAGGAAAAAGGTTCGGGCAAAAATTAGGGATATAAATTGAAAAAATGTACACCCGCAAAGTCGAAAACCCGGATGGGCGACTTTGGCAAAAAAGGGTATCCCGGTGAACTGAAAACCCGTAAAGGGCGGTTCACGCAAAAGTTAGGGATTTGAAAAAGCAAATGACTGCGTTGCGCGTGTGGACTGTATTTGTTTAGTGGTTTGGAAGACCTGAGGGCCGTTTATATGAATCAATCTCTTCTGAAGCTGAAGCGTCGGAGAAGTATCGAAGTCGAGTGGGTCATAGAGGGATCAACTCATGGTGTTCGTCTACGCCCCGTTGCCGACATTTGTATTTACTGATGTATATTTATATTTTATTTCTGCGCGGCTTCCTCATTCCAGGGGCCTGCATCCGTTGTAAAACATTTTTACCCATTCAGGGGTTCGTTATCAATAAAATGTATACTATTCAGCAATTCTGTTTGTTTGCTTAGCATTTACCTGTTTTGTTTGCGAAAAAGAACGCCGATGTTTTTGATAAAATGCGCATACATAAACTTACTGGCCTAGGCCACTGATTGTTGAAACAATGAATTACTTGAACATTGTCACAAGATGATAACCTTGATAGGTCCCTTTGAGAAGGGTATCTTGTCTGTTTGTTTGTGTTGTTACACGTATAGCATATTCCAGACAGTGCGCCGTGCGTATCCCCAAGCAGGATGATTCCTCCTCCTCCAGCAAGTTCAGTAGCCTCTCCCTGCAGAGTCTGAACCCGAGATCGTGAGCATTGATATGTCTCCCCAGGTAGAGAAGATTATCTCCCCAATCAGATGCATCCTGAAGGAACGTCATCTCCTTAGCTAAGTCATCCACTGAAGTGTGCAGCAACTAATTGTTCAAGACTGAAGTCTCCAGCGGAATTGAGATTCCCCACAGAGTCGTACTCTCCCCCGAAGCCGGATGATTCCTTCTTCCCCAGCGGAATTGAATTCCCCACAGAGTCGTACTCTCCCCCGAAGCTGGATGATTCCTTCTTCCCCAGCGGAATTGAAATTCCCCACAGAGTCGTACTCTCCCCAGCAAGCAGAATGATTTCTTCTTCCTCAGCCGAGTCTGCAGATCCCCAAGAGAGCCGAGTCCTTGGAAGCCGCTCGGGCCATGATTGGTTTTCCCCAGTGGAGTGTTGAATAGCTGATGCGACATTTCCCCACCAGAGTCGTTATCTCCAGGGAAGTAGCCGTGAAGGCCGTACAGTTTATCTCCGCGATTGACATCGCTTTCCCTCAGCAGGTCCAGGTTCTCGTAGAGCTACGTTCCCCCGCAGCAGTCAACTGAAGTTGTGTCCCCTGCAGAGTCCAATTGAGATTGGTGTGACCTTTTTCTCCTCAGCAGGATGATTCTTCCCCCTAGCTGAGTGGTTCTTTCTCCTTGACAGGAGGATTCTCCCTTCAGCATTTATTTTGCTGACGGGACCGCATCATTTTGGATGACTGCATAGCATTTATCATGAACGCATAGCATTTCCACCGTGTGGAGCATTGCGCCATTGCTGAAGCATATGCATAATAAGCATGATCTAGGTTGTTACCGTTCTTGTTTTGCAGGTGTTCCGCTGCATAATTGATTGCTCAAGATGATTCTTGAATTCTCCCCAACGAAGTCTTCTTGCTCAAGATGATTCTTGAATTCCCCAGCGAGATCGTTTGCTTAAGATGATTCTTAAGATCCCCAGTGCAGTCGCCAGAGTTGGTTGCTCAAGTTGATACTTAGAGTCCCCGGCAGAGTGTTTGCTCAGGATAACTCCTGAAATCTCCAGCATAGTTATCGGTTCAAGATGATTCTTGAAGTCCCCGGCGGAGTTTTTTTTCCAAGATGATTCTTGAAGTCCTCAGCAGAGTTGGTTCATCCAGAATGATTTCTGGATCCCCGAAGTAGAGTTACTTGATAGTTCTCCAGAATCCTCAGCGGAGGTGCGTCATCCCCAGCAGGTTTCTGAACAATGAAGTTGAAACTTCCCTCGAAGACTTCATGATTGAAGTCCGACCGTGTTAACGAAGCAGTTCTCTCAGCGGATGCGGAGTGCCTGATGGCAGAAGTTTGGATATCCCCAATTGGTTCATGATTGACCAAGAATGCTACTCCCGACTTACTGGTGAAGTCCGGCTGATGCCCGAAAATTTTCTTTGAATGCCCGATGTCATGATCAACTTGTTGACCTGATGAGTCCCGAGGAATCTTGATGCCTGACGGCATGATCGACCGTGTATTACCGGTTACCGTGTGACCAATGCTCCAGCTCGTTGCCGCGCAGCTATTATTTTAGTTTTCGAAGATTTGTTCCCGTCAGAGTACCGTGTACTTGTGCAGTTGGCAAATTTTCTGGTTTGTTGGTATTCAACCGCCTTTTACCTTGATTGGCTGAGAGACGGTCGCTCCTTACCCAGTCAGGTTCAAGCCGTTTGAATAGGGGCAGCTGTTGCACCCCAAAATTTGACCAACATTTATTTACCTAGCTTGTGGTCACTAGCATTATCATCTGCATTTCATTGATATGTGTGCAGTAGATCAAAAGGTATGATTACCAATCAAGAGCTATACAGGACTTTGAAGATATCCAAGAAGGTTATTCAAGTGTTCAAAGGTTGATATCTTTGTCAGAGAAGTTAAGTGATCCTCAGAGAGATTGGTTGAAACCAAGGTTGTGTGCCTCCTAACTTGAGAGTTGTGGGAGCTCCTCAGATGATTCTGAAGCTATGAGGATGGACTTTAAGCTTTGAGAGAGCTTATGAGATGTCTTGAAAGCCATCATGAGGCCTAGAGAGGTCATTGTACAAGAATAGAAGACTCAGCCATGAATGGTGCAATTAGGGTTTGACTGGGTCAACCCTAGGTCAACTGATGATTTGGAGAGGGTTGAGACCTAATACAAGAGCCATGTGATCATGGATTGATGCATTGAGATTCTATAAGGATGATTCCTAGACCAACTCATCATGATTGAGGAGTTTGAGAAGTTTCAAGCTAGGGTTTCTAAGGCTTGACAGTGTAAAATCCCCTAGTTTGATCCCTATCTTCAAGGCAGTTTACCTCAAGATGTGATTGTCATATCATCTTACCCCTAACATGAATGTTGTAGAGCTTGATATTAGCTTTAATTTGAGTACTAGAAGTCCTTGATAGGATTTGTAGAGCTCAAGTTATGACTTTGACAAGTTACAGGTCATTTGAGGTATGTGAATCTGGGGCCTTGAAAGTCACCCAACTTGCCTCCAACTTTTGCCCAAGAAGGATGATTCCTATGAACTTTTGGTCAACATGAATGTTGTTCCTCATCTTCTTAGCTTTCTAGAGAGTACTAGAAGTCCTTTATAGGATTTTTATAACTCAAGTTATGGCTTTGACAAGTCAAGGGCATTTTGGTCATTTGGAGGTTATAGGTCACTTCAAGCATAAGGCCATAACTCCTATTTCCAAGCTTCAAATGGAAAAATCTTCAACATCAAACTTGCTTAAAATGATGTTTTAAGGCTAGTAGGGAGGTCATGAGATATTGAAAAGGCTTGTAGAAAAAAGTGATAAAAATGACCTAAAATGGAGGCATAAGTTAAATAAGTCCAAGTTGGAAATTGAAATTTCCAAGTTACACATCCAAACCATGGCATATAATAGGTCATTTTGACTCTAAAAAGAATTTTAGAACTTGCTCAGATGCAAGGTTGGTGAGAGATTAGAGAGAAGAGTGAGATAGCCATTTCAATTGCTTCCATTGCAAGTTGAAATCAAATTCCACTTTCTGCTTCATTTCCATTGCTTCTTTCTATCCAAACACATTCCATTGATCACACTGAGTGAATCCATACCAAATTGAGAGCAAAACCATGGAGAATTGAGGAGATAGATTTTGGATTTTGAAGGTTGCAAGTCACCATCAGGTTTGGAGATTCAGGCTTTCTTGTTCAAATCTTTTGCAAACAGAAGCTTTATCATCATTCAAGGATTGATTCTGAAGAGTTTGAGAGCTTGAATTGGAGGATTACCCTATCTGGTGTTCAAGATTTGACAGGTTAGTAACTTTTCCTCTACACCATAATTTAAGCATGATTAGGTAGAATTGTTAGGTTAGAACGGTTAGAGACAAATAGGAGATGGATTCTGGGAAGTTTGAGATCAATTAGTGAGGTTTCAGTTAGTGACACCATTTTTGTTTTGACCAAGAACACGAGGTATAGTGAGCTATAGCATGAATTTGATATCAAGAATTAACCAGTGTGAAGTGGTGATCATTCTGAGGTAATCAATTTCAAGAATGGTGAACTTTGATTCCTGAGCATATTTGGAGGTTTGGTTCGTGTTTTAGGTTTGAGGAAGTTTCAATGGATTTTGATACCATGGTTAGATTCAGGGTGAAATTCTGGATGGATTAGGGTTTTGAACTTTAGTTTTTCATGGAGAATTGATGAGGTTCGAATTGGAGAGGATGAGCTTGAAGCTCTGAGCTTCCATGGCTGTTCTTCCCTCCAAGCCCTATTCAAATGAAGAAGATAAGTGGTACACCATTGGATCCACAGGTTGACTTTGACTGAAGATGGTGTTACACGGCCAGGATTCGTTTGAGTTTGTGAAAGAAGCTCTAAAGAGCTTAAACGAAACGTTTCATTAAACTTGGGGTTTTGGGCTTAAGTGGATTGCTTGATATTCGCACCCCAAGTCATGGCCCATTGAGATTTTTAACTGATTTTTGTTACTAACTGCACCGTTCATTTTTCTTTTTCTTTGTGATTTTTAATTGATTTTCTGATGAAAATTGGGCCTAGCGCGCTTTACTAATTGTACCCCCATTTTAAGCCCATATGGATATTGTACTGAATATAATTGCTATCTGCACCAAGGTTTTATCATTTTAATTTCTTTTTCTCCATTTTATTTTAACCTTTGAAAAATCATATTAAATAGAAAAATGATGATTTTTGCATGGGGATTTTTTCTCCTATTTTATGTTAATGTCTAGAAAATTATAAAATCAAAATATTTGCATTTCATGCATTTTTAATATTTTTTGTGTATTTTCTCTTTTAATAGCTTTTTAATTCTTTTATGTTGATGCATGGATTCGTAGAATTTTGTTTAGCTAGTTCCCTTTGAATTTTTAGGCCATTCTTTTTAGGATAGTTAGATTAGGACTTTAGCTCCCATATGGATTTATTCCATAATTTTGTGATTAATTTTTGATTAGTTTTGCTTAGATGATTTTAGGTTGTGTAGATTTAGGTTAATCCTTAACATAGGTCCACAATAACACTAGAATTTTGGGTTTCCAGGACAAGATAGACATTGGGACATATAGGGTATTAAGGGTAGGTATATAGGATCCCCTAGAAATTGTATTAGATTTTAATATAATAGTGTACTAATTTTAAATGATTTTTGTAGTTGATTGTTGTTTGTGTTGCCCTTGTGGGCTTGATTTTTGTTTGCTTTGCTTTGTGGGCTTGGTGAGCTTGGTTTTGCTTTGAGGAGCATGGAGGAGCATAGTAGAAGACTTGAAGATTGAAGAAGGAGCTTGAGAGCTTGAAGACTTGTTTATTTTGTTGTTGTTTTAGGGTTAGGAACTAAGTAGAGCTTAGACCTAGCTAATTTCCTTCTTAAACATGGATGGTATCTTTCACCTCCATTCTTCCCCATGATTCAAAGTCCTTCCATGGTATTCACCTCCCTCCTTTGGAGGGATAAGTGATGGTACCTAGGAAGTAGAACTTTTGAGGGCACCATTCCTTTGATGTTAAACCCTTGCAGGCCACCTTTGGTGGTCAATAAGCAGTTTAATATCCTAGCTTATCCAGTTAAGTGATTTCCTCTGGTTTGAGTATCTTGAGAGATGTTGAGCTTGAGTGTGAAGATGAAGACCTCCTTGAAGAGGGTGGAAGAGGATGATTCCTTGAGCATTGCCATTGTAGCTGAAGTTTGAAGTGCAAAGAGAACAAGTTGATACTTGAAGACTGAATGAAGAGCTGAGGCTTGAGAAGAAGACTAAAGGATGAAGTTGACACTTCTAAGTGATTGAAGATTACCCTGAGAAGCTGAAGCTTGTAGGGAGAGAAGACCAAGTTGAGACTGGTAAAGCAAAGAGAGCTGAAGCTTGAAGACTAAGTTGATACTTATGAAGAGGATTCAATTGAGATTGACTGAAGAGCTGAAGCTTGAAGAACAAAGGATAAGTTGATACTTACTTTGATGCTTGGAGATTTTGAAGAAATCAAGTTGATACTTGTGGTTAAGAGTGAAGCCTGAAGGTGGAACTGATTAAGGAGCTGAAGCTTAGAGAAGGAGGATAAGTTGAAACTTATGTGGAAGGGTTGAAACCTGGAGAAGCAAATTGATATTTGTCAAGAGTGATGGAAGTCTGAAGACTGAGTTGCTGTTAGAAGAGCTGAAGCTTGGAGTTGAGAGAGTTGTTGATCTGCTTTCTTGGTTGTTTTTCTGTATTGATGTGCCTTGTTTGACTTGCTTGATGCATTAGAATAAGTCCATATCTAGACTAGGTAGAATCTAGGAGCATGATTGCACTAGAGGTTGAGTTGCTCCCTCTGCTTGTATTGTTACTGTGTGGCTTTGCTTGCGGGTATTCGGTAGAGCTCTGCTCCCTTGCCCGTGTGGTTTATGTTTGCTTGATAGCATGATTTTATTTCTTCTGTATGATTGCAGTTTACTGTATTTTGCTTGATAGCATGTTTTATTTCTTCAGTCTGATTACTGTTATTCATTCTGGCTTGAGGTTGAGATGAGCTTGTGGAGGCCAATGCCCCACACACATTTCCTCCCTCACTTGCATTGCATGCATTTTACTGTCGTTTACTATTTACTGTTTAAGCTGATGCTTTATCTGTTCCTGTGTATCATTGACATGATCCCTTAGGACTCTCATTTCCTTTGATAAGGAAGTGATGATAGAACTTTAGTTTGAAACCTATGCATGATAACTTCTAGGAGTTCCCTGTTTCAAACCTCAACCATAGGATGAATCCTTGGCATGACAACAGTAGGACTTGATAGTCTCCCCTTAGTTGAGCCTTCCTCTTCTCATCTCAAAACAGTTTAAGATACAGTAATCATGACTGATTTCTTTCGTATGTTACGAGCCTTAATCTATCTGAGAAAGGATTGTTGGAGAGCTTCTTTTCAACAGTCTGGATGTTTAGTATGGTACTCTTTGGGTGACATGCGACGTATTCGCTCTCAGGTCATAGTCTTTAGTGCGATTGAAATTGCAAACACAATAAAAAACACTTCTTTCGTAAAAGACAGAAAACAAACTTCAAACCTTTTTGCCCCGTGGGCCCATAATCAAAGGAAGCTTTTCTAAAGAAAAGAGTGTCGTTAAACTTCAGCGCCAACGCAAACAGGCTTTGTCCCTAACTGCTGGAACTGTTGTTTAACCATACTCGATAAAACAGATGAATCTGAATCCCCGTAACGCGTAGTGTCCCGAACTACGTAAGCTCTGATCTCTCATACCTGTTGAGAGTACGTAGGCACAATACTGATGTATTGGCGAGCTACCTTCCCCATAACCCGTCGTAGGTCGAACTACGTTGACTCTGATTTCTCATTCTCTGATGAGAATACGTAGGCATAAAGCGCGACGCTTTGCCGAGTCATTTTTCTTTTCTGTTTAAGCCATCCTTGATAGGTAGATAGATAAACCAACTCGTCCAGTAAACACAACAGGCGTGGATCCCGTCGAGTACGACGGACGTGAGGGGTGCTAATACCTTTCCCTTGTGTAACCGACTCCCGAACCCAGACAATGGTTGCGACGACCTTGTCTTACCCTTTTTCGTCAGGTTTTTCCGATCGTTTCCTTTCCCGTTATGAGGGATAAATAACGAAAGGTGGCGACTCTTCTGTTTTGCCGGCACCTTATTTTCGCGTAAGCGACAGCTGGCGACTCTGCTGGGGATCGAACCCAGAATCTCTGGTACTCCGGTTCCCTATGCGAGTCATTCCTAGCGCTTGTATGATTACTTGTTGGGTCGTGTTTATTTATCGCATTTTTATTTCCCGCATTTTATTTTCAGTATGATATGATTATCTGTGCTGTTGTGGGAAGGGTCATTCTGATGAGTGAGAAGCCAGACCCAGGCTTGAGTGAACATAGCATTAGTTGTGGAAATTAGTGGGCGCGTGCTTGCTTTGAAGGCACTAGTGTCTCATGAAATCCACGCTCAGACGAGGTTCTCCCGGTTGGCTTCTCTTTCAACCCTTTGGGTTGAGACGGTTGCTGGTTTGGTGGATTGTTGACTCTGGGGACCGATCATTTGTGATTCAGCCGAGTGAGGCCGCTTCATGAGCTGGTGATGCCACACCTTCTGGGTATCGTATCACCCCTCTTGAATGTCTGTGACGCCAATGAACGCATAGGATGCCGAACTTGAGTCAGTTTAGGTCCATACCTGTAAGCAGGGTTGGGATTATTGCAGGAAACTTTGACCTTCAGACCACCTGGTTTTCTTGATAGTGGATCAGTTTTGTTGGGATCTGAGGTTCTCATCTGCAGATATATGGCTGTTCTTGATAGAGCAGGTTTTGATCAGAGGATCTTATCTGCAGATATATGGCTGTTCTTGATAGAACAGGTTGGGATCTGAGGATCTTACCATCAGATGAGTATTTGTTCTTGACAGAGCAGATTTATGATTGGGGTCTGAAGATCTCATCAGCAGATGTATGTTTGTTCTTGATAGAACAGAGTTTTATTATCAGATGTTTGTTCTTGATAGAGTAGAGTTTTGGTCCTGAATCAGAGGTCTTTATTATCAGACGTTTGTTCTTGACAGAGCAGAATTATGATCTTGTGTATATGGCCCTATCAGATGGTTGTTCTTGACATAGCAGATTCGTGGTCTGATACCAGGGTTTTCTTCTTATCAGATATAGTGGTCGTTCTTGATAGAGCAGGATTATAGTTTTGTTGATACAGAATCTCCACATCACAATTGCCTTGATCTCCCGCTGCATGATTGCATTTTGCATTAGTTTGCATACTCATTTGCATTTCATTAACGTGTGTCTGTGTTGTAGGTACCGTTTTCCCCGATCCAGGATCTCTTGCCTCCTATTGTATTATTATGGGTTCTCTGAGGAAGATTGTGGCTTACAAGTTCCCTGCCCCTGATGTGGTTAAGCTGACTGGTTTGATAGCTTTAGCAGATGATTCTGTGAGGGATGAGTTCAGAAAATCTTACGGCAAGTTGCTCAGTTTGGTTCGTAAACCTTCTGCATTCGAGTTGAATGGGTTGCACGCTCTGCTGCAGTTCAACGACCCTCCGTTGAGATGTTTCACTTTCCAGGATTTTGTTCTCGCACCCACGCTAGAGGAATATGCTGATTTGCTAGGTGTGCCTATCAAGAGGCAGACGCCTTTTGTTCATATGGATGTTGAGCCTGATCTGGCTGGTTTAGCTCCTTCACTTCATCTGGATGCCTCCGAGTTGGTATTGACTAGTTGGAACAAGGTTCCTGGTTTCTCCTTGCAGTTTTTAGTGGGTAAGGCTCAGCAATGCGCCAAGGACGGATGTTGGGTTGCGTTCAACGCCATTCTCGCGCTGTGCATATATGGCATCATTTTGTTCCCTAATATGCCCGATTTTGTAGACTTCGACGCATTTCATATCTTTGCTTCAGGGAATCCAGTCCCTACCTTGATAGGAGATGTCTACCATTCTATCCACTACAAAAACGAGAACAGGAGGGGCAAGAATGTCTCATGCTGTGTACCCTTGCTTTATAAATGGCTTGATAGTCATTTACCCAAGAGGGGTCCTTTTGTTTCGTCTGCAGCCACAACTGAGTGGTCCGAGCGTCTGATGAGCTTATCTGCAGAGGATATTGACTGGTTTGACAGAGATAGGTTGGGTACCGAGATTATCTTCAGCTGCAGCGGGTTTCCAAACGTGCCTTTGATAGGCAGGAAAGGCTGTATAAACTACAATCCATCATTGTTGGTCCAACAGTTCGCGTATGCTTTGAGAGCTCCGCCGAAGGATGAAGAGGTACAAGAATCTCTATACCTCACTGGTCTTCTGGAAGGAGATTTGTTGTCCAAGCTTCAGCGCGCCTGGAATGGTATCAGCAAGCGAGGAAAGCCATTGCTGGGAAGAAGCAATAATCAAGCATACCCTCCGTACTTGACTTGGATCAGAGCCAGGGCAGATGCTATAGGGATGCCGTTTCCTCATGCCAAGCCAGAAAGCCCCCCCATGATTGAAGAGCCTACTATTGTGCCCATTCAGCAGCATAATCAGGTGTTGGCTGAGCGAGATGAATTGAAGCGGGCAAATGAGGAACTGGAGAAAGAATTGGCTCAACTCCACAGCGAGAGGAAAGAAGCCGTTCATTCTTTCAAAAGGCAGACAGAGCTGGTGAACCGGCTGGGGACAGACCTGACTAAGCAAATAGCCGAGCGTGAGCGCATGGGTCAAGACTTCAAAGCTGTCAACGACGTACTGGCTACGAAGAAGCAGCACTTGGAAGAAGCGTATCAGAGGATATCCAAGTTCAACCAGCACTGGAAGGCTTCCCTAGCCACCAGAAAATAGCGGGAGGATAAGCTGATGCTACAGATCTCCAAGCTGGAAGCCCAGGTGAAGGATAGTGAGAAGAGGTTTGATGAAGAAACCGCTCGCAGATACGCCGCCGAAGGCTAGCTTAACAGGGCTCTCGCCAACTTGAAGGAGCGCGAACTGACGTTTGAGTCCAAGAAACGGAAGTTAGAAGATTTCTTCGGCGAAGGAGCATGGGAAGGTTCGGTCGAAGGTCTTCAGTACACTGTTGTGCAGAGGGAACTACTCGTCGAGGGGTTACTCACTCTGCCTGATCATCCAGAAACAAAGGAGTTGTTAGAAGAGTATCGCGCCCGTGGCCGTACCTGACTATTTGTATTCCTGTTGTTTTGATCATTGTTGTATGCTGACCATCACCAGGCTTGTTGGCTGAGGTCACGCTATTGATTCATCTTGTACTCGCTGATGTTGGGTATTGCCTTGATGGGCTTTCTTTATATACGAGATTGTTATTTCCATAATTGGACTCGGACTTCTTATTATTATTATCAGCACTGGCATTCAGGCACTAGGATCGGAGGAGATCTCCCCAACGCACAGACACACGTTTACATTTGCATGAAGCATTTGCATAACGAGCATGTTGTTGTTTTTCCTAACCCTTTTGTGTTGACAGGTTGTCGCAGGTTGTTTCCGGTGGTTCCAGGATTGATCAGAGACCTATTCACCGCTATCTGACTAGAGCTAATCAGACCAGGATCATGGAGCAAGTGCAAACTGATGTTCAGGAACTCCGCGAAAGGATGGACCGCTTCATGGAGCTCATGCAGGCAGTCACCAATGGCCAGGATCAGCTCAGAACTTTGGTTCAGCCTTTGATTTCCAGGGTTGATAGCAATGGCATACTCCATGGTGGGACTGTGCCTACTCCTCCACCAGTTGAAACTCCACAGAATGGTGTCCCCGTGACCGGGGGCAACGGCAGTGCCAACGGCAATGTGATGACCAACATCAGACTCAATACGACGGGCGTCGGTAATGGAAGTCTGGGAGCTAATGTCAATGTCGGGCTGGGCAACGGCAATGCAGGCGTTGGGAATCTATTTGGACCTCATCCATGGCTAGAGGATCGTCAGGATGATGTGTTCTCTCAGAGAGGTGCAGAAGGGGAGCTGAATGCTGAAGCACGGCTTAAATTCAAGGCACTTGAAGATAAGATGAGAGATATCGAGAATCAGAATACTTTGGGCGTTGATATGTCCAAGTTGGGACTAATTGCTGATTTCAAGGTGCCTCCCAAGTTCAAGGTACCTGACTTTGAAAAGTATAAGGGCACTACTTGCCCTCGTGTCCACCTGAGATCGTACTACAGAAAAATGTCTGCTCATTCTGAGGACGAGAAGTTGCTGATGCACTTCTTTCAAGACAGCCTTTCCGGGTCATCCCTCGAGTGGTACATGAGTCTGGAGCCTACTAGTGTGCGCACATGGAAGGACCTTGCTGAAGCATTTGTGCACCACTACCAATACAATAGCGACTTGGCCCCGAACCGAGTCCAGCTGCAGAATATGTCGCAAAGGAACAATGAAGGGTTTAAGGAGTACGCCCAGCGGTGGCGTGAGTTGGCAGCCCGGGTTCAGCCGCCGATGGTTGAACGCGAGCTCGTGCAGATGTTTGTAGCCACCCTCCCAAGGGTTTACTATGAGAAGTTAGTCAGCGGTATGTCTGGGACGTTCTCAGATCTTATCACGGGTGAGCACGTCGAAAATGGGATCAAGATCGGGAAAATTCAAGGTGAGTCATCCTCAGCTGGGGGAGGCGGAAAGAAATCTTATGCTGGCAAAAGACGGGAAGGAGAAGCGAGCGCTGTGACCAACGCTCGAAGAAAGGGTAAAGGTCCTCACCAGCAGGTGGCCAGTATAACTATCCCGGCAGCTCCACAGCAGCAGCAGCAGCAATCGAGTCAACAGGGATACAGAAAGTACCAGAATCGGGCACCTTTGGCGAACCGTCACTTCGAGACATCGCCCATGTCGTACGCGCAACTGTTACAGACTTTGCTTCAGCTACAGTTGATCCAGAAGAGGATGCTAGCTCCCTTGACAGGGGCACCTCCGCCAGGGTACGACGCGAATGCCACTTGTGAGTTCCACTCAGGGGCACCAAGCCACACAATAGAGAACTGCAAAGCCTTCAAGCATAAGGTGCAAGACATGGTGGATGCCAAGATCATGAACTTCTCCAATAATGTGCCCAATGTTACGAAGAATCCTATGCCGAATCATAGGGGAGGCGGAGTGAACGCCATTATCGAAGACGAGAGTGCAGATTTGTTGACTGACGTCAGAGATCTGAAGACGCCGCTTAGCTTTGTTAAAGCTAAGTTGCTGAAGAGAGGGTTCTTTCCAGGTTGCGGAGAGCTATGTATGGACTGTGCCATACGTTCTGATGGATGTGAGCAGTTGGTAGAAGGAATTCAAAGTCTGATGACTGAGGGGATTCTGCAGTTTAGCCGGAGGGCTGAAAGGGGATCAAGAGAGGTAGTGCTGAAGCAAGCCGATGAGGTCGCCACCATCACCATCCCTCGCCGGACGATAACTATTTCGGAACCCAGGCCGCCCACAATTACAATCACCAAAGCTGGGTCGATGCCCTTCGAGAGCACTAACGTCGTCCCGTGGCATTATGGGGCTGAAGTCTACTGCAACGGACAGAAGTTGGAGCTAGAACCGTATGGGTCGACTGTGGAGAACCTTGCGGGAATCAGTGGTATCACTCGCAGCGGAAGAGTGTTTGCACCACCAGAGGTCGTGGCGGATAAAGTGGTCAGAGTTGATGCAACCGATAAGGGTAAAAGTAAAGTCGTTGAAGAGGTCCCGTGTGGGGCAGAAAAATACTTGCTTGTTAAAGATGCCGAGGAGTTTATGCGGTTGATTAAAAAGAGTGACTACAAGATTGTGGATCATCTCCATCAGACGCCATCGAAGATTTCCATCCTGAACTTGTTGCTGTGTTCTGAAGCACACCGCAATGCGCTACTGAAGGTGTTGAACGCCGCATATGTACCGCAAGAAATATCGATAAATCAGCTAGAAGAGGTCGTAGCCCATGTGAATGCCGGAAATGGGCTAGGTTTCACTGACCTGGAGCTGACACCGAAAGGGAGGAATCACAATAGCGCCCTGCACATCTCGATAGAGTGTAGGGGCACGATTATGTCGCACGTGTTGGTGGACACGGGTTTGTCGCTCAATGTTCTTCCGAAGAAGGCATTAATGAAGTTGGATACTCGTGGAGTGATTTGCACACCCAGTGATCTGGTTGTGAAGGCGTTCGATGGAACTAAACGCCATGTTTTCGGGGAGGTGACCCTGCCAATCCAAGTTGGTCCAGAAACGTTCGACGCAGTCTTTTATATTATGGACATCATGCCTGCCTACAATTGTCTCTTGGGCCGGCCATGGATCCATGCTGCTGGTGCCGTAACCTCCACGTTGCACCAGAAACTCAAATATGCTATCGGAGGTAACATCATAACCGTGTGTGGCGAGGAAGACATAATGGTGAGCCATTTGTCGTCCTTCAAGTATGTGGAGATGGATGGTGAAATCCATGAGACTCTATGCCAAGCGTTCGAAGCTGTCAAAGTGAAGGACGTAGCTCCTGTGGTCACTGAAAAGCCAGAGATGACTCTCTCCTCATTCAAAGAAGCTCGGGCAGTTGTCCAAGCCGGATCTACCCCAGGCTGGGGGCGAATTTTGGAGATACCTAACAAGCAAGATAAGTTTGGGTTGGGATATTCTCCTGGAGCTGAAGCTTCTTCTTCTTCTAGCGGTGCGTCTCGAGGTAAAGGGCCGATCCAGTTTACCAGTGGCGGAATGATTTTCGAAAGCATCAACGCGGTGTCTGAAGACAGCGGAGATAGCGACTCTGACCTCGACTCTTGGATCCAGCCAAGCAAGCCAGGCGGGAGCCTCAACAATTGGTCCGTCAAGGATATCATCCAGATGACAAGCGAAGAGTAATGATTTACTTTTTTCCAATCATTGTACAACCCTATGTCCTACCCGGGGCATAGTGGTTTTATTGTTAGGGCCTTGTTGGATTATGTACATGCACTTCGTTAATAAATCAAAGGCGTTTTTCTTCGTATTCAAATATTGTGATCTCTGTTATTCCCGTTTTATATTTGTTTTGAAAAACAATAAAATGGCAATGGGGTTTGTGCTAACCCGCATATCCTTGTTTTAAGCTTAACCCTTGTTATTGCAGGATCCACATAACAGATGACATCGACTCTGGACCTTCTACGGCTCACTTCGACTTCGATTGCCCGATCTATCAAGCCGAAGAAGAGATTGATGAAGACGAAGACCTTCCTGAAGAGTTGGCCCGCTTGTTGAAACAAGAGGAGAAAGTTATTCTGCCTCATGAAGAGGAGATCGAGATCGTGAATCTGGGTTCTGAAGAACTCGTCAGAAACGTCAGGATAGGGGCCGCATTGCAGAGTGATGTCAAGCGGAGATTGGTCGAAATGCTGAGAGAGTATAGCGATGTCTTTGCTTGGTCATACGATGATATGCCCGGACTTGACACAGACATCGTGGTCCACCACTTGCCGCTGCGAGAAGATTGCCCTCCCGTTAAGCAGAAGCTTAGGAGGACGAGACCAGATATGGCCGTTAAGATCAAAGAAGAAGTGCAGAAACAGCTTGATGCTGGCTTCTTAGCGGTCACTACTTACCCTCCGTGGGTCGCCAACATAGTGCCTGTACCGAAGAAGGACAGTAAGGTGCGCATGTGCGTCGATTATCGGGATTCGAATAGGGCAAGCCCTAAAGATGATTTCCCGCTGCCTCATATCGATGTGTTGGTTGACAACACAGCCCAGTTCTCCGTGTTTTCGTTCATGGATGGATTCTCCGGTTACAATCAGATCAAGATGGCGCCGGAGGACATGGAGAAAACGACGTTTATTACTCCTTGGGGAACATTTTGCTATAAGGTAATGCCTTTTGGTCTGAAGAACGCAGGGGCCACTTACCAACGAGCTATGGTAACTTTGTTTCATGACATGATTCATCATGAGATTGAAGTCTATGTTGATGACATGATTGCGAAGTCCCAAACGGAGGAGGGGCATCTGGTCAATTTGCTGAAGCTTTTTGAGAGGCTTAGGAAGTTCAGGCTGAGGCTAAATCCTAACAAGTGTACTTTCAGAGTACGGTCCAGAAAGTTACTGGGGTTTATCGTGAGTGAAAGAGGCATCGAGGTTGATCCTGCGAAAATTAAAGCGATACAAGAAATGCCAGTGCCAAAAACAGAAAAGGAAGTTCGTGGTTTCTTGGGCCGAATAAACTACATTGCAAGGTTTATCTCTCAGCTCACAGCCACGTGTGAACCGATGTTCAAGCTTTTAAAGAAAGATCAGGAGATTATCTGGAATGAGAATTGCCAGAAGGCATTCGACAAGATAAAGCAGTATCTTCAGGAACCTCCAATCTTGATACCCCCAGTGGCTGGACGGCCATTAATCATGTACTTGACAATTCTTGAGAATAGTATGGGGTGTGTTCTCGGTCAGCACGACGAGACGGGCAGAAAGGAGCATGCCATTTACTACTTGAGTAAAAAGTTCACTGACTGTGAATCTCGTTACTCGATGCTAGAGAAGACGTGTTGTGCACTAGCTTGGGCTGCCAAACATTTACGATAGTAAATGCTCAATCACACCACCATGCTAATTTCGAAGATGGATCCGATCAAGTACGTCTTCGAGAAGCAGGCTCTTTCGGGAAGGATTGCCAGATGGCAAATGGTGTTGACGGAATATGATATTCAATACGTTTCCCAGAAGGCCATTAAGGGCAGCGTATTGTCCGATTACCTTGCCGAACAGCCGATCAAGGATTACCAGCCGATGAAATTTGAATTCCCTGATGAGGATATCATGTTTCTCAAAGTGAAGGATTGCGATGAGTCGTTGCCCGACGAGGGGCCAGATAGGAAATCCCAGTGGAAATTGATATTTGACGGGGCGGTTAATTCCTATGGAAGTGGTATCGGGGCGATCATCACGACTCCCCACAGATCCCACATCCCGTTCACTGCGAGACTGACGTTTCCTGTCACCAATAACGAGGCGGAGTACGAAGCATGCATCATGGGTCTAGAAGAGGCAATTGATTTGAGAATCAAGAACCTAGACGTATATGGTGATTCGGCGCTTGTGATCAACCAGATTAAAGGGGAGTGGGAGACTCGTCAATCGAATTTGGTGCTGTACATGAACTATGCCAGAAGGCTACTTCCGTTCTTTGATCGAGTGGAACTCCATCATGTACCCAGGGCGGAAAATCAGATGGCTGATGCCTTAGCCACGTTGGCTTCGATGTATAAAGTTAATTTTTGGAATGAGGCTCCAAGAATTGTCCTTTCTCGTCTTGATAGACCTGCATTCGTCTTTGCAATCGAGGAAGCCGCCGACGGCAAGCCATGGTTCCATGACATCCAGACTTTCCTTATGACTAAGGAGTATCCTGCGGGTGCGTCAACCCGGGATAAGAAGACTCTGAGGAGGCTGTCTGGAAATTTTTATCTCAACCCTGATGGAGTTTTGTATAAAAGAAACCACGATCTCGTGCTACTCAGATGTGTAGATGAGAAAGAGGTGAGTATGCTCATGGAAGAAGTCCATGAAGGCGCATTTGGTACGCACGCCGGCGGGCATGCTATGACGAGAAAGATCCTGAGAGTAGGATACTACTGGCTGACGATGGAATCGGATTGCTTTAAATTCGCGAAGAGATGTCATAAATGCCAGATTTATGCTGATAAAGTTCATGTGCTGCCGTGCCCGTTAAATGTCATGTCCTCCCCGTGGCCGTTCTCCATGTGGGGCATCGACATGATAGGCAAGATCGAGCCCACTGCGTCTAACGGTCATCGCTTCATTCTAGTAGCTATCGACTACTTCACCAAGTGGGTGGAGGCAGCCTCATATGCTAACGTGACCAAGCAGGTGGTGGCTAAATTCATAAAGAGGGACATCATCTGTCGTTACGGAATTCCCGAGCGGATCATTACTGATAATGGTTCGAATCTAAATAACAAGATGATGAAGGAGCTGTGCCAGAGTTTCAAGATTGAACACCACAACTCATCTCCTTACCGGCCAAAGATGAATGGCGCCGTTGAAGCAGCCAATAAGAACATAAAGAAGATTGTTTAGAAGATGGTTGTGACCTACAAAGATTGGCACGAGATGTTGCCATTTGCATTGCACGGTTATCGTACGACGGTACGTACGTCAACCGGGGCAACTCCTTTCTCCTTGGTGTACGGTATGGAAGTTGTCCTACCGTTAGAAGTGGAGATCCCTTCTTTGCGAGTTTTGGTTGATGTGAAACTCGACGAGGCAGAATGGATTACGAACCGACTGAACTAACTCAGCCTGATGGACGAGAAGAGGTTAGCATCGATTGCGTATGGTCGTTTATACCAAAGCCGAATGAAGAAAGCTTATGATAAGAAGGTGCGTCCTAGAAGCTTTCAGACGGGTGATCTCGTCCTGAAGAAGATTCTTCCTCCACACTCCGATCACCGGGGCAAGTGGACTCCGAATTACGAAGGTCCGTACATCGTCAGCAAGGTCTTCTCGGGAGGAGCTTTGTTGTTATCCATGATGGATGGTGAAGATTTTGCATCCCCGGTGAACACGGACGCAGTTAAAAAATACTTTGCTTGAAAGCGACCCGCTGGACAGTAAAAAGAGAGTCCAGGCAAAAATGGGGCATCCCGGCGAACCATAAAAAAAGAAAAAGGTTCGGGCAAAAATTAGGGATATAAATTGAAAAAATGTACACCCGCAAAGTCGAAAACCCGGATGGGCGACTTTGGCAAAAAAGGGTATCCCGGTGAACTGAAAACCCGTAAAGGGTGGTTCACGCAAAAGTTAGGGATTTGAAAAAGCAAATGACTGCGTTGCGCGTGTGGACTGTATTTGTTTAGTGGTTTGGAAGACCTGAGGGCCGTTTATCTGAATCAATCTCTTCTGAAGCTGAAGCGTCGGAGAAGTATCGAAGTCGAGTGGGTCATAGAGGGATCAACTCATGGTGTTCGTCTACGCCCCGTTGCCGACATTTGTATTTACTGATGTATATTTATGTTTTACTTCTGCGCGGCTTCCTCATTCCAGGGGCCTGCATCCATTGTAAAACATTTTTACCCATTCAGGGGTTCGTTATCAATAAAATGTATACTATTCAGCAATTCTGTTTGTTTGCTTAGCATTTACCTGTTTTGTTTGCGAAAAAGAACGCCGATGTTTTTGATAAAATGCGCATACATAAACTTACTGGCCTAGGCCACTGATTGTTGAAACAATGAATTACTTGAACATTGTCACAAGATGATAACCTTGATAGGTCCCTTTGAGAAGGGTATCTTGTCTGTTTGTTTGTGTTGTTACACGTATAGCATATTCCAGACAGTGCGCCGTGCGTATCCCCAAGTAGGATGATTCCTCCTCCTCCAGCAAGTTCAGTAGCCTCTCCCTGCAGAGTCTGAACCCGAGATCGTGAGCATTGATATGTCTCCCCAGGCAGAGAAGATTATCTCCCCAATCAGATGCATCCTGAAGGAACGTCATCTCCTTAGCTAAGTCATCCACTGAAGTGTGCAGCAACTAATTGTTCAAGACTGAAGTCTCCAGCGGAATTGAGATTCCCCACAGAGTCGTACTCTCCCCCGAAGCCGGATGATTCCTTCTTCCCCAGCGGAATTGAATTCCCCACAGAGTTGTACTCTCCCCCGAAGCTGGATGATTCCTTCTTCCCCAGCGGAATTGAAATTCCCCACAGAGTCGTACTCTCCCCAGCAAGCAGAATGATTTCTTCTTCCTCAGCCGAGTCTGCAGATCCCCAAGAGAGCCGAGTCCTTGGAAGCCGTTCGGGCCATGATTGGTTTTCCCCAGTGGAGTGTTGAATAGCTGATGCCACATTTCCCCACCAGAGTCGTTATCTCCAGGGAAGTAGCCGTGAAGGCCGTACAGTTTATCTCCGCGATTGACATCGCTTTCCCTCAGCAGGTCCAGGTTCTCGTAGAGCTTCGTTCCCCCGCAGCAGTCAACTGAAGTTGTGTCCCCTGCAGAGTCCAATTGAGATTGGTGTGACCTTTTTCTCCTCAGCAGGATGATTCTTCCCCCTAGCTGAGTGGTTCTTTCTCCTTGACAGGAGGATTCTCCCTTCAGCATTTATTTTGCTGACGGGACCGCATCATTTTGGATGACTGCATAGCATTTATCATGAACGCATAGCATTTCCACCGTGTGGAGCATTGCGCCATTGCTGAAGCATATGCATAATAAGCATGATCTAGGTTGTTACCGTTCTTGTTTTGCAGGTGTTCCGCTGCATAATTGATTGCTCAAGATGATTCTTGAATTCTCCCCAACGAAGTCTTCTTGCTCAAGATGATTCTTGAATTCCCCAGCGAGATCGTTTGCTTAAGATGATTCTTAAGATCCCCAGTGCAGTCGCCAGAGTTGGTTGCTAAAGTTGATACTTAGAGTCCCCGACAGAGTGTTTGCTCAGGATAACTCCTGAAATCTCCAGCATAGTTATCGGTTCAAGATGATTCTTGAAGTCCCCGACGGAGTTTTTTTTCCAAGATGATTCTTGAAGTCCTCAGCAGAGTTGGTTCATCCAGAATGATTTCTGGATCCCCGAAGCAGAGTTACTTGATAGTTCTCCAGAATCCTCAGCGGAGGTGCGTCATCCCCAGCAGGTTTCTGAACAACGAAGTTGAAACTTCCCTCGAAGACTTCATGATTGAAGTCCGACCGTGTTAACGAAGCAGTTCTCTCAGCGGATGCGGAGTGCCTGATGGCAGAAGTTTGGATATCCCCAATTGGTTCATGATTGACCAAGAATTCTACTCCCGACTTACTGATGAAGTCCGGCTGATGCCCGAAAATTTTCTTTGAATGCCCGATGGCATGATCAACTTGTTGACCTGATGAGTCCCGAGGAATCTTGATGCCTGACGGCATGATCGACCGTGTATTACCGGTTACCGTGTGACCAATGCTCCAGCTCGTTGCCGTGCAGCTATTATTTCAGTTTTCGAAGATTTGTTCCCGTCAGAGTACCGTGTACTTGTGCAGTTGGCAAATTTTTGGGTTTGTTGGTATTCAACCGCCTTTTACCTTGATTGGCTGAGAGCCGTTCGTTCCTCACCCAGTCAGGTTCAAGCCGTTTGAATAGGGGCAGCTGTTGCACCCCAAAATTTGACCAACATTTATTTACCTAGCTTGTGGTCACTAGCATTATCATCTGCATTTCATTGATATGTGTGCAGTAGATCAAGAGGTATGATTACCAATCAAGAGCTATACAGGACTTTGAAGATAGCCAAGAAGGTTATTCAAGTGTTCAAAGGTTGATATCTTTGTCAGAGAAGTTAAGTGATCCTCAGAGAGATTGGTTGAAACCAAGGTTGTGTGCCTCCTAACTTGAGAGTTGTGGGAGCTCCTCAGATGATTCTGAAGCTATGAGGATGGACTTGAAGCTTTGAGAGAGCTTATGAGATGTCTTGAAAGCCATCATGAGGCCTAGAGAGTTCATTGTACAAGAATAGAAGACTCAGCCATGAATGGTGCAATTAGGGTTTGGCTGGGTCAACCCTAGGTCAACTGATGATTTGGAGAGGGTTGAGACCTAATACAAGAGCCATGTGATCATGGATTGATGCATTGAGATTCTATAAGGATGATTCCAAGACCAACTCATCATGATTGAGGAGTTTGAGAAGTTTCAAGCTAGGGTTTCTAAGGCTTGACAGTGTAAAATCCCCTAGTTTGATCCCTATCTTCAAGGCAGTTTACCTCAAGATGTGATTGTCATATCATCTTACCCCTAACATGAATGTTGTATAGCTTGATATTAGCTTTAATTTGAGTACTAGAAGTCCTTGATAGGATTTGTAGAGCTCAAGTTATGACTTTGACAAGTTACAGGTCATTTGAGGTATGTGAATCTGGGGCCTTGAAAGTCACCCAACTTGCCTCCAACTTTTGCCCAAGAAGGATGATTCCTATGAACTTTTGGTCAACATGAATGTTGTTCCTCATCTTCTTAGCTTTCTAGAGAGTACTAGAAGTCCTTTATAGGATTTTTATAACTCAAGTTATGGCTTTGACAAGTCAAGGGCATTTTGGTCATTTGGAGGTTATAGGTCACTTCAAGCATAAGGCCATAACTCCTATTTCCAAGCTTCAAATGGAAAAATCTTCAACATCAAACTTGCTTAAAATGATGTTTTAAGGCTAGTAGGGAGGTCATGAGATATTGAAAAGGCTTGTAGAAAAAAGTGATAAAAATGACCTAAAATGGAGGCATAAGTTAAATAAGTCCAAGTTGGAAATTGAAATTTCCAAGTTACACATCCAAACCATGGCATATAATAGGTCATTTTGACTCTAAAAAGAATTTTAGAACTTGCTCAGATGCAAGGTTGGTGAGAGATTAGAGAGAAGAGTGAGATAGCCATTTCAATTGCTTCCATTGCAAGTTGAAATCAAATTCCACTTTCTGCTTCATTTCCATTGCTTCTTTCTATCCAAACACATTCCATTGATCACACTGAGTGAATCCATACCAAATTGAGAGCAAAACCATGGATAATTGAGGAGATAGCTTTTGGATTTTGAAGGTTGCAAGTCACCATCAGGTTTGGAGATTCAGGCTTTCTTGTTCAAATCTTTTGCAAACAGAAGCTTTATCATCATTCAAGGATTGATTCTGAAGAGTTTGAGAGCTTGAAGTGGAGGATTACCCTATCTGGTGTTCAAGATTTGACAGGTTAGTAACTTTTCCTCTACACCATAATTTAAGCATGATTAGGTAGAATTGTTAGGTTAGAACGGTTAGAGACAAATAGGAGATGGATTCTGGGAAGTTTGAGATCAATTAGTGAGGTTTCAGTTAGTGACACCATTTTTGTTTTGACCAAGAACACGAGGTATAGTGAGCTATAGCATGAATTTGATATCAAGAATTAACCAGTGTGAAGTGGTGATCATTCTGAGGTAATCAATTTCAAGAATGGTGAACTTTGATTCCTGAGCATATTTGGAGGTTTGATTCGTGTTTTAGGTTTGAGGAAGTTTCAATGGATTTTGATACCATGGTTAGATTCAGGGTGAAATTCCGGATGGATTAGGGTTTTGAACTTTAGTTTTTCATGGAGAATTGATGAGGTTCGAATTGGAGAGGATGAGCTTGAAGCTCTGAGCTTCCATGGCTGTTCTTCCCTCCAAGCCCTATTCAAATGAAGAAGATAAGTGGTACACCATTGGATCCACAGGTTGACTTTGACTGAAGATGGTGTTACACGGCCAGGATTCGTTTGAGTTTGTGAAAGAAGCTCTAAAGAGCTTAAACGAAACGTTTCATAAAACTTGGGGTTTTGGGCTTAAGTGGATTGCTTGATATTCGCACCCCAAGTCATGGCCCATTGAGATTTTTAACTGATTTTTGTTACTAACTGCACCGTTCATTTTTCTTTTTCTTTGTGATTTTTAATTGATTTTCTGATGAAAATTGGGCCTAGCGCGCTTTACTAATTGTACCCCCATTTTAAGCCCATATGGATATTGTACTGAATATAATTGCTATCTGCACCAAGGTTTTATCATTTTAATTTCTTTTTCTCCATTTTATTTTAACCTTTGAAAAATCATATTATATAGAAAAATGATGATTTTTGCATGGGGATTTTTTCTCCTATTTCATGTTAATGTCTAGAAAATTATAAAATCAAAATATTTGCATTTCATGCATTTTTAATATTTTTTGTGTATTTTCTCTTTTAATAGGTTTTTAATTCTTTTATGTTGATGCATGGATTTGTAGAATTTTGTTTAGCTAGTTCCCTTTGAATTTTTAGGCCATTCTTTTTAGGATAGTTAGATTAGGACTTTAGCTCCCCTATGGATTTATTCCATAATTTTGTGATTAATTTTTGATTAGTTTTGCTTAGATGATTTTAGGTTGTGTAGATTTAGGTTAATCCTTAACATAGGTCCACAATAACTCTAGAATTTTGGGTTTCCAGGACAAGATAGACATTGGGACATATAGGGTATTAAGGGTAGGTATATAGGATCCCCTAGAAATTGTATTAGATTTTAATATAATAGTGTACTATTTTTAAATGATTTTCGTAGTTGATTGTTGTTTGTGTTGCCCTTGTGGGCTTGATTTTTGTTTGCTTTGCTTTGTGGGCTTGGTGAGCTTGGTTTTGCTTTGAGGAGCATGGAGGAGCATAGTAGAAGACTTGAAGATTGAAGAAGGAGCTTGAGAGCTTGAAGAATTGTTTATTTTGTTGTTGTTTTAGGGTTAGGAACTAAGTAGAGCTTAGACCTAGCTAATTTCCTTCTTAAACATGGATGGTATCTTTCACCTCCATTCTTCCCCATGATTCAAAGTCCTTCCATGGTATTCACCTCCCTCCTTTGGAGGGATAAGTGATGGTACCTAGGAAGTAGAACTTTTGAGGGCACCATTCCTTTGATGTTAAACCCTTGCAGGCCACCTTTGGTGGTCAATAAGCAGTTTAATATCCTAGCTTATCCAGTTAAGTGATTTCCTCTGGTTTGAGTATCTTGAGAGATGTTGAGCTTGAGTGTGAAGATGAAGACCTCCTTGAAGAGGGTGGAAGAGGATGATTCCTTGAGCATTTCCATTGTAGCTGAAGTTTGAAGAGCAAAGAGAACAAGTTGATACTTGAAGATTGAATGAAGAGATGAGGCTTGAGAAGAAGACTAAAGGATGAAGTTGACACTTCTAAGTGATTGAAGATTACCCTGAGAAGCTGAAGCTTGTAGGGAGAGAAGACCAAGTTGAGACTGGTAAAGCAAAGAGAGCTGAAGCTTGAAGACTAAGTTGATACTTATGAAGAGGATTCAATTGAGATTGACTGAAGAGCTGAAGCTTGAAGAACAAAGGATAAGTTGATACTTACTTTGATGCTTGGAGATTTTGAAGAAATCAAGTTGATACTTGTGGTTAAGAGTGAAGCCTGAAGGTGGAACTGATTAAGGAGCTGAAGCTTAGAGAAGGAGGATAAGTTGAAACTTATGTGGAAGGGTTGAAACCTGGAGAAGCAAATTGATATTTGTCAAGAGTGATGGAAGTATGAAGACTGAGTTGCTGTTAGAAGAGCTGAAGCTTGGAGTTGAGAGAGTTGTTGATCTGCTTTCTTGGTTGTTTTTCTGTATTGATGTGCCTTGTTTGACTTGCTTGATGCATTAGAATAAGTCCATATCTAGACTAGGTAGAATCTAGGAGCATGATTGCACTAGAGGTTGAGTTGCTCCCTCTGCTTGTATTGTTACTGTGTGGCTTTGCTTGCGGGTATTCGGTAGAGCTCTGCTCCCTTGCCCGTGTGGTTTATGTTTGCTTGATAGCATGATTTTATTTCTTTTGTATGATTGCAGTTTACTATATTTTGCTTGATAGCATGTTTTATTTCTTCAGTCTGATTACTGTTATTCATTCTGGCTTGAGGTTGAGATGAGCTTGTGGAGGCTAATGCCCCACACACATTTCCTCCCTCACTTGCATTGCATGCATTTTACAGTCGTTTACTGTTTACTGTTTAAGCTGATGCTTTATCTGTTCCTGTGTATCATTGACATGATCCCTTAGGACTCTCATTTCCTTTGATAAGGAAGTGATGATAGAACTTTAGGTTGAAACTATGCATGATAACTTCTAGGAGTTCCCTGTTTCAAACCTCAACCATAGGATGAATCCTTGGCATGACAGCAGTAGGACTTGATAGTCTCCCCTTAGTTGAGCCTTCCTCTTCTCATCTCAAAACAGTTTAAGATACAGTAATCATGACTGATTTCTTTCGTACGTTACGAGCCTTAAGCTATCTGAGAAAGGATTGTTGGAGAGCTTCTTTTCAACAGTCTGGATGTTTAGTATGGTACCCTTTGGGTGACATGCGACGTATTCGCTCTCAGGTCATAGTATTTAGTGCGATTGAAATTGCAAACACAATAAAAAACACTTCTGTCGTAAAAGACAGAAAACAAACTTCAAACCTTTTTGCCCCGTGGGCCCATAATCAAAGGAAGCTTTTCTAAAGAAAAGAGTGTCGTTAAACTTCAGCGCCAACGCAAACAGGCTTTGTCCCTAACTGCTGGAACTGCTGTTTAACCATACTCGATAAAACAGATGAATCTGAATCCCCGTAACGAGTAGTGTCCCGAACTACGTAAGCTCTGATCTCTCATACCTGTTGAGAGTACGTAGGCACAATACTGATGTATTGGCGAGCTACCTTCCCCATAACCCGTCGTAGGTCGAACTACGTTGACTCTGATTTCTCATTCTCTGATGAGAATACGTAGGCATAAAGCGCGACGCTTTGCCGAGTCATTTTTCTTTTCTGTTTAAGCCAGCCTTGATAGGTAGATAGATAAACCAACTCGTCCAGTAAACACAACAGGCGTGGATCCCGTCGAGTACGACGGACGTGAGGGGTGCTAATACCTTCCCCTTGCGTAACCGACTCCCGAACCCAGACAATGGTTGCGACGACCTTGTCTTACCCTTTTTCGTCAGGTTTTTCCGATCGTTTCCTTTCCCGTTCTGAGGGATAAATAACGAAAGGTGGCGACTCTTCTGTTTTGCCGGCACCTTATTTTCGCGTAAGCGACAGACTCGCTTCGACTTTGATCATCCGATATATCAAGCTGAAGAAGAGATTGATGAAGATGAGGGTTTACCAGAAGAGCTAGCTAGGCTCCTGAAACAAGAAGAAAAGGTTATTCTGCCTCATCAGGAGGACATCGAGATTATTAACTTGGGTTCCGAGGAAGCCAAGAGAGAAGTTCAGATAGGGGTTACGTTGCGTGAAGAATGTACGCCAGTCAAGCAGAAGCTTAGAAGGACGAGACCAGATATGGCTGTAAAAATCAAGGAAGAAGTCCAGAAGCAATTGGACGCTGGGTTTTTAGCCGTAACCACTTACCCTCCATGGGTCGCCAACATAGTACCTGTTTATATTGATGACATGATAGCAAAGTCGCAAACGGAGGAAGGACATTTGGTCAACTTGTTGAAACTATTTGAGAGGCTCAGGAAGTTCAAATTGAGGTTGAATCCTAACAAATGTACTTTCGGGGTACGGTCCAGAAAGCTATTGGGGTTCATTGTTAGCGAAAAGGGAATCGAGGTCGATCCTTCAAAAATAAAAGCCATACAAGAGATGCCAGCACCGAAGACGGAAAAAGAGGTTCGTGGCTTCTTAGGGAGATTGAACTACATTGCTCAGTTCATATCTCATCTCACAGCCACATGCGAACCAATGTTCAAGCTGTTGAAAAAAGATCAGGCGGTCGTCTGGAATGATAATTGCCAAAGGGAATTTAACAAAATCAAAGAATATCTGCAGGAACCTCCGATATTGATACCTCCAGTAGCTGGAAGACCTTTAATCATGTACTTAACGGTTCTTGAGAACAACAAGGGTTGTGTTCTCAGTCAACACGATGAGACTGGAAGAAAAGAACACGCACTATACTATCTGAGTAAAAAGTTCACAGATTGTGAGTCTCGTTACTCGATGCTTGAGAAAACGTGTTGCACACTCGCGTGGGCTGCCAAACGTTTGAGACAGTATATGCTTAATCATACAACCATGCTGATTTCAAATATGGATCCGATCAAGTATGTCTTCGAAAAGCAAGCGCTTTCAGGCAGAATTTCCAGGTGGCAAATGGTACTGACAGAGTACGACATCCAATATGTTTCTTAGAAGGCTATCAAAGGAAGTGTTCTGTCAGAGTACCTTGCTGAACAGCTTATCGAAGACTATCAACCGATGAAGTTTGAGTTTCCCGATGAAGACATCATGTTCCTTAAGATGAAGAATTGTGATGAACCATTGCCAGACAAAGGTCCAGAGCTTGGCTCCCAGTGGCAATTGATATTTGACGGTGTTGTTAATTCGTACGGAAGTGGAATTGAGGCAATCATCAAGACTTCCCATGGGTCTCATATCCCATTCACTTCCAGGTTAACATTCCCGTGCACCAACAACGAAGTAGAGTATGAAGCGTGCATCATGGGTTTAAAAGAAGCCATCGATCTGAGGATCAAGAATCTTGATGTATATGGAAATTCAGCGCTTGTTGTTAATCAAATCAAAGGAGAGTGGGAGACTCGTCAACCCAATCTAATTCCCTGCATGAATTATGCAAGGAGGTTGTTGCCGTTCTTTGATCGTGTAGAATTCCACCATGTGCCGAGGGCGGAAAACCAACTGGCGGACGCGCTAGCAACGTTATCCTCAATGTATAAGGTGAATTTTTGGAATGAAGCTCCAAGAATCGTCATCTCGCGCCTCGATAGGCCTGTATTTGTGTTCGCAATTGAGGAAGCCTATGATGGCAAGCCGTGGTTTTACGACATCCAGAACTTTCTTAAGAACAAAGAGTATCCGCCAGGGGCGTCAACCCATGATAAGAAGACTCTAAGAAGGTTGTCTGACAACTTTTACTTGAATCAGGATGGGGTTCTCTACAAGAGGAACTATGATTTGGTGTTACTCAGATGTGTGGACGAGAAAGAAGCAAGCTTGCTTATGGAAGAAGTCCACAAAGGTATTTTCGACACACATGCCGGCGGGCATGCCATGTCTCGGAAGTTGCTTTGAGCAGGGTATTATTGGCTGGCGATGGAATCTGATTGTTTCAAATTTGCGAAGAAATGCCATAAATGCCAGATTTATGCAGACAAGATTCATGTGTCGTCGTGTCCTCTGAATGTCATGGCGTCCCCGTGGCCGTTCTCCATGTGGGGCATTAATATGATTGGCAAGATTGAGCCAGCTGCATCTAACGGTCATCGTTTCGTTTTGGTAGCCATCAACTACTTCACCAAATGGGTCGAAGCAGCCTCGTATGCCAACGTCACCAGGCAGGTCGTAGCCCGGTTCATTAAGAAGGACATCATCTGTAGATACGGAGTGCCCGAGCGAATCATTACTGACAATGGTTCAAATCTGAACAATAAGATGATGAAGGAGTTATGCCAAAACTTCAAAATCGAACATCACAACTCATCGCCCTATCGAACGAAGATGAATGGTGCTGTCGAAGCGGCCAACAAAAATATCAAGAACATAGTGCAAAAGATGATTGTTACCTATAAATATTGGCATGAGATGTTGCCTTTCACTTTGCACTGTTATCGTACGACGGTACGCACATCAGCCGGGGCAACACCTTTCTCGCTAGTGTATGGCATGGAAGTTGTACTGCCATTGGAGGTCGAAATTCCTTTAAGAGTTCTGGTCGATGTCAAGCTCGATGAGGCAGAATGGATAAAGAACATACTGAATCAGCTTAGCCTGATGAACGAGAAGAGGCTAGCATCTACTGCATACGGTCGGTTGTATCAGAGTTGGATGAAGAAAGCTTTCGATAAGAAGGTGCGCCATAGAAGCTTTCAGACGAGAGATCTTGTGCTGAAAAAGATTCTCCCGCCACAATCAGATCACAGGGGCAAACGGACACCCAATTATGAAGGTACATATGTGTCGCAACTGCGAAAAATACCTGGCGGAAAACAGAAGAGTCGCCACCTTTCGTTATTTATCCCAAAGAGAGGGAAAGGAAACAATCAGAAAAACCTACGAAACGGGATAAGACTGGTCATCGCAACCAAATCTCGGGTTCGGGAGTCGGTTATGCAAGGGGAAGGTATTAGCACCCCTCACGTCCATCGTACTCGACGGGATCCACGCTTGTTGTCTATCTAAGGGTGTGTTTACTATCTAAGCTAAATGCTTGCAGGACGAAAGAAAAGAAAAAAAAAGGCCTCGATAGAGCATCGTCGCTCCATGCCTACGTATTCCCTCGTGCAATAGGAAAGTCAGAGTTAACGTAGTTCGGAAAACTACGGGTGAAGGTGGGGAAATATTGCTCGCTAAGACATCGTCGTCTTGTGCCTACGTATCCTCGTTTGGTATGAGAAATCAGAGCAAACGTAGTTCGGGCTGACACGAAACCATAGGTTGATTAAGTGTTTTAAACCGAATAAGGTTAAACCTTCGTTCCAGCAGTTAGGGACAAAGCCTGTTTGCGGTAGAACCAAAGCTTAACAACACTCTTTTTACGAAAATGATTTTCCGATTAGGATCCCGAAGGATAAAAAGAAGTTT
Organism: Lathyrus sativus; assembly: GCA_963859935.3. Taxonomy (NCBI): domain Eukaryota; kingdom Viridiplantae; phylum Streptophyta; class Magnoliopsida; order Fabales; family Fabaceae; genus Lathyrus; species Lathyrus sativus. The sequence continues at coordinate 366,651,033 of OZ012741.1, forward strand.
GGTGTTTTGTTTGTGTTTTTTTAGTGAAGTGAATTAATTCAGTTTGTGATTCACGTTGCACTAAAGACTATGACATAGGAACGAATGTGTCGCATATCGCCCCCAAACGGGACGTACACTAAACACTCTAAACAAGCAAGGGGAGACCCCTCACTCATCATTCGCCATGTAGCTTAAGGCTCGTAGCGTACAATGTTCATCGTATTTATTAGATGGATTAAGAATGTTTTGAGACGAGAAGAGAGACGCACGGAAGGTCTAAGGGGAACTCGGTCCTAATGTTTTCATGCAAAGTGGACCTAAAGTTGAGTTTGAAAGGGGAAACATCTACCCTAATGTTAGCATGCATGGTTCGAATCCTAATGTCTATAACCAACCTTAAACAAGGATCATTAAATCCTATGGGAACATGGCAAAGGAAGACAAAAGGAGAAAGCATAACAAAATGCACAATGCAAACATAAAAATGCACATTTAGAATGGTGGGAGGGAGGAAAAATGTGTGGGGCAGCAGCCGCCACAAGCGCGTCTCGACCTCAAAAGCGATGCAACATGATGCAAACATGGAATAGAATGCAAGAGATGAAAGCAAACAAACATGCAAAGAATCATCACTTTGAACCACATCCATAAGTATGCATCCAAGTGAAAAATGAACACACATGTTGACAAATTCATGATTAATCAATCCAAAACAATAACATATATCCAAAACATTTCACTCGTAATGCATCATATCGATCTACGATGATTCGGTGTGAAACGGTATGCAAACAATCAAGTAAAACAGCAAAACAGACCTGCTGACACAGTGTTAATCGGTTAACCTGTGAAAAATAGTTGAAAATCTAGAAATTTGTTCATGTTAATCGGTTAACCCCAGGGGTTAATCGGTTAACACCTTAAAAACGTGGAAAATTTTGAACATCTGTAATGGTTAATCGGTTAACACCAGGGGTTAACCGATTAACACTGTGTCAACAGCAGAAAACAGCAAAACAAAATCACTTTTCAACAGCTTATCACATCTCCAAACATACCAATGCTCACATAATCAATTATGCACGAAATTATACCAGCAAACATTGATATGATTAACATGTAAACATGATACAACAGCATGATCATGGATCAAATGAATCAAATCAATCAAAAAACAAAGATCCACATGATGATTATGCAAATAAGCTCGAAAATTAAATCGGATCAGAAATCCAACCTACGAATCGGAGAATTGATTCGGTAATTGTTGATTCAACTGTAAATGTGAAGATCCAATGTAAGAAGTCTGGAAAACTTCAAGATCCAAGCTAATCCTTGTAGTTGCAATGGAGATCCTTCAAAATTAAGTCAAATTGCTCCAAATAAGTTCTTCCAAAATCACTTCAAAATTCAGATCTGAACTTGCACGAAAATTGAAGGAAGAAAATGATCCAATTAGAACAATGAATTGAGGTTTTAGCTCAAGAGTTTATTGATTCCAATGGAGAATCAATGAATTCAATGATGAAGAGCTTTGAGTGAAGGTTTTGGAAATGGAGGAATTGAGAGAAAATTGTGAGAGAATGAGATCAATTCTGAATTTGAAATGGAAATTATGAGAGTTGGATGTGTGAGGTTTCGAGTGAATCACTTAAATATCACTTAGGTTTGGATCCAAAGCATGGTTTGGAAAGTGGATTGGAAAATCAAGGTTTGGAATGATGAATGGGATTTTGGGGGGAAATGAAAATTAACCAAATTTTTAAATGGTTCTAGATCCTTCCCATGTGCAAAAATGAGCTCTCAAGTGATCAAAATTGGACCTCAAAGTGGACTGCCTTGAAAAATCACGTACAGAGGCAAAGTCTACATTGGTTAATCGGTTAACCATATAGGTTAATTGATTAACACCTTAAAAATCCCTTGTTTGACTTATTTTGACTTGGTTAATCGGTTAACCATATGTGTTAACCGATTAACACCTTCAAAATTTGAATTTTGGCGCCTTTTGGAGGGAAACCTGCCCGTTTTCAACCGTTTTGAGCTCTATTTAGCCTCTGAAACTTGTTCTTGAATATTCTGATCATGAGAACGCCTGAGATAGCCTGAATGTTGTTTCCTGATCTGAAAAATGCCTGCAAAACAAAATAGAATCGGTCGTCCAACCGCTGGGCAAAATAAATGCCAGAGCTGCTGCTTCATGTTGTTCAGTCCTTTGTACTATGAATGCAACTTGAGCCACAAGAATGCCTTGATCCCATGCCTCGAGAACAAAATATTATGATATGCGAAATGCAAAATGCAGAGAAACAAAAGCCAGTCGCAGTCAAAACAAAAGGGCAATTTTTGGGATGCTACAGCTGCCCCTATTCAAACAACTTGGACTTGAAGGGATGAGAAGCATCAACTTTCCATCATTCAAGGTACATGAAGTTTGGATACCAAAAGAACCCGGAAATTTGCAACCTGCGAGGATGCAAAACGGCGAATACCAACCAAGAGTCGGGATGCGACAAGCTGAGAATAAAAATCCAACAGAAATATCAACCAAGCAATACCAACCAAGAGTTGGAATAACAACTCTGCAGGGGAAAAAATCCAACCAAGAGTCGGAACAATAACCCCCAGATACCAACCAAGAGTTGGGATACAATCACAAGATACCAACCAAGAGTTGGGATTGAAGCAGCGCGTACCAACCAAAAGTTGGGATAACAAAACAAAGAATACCAACCAAGAGTTGGGATAACAAATCCTAGATACCAACCAAAAGTTAGGATAAAACGAGAATGTCGACCGAAGGTAACCTCGTGGGGACAAAACTCAAATCAAGAACCTGTCGGACGTACAATCAACAGAACTACGACCTGACGAGGACTCCACTGGGGAAAGAATAGACTAAACAGACAACTCTGTGGGGAACCAGCGTTAACCGGGAATTAAGACTACCAAATGGAACCATCCAACTTCAAAGCTGCCAACCAAAAGTTGAGATTGAGACAAAGATTACCAACCAAAAGTTAGAATAGCCTCAACACGGCGACCAAGCTGAGGATACCAACCAAAAGTTGGGATCAGACTCCGTAAGAGAAACCAAGGATTACCAACCGGAAGTTGGGATCAAACAAAGTTACCAACCAAAAGTTGGAATAAAGACTACCAAAGAATTACCAACCAAAAGTCGAGAAACGCAACACTGGGTACCAATCAAGAGTTGGAATGAAACAAACACGGACATCAACCAAAAGTTGTGGATAACAAACCTCAAATACCAACCAAAAGTTGGAATCGTCAACTCAACTCTGAACCCCAGCTGGGAGTTACCAACCAAAAGTTGGAATAACAACTATAGGAGATAAAAATCCAACCAGGAGTTGGGAAACAAAGCCACTAACCAAGAGTTAGAATTACCAGGAAATATTACCATCGACCAAAAGTCGGAATAAAAGCTACTAACCAAAAGTTAGAATTTCTAGGAAAAAATCCTCATCGACCAAAAGTCGGAACAAAAGCTACTAATCAAAAGTTAGAATTGCTGGAAAAAAACCTCATCGACCAAAAGTCGGAACAAAAGCTACTAACCAAAAAATAGACTCGCTGGGGACGCTAAACAAAGTTGACTCCACCACAGAAGACTACCAACCAAAAGTTGGGATGATAACCCGAAACTACCAACCAAGAGTTGGAATAACAAAGCTACTAACCAAAAGTTAGGAGCGCGAACGGATCACCACAAAGGTTACCAACCAAAAGTTGAAATACCCGATTTTACGAAGACAACATGGATCACCAACCAAAAGTTGGAACAAAGATCACCAACCAAAAGTTAGAATAAAGATCACCAACCAAAAGTTGGAACAAATATCACCAACCAAAAGTTGGAACAAAGACGCCTCGTATAAGCAGGCAACAGAATCAGCCGACTTACATCTTGCAAAGAAAGCCCCGACTCGAAACGAGAGAGGTTTGAACAAACGACTCTGCTGAGGAACAAAATTCCACTAAACAACTTCGTTGGGTAAAAGCAACTCAACTGGAGAGAATGAAGACACTTAACCAACGACTCAGTTGAGAAAAGACAGACGTTTAACCAAACGACTAGCTGGGAAGAAATATCACATAACCATGAACCCCAAAGATCCACCCTGCCGGGGATAACAAAAAAAAACTCCTGAATCAAACAGCTCCTGCTGAAAAAGATAACCGGCCTCAAAGGTAAAAATCTGGCTTATGCTTCCGATGCATATGTTTGAAGATAGCGTAATGCTCCACACGAAATGGAAATACCACGCACTTGGGAGGATGCTATGCAAAATGCAAATGCAAAGGAACCACCTCAGAAAAATAAACGCTAGAGAGAAGATACCAACTCTGCCAGGGAGAGTATACCACACCAAGTGTGATCAGACTCACACTGGGGAAACAAGCCCTAGATGGCTCCTTGAAAACAAAACTTCCATGGGTAATACCGCAAAGATCCATTCCGTTTAGGATCAAATCACATTCTGCTGAGAAAGGCGCCCTAGATGGCGTACCAGAATACACTTCTGACGATCAAAAGACTTGACAGGGGAAATGGGCCCTGAATGGCGCTTCCTGAAAGACTTTATCCTGCTTGGAAGAGAAACCAACTCTGCTTAGGATTACATCAAATAACAACCTGCTGAGGAATGTCAGATATTCATACATCTTACTTTGTTGAGAACAAATCCACCCTGCTAGGGATAGCCCTGCTGTCCTGCACCAACGAAAGTAACATAAATGTTCTATACGTGAAATGGTTACCTAAGTTACCACTCATGATACTTGCTGCTCAAGAAAAGTCAACGCTTTCGTCATGCTCTATAAAGCCTTCTGTTTCACCTGCAATGTTTACCAAAATAACAGACGTTTTCGCAAACAAAACAGTAAACATAAACAAGAAAAGACAACTCTTTGACTAAAGTGAACACTTTATTAATGAAAGGCCTGTAAATAGGCGAATTACAATTCAGATGCAATTCCTAAAAAGAGGTAATTGTGCAAGAGAAAAAATATACAAATGTCGGCAATGTGGAAAAAGACAACCACCATGTGTCGATTCAGCTATGACCTGTATGTCTTCGATACTCCCCTGTTTTGCCTTTTGAAAAGACTAACTAGACTGATTCCTTTCCTTAGGGATAACCGCTTGCAAGTTCACAAATCGAACGCAGACCGCAATCATTTGCTTTCAAATCCCTAACTTTTGCCTGGATCGCCCTTGCGGGTTTTCAATCCACCGGGATACCCATTTTTGCCAAAGTTGCCTTTTCAGGTTTTCAACTTTGCAGGTTCATTTTTTCTTTTTATCCCAAGTTTTTTCCCGAACCTTTTCCTTTTGTGGTTCATCGAGATGCCCCATTTTTGCCTGGACTTTTCTTTTTCTGTCCAGAGGGTCTGTTTTAAGCAAAGTATTTTCTAACCAAGTCTGCATTCACAGTGGACGAAAAATCTTCACCATCCATAGTAGATAGTAATAAGGCTCCGCCAGAGAAAACCTTTCTTACCACATATGGACCTTCGTAGTTAGGAGTCAACTTTCCCCTGTGATCTGTCTGAGGAGGAAGGATCCTTTTCAACACCAAATTCCCTGTCTGGAAACACCGAGGACGCACTTTCTGATCAAAGGCTTTCTTCATCCTACTCTGGTACAACCGACCATGCGCAATGGCTGTCAATCTCTTCTCATCAATCAAGCTCGGCTGATTTATCCTGGTCTGCACCCATTCAGCTTCGTCAAGCTTCACATCCGACAATATCCTTAAAGAAGGAATCTTCACTTCTAATGGTAGGACTGCTTCCGTACCATACACCAGTGAGAAAGGAGTTACCCCGGTTGACGTACGCACCGAAGTACGATATCCATGACGAGCAAAGGGAAACATCTCATGCCAGTCCTTATAGGTTACAACCATCTTCTGCACAATCTTATTGATATTCTTGTTAGCTGCCTCGACAGCGCCATTCATCTTCGGACGATATGGAGAAGAGTTGTGATGTTCAATCTTGAAACTCTGACACAGTTCCTTCATCATTTTGTTATTCAAATTTGAACCATTATCAGTAATGATTCTCTCTGGAATTCCATAACGATAAATGATATCCTTCTTTATGAATCGGGCGACCACCTGTCTCGTGACATTGGCAAAAAAAGCTGCTTCTACCCACTTCATAAAGTAATCAATCGCAACCAGGATGAAGTGATGTCCATTGGAAGCAGTGGGCTCAATCTTTCCGATCATATCGATTCCCCACATAGCAAACGGCCAAGGAGATGTCATCACATTCAGAGGAGTTGGTGGCACATGCATTTTGTCCGCATAAATCTAGCATTTATGGCATTTTCTGGCGTATTTGAAGCAATCGGATTCCATAGTCATCCAATAATACCCAGCTCTCAACAATTTTTTAGCCATTGCATGTCCATTGGCATGAGTTCCGAAAGAACCCTCGTGGACTTCCTCCATCAACAGGTTTGCTTCAAGTTCATTAACACAACGCAGCAAGACCATGTCAAAATTTCTCCTGTAGAGCACATCCCCTTGTTCAGATAAAAGTTACCGGCAACCTCCTCAGAGTCTTCTTATCTTTGCTGGATGCCCCAGATGGGTACTCTTGAGTCTTGAGAAAATGCTTGATATCAAAATACCAAGGCTTTCCATCTGATGCTTTCTCAATTGCAAACACAAAAGCAGGTCTATCAAGATGCCTGATGGTGATAGCTGGAGCTTCATTCCAGAAATTCACTTTGTACATCGAGGATAGCGTGGCCAAGGCATCCACCATCTGATTCTCAGCCCTTGGCACGTGATGGAAATCAATTCTATCAAAGAATGGCAACAGTCTCCTTGCATAATCCTTATAAGGCACCAGGTTGGCCTGACGAGTTTCCCACTCTCCAATGATTTGGTTGACGACCAGCGCTGAATCGCCGTACACATCTAGATTCTTGATCCTCAGATCAATGGCCTCTTCTAACCCCATAATGCACGCTTCGTACTCAGCTTCATTATTGGTGCAGGAAAATGTCAATCGGGCGGTGAACCGTATATGAGAACTGTGAGAAGTTGTAATGATTGCACCGATTCCATTACCATATGAATTAACGGCCCCGTCGGAAACCATTTTCCACTAAGATCCAATCTCAGGACCCTCGTCAGGTAAAGGATCATCGCAGTTTTTCATCTTCAAAAACATGACGTCTTCATCCGAGAAATCAAACTTCATCGGCTGATAATCCTCAATCGGCTGTTCAGCAAGATATTCCGACAGAATGCTCCCTTTAATGGCTTTTTGTGAAACATACTGAATATCATACTCTGTAAAAACCATTTGCCATCGGGAAATCCTTCCAGAGAGTGCTTATTTTTCAAAGACATACTTGATCGGATCCATCTTTGAAATCAACAGGGTTGTGTGATTTAACATGTACTGTCTTAAACGCTTAACAGCCCAAGCGAGTGCACAACATGTTTTCTCCAGCATTGAATATCGCGACTCACAATCAGTGAATTTCTTACTCAGGTAGTAGATGGCATGCTCTTTTCTACCTGACTCGTCTTGTTGACCGAGCACACATCCCATTGAATTCTCAAGAACCGTGAGATACATGATCAGTGGTCTCCCTGCAACTGGAGGCATGAGTATTAGAGGTTCCTGCAGATATTCTTTTATTCTTTCAAATGCCTTCTGGCAATTTTCATTCCACCTGACCATTTGATCTTTTCTTAGCAATTTGAATATTGGTTCACAAGTGGCTGTAAGATGAGATATGAACCTTGCGATATAGTTCAATCTCCCCAGGAAACCACAAACCTCTTTTTTTGTTCTCGGCTCAGGCATCTCTTATATAGCTCTTATTTTGGCAGGATCTACCTCAATACCCTTCTCACTGACAATGAAACCCAGTAACTTTCCAGATCTCACCCCGAAGGTGCACTTATTAGGATTCAGCCTCAGCTCGAACTTCCTTAACCTTTCGAACAATTTCAACAGATCGACCAGATGTCCTTCCTCCGTTTGTGACTTTGCGATCATGTCATCAACATAGACCTCAATCTCGTGATGAATCATATCATGAAACAAAGTGACCATTGCCCGCTGATAGGTTTCCCCTGCATTCTTCAAACCAAAGTGCATCACCTTGTAGAAAAAAATCCCTCACGGTGTGATGAAAGTAGTTTTCTCCATGTCCTCTGGTGCCATCTTGATTTGGTTGTACCCAGAGAAGCCATCCATGAAGGAAAACACAGAATACTGAGCAGTGTTATCGACCAACACATCAATATGGGGGAGCGGGAAATCGTCTTTCGGGCTCGCTTTATTCAGATCTCGATAATCAACACACATCCTGACCTTTCCATCTTTCTTAGGAACAGGAACAATATTAGCGACCCACAGAGGGTAATTCGTGACAGCAAGAAAACCAGCGTTCAACTGCTTCTGAACTTATTCTTTGATCTTGACTGCCATGTCAGGCCTTGTCCGTCTCAACTTCTGCTTGACTGGCGAGCATTCTTCTCTGAGAGGTAACCGGTGTACCAAAATATCGGTATCCAGCCCAGGCATGTCTTGGTAAGACCAAGCGAAGATACCCTTATACTCGCGGAGCATTTCAACCAATCTTCTCTTGATACTGTCTTCCAATGCAGCCCCCACTTTAACCTCTTTTTTATCATCCTTGGTACCCAGATTGATAATCTCAATATCCTCCTGATGAGGCATAATGACCCTTTCCTCTTGCTTGAGAAGTCTAGATAACGCTTCGGGTATTTCACAGTCTTCGTCAGTCTCTTCTTCAGCTTGATAAATGGGATTATCAAAGTCATACGAAGTCATAGCTGAACCTGAATCGATGGCATCTGATAGAAAAGACCTGCATGAGGATGTTTATGTTTATTATGCGATGCAACAAACAAAACACATTGCCATTTTTTTGTTTAATAAAATGCAAAACAAAAAACAAGAAAAACAGGGATCACAACATTTGAATGCGAAAAACGTCCTTTATTTAATGATAAAGCGCAAATAACAAGAAGGCCCCACAAATGGGTCACTACGCCTTGGGAAGAACGTAGGACTGAACATAATCAAAACAATGAACATTACTCTGCAGTAGTAACATGAATGATTTCTTCGGTAGTCCAGTTTCACAGCTTCTGGCTGGGAGTACATGGACGAATCCAAGTATCTATATCACAATCACTGTCACCTTCGTCATCTTCAACGACATTAATCCTGTCAAAAAAACACACCACTGCTGGTGAACTAAATAAGTCCCTTGTACTTCGGAACACCTTGAGAAGAACTTGAGGGTTTGTATCCCAAGCCGAACTTGTCCTGCTTGACAGGAACATCAAGAACTTGGCCTCACTTCTGAGATGAGCCAGATTCTACAATAGCACGGGCTTCTTTGAACGACGACATCGAAATCTCTGGGCTCTTGGCTTCCACAGGAGACTTCTCCTGAATCTAAACTGTTTCAAATGCCTGGCAAAGTGTTTCGTGGACCTCCCCATCCACTTCCACATACTTGAAAGACGATAAATGGCTAACCATTATGTCTTCTTCGCCGCACACTGTGACAATTTCCCCTTCCATCATGTATTTCAGATTTTGATGCAATGTTGAGGTAACTGCCCCAGTAGCATGTATCCAAGGTCGGCCAAGCAAACAGCTGTATCCTGGATGGATATCCATAATGTAAAAAGCCGCATCAAAGATCTCTGGCCCTATCTGAACAGGCATCGTAATTTCCCCGAACACTGATCTCTTAGACCCATCGAAAGCTCTAACCACTAGATCACTGGGCATACATATCAAACCTCGAGTATCCAACTTTATCAATGGCTTCTTCGGAAGCACATTGAGCGATGATCCTGTATCAACCAGGACATGCGACATCAGGGATCTTCTACATTCTATAGATATATGCAAAGCACGGTTATGATTCCTCCGGGCAGGAGTCAAATCCAGATCCGTAAAACTGAGACCATTACCGACGTTTACATGAGCTACTACCCCCTCCAACTGATTAACAAAAATCTCTTGGGGTACGTATGATGCATTCAAAACCTTCAACAAAGCGTTACGATGTGCCTCTGAACACAGCAACAATGACAAAATAGAGATCTTCGAAGGAGTCTGATTTAGGTGATCTACAATTTTGTAGTCACTTTTCCGAATGAGCCTCATGAATTCCTCTGCGTCTTTCAAAAATACATCGGCATCGACCTGAGATTCGGCATTCTCCTCAATTACAGCCTTACCCTTGCCTTTGTCATTCTTACCAGTATTAACTTCCGGTGGAGAAACAATCCTGCCACTTCTAGTGATACCTCCAGCACCAACTATATTCTCAACCGACGAACTTCCGCATGCATACCCTGTCCATTCTTGCTTCTGCCCATTACAGAACACCTCTCCCCCATAATTCCATGGGATAGCTTTAGTGCTCTCGTATGGCACGGGTCCAGGTACAGTGATGATAACCTGAGCTGGCCTAGCAGGCGCTAAAATATTGATTGTCCGGTATGGGATAGAAATTGTAGCAACTTCGTCATTACTCACCTGATCCTCAACATCTTCTTTCACGGCCTTGTCAAACTGAAAACAACCCTCATCAATCATTCTATGAATACCCTTTCTCAAAAGGTCACAACCCTCAGGTCGCACTTCACATTCTGAACAATCAACAGAACTACCCGGAAACACCCCCTTCTTCACCAAGCTGGCCTTCACGAAGCCCAGCGGAGTCTTCAAATCCTCAACATCAGTTATCAGATTCAATTTCTCCCCCTCAATAATGGCATTGGCTCCTGCTACCCCGTGATTCGGCATCGGGTTTTGAGTCACATTCGGTCCATCGTTAGTGAAGTTGATAGCTTTGGAATCAAGCAAATCTGGAAATTTATGCTTGAATGCTTTGCAATGGTCAATATCGTGCCCCGGAGCACCTGAATGGAATTCGCATCTAGCATTCGCATCATAACCAGGAGGCGGTGTACCAGTGAGAGGAGCCAGAGTCCTCTTCTGAACCAATTATAACTGCAACAGACATTGTAACAACTGAGCATACGGTATCAGAGGATTCTCAAATTGCCTATCAGCCACTTTGCGCCTGGCGGCATATGGTCGTTGAACATTTACCCGCTGCTGAGCTGCAGCCGGGATATCCACTATAGCGACTTGTTGAGGATAACGGGACTGAGCTCTACCTTTATCCCTGTGAGAAATAGTATTTGCATCCCCTCCCTTCTCTTGGGGTTTGCCGAATATGGTTTCTTTGTTCCTCCCGAAGAGGATCCACCACCATTTGGAATCTTACCAGACTTAATTCCACTTTCGACTTTCTCGCCAGCCATTACCATATCAGAAAACCCTGCAGACATGCAGCCTACCAACTTCTCAAAATAAACACCAGGCAACGAAGCCATGAACAGGTCGATCAGTTCCCTTTCAACCATATGGGGTTGCACTCTTGCAGCTAAATCTCACCACCTCTGGGCGTATTCCTTGAAGCTCTCAGTATTCTTCGGTGATAAGCTCTGCAATTGTACCCGATTTGGTGCTAGATCACTATTGTACTGATAGTGACGCACAAAAGCTTCTTCCAATTCTTTCCATCTACGAAAATGAGTTCTCTCAAGTCCCATATGCCATTCCAAAGATGCCCCAGCTAGACTATCTTGGAAGAAATGCATTAACAACTTTTCGTCATCGAAATACGCCAACATCTTTCGGAAATAGGCTCGCATATGTACTCTAGGACAAGTTGTCTCTTTGTTCTTATCAAAAGCTGGTACCTTGAATTTGGGAGGGATTCTGACCCCAGGAACTAGACCAAGATCGGACATATCGAGACCTAGAGAGTTTTGATTTTCGAATGATTTCATCTTCTCCTCAATCAGTTTGAACTTGCGGTCAGCTTCAGTCCTTAAACCACCTTCCATATCTCTCAAGGAAAAGACATCACTCTGATTATCCTCCCAACGAGGGCCATTAGTTCCGTGCATATCGCACACACTTCCGCCAGCAGCGTTATCATTCTCATTTGCACCGCCTCCGCCCGGAGGTATGACAACAGTAGGAATAACCTGGGGACCAGATTCCTCGACAGGATGAACAACATCAGTTCCTCCGTGCAAGACACCTTCTTCATCGACTCGTGCTATCAATGACTGGACCATAGTTCTTAACTGTTCCTGCCCGTTAGCCACATTCTGCATCAACTCCATGAACTGGGACATGCGACCTCTGACTTCCTGTAACTCAACTTGAACTTGATCCATCACCTTTCGCTGATTCCCTCGAGTTGGATATCTGTAGAAACTAAACTCTTCACCGTTCTCAATCCTGAACTGAAGAAAACCAAGCAGAGATAAGAACATAAGGCCACCAAGAACATCCTGCGATGCAAATGAGAATGCAAGATGCAAAATGCAAACATGTCTATGCATTTACAGGGAGATCTCCCCCTTGATTCCAATTTCAATAAGAAAGAATAGCAGAGATGGATAAGAACACCACAATAATCTTCTCATATATCAAGTAAAGCTGAAACAATACAAACATCAATGAGAAATATCCATATACAAAGAGCACTGATCTTATTCAACATATCTGGTGATGATCGGGATACAAACATAAAAGAACTACAAAAGATAAACTCTCTAATAGCCGTGAACTTTGGCCCAGTCTTGAGACTCCTTAAGCATCGTCTTCGTATCGAGGTGCTCTGGTCTGACAGCCAACTCCCTGACGAGAACATCCCTCTTGCGTATCACGTCCCGGAGATAATGACAATGATCTTCCCAAGAATCTTTGCCAAAAGCATCTTCGAGCCTGGGTCTCTTTGTAACACCCCACTCCTCAATTTTCAATAAATTAAAATCATTTCAAATAAACATCAGAGTTTCTCCACCAAGTGGGATATCACATCAAACAATTCCACACAACTCTTCATTATATAGTTTTCAAAATAAAACAGCGGAAAATATTCATTAGTCCATCATTCTCGGCCATCCGCCAAATTCATAAAAACATTCATTCATAGGTTCACCACAACATGATACGTCACAGGAATAAAACAAATTCAACATAAAAACAAATAAACACCCAAGTCCCGTGCTACGTATCAGAGCATCCTAAGACTCGACTAGCACACCACTATCCAAGCTAGCTATGTACCTGGATTATCTGTACTTCCGAAGAAGCACAGACCACAACAACAACAAAGGGGGTGAGAAAACATGATCAAAATTATCGGTAATAAGATACATGACATAAAGGTAGTAATCATACAATTCATCACCCAACATTCATCAAACACGACCTACTGTCCACCATCAACCACAACATTCAACAATGCAAATATGTGACTCAACACCATGCATGCGGTACCGACTCATTGGTTCATTCAATCGAACCCCGGATAGATCACATACACCCCTCCTTGGCAATGATTTATCCTCACTATTCTCCACAAAGGAGTACGGGTGAATCACATACACTCCTCCTGAGCAATGATTCAGCCCCACCATTCTCCACAAAGGAGTACGGATGAATCACATACACTCCTCCTGAGCAATGATTCATCCCACCAAAACACCATGATATGCACGACACCAATGCACGACAAACGAACTCAAGCACACTGAGTACACACGATCCTCCTGATCACATCACCAAACATCATATATATTACACAACAAGTAAACTCAAGCATACTAAGTGCACACGATCCTCCTGATCACCTCACCATACAACCTATATCACACACCAATTACTTATATTAATTAAATTAAACAATAGGGAAATTCATATTCTAACACCAAGTATACACTCTTCACCATTCAACACCATCCCTACACTCATCATGAACGAAGGGATCCCACAACATGAGAGCACAAAGCAAAATAACACAAAATCACATTTTCTATCACGCTCGCTGGCTCACTCGCCTAGCGAAGCCTCAGCGAACGTTCGCTACTAGCTCGCCTAGCAAACACGCTAGCGAAGCCTGCCTAAAATCTACTGGAAGTGTTCGCTACCTACTCGCCTAACGAGGTTCTAGTGAACCCTTCGCTACCTCACTCGCTACCAGCGAGATTGAATCATTTGGTTCTGCCAAAGTCTGGGACTATTCGCTACTGCCTCGCTAGCAACTCACCTAGCGAACCACTCGCGACCCTGCTCGCCTAGCGATCGTGCTAGCGAGCGTCTGCGTACTCTAAAACCCCAACTGTCCAACAATGTCACTTTGATCAATTCAAGCCTATCATTCTCCATCTATCTGCTATCCTATTATCACTACAACTATTATACACCACTCCAATCAATTGTTCCTTAATTTCATCTCTAAAACCAAATTCATATTCCTTCAAATTTTCTCTCCAGAACCAACATTCTTGTTCATCACCACTACGACAGAGGTTACCCAGAATCTCACCAAAATTACAACAACATATGCATAATTAATCATAACAGCAACAATCATAAACACATATGTACCAATTCATCAATGGCAGCAATACTCACAAACCCATCAACATACAAATCATGTTCATCAAAATCCCTACGGGGTTAAGGAATCCCCTCTACCCAATTCATGTAAGATGCCAATCTTAACCCGTTTCTCCCCCCTTACCTCAATTAATTGCTCCGATTGACGAAGAACTTAGAAGAATTGGTAGCCCTAGCCTTTTTCTCTTCCTCCTTGTTCTTCTTTCTCAATCTTTCCTCCAAACTGTTTTATCGTGCCAATGTCTCCTCCTTCCCCAAAATCCTCTCTAATACCCCTTAAATCCCTATTTTATTTAATTTAATAATAATGCAAATAATAATAATAATATTACTACTAATTATTAAATTATCACCACTATTAATTAGATTATATTAATATTAAAGTCTATATTTTATTAGATAGTTCCTATAAATTAAGGACACCTACCAACGCACTCAGACATAGTCCCCACACAAGGACGCACCAAAATAAAATAACACCAAAAAGACTATATAATTAAAATGGGCGTTACAACTCTCCCTCACTTTAATTATTTTGTCCTCGAAAATTACCTAATGGAAACAATTTCGGATACACTTCCCGCATCCTGCTTTCCAACTCCCAAGTCACACTGCCTCCTGCAGCACCTCCCCATGCCACATTCACCAAGGATATCTCCTTCCCTCGGAGTTGTTTCTCGCTCAACAATTCGCACTAGAAGTGCCTCAACAATCAAATTATCTCTCACATACACACCCTCCAATTGAATCAATGTACCTCCTCGGCTTAGACACATGAACACATCATGCAATTTCCACAAGCGACAGCGATAAAACAGTCTAACATGCTATTTTCCCCACGCTTCCGCTGCGCCACTCCGATACCGATAAACAAAACACAATGCGTGATTCCGAGACTTCAAAGCTCGACCAACACCAGTTACCATCGTAACTCTCAACACACGTCTTTTCTTGGATCCTTTTGATCTTTTCAGTCTCCTCTTGCACAATCTTCGGTCCGAGTATAACCCTCTTGTCGGACACACATCAGCACCAAGGAGTCCTGCACCTCCTACCACACAAGCCTCATACGATGTCATTCCGATACTAGAATGATAGTGGTTATTGCAGGTAAACTCAATCAACGACAATTAACTACCCCCTGACCATCATGATCCAACACCCAAGCTCTCACCAAATCCTCTACATACTGGATAGTTCTCTCTATCTGTCCATCCGTCTACGGATGCTAGACAGAGTTCAACTTCAACATGGCACTCAAAGCGTGTGCAACTCTCCCAAAATCTCATTGAAAACTCAGACTCCCATCTGATACAATACTCGACGGTATCTCATACTACTTCACAACTTCCTCATTATACATCTTAGCTAGTTTCAGCATAGAATGATTCATCCTCATTGGTAAGAAATGAGTTAATCTTGTCAATCCATTCTTAACCACCCAAATCGAATCATATCCCTTCAAATTTTTCGGAAAACCCAACACCAAATCCATGGGAACACTATCATATTCCACTCAGAATTATTCAACAGTTGCATCAGGCCCAACAGTCTCTGATGTTCAAACTCCGACTTTTAACAAGTCTAATCAGCATATATAACCTCAACCATCTCTCTCTCCACCTATGGCCACCAAAACAATCTCCCAAATTCAGTCACATCTTCATAGCACCTGGATGGGTACTCAATCCACCTCAATGTCCTTCTTCCAGGGTACTCTTATCCAACTCACAATATTGGAACACAGACTCTATCACGACAGCTCACGACACCCTTTCCATCAATCCAAAAATTAGCTCTTCGACTTAACTCATTAAGTTCAATCAATCTACTAGCTCAATTAGAATTCCAACCTCCTTGAATCTCCTCAAGAAAACTCATAGTCAGCCTCAACATACAAATCTTAACTCCATAAGAAGTTTCTTCACAAACTAAACTCACATCCCGAATTTGCTTAATCGGTTCGAACTCTTTTACCATCATCATCGGTATATACCCAAAAAAAATTTCCAACTCGATGCATCAGCTACCATGTTGTCTCGCCCGAATGGGAATTCAACCCAAAACCATACTCCTCCAGAAGTCCCAATTATTTCCTCTGACTCATATTCAACTCTTTCAAATTAAACAAATACCTTAAACTCTTAAGATCACCTATCTTCTCAAATCTCAACTAAATAATTGAGGCCTCCAAACTCCGGCACGAACACACAACAACAACCAATTCTAAACCACTTGTCCGATAATTTCTCTTATGTACTTTAAGTTGCCTTAAAGCATAACTAAAACTCGTTGATGTTGCACTTAACATATCTCCCAATCATATCAACAAAGCATCACAAAAACACAACAAATAGTTCTGTCAGATTCGGCAAAAACAACACACGAACTGTTGACAGCTCTCCCAAAACTCTTTGAACTTTCTTCACAAAGGCATATCACTGCTTCTCCTCCAACACTGATAACTCAGTTCTCGATGCTCAACATAATCCTCTATACTCTTCCAATATATTAAAATATCATCGGTTAACACAACCATTGACTCGCTCAATTAAGTATGGAAAATGCCATGCCAAACGGACACTCAATTGGTGAGTTATGGCGGGAACACGAACCGCACTTTCCGCACTCACTACAACATCCAAACACATTCCATCAATAAATATCTTAATTCCATGTCATTACTTCGCCATCACATAGAGCATTGTAATAACTTCCCACGCTTCAAACCGTGCGTCATTCCTAGTTACGGTTCTCCCGTTACGACAAAAATACGAAAACGACATTTTCACACATAGAAGGCCATTCAACACATCTTCAACTCTTGAAATGTTTAAAGGTCCAATTATATCAATATCGTATTCCACATTCTTACTTTCTTTAATATTCACCAGGAGTCACGATCCACCCTTTACATACTCGACCTCACAATCTGTCACCGTAGCACCCACTAGATACAAGTCTCAAAACTACTCCCTCAATTTAATTCTTGACCATCCCAAAAGACATAAAATATGGAGCTCTCAGTATCGGACTAGTTTCTGCAACTAAGTCGATCACAACTCCACTTCACGTCCTGGCTGTATATCACGGTCTTGTCAAGATAACTTCCAGACAACCCCAATTAATCGGCAACCCACCAACTTCCCCACTTCCATCAACACTCAAAATTCTCCTCGAAATTAATCATCTCAACACTGTCCTGCGCTGACTTGCCAAAAAAACTCTTAAGCATTTGGCTTGACTCCAAACAATTCACTGTACACACCATCTAAGCTCGCCAGACACGTTTATTCCATCCAACATGATCCTGTCAAACTATAATAGCGTTTAACAACACACTGAGCCACCACTCCACACTTGAAGCATCTTCACAAGCAGCATACTCTGCTACAGTCAGATTACCCTGCTTCAGCTCCAAAAACTCTATCTCCTTAGCACTTCGTATATCTTCCGGAAAATACTTTTCCAGAAAACCCTTCCGAACTACATCCCAAGTGATCACAGTTCCGGAAGTCTCCAATCTTTGGCGTCTGTTGTCCTACCAAGCCTCAACTTCTCCTTCCAGCATATGAGTACCAAACCTCACTTGATGCTCATCATTACAACCCATAATCCAGAAGATTTTCTCAATTGTCTTCAGCCACTTCTGTGCAGCTTCAGGATCTTGAATTCCTCCTTCAAACGTCGGTGGCTTGTTACTCTAAAACTGTGCCAAATCTCTAAATTGCGCACCCGCAGCTTGGTTTTGATTAGCAACCACCTATGTAACACCCCGTTCCCCAAAATAGAATAAAACAATTAAAATAAGCACATATCAGAGTTTTTCCCTCCATAAACGGGATGTCACATTTTACCAAAAATTCACCAAACATTTCTTAAACGATTATCCAATAAAATTGCAGCGGAAAAAGAAGTCTGTCATAAACACATAATATGTATATATACGTCATCAAAACCCTCATTTGTACAACAAGTCGGCCATCTGCCCAAAATGTACAAAACATCATCATCATATTCAACACAACAAGATACGCAACAAGGGCATACAAAATCATCAATAAACATGAAAACTCCCAAAAGCCCTGGTGTTACGTATCAGAGCAGTCCCTACGACATCGCCATAATCCAAGCTAGCTAAACACCTGAATTGTCTGTACTTCAGAAGAAGCACATACCACAACAACAGCAAAGGGTGAGAATCACGATCAAATATAATGGTATGATGGTACATGAAATAAAAGGCAGAAACAATAAATCATTATTTCACATACAACATATTCGGACCTACTGTCCCATGCCAACCCGCTATGCATACCACAAATGCAACACATCTGGACCTACTGTCCCATCGTCAATATCCACAACTCACACAAACCACAATGCATCACATGAACTTGACACAACAATATGCGGTACCGACTCACAACAACGATGGGCACCGGGCCATCAACCCTCCACAAAGAAGCACACATCAACGATGGGCACTTGGCCATCAAACCTCCACAAAGGAGCACACATCAACGATGGGCACTTGGCCATCAACCCTCCAAAATGGAGCACACACACCGATGGGCACTTGGCCATCACCCTCCACACAGGAGCACACCCACCGATGGACACCTGGCCATCACCCTCCACACAGGGAGCACATCTCCGATGGTCACTAGGCCATCACCCTCCTCACAGGGAGCACATCATCTACGTCCCTCACTTAGGACACGGGTGGTCGCATACACTCCATCCGAGCAACGATCCAAATCCCGTCCATGCTTCCCACTAGAGCACGCCAGTGAATCATACACTGCGCCCATGCTCCCCACTTAGAGCACGTGAGTACATCAAACCTCACGTCCACACGCTTCCCATTTGGAGCACGTGAGCCACATATGTCTCACGTCCACATGCTATGCAAGACACTATGCATAACCACACAACACACACAATGCACACGATCCTACTGATCCATCACATCATATAATGCATATACACATAAGCACACAAAGTGCATCGATCCTACTAATCCAATCACCACACAACATACCACACACCATGCACATAAGGCATATCGATCCTACTGATCCAATCACCACACAACATACCACACACCATGCACATAAGGCATATCGATCCTACTGATCCAATCAGCACACGACATACCACACACCATGCACATAAGGCATATCGATCCTACTGATCCAATCACCATACAACATACCACACACCATGCACATAAGGCATATCGATCCTACTGATCCAATCACCACTCAACATAGCATACACCAGTTCAATTATCAAAACATACGGGAGTCACGGAGTCACGTCCCGACACCCTACATACACTCACCACAACTCTCTAATAAGCTCATCACTGAAACATGATCATAAGATTCCAATCCACAAAGAAATCAGCATAGAACAACATCCAAAAGACAAACTATTGTCGGGCACGCTGGCACATTCGCCTGGCGAAGCCCCGCAGCAAACACTCGCTGACCACTCGCCCGACGAAACTAAACAGAGGCTATGTTCGCATGGCGAAGCCTGGCAAAGGCTCGCCCCCTCATTTGCCCAGCGAATACCTGCCTACTCAGAAAATTCCCACGCAACAGGAACAACAACCTTCCCCGATTTCGCCCGATTTTATCAAAAATCAGCTGTTAACACGACTAAACAACATATTCCAACTTAACTACCAAATCTATACTGAATTCCACCTGTTATCAACCTAGTCTCACTGTTCGGACCGACTTCAACTTAAAACGGTAATCTACCAAAACCCCAAATTCATCCGAACAGCGCATGCAACGATCTTAACAGAATAATAACCACATTCAGAATCAAACTTTCATATCAGTATCATCATCAACCTATGTTCTATCTATTTATCTCAATTCCGGTTTAACATCGCAACTGCCGAAATTCTCAATTTCTCAAACCATCATTCTACATCACATGCAATGAATTCAATCACAAAAACAACACCCATAGCAGAATTAACAACAAACAAGCAACATCGATTCATCATCGATCATGGGGATTAGGGAATTTCCCCTTTCTACCAATTACTCATGCAAATACCAATTTCAACCGATCATCCCCCCCCCTTACTTCAAATGCAGTTCTGATGATGATGAACCTTCACAATCCGCAGCCTTGATGCACCCTTCCCCGCTCTTGATCACTCTTGCCCTTGCTGCTTCAACCTGTTCTTCTCTTCCTCGAGTTCTTCCTTCCATTCTTTCACTTTCTATTTCCACCAATGTCAAATCTTCCCCTCATCCGAAAAATATACAACTCTTATATTCCAAATAAATAATATTCTCCACATTTTCTTAATTCCATAATTAATAATCTTATTCCTTTTAACTCCAAATAAATAACTCTCATTTCTTTTATTCCAAACAAATAATCCCAATAATTCCAATAATAATAAATCCTCATTTCCATAATTCCAACATTAATATTAAAAACTCATAATATTAATAATAATAATAATAATAATAATAATACTAATATCAACATTAATATTAATTATTAATTATTACCATTATCAATTATTCAATATTAATACTATGCTTCTATTTCTTCATCAATTCCCACACAAAACACGTCGACGAATAAAATAACACCGGAAACTAAAAATAATTAAAATGGGCGTTACAACTCTCCCCCACTTTAATTATTTTTGTCCTCGAAAATACCTGATGGAAACAATTCTGGATACGCTTCTCGCATCCTGCTTTCTAATTTCCAGATCACACTGTCTCTTGCAGCACCTCTCCAAGCCACTCTCACAAAGGGTTTCTCCTTTCCCCTGGAGTTGCTTCTCGTTCATCAATCCGAACTAGCAATGCCCCAACCGTCAAATTATTTCTCACTTGTACATCACCCATCTGATTCAATGTACTCCCTCAACGAAAATACATGAAACACATCATGCCATCCATAAGCGATAGCGGCAAAGTAGTCTAACATGCTACTTTGATCCAGATAAACAAAACGCCGAGTGTGTTCCCGAGACTTCGAAGCTCGACCAACACCCGCTACCATCATAACTCCCAAAACACATATTTTCTTGGATCCTCTTGATCTTCTCAGCCGTCTCATGCACAATTCTCATATTTGAGCATAACGCTCCCGCTCGACTCATTCCAACTCAAGAAAGTCCTACACTTCCTATCTCACAAGGCCCCATACAACGCCATTTTGTTACTAGAATGGTAACCGATATTGTAGGCGACTCAATCAGCGGTAATTAACCATCCCACGATCCACCTTGATCCAACACACAAGCCCTCAGCAAATCCTCCAGCGACTGGATAGTCCTCTCCGACTGACCATCAGTTTGCAGATGATAAGCTGAACTCCACTTCGAATTAGTACCCAGAGCTTCCCGTAAGCTCCTCCACAAACTCAATATAAACTTCAAGCTTCCATCCGACACAATATTCGATAGTATCTCGTACAACTTCGCCACTTCCTCAATATGCGTCTCATAAGTCCTCAACATAGAATAGTTCATTCACTCACAATCGCCCAAATTTAAAATTATATCTTTCCAATTCTTTGGAAAACTCAACACCAAATTCGTGAAAATACTACCCGTTTTCCACTCTGGAATATTCAACAGCTACATCCGAATCCACAGTCCTTGATGTTAAATCTTCGACTTTCGGCAATTCTGACCAGCATATTCAACCTCAACCACTTCTCTCTTCATCTATGATTCGCCGAAACAATTTATTCAAATTCGGTTACTTCTTCATAGCACCGGGATGGATACTCCATCTACCTCAATGTATTTCTTCGAGAGTACCCCTAATCCACTTAGCGACATCCGGAACATACACTCTACCACAACACATCATGGTACTATTCCCACAAATTCGTCAATTAACTCTTTGATTCTGGTTCATCAAATTCAACTAATCCACCTACTCAACCCAGATTTCTGACTTTCTCGATTCTCCTCAAGAATACAACTAGTCAGTTCTAACAATACAAGCTTAACTCCATATGAAGTCTCATCACTCACTAAACTCATATTACCAAATTGCCCAATCAGTTCTATCTCTTTTCACCATCAATATGGGTATTATGCAAATATTTCCAACTTACCGCACTAGCTACCATATTCACTTTACCCGAACGGTAATTCAACTCAAAGCTGTAATTCTTCAGAAGTCCTAATTATTTCCTCTCCCTAATATTCAACCCTTCCAACTCAAGCAAACACTATAAACTCTTAGGAC
Organism: Lathyrus sativus; assembly: GCA_963859935.3. Taxonomy (NCBI): domain Eukaryota; kingdom Viridiplantae; phylum Streptophyta; class Magnoliopsida; order Fabales; family Fabaceae; genus Lathyrus; species Lathyrus sativus. The sequence goes on from OZ012741.1 coordinate 366,673,814, forward strand.
CACCAAATATTTCAAATCTCAGCCAAAACGATTGAAGCCTCCAACTCTGGCACAACCACAACCGCAACCAACTCTAAATCACCGGTCAGATGATTCCTCTCATGTACTTCAAGGTACCTTTAACATATTTCCCAATTATATCAACAAAGCATCACAAAACACAAGAAATAGTCCCTTCGGGCTCGGCAAAAATCAACACACGAGCTACAGACAGCTCTCTCAAAACCCTTTGAACTCTTCTCAAGTGGTATGTAGCTGCTTATTCTCCAACAATGATAACTCAATTTCTCGATCTTCAACATGATCCTCTATACTCTTCGAATGTATTAAAATATCACCGGTCAACACCACCATTGCCTCACTCAATTAAGTAAGGAAAATCCCATGCCAAACGAACAAACAAGTTGTGAGTTATGGCAGAAACACGAACCGTACCTTCTGCACCCACTACAACATCCAACCATGTTTCATCAATAAAACTCAACTCCATGTCATTACTTCACCATCACATAGAGCATTTTAATAGCTTTTCAATGCTTTAAACCCTGCGTCATTTCGAGTTACGGTTCTCCTGTTACGACAAAAATACCCGAACAACATTTTCTTCCCAGGCCCCCTTCGCTAGGCGAACACCGTAGCGAGCGTGGAGCCGTTCGCTAGCATGCTCGCTAGGCGAAGGACTTGGCGAGCATGACAGTCCGAAATCTTATTTTCGACCGTTACCTGACTTCCGAGTGTCCGATTTCGATTCCGTAAAAAGCTGCAATCTCGCAATTCAATGTACAACAACAATTTCATACTTAGGAGGCCATCCAACACACTTTCAATCTTTAAATATTTTGAAACCCAATTACTCCCAATCTCAAAAGTAGACCTTAAAGTCTCCCAATGCGATACAACTTCGATTTTCGACATATCAACCACAATAACTTTACTTGAGATCACGCGACCATAGAACTTACATCCTCCAACCAATTGGTCCATCAGTTTATCAACTCTTGGAAGCGAACATTTACCCTTGATAGTCACCTTAATCCCTTATCCATAATTCACCCAAAGTTTCACAAAACCTCTTGCCTTTGTAACCAACAAAATTGGTGCACCCAACGGTAACACACTCAAACAAAAGAACCTCTCTTCCAGCAGGTCTTCAAGTTGACTCTTCAACTTCTCCAATCCCAACGCAGACACATAATATGGATTCACTAATATCAGACTAGTCCCAAGAACGAAGTCATTGTGCACGCGTCAATTCACATTCCGGTAGTAAGTCACTTACCTCCTCAGGAAACTTCCGGACAATCACCCTTAACTGACAAACCCCAATTTTCTCACTTTCCTTAGCATTCAATTTTCCGTCAACATAGACACCTCAACACGTCTTACAACGACTCCTCAAAGTAATCCCTTAAGCACTTAGCTTAACTCAAGGCAATTCCCTGCTCACGCCACCTAAGCTTACAAGAAACATCTATCCCATCCAACACAATTCCGTCTGCTATTAACAAGAGATTAAGGGTGATCAGTTCCTCAATTTGTCAATAGACAACCGAAAATCATGATGGGGTACAAACCATCTTTACCAAACTATAGGAGCGTTCCTCGACACACTGAGCCACAACTCCACACTTGTAGCATTCCGGAGAAACACAAGCTCCTCCCCCACTAGAATCATTCCACTTCTACCAACAAAGTTAGACAACAACATGTACCGAGAGTGTTTTTCACACATGCCGCATACAGGGGATTAGACTACAACACAAGACAACTTGGCCGGATGGACCGACCTGCTCTGATACCAACTTGTAACACCACGTTCCCCAAAATAGAATTAAAAAATTAAAATAAGCACATATCAGAGTTTTTCCCTCCACAAACGGGATGTCACATTTCACCAAAATTTCACCAAACATTTCTTAAACGATTATCCAATAAAATTGAAGCGGAAAAAGAAGTATGTCATAAACACATAACATGTATATATACGTCATCAACACCCTCATTTGTACAACAAGTCGACCATCTGTCCAAAATGTACAAAACAACATCATCATATTCAACACAACAAGATACGCCACAGGGGCACACAAAATCATCAATAAACATGAAAACTCCCAAAAGCCCCGGTGTTACGTATCAGAGCAGTCCCTATGACATCACCATAATCCAAGCTAGCTAAACACCTGGATTGTCTATACTTCCGAAGAAGCACAGACCATAATAACAGCAAAGGGGTGAGAATCACGATCAAATAATAATGGTATAATGGTACATGAAATAAAAGGCAAAAACAATAAATCATTATTTCACATACAACATATCCGGACATATTGTCCCATGCCAACCCACTATGCATACCACAAATGCAACACATCTGGACCTACTGTCCACAACTCACACAAACCACAATGCATCACATGCACTTGACTCAACATTATGCGGTACCGACTCACAACAACGATGATCACCGGGCCATCAACCCTCCACAAAGGAGCACACATCAACGATGGGCACTTGGCCATCAACCCTCCACAAACGAGCACACATCAACGATGGGCACTTGGCCATCAACCCTCCATAAAGGATCACACGCACCGATGGACACCTGGCCATCACCCTCCACACAGGAGCACACGCACCGATGGACACCTGGCCATCACCCTCCACACAGGGAGCACATCTCCGATGGTCACTGGGCCATCACCCTCCTCACAGGGAGCACATCATCAACGTCCCCCACTTGGGACACGGGTGGTCACATACACTCCATCCGAGCAACGATCCAAATCTCGTCCACGCTCCCCACTGGAGCACGCCAGTGAATCATACACTGCGTCCACGCTCCCTACTTGGAGCACGTGAGTACATCAAACCTCACGTCCACACGCTCCCCATTTGGAGCACGTGAGCCACACAGGTCTCACGTCCACATGTTATGCAAGACACTATGCATAACCACACAACACACACAATGCACACGATCCTACTGATCTATCACATCATATAATGCATATACACACAAGCACACAAAGTGCATTGATCCTACTGATCCAATCACCACACAACATACCACACACCATGCACATAAGGCATATCGATCCTACTGATCCAATCACCACACAACATACCACACACCATGCATATAAGGCATATCGATTCTATTGATCCAATCACCACACAACATACCACACACCATGCACATAAGGCATATCGATCCTACTGATCCAATAACCACACAACATACCACACACCATGCACATAAGGCATATCGATCCTACTGATCCAATCACCACACAACATAGCATACACCAGTTCAATTATCAAAACATACGGGAGTCACGAAGTCACGTCCCGACACCCTACATACACTCACCACAGCTCTCTAATAAGCTCATCACCAAAACATGATCATAAGATTCCAATCCACAAAGAAATCAGCACAGAACAGCAGCGAAAACACAAACTGTTGTCGGGCTCGCTGGCACATTCGCCTGGCGAAGCCCCGCAGCGAACACTCGTTGACCACTCGCCCGGCGAAACCAAACAGAGGCTACTGGCAGCATTCGCTGCCCCTTTTGTAACACCCCACTTCCCAAATTAAATAAAATATAAACATTATAAATAAACATCAGAGTTTTCACAAAAATAGTGGGATATCACATCACCAATAGTTATCAAAAATACTTTATTCATTATTTTCAAAATAATACAACGGAAATTATTATTCCAACATTCTCGGCCATCCGCCAGATTTACATAAAATCTTTATTATTATAATTCACCAAAATGTGATACGTCACAGGATTTTCAACAAGTTTAACATAAACAAATAAAACACCCATATCTCGTGTTACGTATCAGAGCATCCTAAGACTCGACTTGCACACCACTATCCAAGCTATCTATGTACCTGGATTATCTGTACTTCCATGGAAGCATAGACCACAACAACAAAGGGGTGAGAAAACATGATCAAAATATATCGCTAATTTAATACATGCAATAAGGGTAGTAAAACACACCAATATTCACCCCATCAACACCAATCACGAACCTACTGTTCAAACATCCATATAACATATAATAATTAAAACACACCAATATTCACCCCATCAACACCAATCACGAACCTACTGTTCAAACTACAATATAACATATTATAATGCAAATATGCAACTCAACACCATGCATGCGGTACCGACTCATTGGTTCATTCAATCGAACCTTGGACAGATCACTTACGCTTCTACTGAGATATGATCTATCCCCGACAGATCACTTACGCTCCTACTGAGATATGATCTATCCCCGACAGATCACTTACGCTCCTACTGAGATATGATCTATCCCCACCATTCTCCACAAAGGAGTACGGATGAATCACATACACTCCTCCTGAGCAATGATTCATCCCACCAAACACCATGATATGTACGACACCAATGCACGACAAACAAACTCAAGCACACTAAGTGCACACGATCCTCCTGATCACATCACCACACATTATATATATTACACCACCAATAAACACAAGCACACTAAGTGCACAACAGTTAAACTCAAGTAAATAATCAATAAATCATTTCAATCGATCCATGGTTTAGTTACTATTTAATTAAACAATGACTCCCCAAGAATATTGGATATAAAAATATTTGGCAGATAACTATATTATTTATACCATGTTATAGATCTATTCAAGAGCTTTCCAATGCTTCAAACGGGGACTAAATCCGACTTACGGATCAAAAGTTATGGCCAAAATCGTCAAAACAGAAAATTCACCAATATACAGCTTTGAGTCGACACAAACAACGCAGAATGCAGAAAATTATGTGTTTTCCATCGTTGGAGGTCTTCCGGACCTCCGATTTCAATTCCGTAAAATGCCCCAGTTTCAGAATTCGAAATCCTACCATAATATGACAATTATAACAACCAACAACATATTTTTAAAGATCATGTCATCATATATCATATAACCATACTTTTCAAAACCATGGCATTTAGGGGTTTCTATCCTAAATGTGATCCTACCCATCATACACTATTACACCATCACAATGATCATACGAAAACCCACCCTTACTGTCCAACACTGTCATCTTGCTCAATTCCAAGCTTATCACTCTTCATCCATCCTCTGCCCTATCATTACTACAACTATCACACACTACTCTAATCAGTTGTTCCTTAAGCTACATCTCAGAACCTATATCATGGTCATTACCCAAGCCACAGAGGTTACACGAAATCTCACCTATACTCATGGTCATTATCCAAACCACAGAGGTTATACAGGAACTTCCCTAAAATCGTAAACCCAACCAATACCCCAAACTCACCAAAAATAACAATTCATCAACATCGACATATATCAATTCCTCATTGGTTTATCAAATACCAATTCACAACATCAATCAACAATTATAGACATGACAACATAAAACTTCATACACCGATACATTCCTATGGGGTTAAGGAATCCCCACTACCCTATACATGTAAATACCATCCCAATCAGGTTTCTCCCCCCTTACCTTGTTAATCGGTTTGATTGATGGAAATCCTCCTAGATTTGGTCTCTTGGCTTTCTCCTTTCTCTTCCGTTCCTCGTTCCTTTGCTCGTTCTACGCTCTTCTCACTTCTCTCGTTCCTTCTCCCAACTCTCCAAATGTATCGTAAAAAACCCACTAACCCCTCACATTCCCTATTTTAATTATCTAATCTTAATAATAATAATAATAACTTAATAAAATAATATAATAATAATAATCTTAATAGTAATACTAATATAATATTACTAATAATAATAATTATAATAATCATTATTATAATAATAATAATAATAATACACATAGCAATATTAATAATATTATTTCACCCATAATAATAATATTAATAATAATAGTAATAATACTCCACCAATAATATTATTATTAATAATAATAATAATAATCATAATAATATTCTCCCACTAATAGTTATAATAATAGTAATAATATTACTAATAATAATATTCTCCAATATTAATAATATTACTACAATTAATAATAATAATAATAATAATAATAATAATAATAATAATAATAATAATAATAATAATAATAATAATAATAATAATAATAATAATAATAATAATAATAATAATAATAATAATAATAATAATAATACCACCATATTACTACTATTTATTTTATTATTATATTCACACCAATTCACCACCAATAATCCTCCCATATCAGGGACACCCACCAATCATCATCAAACACACCCCCACCAAAGGGCACACTGTCGCTTGCGCGAAAATAAGGTGCCGGCATGACAGAAGAGTCGCCACCTTTCGTTATTTATCCCTCAGAGCGGGAAAGGAAACGATCGGAAAAACCTGACGAATAAGGGTAAGACAAGGTCATCGCAACCATTGTCTGGGTTCGGGAGTCGGTTACGCAAGGGGAAGGTATTAGCACCCCTCACGTCCGTCGTACTCGACGGGATCCTCGCTTGTTTGTTTACTTGGACGGGTTGATTATAATCTATCTACCTATCAAGGCTGGCTGAAAAAGAAAAGAAAAATGACTCGGCAAAGCGTCGCACTTTATGCCTACGTATTCTCATCAGGAACAAGAAATCAGAGTCAACGTAGTTCGGCTAACTACGGGGGAAGATGGGGAAGGTTGCTCGCTAGGACGTCGCATCCTATGCCTACGTACTTTCATCTGGTATGAAAGATCAGAGCAAACGTAGTTCAGGAAACTACGGGTTATCTCCTAAAAGAAGTGTTTTTTATTGTGTTTGCGATTTCAACCGCACTAGAGACTATGACCTGAGAGTGAATGCGTCGCATGTCACCCAAAGGGTACCATACTAAACATCCAGACTGTGGAAAAGAAACTCTCCCCCAATCCTTTCTCAGATAGCTTAAGGCTCGTAACGTACGAAAGAAATCATTCATGATTACTGTATTTTAAACTGTTTTGAGATGAGAAGAGAACAGGCCCAACTAGGAGGGAGACTATCAAGTCCTACTGTTGTCATGCCATGGATTCATCCTATGGTTGAGGTTTGAACAGGGAACTCCTAGATGTTGTCATGCATAGGTTTCAACCTAAAAGTCTATCATCAAATCCTCATCAGAGGAAATGAGAGTCCTAAGGGATCATATCAATGATACACCAAAACAGACAAAAGCATCAGCTTTAACAGTAAAATGCATGCAATGCAAGTGAGGGAGGAAATGTGTGTGGGGCTTCAGCCTCCACAAGCTCGTCTCGACCTCAAGCCAGTCATGAAATAACAGTAATCATACTGATATAAGCAACATGCTATCAAGCAAAAACAGTAAACTGTAATCATACAGACAGAAAATGAAATCATGCTATCAAGCAAAATAAACACATGGGCAAGGGAGCTGGGCTCTACCGAATACCCGCAAGCAAAGCCAGGCAGTAACAATACAATCAGATGCATTCATGCTCTTAGACTGAACTTATTCTAAATGTGCTTAATCTAATGCAGCAGACAAATCAGACAAAACACACAATACATCAAAGAAAACAGAAGAAAGCCTCAGCTCCTCCAGCAGCAACCCAGTCTTCAGACTTCAGAGATCACTTGCTTTCCAGGTATCAACCCTACAACATGAGTATCAACTCATCTTCTCCCTTGAGCTTCAGCTCCTTTGACCAGCTCTACCTTCAGGCTTCACTATCTTCAGGGATCTTCAGGCATCAACTTGATCTTCACAGAGTCTTCAGACTTCAATAATCTTCAAGTAATCATCCTTTTCAAGGCCTCAGCTTCTATCTTCAATGGCTCCAATGCTCCAGCAAACAAGATTCAGTCAACAAGATGAGTGGGGGGTGTTACAGTACTCACTGACTTCCAAAGGATGCCATTGAGGACTTAACATCAAAGGAGAGGCTCTCTCAAAGTTCTACCTTATAGGGCAAGGTCACTAATCCCTCCAAAGGAGAGAGGTGAATACCCTTAAGGGACTTTATGTCATAGAGAAGGAAGGAGGTGAACAAGACACTCCTTGTTTATTGAACAAAGTATTCTATCTAGGGCTCTGCCTATGCACCTATGAACCTATAAACAAAACAAAAAGCTAAACTAAGCTCCTCTTCAAGGTCTTCAAATCTTCAAGGATGATTCACAAGCTCTTCACAAGGTCTTCACATGATGCCCAAGCTCCTCAAGCCAACAACAAGTCCAAAGCAAGGCAAAACAAAACTAAACTAGCCCTAAAGGCCACACAAACAACATTCAATTCAAAAATCAATGAAAAATACTAAAATACCATACAAATTCCTAATATAAATTCTAGAGGATCCTATTTAACTACCCTTAGGTCCCATATATTCCCCATACACTAATTTGGCCTAAAAACCCCAAAAATAAAATGTTGAAGTTCAAGTACACAACCTAAAACCCTAATTAGAGCATCTAAATGTCTAACTATCAAACTACATCAAATTTAATTTCTAAAATCAAGAGATAAATCCTACATGAAACTAGGGTTCAATATCTAATCACACAAAAAAGAATGAATTAAAAAACCTAAGGGAAGGTCCTAAAACAATTCTTGCAAGATAAGGTACAAACTAAAAGAAATAAAATACCCTATTTAAAAGAAAATACCACCATTAATTCCACATTAAAAATAAAATTTCACTTTTATTTTTATATTTTTCTACACAAAATTATCTAAACCTAGAAAAAAGAATGAGGAAAATATCATCATTTATCATTTTTTTTATGAATTTTATAAGATGGCTAAAATATTAAAAGAAATAAAAATAATATAAAAGGGAGGGGGTGGCAATAGAAGGGACAGACAGTTGATTTTATTGGGCTGAATCAAAAGGGGGGGTGCGCGTAGCACATTGGACCCATCAAGCCCAGACTCAGTCACTAAACCAAACGATTGCGTTTGGCTAAGTGATACGCTGCGTTTCGCCAGCTTCAGACTTCCCTCTATTTTGAATTTGAACCAAGGCCGTTGGATTATGAGAATAAGTTAAGGATCTGGACCCATCTGACGGCTGGAGTTCATCTTCTCCAAACAAACCCTAGGGTTTTCAGAAAACCCTAATTTCGAACCAGAACTTCCACTCGATCGTTCTCACTGATGGCTGGGTGAAATCAAGAAATTCCAAAAGCAATCTTGCTCTACTAATTACCCTGAACACAATGATATCAATATTTGGCCATGAAACCTCCTGAATCGCTCTAACAGAAAGCACGAAGGTTGGGGTTCCACCATGATTCTCTGCTATCAACCTTAACCAAACTTCAATCTAATGATATAAATATGTTCCACATGTTACCCTAGCCATTCTAAACCACCTCATATCCATTAATACATATTAACCCGCTTGCTATCAATCTTGCAAAAAATGGTACCCTGCCACGAAACCTCATGGATCCTTCTCTAATTCTCAGAAAACATTCCTCTAACCTAGCATGTTGATCTTACACCTAAGATTCTAACAGAATGCTCATAATTAAGGACTTCTAGATCAAGATACCAACCTGTTAAGCTTCAATGGTGAGGGGTGTTAGGACTTGATTCAGCACTTGAAACCTTCTCTAAATCTTCCTCCAATAATGGACACCTTTCTGTTTGCAAGAGTTGAGGTGGATGAAGCTTGTGGAAGAAGGAATTGCACCTTACTTGATCTTGAAGAAATCCAACAATGGCACTTTCTCTCTCACTCTCTCCACTAAACTCAGCAACTTTTCACCAACCTTTTCCTCCTTGTGATTCACCTTTTTTATAATGATGGATGGAAACAACTATATCATTCTAGAATCATCTAGAAAAGTCTTGGAATCTCATGTGATGATAACTTGAAAATCTCATGCACTATCCATTAAGTCTTGCAAAATGACCTTAAAATCTCCTCATATGACATATTGTAGTGTTATAAGCCATTACAAGCTTTTTCCTTGCCTTGTGTTAGGATTTCCAAGGGTAACTTCAAATGCAAGTAACAAAATAACAAAGCATCACCCATTTTAAAGCCTCAAATCAAAATTCTATCTAAACCAATGTTCTCAAAATGATGTCTCCAATCAAAATGATATATTGGATGACCTATTTTGGATTCCTAGGTCCTCCAAACCAATTTTCAAATTCAACTTTTCAAACTTATATGCCATTTTTAGTTCATTTTTGACCAATCATGTAACTTCATGCAATGAGCTTTTACAACAATTTGTGACCTTCTTTCTAGACTTAAAGTCACCTTTTGAACAACTTTCATGTTTTGAGTTTTTCCATTTGAGGCTTAGAAATAGGAGTTTTAGGCATTGGTTAAAATGACCTATAACTGACAAATGACCAAAATACCCCTGTCTTGTTCAAACCATAAGTTGAGTTCCACAAATCCTATCAAGGACTTCTACCACTCAAATTAAAGCTAAGAAGATGCCCTCCAACATTCATGTTGACCAAAAAATCATAGGAATCATCCTACTAGGGCAAAAGTTGTCTGCAAGTTGGGTGACTTTCAAGGACCCAGATTCACACACCTCTGCTGACCTGTAATTTGTCAAAACCATAACTTGAGCTCTGCAACTCCTATCAAGGACTTCCACCACTCAAATTAAAGCTAAGAACAAGATATACAACATTCATGTTGTGGGGAAGAGGAGATATCAATCACATCTAGAGCTAAAACTGCCTGGAAAATAGGGATCAAATTAGGGTTTTTGCACTGACAATCCTCAGAAACCCTAACTCAAAGCTTCTCAAACTCTTCAATCATGATGAGTTGGTCTAGGAATCATCCTTATAACATCTCTGTGCATCATTCCATGATCTCATGGCCCTTGGATTAGGTCTCAACCTTCTCCAAATTTTCAGTTATCCTAGGGTTGACCCAGTCAAAACCCTAATTCTACCATTCATGGTTGAATCTTCTGAACTCTTGCACAATGACTTCTCTGGGCTTCATGATGGCTATCAAGACATCTCATAGGCTTTCTCCAAACATCAAGTTCATTCTCAAAGTCTCAGAATCATCTGAGGAGCACCCACAACTCTCAAGCTATGAAGCACACATCCTTGGTTTCAACCCACTTCCTCTGAGGTTCTCTTGAACTGTCTGATGAAGGTATCAACTTTCAAACACTCAATGAATAAATAATTGTTGGTCAAATTTTGGGGTGCAACAGCTGCCCCTATTCAAACGGCTTGAACCTGACTGGGTGAGAAGCGAACGGCTCTCAACCAATCAAGGTGCGAGACGATTGAATATCGGTAAACCCGAAAATTTGCCAACTGCACGATCACACGGTACTCTGCGGGGAACAAATCTTCGAATATTGCAATGCTAGCTGCACGACAACTAGCTGGAGAAATATCGATCTGACATCACCGTCAGTTATCCTCGTTAACTTCTTCTGATATTGCCTTCAGACAACCACATCACCCAACATCGCCGCTGGAAGACTAAACCACCTGACATTATCGTCAAACAAGATTCTGAGGAACGCCCAACATCGCCGCTGGAACACCAAATCATCTGACATCGCCGTCAAGAACAACCATAACTCGGGGAAACAAGCGCCCAACATCGCCGTCGGAGACCTAAACCTGAATCACCAAAATATCCAACATCGCCGCTGGAGAAAATACAACAATGAACAAAATACCCCGCATCGCCGCTGGAGAGAATACAACACTGAACAAAATACCCCGCATCGCCGCTGGAGAAAATACATCTCTAAACAAAGTACCCCGCATCGCCGCTGGAGAACTAAAGGATCTGCGTCACCTAACATCGTCGTCGGAAGACTGGATCACCTTGACACGCCCAACATCGCCACTGGAAAACTGAATCTGACATCGCCGTCGGAAACAAACATCCTCTTAGAGACACTTGACATCGCCGTCGTACAAACATCATCTTTACTGGGGATTTAAAGAGTCTGACCTCGCCGTCAAACGAATATCCAACCTCGCCGTCGAACAACATCCAACCTCGCCGCCGGACAACTGATGCTCTAACCTCGCCGTCAAATCCAAGCGTTCAACCTCGCCGTCGAACAAACATTATCTGAACAAATCTGACCTGGGGTTCACCCCTGGTAAAGTACACTTGCGTATTTGAAACTACTCCGCTGGGAATGAGAGACTTAACCGAGCACACTCTGATCTGGGGTTCACCCTCAGAACCATAACGAACATCGGAATACTACTGCACACCGACCCACTGTAGAACTTCAACATCAGAACTATATGACACCCTGGCCCCTGGCCACTTCCAGCTTCAGCTAGAAAAGATCTTCAAGTACTTCTGAATATGAATGAAACCCTGGCCCCTGGCCACTCCAGATCCGCTGGAGAATCTTCAAGTTCTTCTGAAGATAGATGAAACCCTGGCCCCTGGCCACTTCCAGATCCGCTGGAGAATCTTCAAGTTCTTCTGAAGATGGATGAAACCCTGCCCGTCGGCGATTCCAGCTTCAGCTAGAAAAGATCTTCAAGTACTTCTGAAGATAAACATCCTTGACCTTCAAAGATGTAAACTTTGCCCGTCGGCAACTCTGCAGGAGGTATCTTCGACTTCAGTCTAAAGAAATGGTCCTTGGCCTCCAAGGATACATGGGTCTGCCTTCAGGCAACTCCACCTCTGCTATAGAGCATCCGCGACTTCCGTCAGGGATATACTTCGGCCTTCAGTCCGAAAAATGAATCCTAGGTCATTCATGACCTTGGGGATAACCTTGCCCTCAGGCACCTTCGCTTCAGCTTGGGAAATCTGTGACTTCAGTCAGAGAAATGGTATCCTGAGCCATTCATGACTCTACGGGGATTCAAACACTTTGCCTTCAGGCAAAACTCCGTTTCAGTTGGAGAAACATCTTCGACTTCAGTCAGAAGAAAAATATCATTCACTTGATCGCCATCAATCATCTCCTCAGGACAACTGACTTGGTCTTCAGACCAACACGGATCATCTTGAATACAAAATTTGGAACCTTGTCTTCAGCCACACGTTGATTCATCAACAAGGACATCTGAGCTCACAGGAACCTTCTGATACCGCCTTCAGGCGTTTACGCAGTCAATCTTCAGACATATCACGCTGCTAAGGACTTCAAGAATCATTTTGAACAAACAAACCCGTCAGGCACCCTCAAGAATCATCTTGTACTGATAACCATTCTGAATACTTCATTCTGCTGGGTATTCCAGGAACCTTCCTGGGCAACTCTTGCTGGGGACGCTACCGGGGAGCTCAAGAATCATCCTAAGCAAACAACTCGGAAATTTGCGCAGAGGTCTTAAGAATCATCTTAAGCAAATGGCCCTGCTGAGGGATTCGAGAATCATCTCGAACTGAAGACTTCGCTGGGGGTCTCAAAAATCATCTTGAGCGAGCGACTGTGTAGATTACACCGGGGTCTTAAGAATCATCTCAAGAGCGACCTTGTTGGGGAGAATATCAGGAATCGTCCTGAGCAACCGGTCTCTTGGTGGAACACCTGTAAAACAAGAATGGTAGCAACCTAGATCATGCTTATGATGCGTATGCTTCTGCGCCATGCTCCACACGGTGGAAATGCTATGCGTTTATGCTAAATGTTGTGCAGTCATGCACAATGCTATGCAGCGTTAAATGCTATGTAGTGTTGAATGCTATGCAGTCATGCCCAATGCTATGCAATCCCGTCAGCAAAATAAATGCCGAAGGGGAGATCCTCCTGTCAAGGAGAAAGAACTACTCAGGTAGAGGAATCATCCTGCTGAGGAGAACGTGGACACGCCCATATCAATCAGGCTCTGTCTGGGGAACTGATCTTCCGCGGACTGCTGCAGGGAAAACAACTCTGTGGGGGGACAACTTCAGCTGCTCAACACTCCACTGGAAAAACCAATCATGATCTGATCACCTTCTAAGGATTCGGCTCTCTCGGGCATCTACACACTCGGCTGAGGAAGGAGAAGTCATTCTGCTTCGCCAAAGGGAGTACGACTCTGGGAGATACAGCATCAGCCGTTCAACATCTGCTAGGGAAAATCCACTCATGGTCCCAACTGCTTCCAAGGATTCTGCTTTTCTGCGGACTCAGCCGGGGAGTGAAATCATTCTACTTCACGGGAGAGTACGACTCTGGTGCGGAATTTCAATTTCGCCGGGGAAGAAAGAATCATCTGACTTCGGGGGAGAGTACAACTCTGCAGGGGGAATACAACCTCAGTTGTTCCAATACTCTACTGGGGAAGAGGGAATCATCCAACTTCAGGAGAGAACATGACTCTGGTGGGGAATCTCAATTCCACTGGAGACTTCAGTCTGACACCATTAGTTACTGCATATTTCGGCGTACGACCAATTCCCTACGAAACCTGCACTTGTGACCCGGTGCTGGGGAGGCACCTACTTCGGCGACTTTACTGGGGAAAGCACGAGCTTCGGCACCCGACCATTTCTATGAAATCTGCACTTGAGACCCGGTGCTGGGGAAGAATCCTGCTCCGGGGGTATGCTCTGCACATCTTCCGGAAGGTGCTACACCTGCAACAACACAAACAAACAAGACAAGACTCCCTCCTCAAAGGGTCCTATCCAGGTTATTATCCCGTGACAATATTCAGTTAATCAATTGTTTCAACAATCAATGGGCCTAGGCCCGTAAGTTTATGTATGCGCATTTTATCAAAAAAAAACATCGGCGTTTTCATTCGTAAACAAAACAGATAAATGCTAAACAGACAAGTAGAATTGCTGAATAATGTGCATTTTATTGATGATGAACCCCTGAATGGGCAAAAATGTTTTACAACAGATGCAAACTCCTGGAATGAGGAAGCCGCACGAAAAAGAAAACATAAATATACATCAGTATATACAAATGTTGGCAATCGAGGCGTAGACGAACACCATGAGTTGATCCCTCTAAGACCCACTCGACTTTGATACCTCTCCGACGCTTCAGCTTTGGAAGAGATTGATTCAGATAAACGGCCCTCAGGTCTTCCGAACCACTAAACAATGAAAGTCCATATGCGGAACGCAGTCATTTGCTTATTCAAATCCCTAACTTTTGCGTGAACCGCCCTTTCGGGTTTTCAGTTCACCGGGATACCCTTTTTTGCCGAAGCCGCCCAGTATAGGTTTTCGACTTCGCGGGTGTACATTTTTCAATATATCCCTAATTTTTTGCCCGAACCTTTTATTCTGTTTTTGGTTCGCCGGGATGCCCCTTTTTTGCCTGGACTCTTTCTTTTTTGTCCAGCGGGTCTCTTTCAAGCAAAGTATTTTTTAACTGCGTCCGCGTTCACCGGGGATGCAAAATCTTCACCATCCATCGTGGATAACAACAAAGCTCCTCCCGAGAAGACCTTGCTGACGACATACGGCCCTTCGTAATTCGGAGTCCACTTGCCCCGGTGATCGGAGTGTGGCGGAAGAATCTTCTTCAGGACGAGATCACCCGTCTGAAAGCTTCTGGGACGCACCTTCTTATCGTAAGCTTTCTTCATTCGGCTTTGGTACAGACGACCAAATGCGATCGATGCTAACCTCTTCTCGTCCATCAGGCTGAGTTGGTTCAAACGATTCGTAATCCATTCTGCCTCATCGAGTTTTACATCAACCAAAACTCGCAAAGAGGGAATCTCCACTTCTAACGGTAGGACAACTTCCATACCATACACCAAGGAGAAAGGAGTTGCCCCGGTCGACGTACGCACCGTCGTACGATAACCGTGCAAGGCAAACGGCAGCATCTCGTGCCAATCTTTATACGTCACAACCATCTTCTGAACAATCTTCTTGATGTTCTTATTGGCCACTTCAACAGCGCCATTCATCTTCGGCCGGTAAGGAGATGAGTTGTGGTGTTCAATCTTGAAGCTCTGGCACAGCTCCTTCATCATCTTGTTGTTCAAATTCGAACCATTATCAGTAATGATCCGCTCGGGAATTCCGTAGCGACAGATGATGTCCCTCTTTATGAATTTAGCTACCACCTGCTTGGTCACATTAGCGTACGAGGCTGCCTCCACCCATTTGGTGAAGTAGTCGATAGCTACCAGAATGAAACGATGACCATTGGATGCAGTGGGCTCGATCTTGCCTATCATGTCGATGCCCCACATGGAGAACGGCCAAGGGGAGGACATGACATTCAATGGGCACGGCGACACATGAACTTTATCAGCATAAATCTGGCATTTGTGACATTTCTTCGCGAATCTGAAGCAATCCGACTCCATCGTCAGCCAGTAATATCCTGCTCTCAGGATCTTTCTCGTCATGGCATGCCCGCCGGCGTGCGTACCAAATGTGCCCTCATGGACTTCTTCCATGAGCATATTCGCCTCTTTTTCATCCACACATCTGAGTAGCACGAGATCGTGGTTTCTCTTATACAGCACTCCGTCAGGATTGAGATAGAAGTTTCCAGATAGCCTCCTCAGAGTCTTCTTATCCTGGGTTGACGCACCCGCAGGATACTCCTTAGTCGTAAGGAAGGTCTGGATATCGTGGAACCATGGCTTGCCGTCAGTGGCATCCTCGATTGCAAAGACAAATGCCGGTCTATCAAGACGCGAAAGTACAATTCTTGGAGCCTCATTCCAATAATTGACTTTATACATTGAAGCCAACATGGCTAAGGCATCGGCCATCTGATTTTCAGCCCTGGGTACATGATGAAGTTCCACTCGATCGAAGAACGGAAGCAGCCTCCTGGCATAATTCATGTACGGCACTAGATTCGCTTGACGAGTTTCCCACTCCCCTTTAATCTGATTGATTACAAGCGCTGAGTCACCATATATGTCTAGATTCTTGATTCTCAAATCAATTGCCTCCTCTAGACCCATAATACATGCTTCATACTCTGCTTCGTTGTTGGTAACTGGAAACGTCAGTCTCGCAGTAAAAGGGATGTGGGATCCGTGAGGAGTCGTGATGATAGCCCCGATACCACTTCCATAGGAATTAACTGCTCCGTCGAATATCAACTTCCACTGAGACTTCCTATCTGGTCCCTCGTCGGGCAATGGCTCATCGCAATCCTTCGCTTTGAGAAACATAATATCCTCGTCAGGGAATTCGAACTTCATCGGCTGGTAGTCTTCGATTGGCTGTTCGGCAAGGTAATCAGACAATACGCTTCCCTTAATGGCTTTCTGAGAGACGTACTGAATATCATATTCTGTTAACACCATTTGCCATCTGGCAATTCTGCCCGAAAGATCCTGCTTCTCGAAGACGTACTTGATCGGATCCATCTTCGAAATGAGCATAGTGGTGTGGTTGAGCATATACTGTCGTAGACGTTTGGCAGCCCAAGCTAATGCACAACACGTCTTCTCCAGCATCGAGTATCGAGATTCACACTCAGTGAACTTTTTACTCAAATAATAAATGGCATGCTCTTTTCTGCCCGTCTCGTCGTGCTGACCGAGAACACACCCCATACTATTCTCCAGAACCGTCAGGTACATGATTAATGGCCGTCCAGCCACTGGGGGTATCAAGATTGGAGGTTCTTGAAGATACTGCTTTATTTTGTCGAATGCCTTCTGGCAATCCTCATTCCAAGTGATCGCCTGATCTTTCTTTAAAAGCTTGAACATCGGTTCACAAGTGGCCGTGAGTTGAGAGATAAACCTCGCAATGTAGTTTATTCGGCCCAGGAAACCGCGAACTTCTTTCTCTGTTTTTGGCGCTGGCATTTCTTGAATAGCTTTTATTTTCGCAGGATCAACTTCGATACCTCGTTCACTAACGATAAACCCCAATAACTTTCCGGACCGCACTCCGAAAGTGCACTTGTTAGGATTCAGCCTCAGCCTGAACTTCCTAAGCCTTTCAAACAGCTTCAACAAATTGACCAGATGCTCCTCCTCCGTTTGGGACTTTGCAATCATGTCATCAACATAGACCTCGATCTCATGATGAATCATATCATGAAACAAAGTTACCATTGCTCGCTGGTAAGTGGCCCCTGCGTTCTTCAGACCGAAAGGCATTACCTTATAGCAGAATGTGCCCCAGGGGGTGATGAACGTCGTTTTCTCCATGTCCTCCGATGCCATCTTAATCTGATTGTAACCGGAGAAGCCATCCATGAATGAAAACACGGAAAACTGGGCTGTGTTGTCGACCAACACATCGATATGAGGCAACGGGAAATCATCCTTAGGGCTCGCCCTGTTCAAATCCCGATAATCGACGCACATGCGTACCTTACCGTCCTTCTTCGGTACAGGCACTATGTTGGCGACCCACGGAGGGTAAGTGGTAACGGCTAGAAATCCTGCGTCCAACTGCTTCTGGACTTCTTCTTTGATTTTTACAGCCATGTCTGGTCTCGTCCTCCTGAGCTTCTGCTTGACTGGAGAGCAATCTTCCCGCAACGGCAAGCGATGAACCACGATATCAGTGTCGAGTCCGGGCATATCCTCATATGACCAAGCAAAGACGTCACTATACTCTCGAAGCATCTCGACCAGTCTATGCTTGACATCATTCTGCAGCGCAGCCCCTACTCTGACATTTCTGACGAGCTCCTCAGAACCCAGATTTACAATCTCAATATCCTCTTCGTGAGGCAGAATAACCTTCTCCTCTTGTCTCAACAAGCGGGCCAATTCTTCCGGAAGGTCTTCGTCTTCATCAATCTCATCCTTGGTTTGATAGATCGGGCAATCAAAGTCGTAGTGAGCCGTAGAGGGTCCAGAGTTGATGTCATCTGTTACGTGGATCCTGCAATAACAAGGGTTAAGTTTAAAGCAGGAATATGCAGGTTAGCACGAACCTCGTTGCCATTTTGCTGTTTTTCGAAATAAACATAAAATAGGAATAACAGAGAACACAATATTTGATTACGAAGAAAACGCCTTTTATTTATTAACAAAATGCATACACATAATCCAACAAGGCCCTGACAGTAAAACCACTATGCCCCGGGCAGGACATAGGGTTGTACAAAGATTGTAAAAAGCAAATCATTACTCTTCACTTGTCAGCTTGATAATCTCCTTGATGGTCCAATTGTGGAGGCGCTCGCCTGGCTTGCTCGGTTGAATCCAGGCGTCAAGATCGCAATCACTGTCCCCACTGTCCTCCGACGCAGCATTGATACTCTCGAAGATTACTCCCCCCTTGGTGAATAGGATCGGCCCTTTCCCACGAGACGAGCTACCAGAAGAAGATGAAGCTTCAGCTTGCGGAGAATATCCCAATCCAAACTTATCCTGCTTGATTGGTATATCCAAAACATGCCCCCAGCCTGGGGTGGAACCGGCTTCGACAACGGCCCTAGCTTCCTTAAACGAGGAGAGGTTCAACTCTTGCCTCTCTGCGACGACAGGAGCCACCTCCTTCACTCTGACGGTTTCAAATGCCTGGCAAAGAGTCTCATGGATTTCACCATCCATTTCAACGTATTTAAAGGACGACAGGTGGCTTACCATGATGTCCTCCTCTCCACAGACTGTCACTATGCTGCCCCCAACAGCGTATTTAAGCTTCTGATGCAGCGTGGATGTCACGGCACCAGCAGAATGGATCCATGGCCGACCTAAGAGGCAACTATAGGCGGGCATGATATCCATGATATAGAAAACTGCATTGAACGTCTCTGGGCCAACCTGAATTGGCAGAGTCAATTCTCCGAAGACGTGGCGCTTGGTTCCGTCAAAGGCTTTCACGACCAGATCACTGGGCGTGCACAGCAGTCCACGGGTATCCAACTTCATCAGTGCCTTCTTCGGAAGCACGTTAAGCGAGGAACCCGTATCCACCAGGACATGTGACATAATCGTGCCTCTGCACTCTATTGAGACGTGCAAGGCGCTGTTGTGATCTCTTCCCTTAGGAGTCAGCTCCAGATCTGTAAATCCCAGCCCATTACCAGCATTGACATGGGCTACTACTTCCTCGAGTTGATTCACTGATATCTCCTGCGGCACGTATGCAGCATTCAATACCTTCAGCAATGCATTGCGGTGCGCCTCAGAGCACAGCAACAAGTTAAGAATCGAGATCTTTGACGGAGTCTGATGAAGATGATCTACAATTTTGTAGTCACTCTTCTTGATTAGTCGCATGAACTCTTCAGCATCTTTAACCAGCAAGTCCTTCTCTGCCCCTGCAGGGACTTCTTCGACAGCTTTACCTTTACCCTTATCCACAGCGTCAGCTCGGACCACTTTCTCTGCTGCAACCTCCGCTGGTGCGAACACTCTACCACTCCGAGTGATACCACTGACCTCAGTAAGATTCTGCATAGTTGACCCAAACGGCTCAAGCTCTATCTTCTGACCATTACAATAAACTTCGGCGCCATAATGCCATGGAACGGCATTGGTGCTCTCGAATGGGATTGGTCCGGCCCTGGTGATGGTAATAGTAGGCGGACGAGGCGCAGAAATAGTAATAGGGTGGCGAGGAATGGTAATGGTGGCAACTTCATCTGCCTGCTTCAGCACAACCTCCCCTGATGCACTCTCAACGCTCCGGCTGAACTGTAAAATACCCTCGGACATCAGACTTTGGATACCTTCGATCAGCTGCTCACACCCATCAGGAAGCGTAGCACAGGCCATACATAATTCTCCACATCCAGGAAAGAAGCCCTTCTTCAGCAACTTAGCCTTGACAAAACTAAGTGGAGTTTTCAAATCTTTGACATCAGTCAGTGAGTCCGCACTCTCCTCAGTGATAACAGCATTCACTCCGCCCCCCTTATGATGAGGCATCGGGTTTTTGGTGACGTTGGGCACGTTGTCAGAAAAGTTGATAACCTTGGCGTCCACCAAGTCCTGGACTTTGTGCTTAAAAGCTTTACAATTCTCAATCGTATGGCCAGGTGCCCCAGTATGGAATTCACAAGTAGCACTGGCATCATACCCCGGTGGTGGCGCCCCTGTTAAGGGAGCCAACGTCCTCTTTTGAACTAATTGGAGCTGAAGCAATGTTTGCAGAAGCTGCGCATATGACATAGGTGGAGTTTCAAAATGACGGTTTGCCATATGAGCCCGATTCTGATATCTTTTATACCCCTGCTGATTCTGCTGCTGAGGCTGCTGCTGTTGCGGCTGCGGCGGAGCAGCCGGAATGTTTATGCTAGCAATCTGAGACTGAGGGCCCTTGCCCTTTCTCCTAGCATTAGTGACAGCACTGGCATCTCCCTCTCGACGCTTGCCAGTATATGGTTTCTTGCTACCTCCTCCAGCTGAGGATGATTCGCCCTGAATTTTTCCAATCTTTATACCGTTCTCAACATGCTCGCCCAAAGTGATGAGAGCCGAGAATGTTCCAGACATGCCACTGACCAGCTTTTCATAGTAGATTCCGGGAAGGGTAGCCACGAACATTTGTACCAACTCACGCTCAACCATCGGCGGTTGAACCCGAGCAGCCAATTCACGCCACCGCTGGGCGTATTCTTTGAAGCTTTCGTTGTTCCGCTGTGAGAGATTCTGAAGCTGGACTCGGTTGGGAGCCAAGTCGCTATTATATTGATAGTGGAGAACAAACGCTTCTGCAAGCTCTTTCCAGGTGCGCACAGCAGCGGGCTCCAAGCCCATATACCATTCGAGCGACGGGCCAGAAAGGCTATCCTGAAAGAAGTGCATCAGCAACTTCTCATCGTCAGAATAGGCGGACATCTTTCTATAATAAGATCGGAGGTGGACTCGGGGGCAAGTAGTACCCTTATACTTCTCAAAGGTAGGCACCTTGAACTTGTGAGGTACCTTAAAGTCAGCAATCAACCCGAGGTTGGACATGTCAACGCCCAATGTGTTCTGATTTTCTATGCTTCTCATCTTGTCTTCCAGCGCCTTGAACCTGAGTCGAGCCTCGGCATTCAACTCTGCTTCTATACCTCTCTGAGAGAATATATCATCCTGATGGTCCTCCAGCCACGGTTGAGGCACCACCAAATTTCCTGCACCAGTATTGCCGTTGACCGGCCCCATGTTAACATTGGCTCCCAAACTACCATTGACGGCGCCAGCCGCGTTGAGTCCGAGATTAGTCATCAGATTGCCGTTAGCACTGCCGTTGCCCCCGACAGCAGGAACAACGTTCTGTGGCGTATCCCCTTGAGGAGGAGTAGGCACGGCCCCTCCATGAAGTATGCCATTACTGTCAACCCTGGAGATCAGAGGTTGAACCAGAGTACGAAGCTGATCTTGACCATTCGCGACTACCTGCATCAGCTCCATAAAACGATCCATCCGCTCACGGAGCTCTTGAACATCTGACTGTACCTGGTCCATAATTCTCGTCTGATTAGCGCGAGTTGAGTAGCGGTGGATGGGTCTTTGATCAATCCTGGAGATCGAAAGCAGCGCGGAATCCTGAAAAACCTGTTAAGAATAAAGGTTAGGAAAAGCAATAAGATATACACCATGCAAATATGCTTCATGCAGATGCATGCGTGTGTCTGTGTGCGCGGGAGATTTTTCCCCGATCCTAGTGCCTTAGTGATGGTGCTGATAATAACAAGAGGAAGAAGAAATCCGAGCCCAATCATGGAAACATCAATCTCATATATATATATATGGAAAGGCCTATCAAGGCTGTACACAGTATCAGCGAGTACAAATCAACAGCATGACCTCAGCCAACAAGTCTGGTGATGGTCAGCATACATCAAAGATCAAAAACAACAGGGATATAGCTAGTCAAGTACGGCCACGGGCGCGATACTCTGCTAATAACTCCTTTGTCTCCGAATGATCTGGCGAAGTGAGCAACCCCTCGACGAGTAGTTCCCTCTGCCTGATAGTATGCTGAAGCCCCTGAACTGAACTCTCCCAAGCGCCTTCGCCAAAGCAATCTTCCAGCTTCCGCTTCTTAGACTCAAACATCAGCTTATGCTCCTTCAGGCTAGCAATGGCTTTGTTGAGACGGGCTTCAGCGGAGTACCTGCGGGCGGTCTCTTCATCAAACCTCCGCTCACTGTCCTTCACTTCAGTCTCTAGCTTAGAAATCTGCAGCATCAGCTTGTCTTCTCGCTCCTTCCTGGTGGCCATGGAAGTCTTCCAATGCTGGTCGAACTTAGATATTCTCCGGTATGCTTCCTCCAAATGCTGCTTCTTCGTAGCTAGCACATCATTAGCAGCTCTGAAGTCTTGACCTAAGCGTTCCCGATCAGCAATCTGCTTTGCCAAGTTTGCACTCAGCTGGCTCACCGACTCTGTTTGCTTTTTGAGAGCATGCACGGCTTCGTTCCTCTCACTTCGAAGCTGAGCTAACTCCTTCTCTAATTCTGCATTTGCCCTCTTCAGTTCATCACGCTCAGCTAATACCAGGTTGTGCTGATGAATGGACACAGTGGTAGGCTCTTCGACTGGTGGAGGACTCTCTGGTCTGACATGAGGGAATGGCATCCCTATAGTGCTGGCTCTGGCTCTGATCCAATCTGAATAAGGAGGATAAGCTTGGTTGTCGCTCTTCCCCAACAAAGACTTTCCTCTCGTGCTGATATTGTTCCACGCATACTGAAGCTTGGACAACAACTCCCCCTCTAGAATACCCGTGAGGTACAGAGATTCCCGTACCTCTTCTTCCTTCGGTGGATTCCTCAAAGCATATGCAAACTGACGAACTAGCAATGATGGGTTGTAGTTGATGCAACCCTTCCTACCTATCAGAGGTACGTTAGGAAACCCACTACAACTGAAGATCATCTCGGTGCCTAACCTGCCTCTGTCAACGAACCAAACAATGTCTTCTACCGACAAGCTCATCAGACGCTCAGGCCACTCAGCTGTGGCTGCAGACAAGACAGAAGAACCCCTCTTGGGCAAATGACTATCAAACCACTTGTACAACAACGGTACGCAGCATGAAACATTCTTCCCTCTCCGGTTCTCATTCTTATAATGCACTGAATGGTAAACGTCTCCGATCAGAGTAGGGACTGGATTCCCTGAGGCAAAGATATGGAATGCATCAAAATCTACGAAATCAGGCATGCTGGGAAATAGGATGATGCCATATATGCATAAAGCAAGGATGGCGCTGAAGGCGTCCCAACATTTGTCCTTAGCACACTGCTGAGCCTTAGCTATCAGAAACTGCAGAGAGAACCCTGGGACCTTGTTCCAACTCGTCACCACTAACTCAGAAGCGCTCAAATGGAGTGAGGAAGCCAAGCTAACCAGATCAGGCTCAGCATCCATGTGGACAAAAGGCATCTGCCTTTTGATAGACACACCCAGCATATCAGCATACTCTTCCAATGTCGGCGCGAGAACGAAGTCATGAAAAGTGAAACACCTCAGGGGAGGATCATAAAACTGCAGAAGAGCATGTAACCCATTCAACTCGGACGTAGAAGGTTTGCAAACCAGACTAAGCAACTTGCCATAAGACTTCCTGAACCTATCCTTCACAGAATTCCCTGCCAGGGCTATCAAACCAGTCAGCTTCGACACATCGGGGGTCGGGAACTTGTACGCAACAGTCTTCCTGAGAGAAGCCATAACAACAGTAGGAAACGGGAAATCCTGGATCGGGGAAACGGTACCTGCAACACAGACACACGTTAATGGAATGCAGATGAATGCATAAACTAATACAAAATGCAGGTATGCAATAATATATCCAGGTGGCTGCTGTAGAGATTCGGTATCAACAGTCACTGATGAGGACGAAACCCCGGTGTAAAACCACTGATCTGATCTGCTGAGAATAACCATCTGATAGGATCGAGATCAAAATTCTGCTCTGTCAAGAGTAAGTGCATGATAATAAGGACCCCGGGCGCAAGATCAAGGAACACCTGTTGAAGTCTTCAGACCCCAAATCAGAAATCTGCCCTATCAAGAACAAACACACAGCTGCTGATGAGACCTTCAGACCTCGCTCAAAATCTGCCCTATCAAGAACAAATAACATCTGCCGATGAGGTCTTCAGACCTCACTCAAAATCTGCTCCGTCCAGAACAAACCACTGACGATAATACACTGATCAAAGCCTGCTCTATCAAGAACAGACGAACACCCGATGATAAGATCCTCTGACCAAACTCTTGCTCTATCAAGAACACATCTGTAACTGAGAACCCGACATAACTGATTTACTGCCGAGAAAACCAGGTAGTCTGAAGGTCTAAGTTTCCTGCAATAAACCCAGTCCCACTCACAGGTATGAACCTAGACTGACTCAAGGTACGGCATCCTATGCGTTCATCAGCGTCACAGACTTTCAAAACTGATGATACGATTCCCAGAAGGAGTGGAATCATCAAGTCCTGAAGAGGCCTCACTTAGCTGAATCACAAATGATCGGTCCCCAGAGTCGACAATCCACCAAACCAGCAACCGTCTCAACCCAAAGGGTTGAAAGTGAAGCCAACCGGATGAACCTCGTCTGAGCGTGGATTTCATGAGACACTAGTGCCTGCAAAGCAAGCACGCGCCCACTAATTTCCACTCTAAGTCTATGGTGCACTCAAGCCAGGGTCGGGCTTCTCACTCAATCAGAACTCCCATCCCACAACAGCACAAATAATCATATTTTACTGAATATAAAATGCGGGAAATAAAGTGCGAGAAGTAAAAATGCGGTAAATAAACGCAACCCAACAAGCAAACATACAAACGATAGGATTGACTCTCTTAAGGGACGTTGGATCCCAAAACTGACTCGCTTTCGGGACGTTGGATCCCTAGGAAACTCTTGGTCTTTCCCCAGCAGAGTCGCCAGCTGTCGCTTGCGCGAAAATAAGGTGCCGGCATGACAGAAGAGTCGCCACCTTTCGTTATTTATCCCTCAGAGCGGGAAAGGAAACGATCGGAAAAACCTGACGAATAAGGGTAAGACAAGGTCATCGCAACCATTGTCTGGGTTCGGGAGTCGGTTACGCAAGGGGAAGGTATTAGCACCCCTCACGTCCGTCGTACTCGACGGGATCCTCGCTTGTTTGTTTACTTGGACGGGTTGATTATAATCTATCTACCTATCAAGGCTGGCTGAAAAAGAAAAGAAAAATGACTCGGCAAAGCGTCGCACTTTATGCCTACGTATTCTCATTAGGAACGAGAAATCAGAGTCAACGTAGTTCGGCTAACTACGGGGGAAGATGGGGAAGGTTGCTCGCTAGGACGTCGCATCCTATGCCTACGTACTTTCATCTGGTATGAAAGATCAGAGCAAACGTAGTTCAGGAAACTACGGGTTATCTCCTAAAAGAAGTGTTTTTTATTGTGTTTGCGATTTCAACCGCACTAGAGACTATGACCTGAGAGTGAATGCGTCGCATGTCACCCAAAGGGTACCATACTAAACATCCAGACTGTGGAAAAGAAACTCTCCCCCAATCCTTTCTCAGATAGCTTAAGGCTCGTAACGTACGAAAGAAATCATTCATGATTACTGTATTTTAAACTGTTTTGAGATGAGAAGAGAACAGGCCCAACTAGGAGGGAGACTATCAAGTCCTACTGTTGTCATGCCATGGATTCATCCTATGGTTGAGGTTTGAACAGGGAACTCCTAGATGTTGTCATGCATAGGTTTCAACCTAAAAGTCTATCATCAAATCCTCATCAGAGGAAATGAGAGTCCTAAGGGATCATATCAATGATACACCAAAACAGACAAAAGCATCAACTTTAACAGTAAAATGCATGCAATGCAAGTGAGGGAGGAAATGTGTGTGGGGCTTCAGCCTCCACAAGCTCGTCTCGACCTCAAGCCAGTCATGAAATAACAGTAATCATACTGATATAAGCAACATGCTATCAAGCAAAAACAGTAAACTGTAATCATACAGACAGAAAATGAAATCATGCTATCAAGCAAAATAAACACATGGGCAAGGGAGCTGGGCTCTACCGAATACCCGCAAGCAAAGCCAGGCAGTAACAATACAATCAGATGCATTCATGCTCTTAGACTGAACTTATTCTAAATGTGCTTAATCTAATGCAGCAGACAAATCAGACAAAACACACAATACATCAAAGAAAACAGAAGAAAGCCTCAGCTCCTCCAGCAGCAACCCAGTCTTCAGACTTCAGAGATCACTTGCTTTCCAGGTATCAACCCTACAACATGAGTATCAACTCATCTTCTCCCTTGAGCTTCAGCTCCTTTGACCAGCTCTACCTTCAGGCTTCACTATCTTCAGGGATCTTCAGGCATCAACTTGATCTTCACAGAGTCTTCAGACTTCAATAATCTTCAAGGAATCATCCTTTTCAAGGCCTCAGCTTCTATCTTCAATGGCTCCAATGCTCCAGCAAACAAGATTCAGTCAACAAGATGAGTGGGGGGTGTTACAGTACTCACTGACTTCCAAAGGATGCCATTGAGGACTTAACATCAAAGGAGAGGCTCTCTCAAAGTTCTACCTTATAGGGCAAGGTCACTAATCCCTCCAAAGGAGAGAGGTGAATACCCTTAAGGGACTTTATGTCATAGAGAAGGAAGGAGGTGAACAAGACACTCCTTGTTTATTGAACAAAGTATTCTATCTAGGGCTCTGCCTATGCACCTATGAACCTATAAACAAAACAAAAAGCTAAACTAAGCTCCTCTTCAAGGTCTTCAAATCTTCAAGGATGATTCACAAGCTCTTCACAAGGTCTTCACATGATGCCCAAGCTCCTCAAGCCAACAACAAGTCCAAAGCAAGGCAAAACAAAACTAAACTAGCCTTAAAGGCCACACAAACAACATTCAATTCAAAAATCAATGAAAAATACTAAAATACCATACAAATTCCTAATATAAATTCTAGAGGATCCTATTTAACTACCCTTAGGTCCCATATATTCCCCATACACTAATTTGGCCTAAAAACCCCAAAAATAAAATGTTGAAGTTCAAGTACACAACCTAAAACCCTAATTAGAGCACCTAAATGTCTAACTATCAAACTACATCAAATTTAATTTCTAAAATCAAGAGATAAATCCTACATGAAACTAGGGTTCAATATCTAATCACACAAAAAAGAATGAATTAAAAAACCTAAGGGAAGGTCCTAAAACAATTCTTGCAAGATAAGGTACAAACTAAAAGAAATAAAATACCCTATTTAAAAGAAAATACCACCATTAATTCCACATTAAAAATAAAATTTCACTTTTATTTTTATATTTTTCTACACAAAATTATCTAAACCTAGAAAAAAGAATGAGGAAAATATCATCATTTATCATTTTTTTATGAATTTTATAAGATGGCTAAAATATTAAAAGAAATAAAAATAATATAAAAGGGAGGGGGGTGGCAATAGAAGGGACAGACAGTTGATTTTATTGGGCTGAATCAAAAGGGGGGGTGCGCGTAGCACATTGGACCCATCAAGCCCAGACTCAGTCACTAAACCAAACGACTGCGTTTGGCTAAGTGATACGCTGCGTTTCGCCAGCTTCAGACTTCCCTCCATTTTGAATTTGAACCAAGGCCGTTGGATTATGAGAATAAGTCAAGGATCTGGACCCATCTGACGGCTGGAGTTCATCTTCTCCAAACAAACCCTAGGGTTTTCAGAAAACCCTAATTTCGAACCAGAACTTCCACTCGATCGTTCTCACTGATGGCTGGGTGAAATCAAGAAATTCCAAAAGCAATCTTGCTCTACTAATTACCCTGAACACAATGATATCAATATTTGGCCATGAAACCTCCTGAATCGCTCTAACAGAAAGCACGAAGGTTGGGGTTCCACCATGATTCTCTGCTATCAACCTTAACCAAACTTCAATCTAATGATATAAATCTGTTCCACATGTTACCCTAGCCATTCTAAACCACCTCATATCCATTAATACATATTAACCCGCTTGCTATCAATCTTGCAAAAAATGGTACCCTGCCACGAAACCTCATGGATCCTTCTCTAATTCTCAGAAAACATTCCTCTAACCTAGCATGTTGATCTTACACCTAAGATTCTAACAGAATGCTCATAATTAAGGACTTCTAGATCAAGATACCAACCTGTTAAGCTTCAATGGTGAGGGGTGTTAGGACTTGATTCAGCACTTGAAACCTTCTCTAAATCTTCCTCCAATAATGGACACCTTTCTGTTTGCAAGAGTTGAGGTGGATGAAGCTTGTGGAAGAAGGAATTGCACCTTACTTGATCTTGAAGAAATCCAACAATGGCACTTTCTCTCTCACTCTCTCCACTAAACTCAGCAACTTTTCACTAACCTTTTCCTCCTTGTGATTCACCTTTTTTATAATGATGGATGGAAACAACTAGATCATTCTAGAATCATCTAGAAAAGTCTTGGAATCTCATGTGATGATAACTTGAAAATCTCATGCACTATCCATTAAGTCTTGCAAAATGACCTTAAAATCTCCTCATATGACATATTGTAGTGTTATAAGCCATTACAAGCTTTTTCCTTGCCTTGTGTTAGGATTTCCAAGGGTAACTTCAAATGCAAGTAACAAAATAACAAAGCATCACCCATTTTAAAGCCTCAAATCAAAATTCTATCTAAACCAATGTTCTCAAAATGATGTCTCCAATCAAAATGATATATTGGATGACCTATTTTGGATTCCTAGGTCCTCCAAACCAATTTTCAAATTCAACTTTTCAAACTTATATGCCATTTTTAGTTCATTTTTGACCAATCATGTAACTTCATGCTATGAGCTTTTCCAACAATTTGTGACCTTCTTTCTAGACTTAAAATCACCTTTTGAACAACTTTCATGTTTTGAGTTTTTCCATTTGAGGCTTAGAAATAGGAGTTTTAGGCATTGGTTAAAATGACCTATAACTGACAAATGACCAAAATACCCCTGTCTTGTTCAAACCATAAGTTGAGTTCCACAAATCCTATCAAGGACTTCTACCACTCAAATTAAAGCTAAGAAGATGCCCTAAAACATTCATGTTGACCAAAAAATCATAGGAATCATCCTACTAGGGCAAAAGTTGTCTGCAAGTTGGGTGACTTTCAAGGACCCAGATTCACACACCTCTGCTGACATGTAATTTGTCAAAACCATAACTTGAGCTCTGCAACTCCTATCAAGGACTTCCACCACTCAAATTAAAGCTAAGAACAAGCTCTACAACATTCATGTTGTGGGGAAGAGGAGATATCAATCACATCTAGAGCTGAAACGGCCTGGAAAATAGGGATCAAATTAGGGTTTTTGCACTGACAATCCTCAGAAACCCTAACTCAAAACTTCTCAAACTCTTCAATCATGATGAGTTGGTCTAGGAATCATCCTTATAACATCTCTGTGCATCATTCCATGATCTCATGGCCCTTGGATTAGGTCTCAACCTTCTCCAAATTTTCAGTTATCCTAGGGTTGACCCAGTCAAAACCCTAATTCTACCATTCATGGTTGAATCTTCTGAACTCTTGCACAATGACTTCTCTGGGCTTCATGATGGCTATCAAGACATATCATAGGCTTTCTCCAAACATCAAGTTCATTCTCAAAGTCTCAGAATCATCTGAGGAGCACCCATAACTCTCAAGCTATGAAGCACACATCCTTGGTTTCAACCCACTTCCTCTGAGGTTCTCTTGAACTGTCTGATGAAGGTATCAACTTTCAAACACTCAATGAATAAATAATTGTTGGTCAAATTTTGGGGTGCAACACACACCAACATATAATAATTAAAATAGTAATAAAATGACTAAATAATTAAAATGGGTGTTACACCGCTCGCCTGGCAAAGCCTGGCGAAGCCTCGCCCCCTCATTCGCCCAGCGAATACCTGCGTACTCAGAAAAATCCCACGCAGCAGGAACAACAACCTTCCCCGATTTCGCCCGATTTTATCAAAAATCAGCTGTTAACACGACTAAACAACATATTCCAACTTAACTACGAAATCTATACCGAATTCCACCTGATATCAACCTAGTCTCACTGTTCGGACCAACTTCAACTTAAAACGGTAATCTACCAAAACCCCAAATTCATCCGAACAGCGCATGCAACGATCTTAACAGAATAACAACCACATTCATAATCAAACTTTCATAATAGTATCATCATCAACTTATGTTCTATCTATTTATCTCAATTCCGGTTTAACATCACAACTACCGAAATTCCCAATTTCTCAAACTATCATTCTATATCACATGCAATGAATTCAATCACAAAAACAACACCCATAGTAGAATTAACAACAAACAAGCAACATCGATTCATCATCGATCATGGGGATTAGGGAATTTCCCCTTTCTACCAATTACTCATGCAAATACCAATTTCAACCGATCATCCCCCCCTTATCTCAAATGCAGTTCTGATGATGATGAACCTTCACAATCCGCAGCCTTGATGCACCCTTCCCCGCTCTTGATCGCTCTTGCCCTTGCTACTTCAACCGTGTTCTTCTCTTCCTCGAGTTCTTCCTTCCACTCTTTCACTTTCTATTTCCACCAATGCCAAATCTGCCCCTCATCCCAAAAATATACAACTCTTATATTCCAAATAAATAATATTCTCCACATTTTCTTAATTCCATAATTAATAATCTTATTCCTTTTAACTCCAAATAAATAACTCTCATTTCTTTTATTCCAAACAAATAATCCCAATAATTCCAATAATAATAAATCCTCATTTCCATAATTCCAACATTAATATTAAAAACCCATAATATTAATAATAATAATAATAATAATAATAATAATAATAAAAATAATAATAATAATAATAATAATAATAATAATAATAATAATATCAACATTAATATTAATTATTAATTATTACCATTATTAATTATTCAATATTAATACTATGCTTCTATTTCTTCATCAATTCCCACATAAAACACGTCGACGAATAAAATAACACTGAAAACTAAAAATAATTAAAATGGGTGTTACAACCTACGCCATCGCTTGCATAGTAGCAGCCAAAGCAGCATCATTCCTTCCTGCCATACTTCTCAACAATAACAACACCAGGTAAAAAGGTACACAATCTATATCCTACGGACAGACTCAACTACTACACTGGCCGGACGGACCGACCTGCTCTGATACCAATTGTAACACCCCACTCACCAATTTTTAATAAAATACAATCATTTCAAATAAACATCAGATTTTCTCCACCAAGTGGGATATCACATCAAACGATTCCACACAACTCTTCATTATATAGTTTTCAAAATAAAACAGCATAAAATAATCATTAGTCCATCATTCTCGGCCATCCATCAAATTCATAAAAACATTCATTCATAGGTTCACCACAACATGATACGTCACAGGAATAAAACAAATTAAACATAAAAACAAATAAACACCCAAGTCCCGTGCTACGTATCAGAGCATCCTAAGACTCGACTCGCACACCACTATCCAAGCTAGCTATGTACCTGGATTATCTGTACTTCCGAAGAAGCACAGACCACAACAACAACAAAGGGGTGAGAAAACATGATCAAAATTATCGGTAATAAGATACATGACATAAAGGTAGTAATCATACAATTCATCACCCAACATTCATCAAACACGACCTACTGTCCACCATCAACCTCAACATTCAACAATGCAAATATGCGACTCAACACCATGCATGCGGTACCGACTCATTGGTTCATTCAATCGAACCCCAGATAGATCACATACACCCCTCCTTGGCAATGATCTATCCCCACCATTCTCCACAAAAGAGTACGGTTGAATCACATACACTCCTCCTGAGCAATGATTCAGCCCCACCATTCTCCATAAAGGAGTACGGATGAATCACATACACTCCTCTTGAGCAATGATTCATCCCAACAAAACACCATGATATGCACGACACCAATGCACGACAACAATGCACGACAAACGAACTCAAGCACACTGAGTGCACACGGTCCTCCTGATCATATCACCAAACATCATATATATTACACAACAAGTAAACTCAAGCACACTAAGTGCACACAATCCTCCTGATCACTTCACCATACAACCTATATCACACACCAATTACTTATATTAATTAAATTAAATAATAGGGAAATTCATATTCTAACACCAAGTATACACTCTTCACCATTCAACACCATCCCTACACTCATCATGACCGAAGGGAGCCCACAACACGAGAGCACAAAGCAAAACAGCACAAAATCACATTTTCTGTCACGCTCGCTGGCTCACTCTCCTAGCGAAGCCTCAACGAGAGTTCGCTACTAGCTCGCCTAGCGAACACGCTAGCGAAGCCTGCCTAAAAGCTACTGGGAGTGTTCGCTACCTACTCGCCTAGCGAGGTTCTAGCGAACCCTTCGCTACCTCACTCGCTACCAGCGAGATTGAATCATTTGGTTTTGCCCAAGTCTGGGGCCATTCGCTACTGGCTCGCTAGCAACTCGCCTAGCAAACCACTCGCGACCCTGCTCGCCTAGCGAACGTGCTAGCGAGCATCTACGTACTCCAAAACCCCAACTGTCCAACAATGTCACTTTGATCAATTCAAGCCTATCATTCTCCATCTATCTGCTATCCTATTATCACTACAACTATTATACACCACTCCACTCAATTGTTCCTTAATTTTATCTCTAAAACCAAATTCGTATTCCTTCAATTTTTCTCTCCAGAACCAACATTCCTGTTCATCACCACTACCACAGAGGTTACCCAGAATCTCACCAAAATTACAACAACATATGCACAATTCATCATAACAGTAACAATCATAAACACATATGTACCAATTCATCAATGGCAACAATACTCACAAACCCATCAACATACAAATCATGTTCATCAAAATCCCTACGGGGTTAAGGAATCCCCTCTATCCAATTCATGTAAGATACCAATCTTAACCTGTTTCTCCCCCTTACCTCGATTAATTGCTCCGATTGACAAAGAACTCTGAAGAATTGGTAGTCCTAGCCTTCCTCTCTTCCTCCTTGTTCTTCCTTCTCAATCTTTCCTCCAAACTGTTTTATCGTGCCCATGTCTCCTCCTTTCCTAAAATCCTCTCTAATACCCCTTAAATCCCTATTTAATTTAATTTAATAATAATAAAAAAATAATAATAACTAATAATAATAATAATAATAATAATATTACTACTAATTATTAAATTATCACCACTATTAATTATATTATATTAATATTAAAGTCTATATTTTATTAGACAGTTCCTATAAATTAAGGGCACCCACCGACGCACTCATACACAGTCCCCACACAAGGACGCACCAAAATAAAATAACACCAAAAAGACTAAATAATTAAAATGGGTGTTACACTCTTCACACCTGTGCGAACTTTGAGCTCTTCAAGTGCTAACGAAGCCTCTTGGTACTTCTGCTCAAACGTGATCCTGCTGAACGATTCCAACAACATCGCTTTCTCCTTGACCTTGAGCTTCTCCTTTAGCTTATTAACCTGAATACGAAGCTGGTCCTCCCTACTCTTGTTGGCGGTCAAAGTAGCATTCCACAGTTTCTCAAACTTGGATATCTTCAGATACGCTTTGTCTAGGTCCTCCTTCTTACTTTTCAGAACACTACAAGTGCTTTTCAGATCAAGACCGACTTACTTCCGCGCTTTGACATGCTCAGCTAGCTCCTCCTTCAACTTGATCAAGGACTCGGACTTCGTCTTGGCCAGATAAACATCTTCACCCTTATCATGCTTCAGCCGACTGATTTCCTGTTCCAACTCTTCATTCTCTTTACACAACTTTTCCTTCTCGGCCCAAAGCTCGTTGTACTTCAGAATGTCAATAGTTGTAGGGGCCTTAATGAACAAGGGATACAGTGGCTCCTCAACAGGAAACGGAAATAATACCTCTTCAACTCTCTTCCAAATTCAATCCAAGTAAGGATCATAAGCTCGACAATCGCCTTTTCCCAAAGAAAGCCTACCCTTCTTGTGAATTTTACCCCATGCATCCACGAATTTAGCCGTAACACAAGGATTCGCTACACCTGTGAAGTACATAGATTCCTGCACTTCCTCTTCTTTCGGAGGTCCTTTCAACGCATAACCAAACTGTCTAACAGCAAGAGAAGGATTGTAGTTGATGCCGCATTTCTTCCCATCAAAGGCACATTAGGAAAGCCACCACAGCTAAAGATGAGTTCACGACCAAGCAGATCTCGGTTAAACCAGGAAATATTCTTTCTGTTAAACCCATAAGTCTCTTCGACCATTCAGATGAGTTCGCCGAATCCACAAAAGCTCCAGAGCGAGGAAGATGATCAACAAACCACTTGTGCAAAACTGGTGCAACAAGAAACCAATTTTCCTCTCCTCTTCTCGTTTTTATAATGCACTGAATGATACAAGTATCCTAGGAGAGTAGGAACGGGATTCCTGGAAGAAAAGATGTGAAAAGCATCAAAATCTACCGAGTCCGGTACATTCGGGAACAACACAATGCCGTAGACACACAGAGCCAAGATAGCACAGAAAACCACCCAGCAACCGTCTTCAGCATACTGCCGAGCTTTATCCACCAAGAAGGGTAAAGTAAAGTCGGAAACTCCATTTCTGCTGACAACATGATATACCAACTTAGAGGCGCTCAAATGAAGAGCGGCAGATAACTTCTTGAGATCAGGTTCTTCCTCAGAACTGAAGAATGGCACCCCACTTCGGATCGGAACACCCAAGATATAAGCTAACTCCTCTAAAGTTGGAACCAACACATAGTCTGGAAACGTGAAGCATCGCAGCGGAGGATCATAAAACTGTAACAGGGTATGAATAGCTTCATGCTCGTAACTCGTGAGCTTACGGACAAACTTGAGAATTCCCCCATACTCTTCCCTGAAAGAAGCAAGGACACCAGGATCAGCCATGGAAATCAGACCAAATAAAGGTCCCAACTCAGGTGCCGAAAATTTGTACGCAACAATTCTCTTCCTGCCGACTTCCATCTCTGCAGAAGACTAGTACCAGAATCAAGGGAAAGACGAGAACCTGTAACACACATAAACGTGCAATGTTAAATGCAAGATGATTATGCAGATGCAAACATGGGATCAAGGTATCCAATGCTCAAACCCGCTGCTGTACTATTGACTGAACTCAACCATAGCTCTACTCTAATAAAAAAACCTAGAACACTGAAATGACCGGAACATTCAGGATTAACAATCTGTACTGACAAGAAAAACCCGGTTGGTTGAAGGTCAAGTTTCCTGCAAAAACCCATCCCTCTCACATGTAGGTTCTAGTCTTGAAAGGAACGACATCCTATGCGGGTTGTCAGCGTCACAGACTTTTGAGAAATGATGATACGTTCACCATTTCTAGTTTGGCATCATAGTCTAACGAAGCAGCCTCACTTAGCTGAACCCCCAAATGAACGGTCTCCAGAGTCGACAGTCTCTCCAAGTCAATACTCCCTCAATTGCACCAGACGCGCAGGATAGAATATTTCCAAAGAAAAACCTCGTCTAAATGTGAATTTCACACGAGCTATTGTGTGGCCAAACGCCACACAAGCTCCCGCTAATCTCCACTCTAATCCTATGTGTATACTCAAGCCCAGGTCCGACTTATCTCTCAATGGAACAACCCAACCCACAACATAGCAGCAACAAGAATGCAAATGCAATAATATAGAACAAATAATGTACATAAAGCAAAAAACTGCACAGAAGGTAAACACCCAAAGACGCAAATAGACAAGCGCTAGGATTAACTCGCATAGGGAACCATCGCAGTCCCCAGAAGAGTCGCCAGCTGCTGGGGAGCCCAGACAGCCAGGAAAAAAACAAGGCGAGACTGCAAAAGAAGTCCCTAGTAGATTCGCCAGCTGTCGCAACTACGAAAAACACCTGGCGGAAAACAGAAGAGTCGCCACTTTTCGTTATTTATCCCAAAGAGAGGGAAAGGAAACGATCGAAAAAACCTACGAAACGGGATAAGACTGGTCATCGCAGCCAAATCTCGGGTTCGGAGTCAGTTACGCAAGGGGAAGGTATTAGCACCCCTCACGTCCGTCGTACTCGACGAGATCCATGCTTGTTGTCTATCTAAGGGTGTGTTTACTATTTAAGCTACAGGCTTGCAGGACGAAAGAAAATAAAAAAAAGGGACTCAATAGAGCATCGCCGCTCCATGCCTATGTATTCCCTCGTGCAATGGGAAAGTCAGAGTCAACGTAGTTTGGAAAACTACGGGTGAAGGTGGGGAAAGGTTGCTTGCCAAGACATCGCCGTTTTGTGCCTACGATCCTCGTCTGGTATGAGAAATCAGAGCAAACGTAGTTCGGGCTGACACGAAACCACAGGTTGATTAAGAGATTTAAACCGAGTAGGG
Source organism: Lathyrus sativus (assembly GCA_963859935.3). Taxonomy (NCBI): domain Eukaryota; kingdom Viridiplantae; phylum Streptophyta; class Magnoliopsida; order Fabales; family Fabaceae; genus Lathyrus; species Lathyrus sativus. Next base: position 366,711,067 of record OZ012741.1, read on the forward strand.
TTAAACCTTCGTTCCAGCAGTTAGGGACAAAGCCTGTTTGCGATAGAACCAAAGCTTAACAACACTCTTTTTACGAAAATTATTTTCCGATTAGGATCCCGAAGGATAAAAAGAAGTTTGGTGTTTTGTTTGTGTTTTTTAGTGAAGTGAATTAATTCGGTTTGTGATTCACGTTGCACTAAAGACTGTGACATAGGAACGAATGCGTCACATATCGCCCCCAAACGGGATGTACACTAAACACTCTAAACAATCAAGGGGAGACCCCTCACTCATCATTCCCCATGTAGCTTAAGGCTCGTAGCATACAACGTTCATCGTATTTATTAGATGGATTAAGAATGTTTTGAGATGAGAAGAGAGACACACAAAAAGTCTAAGGGGAACTCGGTCCTAATGTTATCATGCAAAGTGGATCTAAAGTTGAGTTTGAAAGGGGAAACATCTACCCTAATGTTAGCATGCATGGTTCGAATCCTAATGTCTATAACCAACCTTAAACAAGGAAGATTAAATCCTATGGGAACATGGCAAAGGAAGACAAAAGGAGAAAGCATAATAAAATGCACAATGCAAACATGAAAATGCACATTTAGAATAGTGGGAGGGAGGAAAAATGTGTGGGGCAGTAGCCGCCACAAGCGCGTCTCGACCTCAACAGCGATGCAACATGGAAAGGAATGCAAGAGATGAAAGCAAACAAATATGCAAAGAATCATCACTTTGAACCACATCCATAAGTATGCATCCAAGTGGAAAATGAACACACATGTTGACAAATTCATGATTAATCAATCCAAAACAGTAACATATATCCAAAACATTTCACTCCTAATGCATCATATCGATCTACGATGATTCGATGTGAAACGGTATGCAAACAATCAAGCAAAACAGCAAAACAGACCTGCTGACACAGTGTTAATCGGTTAACACTGGAGGTTAATCGGTTAACCTGTGAAAAATAGTTGAAAATCTGGAAATTTGTTCATGTTAATCGGTTAACCCCAGGGGTTAATCGGTTAACACCTTAAAAACGTAGAAAATTTTGAACATCTGTAATGGTTAATCGGTTAACACCAGGGGTTAATCGATTAACACTGTGTCAACAGCAGAAAACAGCAAAATAAAATCACTTTTCAACAGCTTATCACATCTCCAAACATACCAATGCTCATATAATCAATTATTCACGAAATTATACCAGCAAATAGTGATATGATTAGCATGTAAACATGATACAACAACATGATCATGGATCAAATGAATCAAATCAATCAAAAAACAAAGATCCACATGATGATTATGCAAATAAGCTCGAAAACTAAATCAGATCATAAATCCAACCTACGATTCGGAGAATTGATTCGGTAATTATTGATTCAACTGTAAATGTGAAGATCCAATGCAAGAAGTCTGGAAAACTTCAAGATGCAAGCTAATCCTTGTAGTTGCAATGGAGATCCTTCAAAATTAAGTCAAATTGCTCCAAATAAGCTCTTCAAAAATCACTTCAAAATTCAGATCTGAACTTGCACGAAAATTGAAGGAAGAAAATGATCCAATTAGAATAATGAATGGAGGTTTTAGCTCAAGAGTTCATTGGTTCCAATGGAGAATCAATGAATTCAATGATGAAGAGCTTTGAGTGAAGGTTTTGGAAATGGAGGAATTGAGAGAGAATTGAGAGAGAATGAGATCAATTCTGAATTTGAAATGGAAATTATGAGAGTTAGATGTGTGAGGTTTGGAGTGAATCACTTAAATATCACTTAGGTTTGGATCCAAAGCATGGTTTGGAAAGTGGATTGGAAAATCAAGGTTTGAAATGAGGAATGGGATTTTGGGGGGAAATGAAAATTAACCAAATTTTAAAATGGTTCTAGATCCTTCCTAAGTGCAAAAATGAGCTCTCAAGTAATCAAAATTGGACCTCAAAGTGGACTGCCTTGAAAACTCACGTACAGAGGCAAAGTCTGAATTGGTTAATCGGTTAACCATATAGGTTAATCGATTAACACCTTAAAAATCCCTTGTTTGACTGATTTTGACTTGGTTAATCGATTAACCATGTGTTAACCGATTAACACCTCCAAAATTTGAATTTTTTCGCCTTTTGGAGGGAAAACTGCCCGTTTGCCCGTTTTCAACCGTTTTGAGCTCTATTTAGCCTCTAAAACTTGTTCTTGAATATTCTGATCATGAGAACGCCTAAGATAGCCTGAATGTTGTTTCCTGATCTAAAAAATGCCTGCAAAACAAAATAGAATCGATCGTCCGATCGCTGGGCAAAATAAATGCCAGAGCTGCTGCTTCATGTTGTTCAATCCTTTGTGCTAAGAATGCAATTTGAGCCACAGGAATGCCTTGATCCCATGCCTCGAGAACAAAATGCTATGATATGCGAAATGAAAAATGTAAAGAAACAAAAGCCAATCGCAGTCAAAACAAAAGGGAAAATTTTGGGGTGCTACAATATGTCGTGCGAAAGGTTTTCTCCGGAGGAGCCTTGTTGTTATCCACCATGGATGGCGAGGATTTTACATCCCCTGTGAATGCAGACGCAGTTAAAAAATATTTTGCTTAAAATGACCCGCTGGACAAAAAAGGAAATTCCAGGCAAAAATGGGGCATCCCGGCGAACCAAAAAAAGAATAGGTTCGAGCAAAAGTTAGGAATATAAGTGAAAAGATGTACACCCGCAAGGTCAAAAAGTGAAAGAGCGGCTTTGGCAAAAATGGGTATCCCAGTGAATTGAAAACCCGCAAGGGCGATTCAGGAAAAAGTTAGGGATTGAAAAAGCAAATGATTGCGATCTGCGTGTGATACTTCATTGCTTAGTGGTTTGGGAAGACCCGAGGGCCGTTCATCCAAATCAATCTCTTCTGAAGATGGAGCATCAGAAAGACATCGAAGTCCGACGAGTCATAGAAGGATTAACTCATGGTGTTCGTCTACACCATATTGCCGACATGTCTGTACACTTTTGTTTATTTATGTACATATCTGTATATTTCTTGCACAACTTCCTCTTTTCAAGGGTTGCATCTGTTGTAAAAACTTTCCTACTTACAAGCCATTTATTAATAAACATATACTATTCAGTAAATTTTTTACTCTGCTTTGTGTCGCTACTGCGAAAATCGAGGCCGACAATGACAGAAGAGTCGCCACCATGCGTTATTTATCCCAAGAGAGGGAAAGGAAACGCTCAGAGAAAACCTAACAAAAAAAGGGATAAGATCGGTCATCGCAATCAAATCTCGGGTTTAGGAGTCGGTTACGCAAGGGGAAGATATTAGCACCCCTCACGTCCGTCGTACTCGACGGGATCCACGCTTGTTGTCTATCTAAAAGGGTGATTGAAACTATCTATCTAAAGGCTTTAGGGAAAAAGAAAAACAAATGACTCGGCAAAGCAACGACGCTTTGTGCCTATATATCTCATCTGGAATGAGAAGTCAGAGTCAACGTAGTTCGGCTAACTACGGGTGAAAAGGGGGAAGGTTGCTCGCCAAGACATCGCGTCTTGTGCCTACATACTTTCATCTGGTATGAAAGATCAGAGCAAACGTAGTTCGGACTAACGAGGGAACACAGGGTTGTTCAACTATTTTTTAGGCCCGAGTAGGGTTAACAAGTAGTTCTAGCAGTTGGTGTATGCAGCTCGAGCATGGGAGACTTAGGCATTACCGTTTGCGGTAGAACTAAGAGTTAACAACACACTTGTTATGAAAATGATTTTCCAGAGTTAAAGGCCCCAAAGGGAAAAAAGAAGTTTGAATGATTTTTGTTTTGTGTTTTTTAGAGGAGAAGTGTTTTTGAATTGGTTTGCAATTCATATCGCACTAGAGACTATGACTTAGGAGTGATTGTGTCGCATATCACCCAAAGGGTGCTATACTAAACAATCAAGCCATTGAAAGGAAACCTTTCAACAACCATTTCCCAAGTTGCTTAAGGCTCGTAACGTACAATACTCATTAACCTTTATTAGGTGTTTTGGGTTATTTAGGAGGTGAGAAGAGAAAGGCACAAACTAAAGGGGGACTGAACTCAAACCTAAAGTTGTCATACAATGGTGATCCTAAGATTGAGATGAAAAGGAATGAAACTATCCTAATGTTATCATGAATAGGATTGAACACCTAATGTCTCTCCTACTCCCATCCTAAACGGAGGGACTAGGAATCCTGGGGGATCATGGCACAAGGCCAAGTAACACAGATAAATCAATCGCAGATGAAATGAGAAAGAAAATAAAATGATGTTTTCCAAAATGAAAAAACTTAGGATATTAAAATATCATATGAAAATATGCAACAATATGAGAAAATTGCAAAAAGAACCAATCAAAAATAATAAATATTTACAAAGTTATGGATTTTGGAAATTTAAAAGAGAAATAAACATTTTAGTCACTAAAAATAAAGGAAAATGCACTTGTTGGGTGTTGAACCCACAACCTCTAGATTGCCAGCTCAAAACTTGGCCAAACCGACCAAGGCGCGTGCGTGCTAATCCAAGGATCAAAAAAGAGAAAATGTTAAAACAAAGAAAAAATGAAAAAAAAAAAAACAAAAGGGCTGATCTCCACAATGGATCGAACCCAGGACATGGCAGTGCAAGGCGTGTGAAAGTTTAAGGCATAACCACTGGGGTGGCGATACATCCAAGTATTATGCCACCCCAAATAAAACATAAGCCTAAAAATGCTGGCTATTCTGGGCAAGGCAAGGTGAGCAAAACACAAGGCAACATCATGAAAATGATAACATCATAAATCACTCAAAACTCAACCATTTTTGACAAACTTTAGGTCTATCTCACGTGAAATTTAACAAGGAAAACAATGGCAATCTCAGTTTTTTCAAATAAGGCACACAAATTAAAATTCGAATGCCAATGCAATGTGAAGCTTATAAAATGCAAAATGGTAGCTACAGCTCATGACAACAAAGATTAAGGCTATGTAATGGTATGCACAAGTTTCAAATATGCAAACTATGGATTCTAGATGCAAGAATCAATCAAACACAGCTCCAAATAGAATTTGGTATGCAAGTTGCAAGAATGGAACAACAATGTTTGAAATGCTGTTTTGGCAAATGAAAACAATTCATGAGGCAGCACACATACTCAATTCAATTAACACTTATCAAATGATCCTCATATGTCAAAACATGGATTCACAACAGCTTGCAAGAATTTAACACAAATTGATGGCACATGAGTTGGAACAGAAAACAGAAGTTGACAGCAAATTACATGGCAATCAAAAGCAAAATTTCAACTAGCCACACATTATGAATCTCTACAATGCCTTTACTAAAGCAATGCACCCTAAGAAAATTGCATCAGTTCAAACAAGCTGGTCTATCTGGACAGTTTAGCAGTCTTGTGCTCATGGACTAGCACTTAAACAAATTTGGTCCAACATGTAGAAAACTCATATACATAACAGCAGCAGCTAGCCCTTAGTCAAGAATCAATGCCAAGTCCAATACATCAAATTCAAATTATGCCTTAAAAAGTGAAGGTTACAACCATAGGAAAATGGACCTAGACAGTTTCTTACAAGAAAATCACACTAGCAGCAAGTAGTACAAGATAACAATTAGCACCAAACAAGGCATGATCTTGGCTTACAAACAAATCACAAATGCAAAACTTGACAAAGTTTGGAAGTAATCATAGCAGCATGGTAGTGTTCATAAATTCAGGCAGTTGTGACAGCAGCATATGACAATGCCAATGATCAATGGTTAGCCCTAGTTCTATATGCACATATCATCTTGCAAACACATGTCAAATGCTAGCCTATAACAAAATAGTGTTATGGCAGTTTTATGAACCTATGCAGTTGTGGCAGCAGGTGTGGATTTTAAAAAAAGGGCAAGGCTAGCACAAACATCAATTAGTCCTAATACTCCTAATGCATATAACAGTTTGCAAGCTTAACAATGTCATTATGACAGTAAGCTAGAACAACAATACTCACACAAAGGAAACCTCTAAGCACTGAACTAGGCTCTACCTAGACTACTTAAAAAATTGAGATCAAGATTAGTAAACCCTGTTGCACATGACAGATCCACCAAGTGACAAAAAATCCAATCACACATTTCAATGACAGTAACAACTTGTTTACACAATGTCAAACACATTACCTTCATGACAGTACCAACCTTATATCCCATGACAGTTCCAAACTTGATCTTGCCAAAACCACACACTAATTCAAAAATTGCCCCATAAATGAAAAACCAAAATCTTGCTAAGCACCAACTCAATTCTAACCAAAAAGGTCCAGGTAGCCAGCAATGAATTGGCAAATTAAAACCTCAAAACAAAATTTGCTAACTCAAAGTACTTAGAGGCTTGACAAAAACATATGCAGTAATAAGTTCTTGACATTATGCATGATCAGTCCAAACTGAACCTCCATCCTAGATTAAACAACAATAGGGCTTACAACCTAGCCTCAAAGCCCTGAAGGAAATCCCAAGGCTGCAGAGAAACAAACACTATCACTACAATGCACAGGATATCATGACAAAGAGTTAACAACCTTGAATGCCTTACCATGGCCTAATGAAAACTAGCTTCAAACACTCTGTCAATAGTCCCTAAACAAAGAACTGTCAAACAGCTCCAAACCAAAACTTGGCTGAACTGCTAAAATGGTAAGCTAATCTTGGCAGCAAGAGTTGATGAGTTCAGCCTTCAAGAACAGGTCAAATACGACATGCCTAAGGATCTCTAACACTAACAGTTTATCAAAAAAACCTAAAATCTAGGGTGAGACTGTCAAGCCATGATAGTAAGCTTCCAACAAAAGCTAGAACATTTAAGGCATTGGGATTTAAGATACCTACAATTGATTTAAGGAAGGATCCAACATGATTTCCAAGAAAATGAGCCATACATGGTCAAGGCATACACGAACAGCAATATGTCAACTCAAATTGTAACAGGTCCAGAAGTCCCACTAAATCCTAAACTCCTAGCATGATTTAGCCTAACTGGAACAGATCCTGCCAGCAGTCTGGAAGCATACTTACAGTCCTATTTCTCAAGCAATCAACAAATCAGTTACTCACTTAAGCGTCATAGTTATGAATTGACAAGTTCAACACAACAGAATGTTTTCATGCCAAGAAAAAAATATAATGATAGTCTCAAACCCTCATGCTAAACCACACATATAGTCAATAACAAAAACATGGTATGTTCACAATAAAACCTCAAGACAGTTTCAAACACCAATTGTACAATAACACATTTGTCATCACAATTCCAAACCATATGAATGCATATTCAAGCAAAGAGTCAAACATCTCCAAATATCAATATGAATCAACCAAAACAGTCTTTTTTTTCCTTTTCTTAAAATAGAAACAGAAACAGGATTTACAATGTCAAATATCAACTCAAAGCAATGCCTTAGTGACAACATTAAACTCAGTTTATCAAATGCAAGTAACAAACCTAGTGTACCAGATTCTCGCAGCAACTAATGTAAATCAGCATGGCAAAGTCAGAACATAATCCACACATACATGATGCATAATGATGAGTAAATTCAAAACTACATACCTTTTATCGTCTTCCCACACTTAATGCTAAATAAAAGCAATAACTCCTTCCTTATATGCAAGCTTTGAGATTGAAACTTATTCTTGAAGAAAAAGAGGCAATCTTGGACAGACCTCACCCAAGGCTCTCAACTATAGTTTAGGGTTTTTAGACAGATGTAAGGAATGATAGAATGAGAGTTGTATCTTCCTTTTTTTTTCTCCTCCCCTCTTATAAAAGAAATCAAAAACCTCCCTCTTGACCAAAATCAGCTCCTCCCTTTAAAACAAGGGATATCAGGAAGAGGGTTTAAGTCAAAATCCAATGGATTTTCCCCTTCTGATCCTGCTGCACCACTTTTCTTTCCAAAACTTTCCAAGATAAACCCTATTAATCAAGTCTCCAGCCGTCCTCATTACAGGTATTAGGGAAATGGATTTACTTTACCATGTGACAGTAAGAAAAAGCCTATGACATGAGTTGCAAGAGCTGGTGTATTGCCACTTTCACAAACACCTTTTGTTGTGTCAATGGAAAAAAGAGCTTATTTGGAAAATTTTGAGACAACTGCTACTGATTGTTATCACAGGCCTTAGGCTTTAAGCTCTTAACCCACAAGTCACTTTACATTGGCTACTCATGAGATTAAATCTGGATAAACATGTTCATATTTAAATCAAATTTTCAAAATGCATCTCAAAGCTCCCATTTGCATTTGCTGTCGGGTTTTATTGTACACACACGATTTGAGAAAACTAATAATTCCATCTGATTCCTTGTTGAAAATCACACAAAATGGGCTTTGAGTTTGTTAAAAACGATGAGGTTTTTCCCAGATTTGAAGCTTCACGTTTGGCCATGTTGCTTTTGTTCTTGCCTTGTTTGGTTTTGCCCATATTTCACCACTTTGAAGTACATAATACACTAGGGTGGTTTCAATCACTGGAAGTATCACCATCCCAGTGGTCATGGCCTGCGCGCTAATGCATTAGTATTTCCCAACGTCCTGAGTTCGATCCGTGTGGATCAACTCTTTTGGTTATTTTCACTTTATTTCATGCTTTAATACTTAACCTTTTTTCCTCCATAAGCATTCACACGTGCGCACTAGCTGAATTGGTGAAATCATAGACTTGTCACCCAATGGTTGTGGGTTCAATACTTACCAAGTGTATTTCTAATTTTTATCAATTGTTTTTTTTTGCTTTATTCACAAACTTTAAAACATGCCAAATTCCTCTTGTTGCACACTCTTGATCCCCTGTAAAAAGGCAAAATGCTATGCAATGCAATATGCTAGAACAAATGAAATGAAATATAAACCAAGTAAAGAAGAGGTTGGGCAACTTTTTGGGTGCAACAGCTGCCCCTATTCAAACGACTTAGACCTGAATGAGTGGAAAGCGAACAACTTTCACACCATCAAGGTAAAAGACGGTTGAATACCAAAGAACCCGAAAATTTGCCGACCGCGGAAAGAAACCTCCAACATTGCCGTTCGGAGCCTATATCAAGTAGAATATCTGACTTCGCCATCAGTCACCAACCAAGTAAACATTTGACCTCGTCGTCATTCATCAAAATAATTTGACTTCGCCGTCCGTCATCAAAATAATCTGACCTCGCTGTCAAAATTCCATATTAAATCTGTAAAAACACTTGACTTCGCCGTCAGAACTCTATATAAAATTGGTAAAACACCTGACCTCGCCGTCAGTCCTCAAAATCATCTGACTTCGCCATCAACTTCCAAAATAACCTGACTTCACCGTCTACTTCCAAAATAACCAGACTTCGCCGTCAACTTCCAAAATAACCTGACATCGCCGTCAACTTCCAAAATAACCTGACTTCGCCGTCAACTTCCAAAATAACCTAACATCGCCGTCCATTCTTAAAACAACTTGACTTCGCCTTCAATCCTCAAAATAATCTAACTTTGTCGTCCACTCAAAACAATCGTTTGACTTCGCCGCCATCTCTCAAAACAACTTGACTTCGCTGTCATTTCTCAACACAACTTGACTTCACCGTCAACTTCTTAACATAATCTGACTTCACCGTCATTTCTAAACATAATCTGACTCCGCCGTCAACTTCTTAATACCATCTGACTCCTCCGTCAACTCTCAATAATACTCTGACTTCGCTGTCGACCCCCAACAATCTGACTTCACCGTCAAAAACAAACATACAACATCGCCGCAGAAAAACCGAATCACTTGACATCGCCGCCAAAAACAAACATCCAACATTTTCGCTGAAAAACCGAATCACTTGACATCACCGCCAAAACAAACATCCAACATCGCCGCTGAAAAACCGAATCACTTGACATCGCCGCCAAAAACAAACATCCAACATGGCCGCTAAAAAACCGAATCACTTGACATCGCCGCCAAAACAAACATCCAACATCGCCGCTGAAAAACCAAATCACTTGACATCGCCGCCAAAAATAAACATCCAACATCGCCGCTGAAAGACCGAATCACTTGATATCGCCGCCAAAAATAAACATCCAACATCACTGCTGAAAGACCGAATCACTTGACATCGCCGCCAAAACAAACATCCAACATCGCCGCTGAAAAACCAAATCACTTGACATCGCCGCCAGACAAACATCCAACATCGCCGCTGAAAAACCAAATCACTTGACATCACCGCCAGACCTTCGCTAAATGAAAGCGAGCATCAAGATTTAAACGAAATTAAGATCATCCATTGATGATAATCACAAAAGAACTCTGCTGGGGAAACAACATGAGCCGGAGTCTATCCAACACACGGGAAAAGATACTAATCATCTACGAGATTCACCTGAAACAAAGAGATAATGACCTGGCTTATGTTTCACATGCACATGTTTGAATATGGTGTAATGCTCCATACGAAATGGAAATGCTACTCGTTTTGAAGGATGCTATGCACGCTGCAAATGCAAAAGAACCACTTCAACACAATAAATGCTGAAGAGAGGAAAACAACTCCGCACGTCTAGTGCCTACGGACTCATGCTGGGGAATACAAGCCTTAGACGGCCTCCGAGAAAAGATTTCTGGGTAAAATTGCTCTGCTAAGAACAAATCCACTCCGCTGGGGATCAAAATCAAACTCTGCTGAGGAAAGCGCCCTGGATGGCCTGCTAGAATATAACATTCCGGGGAACAGACAACTCCGCTGGGAATCAAGGAAAACTGCTGAAGATTTAATCCACCATCTGTTAGGGATTATGAATAATCTACTGGGGAATCATCCCAAGTTTTCTCTCTGCTGAGAATGGGGAATAAACAATCTCGGGGGAGAAAACTACTCCACTGACTTGACTGGGGATTAGGTAAGGAGGGAATCAACATCGACCTCTGCTTAGGGAAAATGAGCACAACACTCAACAATATCGACCTCTGCTTAGGGAAATGAAATAATGTCCCTGACTCTGAGGGGAAAGGAGCTAGTCGTTCAGACTCTGTGGGGAAAATGAAATTCTGCATTGTTCCACTGCTGGGGATAAATCCACCTCTACCTGTTGGAAATGCTCCTACTCTGTTCGAGACATCAATCTCGACCTGCTGAGGGTAACCTTAACTGTATGAAGTTTCAAACTGTTGGGGAGGTGAACATTTCCATTAGATGAGGGACTTCTGGAAAAGTTCGAGGGTGGGTGTCCTGCAAATAGCAAACAAACGAAATATGTTCGGTGCAGCAAACGCCACCTTACTTATCACCTGTGACGTTATTCAAGCAAAAGCATTATTTTGATTATGGTTAGAAAAGCCCACAAAGTTATGTACGCAGTTTTATCAAAAACATCAGGCGTCTTTTGCAAACAAAACGGTAAAAGCTGAATCAAAAACAAAAGTTTTCTGAATAGTATGTTTTATTGATGAATAGCATGTAAATAGGCAAATTTACAAAGGGACGCAACTCCTGAAATGAGAAAGTTGCGTAAGCAAAATACAGAAATGCACAAGAATATACAAAAATGTCGGCAATGTGGCACAGACAACCACCATAGAACGACTCAACTGTGACTCGCGTGACTTCAACGCCTTTCCGATGCTTCATCTTCTGAAGAGATTGGTTTGGACGGATGACTCTCGAGCTTTCCATAACCCACTATGCTTTGATGATCTATGCGTGGACCGTAGTCATTTGCTTTTCAAATCCCTAACTTCCGCCTGAATTGCCCTTTTCGGGTTTTCGATTCACCGGGATACCCATTTTTGCCAAAGTCGCCCTTTCAGGTTTTCAACTTCGCGGGTTTACATTTTTCCCTTTTTATCCCTAATTTTTGCCCGAACCTATCCTTTTATGGTTTGCCGAGATGCCCCATTCTTGCCTGGATTCTCTTTTTTTCTTTCCAGCGGGTCTATTTTAAGCAAAGTATTTTTTGACTGCGTCCGCGTTAACGGGGGACGTAAAATCTTCACCATCCATGGTCAAAAGTAGCAAGGCTCCTCCGGAGAAGACTTTGCTCACAACATACGGACCTTAATAATTGGGAGTCCATTTGCCCCTGTGATCATTCTGTGGTGGGAGAATCCGTTTCAACACTAAATCACCTGCCTGAAAGCCTTGAGGGTGTATCTTCTTATCGAAGGCTTTCTTCATCCTGCTTTGGTATAGACGACCGTATGCGATGGACGCCAACCTTTTCTCATCCATCAAACTGAGTTGATTCAACCTATTCTTCACCCATTCTGCTTCATCTAATTTGACGTCAGCCAGAACTCTCAAGGAAGGTATCTCGACCTCTAATGGCAGGACAACCTCCATGCCATATACCAATGAGAAAGGAGTTGCCCCAGTTGAAGTACGCACCGAGGTACGATATCCATGTAAAGCAAAGGGCAACATCTCATGCCAATCCTTATAGGTCACCACCATCTTCTGCACTATCTTCTTTATGTTTTTGTTGGCCGCTTCCACAACACCATTCATCTTCGGACGATAAGGAGACGAATTGTGATGCTAAACTTAAAGTTCTGACACAACTCCTTTATCATCTTGTTATTCAGATTGGAACCATTATCTGTAATGATCCTCTCAGGTACCCCATAGCGGCAGATGATGTCCCTTTTGATGAACCGGGCTACAACTTGCTTCGTGACATTGGCATAAGAAGCTGCTTCGACCCATTTGGTGAAATAGTCGATGGCCACTAAGATGAAATGATGCCCATTAGATGCAGTCGGCTCGATCTTTCCAATCATATCAATGCCCCACATGGAGAAGGGCCACGGAGATGACATGGCATTCAAAGGACACGACGGCACATGAATCTTGTTGGCATAGATCTGAAATTTGTGGCATTTCTTGGCGTACTTGAAGCAATCGGACTCCATAGTTAACCAATAATATCCTGCTCTCAACAGCTTTCAAGACATGGCATGCCCCCTGCATGTGTCCCAACGGCTCCTTCGTGGACCTCTTCCATAAGCAAATTCGCTTCTTTTTCGTCCACACATCTTAGCAGCACTAAGTCAAAGTTCCTTCGATAGAGCACACCGTCTGGATTCAAGTAGAAGTTACCAGATAACCTCCTCAAGGTTTTCTTATCCCGGGCCGATGCCCCAGGCGGATAATCTTGATTCTTGAGAAAGTTCTGGATGTCGTAATACCATGGCTTTCCATCAGAAGCTTCTTCTATTGCAAAAACAAATGTCGGCCTATCGAGGCGCGAGATAACAATTCTTGGTGCATCGTTCCAGAAGTTCACTTTGTACATTGAAGATAGTGTAGCCAAGGCGTCTGCCGTCTGATTTTCTGCTCTCAGTAAATGGTGAAACTCTACACGATCGAAGAAAGGCAACAATCTTCTTGCGTAGTTCATATAAGGGATTAGATTTGGTTGGCGAGTCTCCCACTCTCCTTTGATCTGGTTGACCACTAAAGCTGAATCACCGTAGACATCAAGGTTCTTGATTCTCAAATCGATTGCTTCCTCGATACCCATGATACACGCTTCATATTCGGCTTCGTTGTTTGTACATAGAAATGTCAACCTGGAAGTGAAGGGTATATGCGTCCCATGGGGGGTTGTAATAATTGCACCAATTCCACTGTCGTAGGAGTTAACAGCACCGTCAAAGATCAATTTCCACTGGGAACCCAACTCAGGACCTTCGTCCGGCAATGGCTCATCACAAGCTTTCATCTTCAAGTACATAATGTCTTCGTCGGGAAAATCAAACTTCATTGGCTGATAGTCGTCAATTGGTTGTTTTGCAAGATACTCTGACAGAACACTCCCTTTAATAGCTTTCTGAGACACATACTGAATGTCGTATTCTGTCAGAACCATCTGCCATCTAGCAATCCTTCCTAACAGTGCCTGCTTTTCAAATACGTATTTAATCAGATCCATCTTTGAAATTAACATGGTTGTATGGTTTAGCATATACTGCCTTAGGCGTTTGGCGGCCCAAGCTAGTGCACAACAAGTTTTCTCCAACATTGAGTATCTGGACTCACAATCTATGAACTTTTTACTCAAGTAATAAATTGCATGCTCTTTTCTTCCAGTCTCGTCATGCTGACCGAGAACACAACCCATGGAATTCTCAAGAACTGTTAAGTACATTATCAACGGTCTTCCAGCCATCGGGGGCATTAGTATTGGAGGTTCCTGTAGATACTCTTTTATTTTCTCAAACGCTTTCTGACAATTCTCATTCCAAACGACCGCCTGATCTTTCTTTAATAACTTAAATAATGGCTCACAAGTGGCTGTGAGGTGAGATATGAACGGAGCGATGTAGTCCAATCTACCTAAGAAACCACGAACTTGTTTCTCGGTCTTTGGTGCTGACATTTCTTGAATTGCTTTGATCTTTGCAGGATCAACCTCTATACCTTTCTCACTGACAATGAACCCCAATAACTTTCCTGACCGCACGCCGAAAGTACACTTGTTTGGATTCAGTCGAAGTTTGAACTTCCTCAATCTCTCAAACAGCTTTAGAAGATTCACCAGATGCCCCTCCTCCGTTTGGGACTTCGCAATCATATCATCAACATATACTTCAATCTCATGATGGATCATATCATGAAAGAGAGTCACCATAGCTCGTTGATAAGTTGCCCCTGCGTTCTTCAAACCAAAAGGCATTACTTTATAGCAGAACGTCCCCCATGGCGTGATGAAAGTCGTTGTCTCCATGTCCTCCGGCGCCATCTTAATCTGATTGTAGCCCGAAAAACCGTCTATGAAGGAAAACACTGAGAATTGTGCGGTGTTATCAACAAGCACGTCAATATGAGGGAGCGGAAAATCATCCTTTGGGCTTGCTCTATTCAGGTCTCTATAATCAACACACATCCTGACTTTGTCGTCCTTCTTAGGCACGGGCACGATGTTTGCGACCCACGGAGGGTAGTTGGTTACAGCGAGAAATCCGGCGTCTAACTGCTTCTGGACTTCTTCTTTGATCTTCACTACCATATCAGGCCTGGTTCTTCTCAATTTCTGTTTAACAGGAGGACAACCTTCTCGAAGAGGCAGACGATAAACTACAATATCCGTGTTGAGTCCAGGCATATCTTCATATGACCAAGCAAAAACATCCTTGTACTCTTGGAGTAACTCAACCAGCCTTCGCTTGACATCACTTTGCAACTCGGCCCCTATTCTAACTTCCTTCTTATCTTCCTCAGTTCCTAGGTTGATGACTTCAACTTCCTTCTGATGAGGCAGGATGGCCTTCTCCTCTTGTCTTAACAATCTGGCAAGCTCTTCGGGCAGGCCTTCGTCTTCTTCTGCTTGAAAGATCGGATTGTCAAAGTCACACCGAGTCATAGACGAGCCTGAGTCGATGGTATCTGAAATGTGTAACCTGCAATGATGATGATTTTATGCTTAAATGATATGCAAACAAACAAACACAAACCACATTGCCATTTTATTGTTAGAAAATAAAAACAAGAAAAACAAGGATCACAAAATTTTGAATGAAAAGACGCCTTTTTGATTGATAATTATAAAAGATTGTTCGCACACATAACAGATAAGGTCCTACAAAATAAAGACCACTATGCTCCGAGCAGAACACAGGGCAATACTTTAATCAAAACAGAGCAATTACTCTTCATAGGTCACAGGGATGACTTCTTCCATGGTCCAATTCTTTAAACCCTGGCCAGGGACACATGGCTTGATCCATGCATCCATGTCGTAGTCGCTGTCTCCTTCCTTGTCAGATACGACGTTGATTCTTTCGAATATCATCCCGCCACTGGTGAACTGAACAGGTCCTTTGTAACGTGGAGCGTTTTATGAAGAAGATGCATACGGGTTGTATCCTAATCCAAACTTATCTTGTTTGTTGGGGACACTTACCACTTGCCCCCATCCTTGTGCTGACCCGGATTCTACTACGGCTTGGGCTTCCTTGTATGATGACATGGCAACTTCTAGAGTTTTGACCTTGATCGGCGCCTTTTCCTTGATTTGGACAGTCTCAAAGGCCTGACACAGGGTTTCATGAATTTCACCATCGACCTCCACATACTTGAATGAGGACAGATGGCTCACCATGATGTCTTCTTCTCCACAAACAGTCACAATATTCCCATCCACCATGTACTTCAACTTCTGGTGCAAAGTCGATGTCACAGCTCCTACTGAGTGTACCCAAGGCCGACCCAAAAGGAAGCTATAAGCAGGCTGGATATCCATGATGTAAAAAATGCTTCAAACACCTCTGGGTCTACTTGGATAGGCAGAGTTATCTCCCCAAAAACATATCTTCGGGTTCCGTCAAAAGCCCGCACAACCAAATCACTAGGCGTACAATAAAGACCCTGATGGTCTATCTTCATCAATGCTTTCTTTGGCAACACATTCAAGGACGACCCTGTATCAACGAGGACGTGCGACATCACTATTCCTCGGCATTCAAGTGAAATATGCAAAGCCAAGTTATGGTTTCTTCCTTTCGGTGTCAAGTCACGATCAGTGAATCCCAATCCGTTACCTGCATTGACATGGGCCACCACTCCTTCCAACTGATTCACGGATATCTCTTGAGGTACATAAGCATTATTCAAAACTCTAAGCAAAGCATTCCTGTGAGCTTCAGAACATAATAGAAACGACAAGATGGAAATCTTTGAAGGAGTCTGTTGTAAATGATCCACAATTTTGTAGTCACTCTTCCTTATCAAACACATGAATTCCTCGGTGTCCTTCAGCAAAGATTCCTTTTCTCTAGTCTGAGAACTTTCTTCAGCCACTACTTTCCCTTTTCCTTTGTCGGTTCTGTCTGCATTTACCTCGGGAGGTGCAAACACTCTCCCACTTCGAGTCATTCCTCCAATTCCCACCAAATTATCAATAGAATCCAACGGCGAACCCTTCAGTTCCTGCTTTTGACCATTGTAGTAGACCTCGGCCCCATAGTTCCAAGGGACCGCTTTAGATATCTCATAGGGTACAGGCCCTGCCTTTGTGAATACAATAGTTGGCCTTGCTGGAGGCGCAAAAATTGTAATTGTTTTGTACGGGATGGTGGCCACCTCGTCCTCATCTTCAATGACTACCTCTTCAACATTCTTCTCACAGATTCTATCAAATTGCAATAGACCGTCATCCATCATGCGTTGTATATGGTTCTTCAGATTCTGACATCCTTCGGGACAAATCAAACAGTCTTCACAATCCTCTCCACAGCCCGGGAACACCCCTCCTTCTAACAACTTGCTCTTCACAAAACCTAACGGTGTCTTCAGATTCTCCACATTGGACACCAACTTCAGGCCTTCTTCACTGACAATAGCATTCACACCACTACCCTACCATGGTTAGGCATGGGATTTTGATCCATATTTGGCGCATCCTGATTGAAGTTGATAGCCTTACTATCAACAAGGTCTTGTACCTTGTGTTTGAAGGCTTTACAATTGTCGATGTTGTGGCTGGGGGCGCTAGAGTGGAATTCACAACTAGCGTTGGCGTCATACCCGGGAGGTGGTTGGCCAGTTAGAGGTACCATTGTCCTTTTCTGGACCAACTGCAGTTGAATTAAGTGTTGTAATAACTGAGCGTAGGGCATCGGTGGTGTGTCAAAGTGCCTATCCATCATCCTTCTCCGATCTTGGAACTGTCTCGGTGCATAATTTTGTTGTTGAGGTCGTTGTTGTTGCTGTTGCTGACGTGGTTGTTGTTGTTGAGGTTGTACCGCCGGGATGGAAATACTAGCTACTTGTGGAGGTTGCTGATAATACGGTCGTTGTTGACGCTAATTCAGATATCTATTTCGATTGTTAAAGCAGGACACTGCATTTGTCTCGTTATCTCTCTTCTTCGCACGAAAAATATTCCTTTCACCTCCAGACGAGGTCCCCTCTCCCGCTTGTATCTTTCCCATTTTAATACCGTTTTCAACTCTCTCGCCGGTAATAATCAAGTCCGAAAAGCTCCCAGACATGCTGTTCACTAACTTATCATAGTAAATTCCTGGTAATGTGGCCACAAATAGATCAATTAGTTCTCTCTCCACCATTGGAGGTTGAACCCTGGCAGCAAGCTCTCTCCATCTTTGTGCGTATTCTTTAAAGCATTCGTTACTTCTCTGCAATAAATTCTGAATTTGTACGCGATTCGGCGCTAAGTCATTGTTGTATTGGTAGTGCTTAACGAAAGCTTCTGCCAGATCCCTCCAGCTTCTAACATTAATTGGCTCTAAACCCATATACCATTCGAGGGATGGTCCCGACAGACTATCTTGAAAGAAATGCATCAATAACTTCTCATTATTGGAGTATGCAGACATCTTTCGGAAATAGGAGCGAAGATGCACCCTTAGACATGTTGTTCCTTCGTATTTATCGAAATCTGGAACTTTGAACTTTGGAGGAATCCTGAGTCCTGGGATCAATCCTAGGTTCGACATATCCAGACCCATGGTATTTTGGATTTCAAGGCTTCTCATATTTTCCTCAATCGCCTTGAATATTCTATCAGCGTCGGGTTGAAATCCTGCCCCAATATCTCCCAGAGAGAAGATGTCTTCTTGATCATCTTGATCCCACTGGGGACCGTTGTTACCTTGTACAGGGCCCATTGGAACTGGGATGGGAATTCCAGTTTGGTTTCCTCCGCCCGGAGGGATAACCGTTGGGATAACATCTGTCCGTGGCCTACTATTTTCTGGAGGAGGTGGCACAGCAGGGGTTCCGCCGTGTAGAACCCCACTGTTGCACCCCAAAATTTGCCCAACTTTTCTTTACCTAGCTCATGTTTCATTTCATTTACATTAGCATTATCACTTGCATTTCATTGACATGTATGCAGGAGATCAAGAGGTATGATTACCAATCAAGAGCTATACAAGACTATGAAGCTAGCTAAGAAGGTTATTCAGGTGCTCAAGGGTTGATATACTTGTCAGAGAAGTTAAAAGATCCTCAAAGAGAGTGATTGATGCCAAGAGGGTGTGTCTCCTAACTTGAGAGTTGTGGAAAGTCATCAGATGATTCTGAAGCCATGAAGTTAGAAATGAGGTCTTGAGAGAGCTCATGACAAGTGTTGAAGATCACTTTCAGGCCTAGACAGGTCATTGTGCAAGATTAAGAAGGCTCAGCCATGAGTGGTGCAATTAGGGTTTGATTGGGTCAACCCTAAGTCAACTGATGATTTGAAGGGAGTTAAGACCCAATCCAAGAGCCATGTGATCATGGATTGATATATTGAGATGTTCTAAGAATGATTTCAAGGTTAACTCATCATGATGGAAGAGTTTGAGAAGTTTCAAGCTAGGGTTTCTAAGGCTTGACAGTGTAAAATTCTCTAGTTTGACCCATGTCTTCAAGGCAATTTAACTCAAGATAGGATCTTCATCTCATCTTAACCCCAACATGATTGTTGTAGGGCATGATCTTAGCTTTAATTTTAGTACTAGAAGTCCTTGATAGGGTTTATAGAACTCAAGTTAGGAGCCATACAAGTTACAAGTCATCTGAGGTATGTGAATTTGGAGCTGGAAAGTTACCCAACTTTCATGACACTTTTGTCCAAGAAGGATGATTCCTATGAACTTTTGGTCAACATGAATGTTGTTCATTATTCTCATATATTTCTAGAAAGTACTAGAAGTCCTTGATAGGATTTGTAGAACTCAAGTTATGGCTTTGACAAGTCAAGGGTATTTTGGGAAGTTGTGATTATGGGTCATGTTTGGTTATAGGTCATTTTCACCAACTTAGACATCTCAAATGAAATTTTGTCCAACTTGAAAGTTGCTCAAAATGGGGTTTTAACCTTGACCGTGTATCAAGGAGACATTGAAATGGCTCAAGGAGAGACTTAGTTCAAGAAGTGGTGAAAAAGGAAGGATTAAAATGAATTAAATGACCAAAAATTCAAATAAATCATTTTGTGTGCAAATGAAGCAAAGTAATATCATTTTTTGAATGGAAAAAGCATTTTAGAAACTTTGGCAATATTAGAATTTTGATTTGATTCCAATATCATGCCCTTTTTCTTTGTTTCTTCATGATGAAGTAACATAACATACATAAGCCATTGGATGGAAACAAGGAGGGAAACACCACCATTCATGTTCAATATCTCATGAGAAGTTGAATGCAAGCTTGCTGAGGCCAAAACAGAGAGGGAATCGTGACTGGTGTGGATGACATTTTGAAAAGAAATTGAAAATTGAAAATCTCATTCTAAAGCTTTGAGAAAGTTCTAGATGATTCTAATGAGTTCTATATAAGTTGTTGAGTGTGTTCAGCCATTTTTTTGGAAGAGTTTGAAGCTGGTAGCAGAGAGAGCCATTGAAAATTCAGAGCTGCAAGTAGAAATCGAATTTTGAGTTTCAGGCCAAATCAAGAGAAATTGAAGGTTGCATTAGCTTCAGAAGGAGTTTTGGAGTGTATCTGCATCATCTTGGAGGTTGAAGTGATCGAGAACTACTTCTGTTACACCTCTGAACTCAGGTTGGTACTTTTCATCCCTATGCCTAATTTAGGAGGAGATAGATAGAAATCTATAGGTGGTTAGGATCCTTGCAATGTGTAGATGGATTTGAGATGATTAATTGGTGAATTAGAGACAAGTTAGGATGTGGATCATTTTCTGTTGAAGCTAAATTCTTGCAGTTCTTGGATTGATAATCAAGATTGTATAGTGTAAGATGATCACCATGAGATGAGGATTATTTCTGTGCATTTAATTGAAGTTCTGATGAGATTCAAGATTGAGGTGTATTTTGGAATAGCTATCGGGTTTGAAAATCCATGGAGATTTAGATGATTCTAAGGTTAGATTCATGATCAGCATGAAAAATTGGACAATATGATGTATAATTTTGTAGTTTTTGATGAACTGTGTATTGGTCTTCACCGGAGAAGACGGTGCGCCACTGCTCAGGCCACCGTCTGTAAATTCCCTCCATATGAATGTTTGAATGAGGAAGATGCACTGCAGGCGTTGGATCATCTTGAAGACTTGACCAAGTAACCCAAACAGACGGCCACGATTGAGTTTGAAAAGTCTGACTATTGACTGAAGCCAATATGCACCGTTTCATTTAACTGAAGTGGATGGGCTTAAGGTTCTGATTGATATCCACACACCCCATCTGGCCCAACCCACGCAATGAACTGATGTTAATTGCTATTTGGCACGCAACTTTTATTATTTCTTTTGTTTTTCTTTTATTTTTCATCATTTCATATTAGTTTGATAATAATCCATTAAAAATAGAAAAATAGGTCAATTAATTCCAGGTTTTTTCCCCCTGATTCATGATTGAATGCAGAATTTTATTGAATAAAAATATTAGGAAAATCATGCATTTTTATTTTTGTGCATTTTTTACATTTTATTTGATAATAAAATTACCATGGTTGATACCTCTGTTTGATGATTTTAGTGTGATCATTTGGTGATGAGTTTTGGCTTGATTTTTTGTGTGTGATTAGCTTAGACATATATGCTCCCGTAGTATTTTTCTCAAATTTTTGTAATAAAATTAGGTGTTGTTTTTAGGTTGAAACCTTAGGTGCTCCCTTTTAGGGTTTAAATTTAGTACCTTGTAGTGTAGAATTTATTTCTAGGTCTTATTTGAGGATTTTATCTCTGGAATTAACATGGTAGAGTCATGATTGACATAGGTTCCCATAGTTATTTTTGTAGGATTTTATAATTGATTTTACTATTTTAGTTAGAATTAACTTTAATACTAGGTTTTAGGTGATCCTAACTTGCTATCTCAACTAGAATGACTTTATTAGTTCCCTTAGACTAGGGTTTTGCTTCTCTTGCTTTTGGATGATGATGAAGGCGTGTGAGGGCTGCTGTGGAATGCATGGTGGAGCTTGGACTTGAAGATTTCTCTCCCTTTGGTGTGGTTTGTTTAGGGTTAAGAATTAGGGTTTTTAGGGAGATCCCTTTAGAATAGACTTTCTTCCTTCATGAAACATGGAAGATGTTGATCACTTCCATTCCTCCCTATGATGTAAGGTCCCCTTGTGAAGGCCTCATCCCTCCTTTGGTAGGATGTGTGGCCCTTCACAAGTTGGTAGAACCTTTGAGGGTTCCTTCCTTTGATGGTGGAGTGCTTAGAGGTGACCTTTGGTCTTCACTTTGCTTCTCCCTATCCCCACCTTGCTCTTGTTAGATGAGTCTTTCTCCCTTGATAGAAGATTGAAGATGCCAGAGGTTGCATTTCCCCTTTGTTTGAAGACTTCCATTGGAGTTGAAGCTTGAAGATCAAGAAGAACAAGTTGACACTTGTGAAGAAGATCAAGTTGAGATTGAAGAAAGAGCTGAAGCTTGAAGAAGATGAAGAACAAGTTGACACTTGTGATTGATGCATTGGAAGCTTGAAGAAGCAAGTTGATACTTGCTATTGAATATGAAAGCCTGGAGGAACAGTTACAGACTAAGGACTGAGCTGCTGTCAGAGGATTGCTTTGCTGTGAAGCTGTGGAAGCTGTTGATCTGCTTTCTTTCCTATCTGTTTGCTTTCTGTGCAACTGTATTGATGTGACTTGTTTGATTTGCTTGATGCATTAGAATAAGTTCATGCTTAGATTATGTTAATCTAGGAGCGTGATTGCATTAGAGGTTGAGTTGCTCCCTCTACTTGTACTTTTACTGTATGGCTTTGCTTGCGGGTATTCGGTAGAGCTCAGCTCCCTTGCCTATGTGGTTTGTGAGTTGCTTGATGGCATTTTATTTTTCCTGTATGATTGCAGTTATTCATATCTGGCTTGAGGTCGAGATGAGCTTGTGGAGGCTGATGCCCCACACACCTTTCCTCCCTCACTTGCATTGCATGCATTTTACAGTCGTTTACTATTTACTGTTTAAGCTGATGCTTTATCTGTTTCTGTTTATCATTGACATGATCCCCTAGGAATCTCACTTCCTTTGATAAGGAAGTGATGATTAGAACTTTAGGTTGAAACCTATGCATGATAACTTCTAGGAGTTCCCTGTTTCGAACTTCAACCATAGGATGAATCCTTTGCATGACAACATTAGGACTTGATAGTCTCTCCTTAGTTGAGCCTGTTCTCTCTTCTCATCTCGAACAACAGTAAAAAACGGAATAAAGGCAAGTTAGTACAAGCGCGATACGAGCCTTAAGCTACTTGGGTAATGATAATTGAGCGGGCTCCTCTCAATCGTCTAGAATGTTTAGTATACGTCCTTTGGACGATATGCGACGCATTCGTTCCCAGGTCATAGTCTCTAGTGTTGTGCAAACTACAGACAAACATAAAAAACAGTTCTTCCGTAAAAAATAGAAAACAAACTTCAAACCTTTTTGCCCCGTGGGCCCATAATTCAAAGGAAGCTTTTTTGAAGAAAAGAGTGTCGTTAACTCCCAATTCTACCGCAAACGGTAACGCCTAAGTCTCCAAGGGTCAAGCTGCGTACGCCAAACTGCTGGAACTGTTTGTTAACCCTACTCGAAAAACAGATGAATATGAATCCCCGTAAACCGTATTATCCCGAACTACGTAAGCTCTGATCTCTCATATCTGTTGAGAGTACGTAGGCACAATACTGATGTATTGGCGAGCTACCTTCCCCCGTAACCCGTAGTTAGCCGAACTACGTTGACTCTGATTTCTCATTCTCCGATGAGAATACATAGGCATAAAGTTCGACGCTTTTCCGAGTCATTTTCTTTTCTTTCTTAAGCCAGCCTTGATAGGTAGATAGTAAATAAACCCGTCAGATAAACACAACAAGCATGGATCCCATCGAGTACGATGGACGTGAGGGGTGCTAATACCTTCCCCTTGCGTAACCGACTCCCGAACCCAGACAATGCTTGCGACGACCTTGTCTTATACCTTTTCATCAGGTTTTTCCGATCGTTTCCTTTCTCGTTCTGAGGGATAAATAACGAAAGGTGGCAACTCTTCTGTTTTTCCGGCACCCTATTTTCGCGGTAGCGACAGCTGGCGACTCTGCTGGGGACTTGATAGTTTCCTGGGATCCAACGTCCCTTATGCGAGTCAATTTGGGGATCCAACGTCCCCGTACGAGAGTCAATCCTAGCGCTTGTATGATTAATTGTTGGGTTGTGTTTATTTATCGCACTTTATTTTCAGTATGATATGATTATCTATACTGTTGTGGGAGGGGCATTCTGATGAGTGAGAATCCAGACCCAGGCTTGAGAGCTATATAGTATTAGAGTGGGTTAGTGGAGGACGTGCTTGCTTTGCTTGCATCTGTTCCCATGTAATCCACACTCAGACGAGGTTCTCTTTGATGGCTTCCTATCGGTCCTTTGGACTCGAGGGGTTGTTGGATCTGAGGATTGTCGACTCTGGGAACCGATCATTTGGAATTCAGCTAAGTGAGGCCGCTTCAATAGATGATGATGCCACACCTTCTGGGTATCGTATCATCGTTTCTTGAAAGTCTGTGACGCTGATGACCGCATAGGATGCCGAACCTTTTTCGTGATTAGGTTCATACCTGTGAGCAGGGTCGGGTTTGTTGCAGGAAACCTTAACCTTCAGATTACCTGGTTTTCTCGATAGTGAATCAGTTTTGTTGGTATCAGAGGTTCTCGTCATCAGATATGTGTGTTCTTGACAGAGCAGATTTATGGTCTGATATCAGAGGTTCTCGTCATCAGATATGTGTGTTCTTGACAGAGCAGATTTATGGTCTGGTATCAGGAGTTTCTTCTCATCAGAGATATGTTTGTTCTTGACAGAGTAGTACTGTGGTTTTTGTTGATACAAAACCTTCATCTCCTCAACAACACAATCGTCCTGATCTCCTGCTGCATGATTGCATTTTGCATTGTTTGCATCCTCATTTGCATGTCATTAACGTGTGTCTGTGTTGCAGGTGCATATTTCTCCCCTGGTTCTAGTGATCTTGATCCTCACGGCAGATATGGCATCTTTGAAGAAGACTTTGGCTTACAAGCTTTCAACACCTGACATCCGAGAATTGCGAGCTTTGATTTCTTTGGCTGATAAGACAGTGATGGAGAGTTTCAGAAAGATTTATGGGAGACTTCTGGGTATTGTGTATAAGCTTCCTACGTACGAGTTGAATGGCCTATATGCTCTGCTGCAGTTTTACGACCCACAGCTCAGATGCTGTGTTTCCAGACTATGTCCTAGCTCCGACCTTGGAGGAGTACTCTGACCTGTTGGGGTGCCTTTGATGAATCAAATGCCTTATTACCGTGTTGAGGGTGAACCCAAATTAAGTAAGTTGACTAACGCTCTTCATGTTGATGAGTCTGAGTTGGAAGGGATGGTATCCAGGAAGATTGGAGTTCATGGTTTCCTTTTGCATTTCCTGATGGAAAAAGCCCGAAAGTTTGCCGAGAAGGGTCGCTGGGATGTGTTCAATGCCTTCTTAGCCCTTTGTATCTATGGGATCGTGCTATTCCCGAGTCATCCGGACTTCATAAGTATGGATGCTTGCCATATATTTTCCTTCGGGAATCCAGTACCCACTCTCCTCGGAGATGTCTACCATTCAGTTCACAGAAAGAATGAGAACAGAAAGGGGAAGAACGTGGCATGTTGTGCTCCTTTACTGTATAAATGGTTTGCTAGCCATCTTCCTAAGTCGGGGCCGTTCATTGATTCTGCTGAGTCTTCACCTTGGTCCGCTCGTTTGATGGGTTTGACTGCTGACAATATTATCTGGTTTGATAGAGATCTGATGGGAAAAGATATTGTGTATAGCTGCTGTAGCTTTCCTAACGTCCCCTTGGTCGGAAGGAATGGATGTATCAACTACAATCCATCTCTGCTGGTACGACAATTTGGGTATGCCTTACGAGGTCCTCTTGAAGAGGAAGAGATACGGGAATCTCTGTATCTCACAGGGTTGCTTGAAGGTGACACGTTGGTCAAGGTACAGAATGCTTGGAGCAAAATTCACCGAAAGGGGAAAGTCTTGCTAGGAAAAAGCAACAACAAGGCCTTTGATCCGTACGTGACTTGGATTCGAGAAAGAGCCTCCAAGTTTCTAATGTCGTTTCCTGCCGTGGAACCATTGTGTGCTCCCGTGTACAAAGAGCCTACTACAGTTGATATTCAGAAATTCAACCAGGTACTCCAAGAGAAGGAAGAGCTACGAAAGGCCAACGAAGAGTTGGAGAAAGAGATTGCTCAACTTTGGAAAGAGAAAAGTGAAGTTGTTTATACCTGCAAGAAGAAGACTGAGATGATCAACCGACTAGGCTCCAACCTGACCAAAGAAACTGATGCTAGGGAACGTCTGGGGTTGGATCTAAAATCAGTACATGGCGTGTTGACAACCAAGAAGCAGGATCTGGACAGAGTGTACCGGAAGTTAACCCAATGCGAGAGGGTCTGGAGCAGCACCATAGCCAAATACAAAGAACGGGAAGAAAAGCTGAAGCAGCAAGTAGCCGAGCTAGAAGCTCAGATTATGGTGAAAGACGAGAAGGTAGAGGCTAAAGCCTCGTTGCAACGAGACGTCCAGTATAGATTGGCTGAGGCCGAGGCGAACTTACAAGATTTTCAACTCCGGGCTGATGCTAAGAGGAGTAGAGTCGAGAACCATTCTGAAGAAGGTGTTTCTAGGAGCGTTGCCGAAAACCTCCCAGAGTCCATCAGGCAGAGGGACCTGCTGGCCCAGGGTGTGCTTACTCAGTCAGATCATCCCGCTACAAAGAAGTTGGTAGAAGATCTTTGTGCCCGTGGCCGCACCTGATCTTTTTGTATTTTCTTTGTACATTTTATGCATTGATATGCTGATCACCACCAGGTCTGTTGGTTGGGGTCGTGCCTTATTGCTTCAGTTGTATGTGATTGCAGTTGTACGCTACCCGAGCGGGCTTTTCAGATGAATATATGAGGATTTCTTTTCCATGATTGGATCATAGACTTTATTTGTCTCGGAAACTAGGATCGGGGGGGGGGGGGGGGGGGATCTCCCCAGGCACAGACACACGTTTGCATTTGCATGAAGCATTTGCATGACGAGCACTTTGTTGTTTTTCTAACCATTTGTGTATGCAGGTTGTTCCAGGATTGACCGAAGACTGATCCACCACTATCCGACCAGAGCGAATCAAGCTAGAGCAATGGAACAAGTGCAAACTGACGTCCAGGAACTCCGAGAGAGGATGGACCGTTTCATGGAGCTCATGCAAGTGGTTGCCAACGGCCAAGACCAGCTCAGAAAATTGGTCCAGCCTCTGATCTCAAGGGTTGACGGCAACGGTGTACTCCATGGTGGGAGTGTTCCAACCCATCCTCCTGTTGAAACTCCTCAGGGTGGCATCCCCATGACCGGGGGGAATGGAAGCGGTAACGGCAATATGATCACTAACATCGGGCTCAATGGTAATACGCCTGGCGTCGGTAATGGGAACTTTGAAGCTAATGGCAACACTGGACTAGGCAATGGCAACACAGGTGCTGGAAATCTGTATGGGCCTCAGCCATGGCTAGAAGATCGTCAAGAAGATTTGTTCTCACAGAGGAGTGCTAAAGGAGAACTGGCTGCTGAAGCACGTCTGAGGTTTAAGGCACTCGAGGACAAAATGAGGAATTTCGAGAACCTGAACACTATGGGGGTCGACATGACTAAATTGGGATTGATTTCTGATTTCAAGGTGCCTCCTAAATTCAAGGTACCTGACTTTGAGAAATACAAGGGCACCACTTGCCCTCGTGTCCACTTAAGGTCATACTACCGAAAGATGTCCGCTCACTCCGAGGACGAGAAGCTGCTGATGCACTTATTTCAGGATAGCTTGTCCGGGCCATCCTTGGAATGGTACATGGGTTTGGAACCCACCAGTGTGCGCACATGGAAGGAACTGGCTGAGGCCTTTGTACAGCATTATCAGTATAACAGTGACTTGGCTCCGAACCGGGTTCAACTGCAGAACTTGTCACAGAGGAACAACGAGGGGTTCAAAGAATACGCCCAGCGATGGTGTGAATTAGCAGCTAGAGTTCAGCCGCCGATGGTTGAACGAGAGCTTGTTGAAATGTTTGTAGCCACTCTCCCGGGGGTCTATTATGAGAAATTGGTCAGCGGTATGTCAGGGAGTTTCTCAGATCTCATCATTATTGGCGAGCACGTTGAAAATGGGATCAAATTGGGAAAAATTCAAGGTGGTGATCTATCCTCAGCTGGAGGAGGAAAGAAACCATACGGTAACAAAAGGCGTGAAGGAGAGACGAGCGCCATGTCTAACGCTCGAAGGAAAGGTAAGGGCCAGCGCCAGCAGGTGGATAGCATAACCATCCCTACTGTCCAACAACCCTAGCCACAGCAGCAGCAACCAAATTAGCAAGGGTACAGAAAGTATCAAAACAGGGCACCTCTGTCAAGTCGTCACCTTGAGACACCGCCCATGTCTTATGCTCAGCTGTTACAAACTCTGCTTCTATTACAGCTAGTCCAGAAAAGAACCCTGGCTCCCTTGACAGGGGCACCTCCGCAGGGTTATGATGCGAATGCAACATGTGATTTTCACTCAGGGGCACCCGGCCACACGATAGAAAACTGCAAAGCCTTCAAGCACAAGGTGCAAGATATGGTAGATGCTAAGATCATCAATTTCTCAGATAATGTGCCGAATGTCACAAAGAACCCTATACCGAACCATAGGGGAGGTGGGGTGAATGCCATTATTGAAGAAGAGGATTTAGGTTTATTGACTAATGTCAAGGATCTGAAGACACCGCTTAGCTTCGTTAAAGCCAAGCTGATGAACAGAGGCTTCTTTTCGGGCTGTGGAGAACTGCGTATGGGCTGTGCGACTCGTCCTGATGGATGTGAACAGTTGATAGAGGGAATTCAGAGTCTGATGATCGAAGGAATCTTGCAGTTTAGCTGAAGGGCCGAATGTGGATTTGGAGAGGTAATGCTGAAGCAGGATGATGAGGTTGCCACCATCACCATCCCTCGCCAGACGATAACCATTTCTGCACCCAGGCCGCCCACAATTACCATCACAAAGGCCGGGCCTGTTGCACCCTAAAATTTGCCCAACCTTATTCCTTGGATTTATGTTTCATCATCATTAGCATTTGCATATAGAGTCATGTACATAGACTAACCATCTGCATAGCATAAGCATAGCAAGTCATTCAACAGGGGACCAATCATTATTTTCATCTCTAGAGGCCTAGCAAGAGGTTATTATCCTAATTCCATCCTACTCAAGTCATCAGGAAAGAATTTGAAAGCAAAGAGTTCAGCAGACCAAGCCTTGAGTCCATCTCCTAGCTGAGGGTATCTGAGGATCAACAAGAGGGTTGTGAGCTGTGGAGTGAAGGTATGGAGAGCATCTAGACCTTATGAGAGACTTACAAAGTCATTTGGAGAAGAAAGCAAGTCATTGATGAAAGCACAAGAGCTATAGTGGAAGACAGTCAACTAGGGTTTCATCTGGGTCAACCCTAGGTCAACCCTAGGTCAGTTGACTGACTTAAGAGGGCATTCAAGTCTATTGGAGAGATGTGGGGATCAACATTTGACATATGAAGAAGGATATGGAGATATGCCAAGGAGAATTCAAGAGAAATCAAGGAGAAGAGGAGTTACTAAATTAGGGTTTCTCTGTAAAATCCCCTAGTTTAGGTCAAATTTCCAAGCAAGATAAGTCAAAATGCTAACTTCAAATGGCTTCTTGGCCAACATGAAACTTGTAGAGGATCTCAAGACCTTTAATTTGAGTGGTGGAAGACCTCAAGGAGATTTATAGAACTCAAGTTATGGTCTTTACAAGTTACAGGTCATTTGGGGTGTCTGAACTTTTGTCTGTGAAAGTGACTTGACTTCCAAGCTAGTTTTACCCCTCAAGGAGATTTCAAATGAATTCTTGGTCAACATAAGAGTTGTTCCTCATTGTCTTAGCTTTCTAGAATGGTATGGTATGCCTTCATATGATGTGGAGAACTCAACTTATGGTCTTGACAAGCAAAGGGTATTTTGGGCATTTGTGAATTACAGGTCATTTTAACCTATACCCAAAACTCATACAAGGAGGCCTCAAATGGAAAAACTTACAACATCAAACTTGCTCCAAATGGGATTTTAAGTCTAGAAAGAAGGTCACAAATTATTGGAGAAGCTCATAGCATGGAGTTGCATGATAGGTCAAAATATGAACTAAAAAGGCTTATAAAGTGAATAATTTCAAGTTGGAAAATGGTTTGGGAGATTTACAAGTCCAAATGGAGACTTCCAATATATGATTTTGAATGGAAAAACAATTCTAAGAACAATGGTTCACCCACTTTTTTGAGTTTAGAAGGAAAAAATGAAGTTATCCATGGTTGCTTATCATTTAAGAAACATAATCAAAAATGAGCCAAAGTTTGAAAACAAGGGAATGTGCAAGATGGATCTAGAATGTTCATTTGGGGTCTATATATTCATGAAAGGAGAATTTGGCAAGGGTTGGCCTCATTTGCACCAAGAATTCCACAAAATTTCTCATACTTTTTCATAAGAGTTTCATTACAATTCTCTCAAAACCTTCATCAACTTGCATCAAAATCAACTCAATCTGATTCCATCATCATCATAGATCATAATTGAAGCAAAGTTTTGGTGTGAATCATTCATTTTCGAGCACTTTTTTTCAAGAGCATCAAGATTGAAGTTGCAAGTGGATAGCATAATTCTGGCCAAATCTCATCCAAAGCTTGCATACAGAATCACATACATCAAGGATTGATCAAGATCCAGCACTTGGAAGCCTCAAATCATCAATCTCCATA
The DNA here is from genome assembly GCA_963859935.3 of Lathyrus sativus. Taxonomy (NCBI): domain Eukaryota; kingdom Viridiplantae; phylum Streptophyta; class Magnoliopsida; order Fabales; family Fabaceae; genus Lathyrus; species Lathyrus sativus. The sequence goes on from OZ012741.1 coordinate 366,741,868, forward strand.
GCTGTTTGCAAGATTTTGCACAAGGTAAGTTTTCATTCAAACTGCTTGATCCAGTTAGTTAGGCATGATTTTGTTAGTGTAGAATTGATCTAGGTGGTTAGGAGATTAAGTTAGAAGAATTTGGAGAGATTTGGTGATGGTTAGTGACAGGTGCCATAATCTGTTTGTGTTCGAATCTCTTGGATGAATGTGTTATAATTGCAACTTGATAGCATATGTTAATCTCCATTAGATGTAGTTTAATTTAGGCTAGGTTTGAGGAAGATTGGTGATGGTCCATACCAGTGCATTTCAATGGTGGTCAGTATGTGATTCAATCGAATTAGTTGATGTGGTGAATTTCAAAGCGAATTGATGCCCTAAGCTTGTAGAGGGAGAGATTTGGAACAGATTTCATGTTTACAGCATGTGGATTAGTTGCGTGGGGGATGAGAACAGAGAGGGAGAAAGTAGCTCGTGCATGAGCTCGCATGGAGTTGAAACCCTAGTTGCAGGTCGTTTTGGAGAAGAAACAATCATGACCGTTCATGGTAGCTTGGACTTTTGACTTAGGATAGGATCGGATGGCTGGTATTTGATCTGAATTTGGAGGGAAAGATTGAAGCTGGCCAAAACGCGCCGTTTCATTAATTGAAACGGGCGGGCCTGAATGGATGATGCTATCCCCACCCCCAGGTTGTGAGCCCAAATCATATTCAACGTGTTTTCATTGTTATTTTCACCCCCTGGCATTTTATTCTATTTCTTTTATTTCTGAATGAAGCTGGGCCTTAACCAGAATGCTAAGCGCACCCCCCTGCTGTTGGCCCATTGTGATTTTGAACTGGGGCGAACTGCTATTTCAACCCCCTCCCTCATTTTTAATTCATTTTAATTTTCTTATTTCATTTTAATATTTTACCAATTTTCATAAAATCATAACTAATTCATAAAAAATGCTTTTTAATCCATTCTTTTTACCATGTTTTCATTAAAATGTCTAGAATATTATAGGAAAATAAATTTTCATTTTTAGTTTTATTTCATATTTTTTTCATATTTTCTAAATAAATAGCATATTAAATAGATTCATTTCATGCATTATTTTTGTGATTTTTGTTCTCTCACATGCTTTGATATTTTTTGATCATTCTTTTCATATTGTTTAGATGAGATGTTAGGCTTGTAGAAATATTTTAGTTCCCATTTTTAGGAGTTAGTTTTAGGTGATTAATAAGTGCTTGAATATCATGAACAAAACTAGGGTTTTTAGGTGACAACTTAGGAGTTTGATTTCATTTCCCTTAGGACTTAGGGTTTGAATAAATTAGTTATGGGACTATATGGGCTATGGGTAACTATTAGATCCCTTAGAAAAAGTTAGGATTCCCCTACTGCTATTATTACTGTCTGTATATCTGCTGTCTGGTGTGGTGTGCCCTCTGGGGTTTATTGATTGTTTGTTTGGGTATTGGGTTTGTCTGGGGCCCTGGGGAAGCTGAAGATTTGTGGAGATGAAGCCAGTGAAGAGTCAAATGCTGAAGATCAACTGTCAGAGTTAGGGAGGAGTTTCTTGCTAGCAGATGCTGAGGAGATTAGGGTTTAGGAGCTAGGCAGAGCTCTAGATTAGAAAGATTGTTTCTCAAACATGGATTGCCTTGTCTGCATCCATTCTTCTCTGTGATTCAGAGTCTCTCTAAGGCACTCACCCCCTTCCTTTGGAAGGCTTGGTGATAGTGTCTATGAGATAGAACTCTTGAGAGAAAATGTCTCTTGTGTTAGAAGCAGTCTGTTCACCACCTTTGGTAGTCAGCTGATTGCTTAACACCCAATTCACTCTTGTGACTAATCCCTCATCCTGGAGGTTTGAGCTTGAAGAAAAGCCATTGCAGATGGAAGACTGATGATCAAAGCCCTTGTCTGAAGGCCATGAAGATGGAGATTGATGCTTGTTGAAGCCTGTAGCTGATTGGAGATTGCTTGAAGCCAGTTGTTGAGTTAGAGCTGCTGATGCTGTTTCTTTTGCTGTATTTCATTTGTTGATGTATTGATTGGTTTTCTGAACTGTATTGTTTGCTGTTTACCCCGTTGGGTTGAAAGTGAAGCCTGTTCACTTTCGCCTATTGTTTTCTAGGTTCGAGGTTGAGTGGGACTCCCTTGCCTCGCTTGTATTGCTGCATCCATGCATTTTACTGTTTTGCTGTATATATCTGATATTGTTTCTGTTCCTGCCTATCCCTTAGGATCTCTGTTTCTCTCTGCGCAAGAGAGGAGCATGATAGACACTAGGTCTTAACCCATGCATGATAACATTAGGTTAGTTTGTTTCCCTTCGCAACCGTAGTTTAGAGTTCTGTCTCTTTCTTTCTCAAAACAAACAGAAAAACACATAAAGATTTCAAACACAATAAAAGACACTTCTTTCGTAAAAGAATGTGAACTCATCAAAACGTCATTTTTGTCCTCTTGGACTGTTAATCAGAAAAACCTTTTCAGAGGGAATAAAATCAACCAAGACAAGCTTGTGTCGTACGTGGCCCGAACTACGTTTGCTCTGATCTTCCATGCAGTGTGGAAGTACGTAGGCATAGGATGCGATATCCTAGCGAGCAACTTTCCCCTCCTTTCCCGTAGGTAGGCGAACTACGTTGACTCTGATTTCTCGTTCCAGACGGGAATACGTAGGCATAAAGTGCGATACTTTGCCGAGTCATTTTTATTTTCATTTTATTTTCTTTTTAACCCTTGACCTATAGTTTAGATAGAATAACAATCCATACCCGAAAACAAGCGTGGATCCCGTCGAGTACGACGGACGTGAGGGGTGCTAATACCTTCCCCTTGCGTAACCGACTCCCGAACCCAGGTTTTGGTTGCGATGACCATACCTTTCCCGTGTTGTGCGAGGTTTACTCTGAGCGTTTCCTTTCCCTCCCGTGGGATAAATAACGCACGGTGGCGACTCTTCTGTTCAGCCGGCGCCGATTTTCGCAGTAGCGACAGCTGGCGACTCTGCTGGGGATCCAACGTCCCCTGGCTGCTAAGGACTGCGACGGTCCTTATGCATTTGGGATCCAACGTCCCTTGAGAGAGTCAATCCTAACGCTTGTTTTCCCGTCGAGGATTTTGTATGGAGTTATTGTATATTTCTAACCTTGTATTTTCAGCTTTATATATTGTTTATTATTGCTGTATCTGGGGTGTGACGGGTGTTCTGATATTGAGAGATAAGCCGGACCTGGGCTTGAGTGCACCTAGAATTAGAGTAGAAATTAGTGGGCGCCCGCTTGCTTTGCTTGCTTTGGTGTCCCATGAAATCTACACTCAGACGAGGTTCCTCTGGTTGGCCTCCTGCCCCTTCCTTTGGTTGGCGTGGGTTGCTGGTTAGTTGGATTGTCGACTCTGGGGACCGATCATTTGGAAGTTGGCTGAGTGAGGCCTCTTCAGGAATTGATGATGCCACTCCTTCTGGGAATCGTATCATCAACCCTGAAAGTCTGTGACGCCGACGACCGCATAGGATGCCGTACCTTGTGCCAGTTATAGGGCCACCCACCTGTGAGGGGATTCAGGGTTATGCAGGTAACTATACCTCCAGACTACCGGTTATTTCTTGATCAGAGATCCGGGTTATTTATGGAGAGTTATGAGGTCTGCCAGAGACCATGTGGAGATTTATTCTGAGGTCTGTCAGAGACCATTTGGAGATGTATTCTGAGGTCTGTCAGAGACCAGTTGGAGATGTGTTTTGAGGTCTGTCAGAGACCTATTATGGATGTGATTTGAGGTCTATCAGAGACCAGGTGGGGTTATGGTTTGAGGTCTGTCAGAGACCAGTGTTGGAGTTCTATTTTAGGTCTATCTGAGACCAGGGTTTGGTGACTTCTGGATGGTCTATCTGAGACCTTTCTTGATTGGGTTTAGGCTATTCAGTTGCAGCTTTGGTCCCTGTTGAATGTTACTTGCATTGCATCACTGCATATCCATTACCATTTGCATTTCACTAACGTGTGTCTGTGCTGCAGGTGCATTTGCATTTCCCTAGTTCTAGTGCCCAGACTTCTGAGTGTTTGATCATGACTAGCCTACGGAGAACAGTTGCTTACAAATTGCCTACGCCTGATATTGTTCCTTTATTGGGGTTGATCTCTCTTGCTGATGAGGATGTTCGTAGGAGTTTCCGGATGAGCTATGGTAGATTACTGAGATTGGTGTGCAAACCTACAGAGGTAGAGTTAGATGGGCTGTATGCTTTGATGCAATTCTATGACCCTGCTTTGAGGTGCTTTACGTTCTCTGACTTTATTATGGGACCAACTCTGGAGGAATACGCTGAGTATGTTGAGCTGCCTGTGCAGAACCAGGTTCCATTCATTCATTATGATGCCAAACCCAAGCCGGAGGAATTGGCAAAAGCCTTGCATGTTGATGCTTCTGAACTTGTGACTACTGTTTCCCGTGGAGTTCCCGGATTCTCATTTCAGTTCTTAGTGGGTAAAGCCCAAGAGTACGCCAAGAATGGGTGCTGGGTTGCTTTCAATGCTGTGTTGGCCTTGTGCATTTATGGCATAGTACTGTTCCCCAATATACCGGATTTTGTGGACTTCGATGCTTTCTACTTGTTTGCCGCTGGTAATCCTGTACCTACCTTACTCGGAGATCTCTACCATTCACTGCATTACAAGAATGAGAAGGGAAGAGGGAAGAATGTTCATCTGTGTGTACCCTTATTGAGTATGTGGTTTGAGAGGCATCTTCCTAAGAGAGGATCTGCTGCAGAGACTACAATTCCAGTTGGTTGGCCAGAACGCTTGATGAGGCTATCGTCGGAAGATATGGAGTGGTTTGATAGAGACCTGTTGGGATCTGAGCTCATCTTTAGCTGTGCTGGGTACCCTAATGTGCCATTGATAGGAAGAAAAGGGTGTATCAATTACAACCCTTCTCTATTCATTCGCCAGTTCGGATATGCGCTGAAGAATCCACCTCCAGAGGAAGAAGTACAGGAATCTCTGTACTTCACCGGTGACGTGAAGGGGGAGTTATTAGCCAAGTTGCGACATGCTTGGACGCGTATTAACCGCAAAGGGAAGCCGTTGTTGGGAAAGAATGACTGTCAGGCCTATGCACCTTATAGAGCTTGGATTCAGGAGAGGGCTAGTCAGTTGAAGATGCCGTTTCCAGAGGCACCAATTCTTGATCCTATTCCGGTAGAAGAGCCGACCACTGTTTCTAGGGAAGTCTATGAACAGGTTGTGAGGGAGAAAGAAGCCTTAATGAAGATTAACGAAGGGTTAGAGCAAGAGTTAGCCCAGGCACGCAGTGAGAAGAACAAGGCCGTATATGCTTTCCAACAACAGATTGAGCTGGTAAACAGGTTAGGAGCTGAGTTGACCGAGGAAAAGAAAAAGCGCGAACGTCTGGGGCAAGAGTTCAGAAGTTCCCATGACATGCTGGAAGCCAAAAAGAAGGCGCTTGACGCAGCACACCGAGAGATATCTTCTTGCAATAAGACTTGGAACGCTACTCTCACCAACAACAAGCAGAGGGAAGATAAGCTAAAGCAGCAAATTTCCGACCTCGAGGAGAAATTGAAGTCTAGCATCAAGAAGTGTGAGGAGGAAGTGATGAACCGGTATAGTGTCCAGCATGCACTGAACAAGGCAATCAAATCCAGAGATGAAGCAGTATCCCAGAAGCGAAAGCTAGAAGATTGCTTCGGAGAAGCGGCATGGGAAGAAACCGTTGAAGACGTACGCCGTGTCCTTAAAAAGAGAAACCAGCTTGTTGAAGGGCTGCTTGATCGACCAAGCCATCCGGAGACCAAGAAGTTGATAGAGGAGTACCAGACTTTTGGGAGGATCTGATCGTTCCATTATTTGTATGCTTTATTTGCATAGTGCTGACCATCACCAGGATTGTTGGTTGAGGTCATGCCATCTTTGTACTCTCAGTGATATTGTACCCTGGGCTTATTGATTCTCTCTGTTATATATGAGGCTTTCTATGATTCAGCTCCGATATTCCTATTGTCAACACTGTCACTGCACCGGCACCCTCGCACTAGAACTGGGGGAATGAACTTCCCTAATGCACAGACACATTGCATTGCATTCATATTCATCTTGCATAACAGGTAATCTTTGAATGGTGTCTTATCTCCTGCTTTGATTCAGGTACTTAACAGGATTCCAGATCAACATCCACACCGCTATTCTACACGATCCAACTGTCGGAAAGTCATGGACCAGATTCAGAATGAGATGCAGGATGTACGCGAGAAGCTCGCCCTCTTCATGCAGACCATGGAGGCTATAGCAAAAGGGCAAGAGAATTTGCAGGCCATGGTCCAGCCTCTATTGGCTCGCAACGCTGGTCATGGTAACGAAGATCATCAGTCTGTCCGGGTTGATACTGCTCATGGAGATGGCACTCCAACGCCAGTGGCTCCGCCTGTCGTCAATGTGAATGCTGCTAACGTCAACAACGCTACCGCTGCTGTGAATGGTAACGTCGGAGGTGGAAATGAAACTGCTGTCCATAACGCTGGGCTGGGTGATGTCAATGTGGGAGATAATCTCGGAGGTAATGGCTTCGTCAATACTGGGTTCGGATTCAACGATCAGGGATTCGACAATACTGGCAAGTATGGCTTTAATGCTCAAGGCTTTGGGCAAGATGGTTATGGTATGGTCAATCAGGGCTACGGAGGTTTTGGAAACGGAAACGGTGCTGGTTTTATGGCTGGAGGTCCTGCTGGAGGTGTTCAAGGGTATGGCAACAGAGGCCGAATTCCGGGGATGAATCAGGTCAGAGCTGGACGTAATAATGCGTATGATGGATACGGGGCTGGAAACGGTATGTGGCAAGAGGATCAGCAGGAAGACGCCTTCTCTGGAGGAGGCTTTGAAGGGCCGATGGATGATTCTCAAAAGATTAGAATGCTGGAAGAGCAAATGAAGGGAGTCCTAAACCAGAGTGCTGTGGGTCTGGACATGGCAACTATGGGCTTGGTACCTGGGCTGAGGGTGCCAATCAAGTTCAAAGCGCCTGCGTTCGATAAGTACAAAGGAGATACATGTCCGAAGGTTCATGTACGGGCTTATTACAGAAAGATGTCTGCATACTCCACTGACGAAAGAATGCTCATGCATTTCTTTCAGGATAGCCTATCGGGTCCTTCCTTAGAGTGGTACATGGGGTTGGAGCCCACTGATATTAAGACTTGGAAGCAATTAGCAGAGGCGTTCGTAGCCCATTACAAGTATAACAGTGACCTGGCACCCAATCGGGTCCAGTTGGCCGGGCTTTCGCAAAAGAAGGGGGAGAGTTTTAAAGAATACGCGCAAAGGTGGCGCGATATGGCTGCCAGGGTCCGTCCTCCTGTCGAAGATAAAGAAATGAACGATATGTTTGTTGGTACATTCACCGGGCTGTTTCATGATATGTTGTTCCATACGTCTCTGGCTAGTTTTTCAGACCTGATTTTGATGGGTGAAAAGATTGAGCGGAACATTAAGCAAGGAAAGTTCCAAGTTGACGAGTCAGCTGCATCTGGCAGTAATAGGAAAGCTTATGGTGGGCGCCGTCAGGGCGAAGCTAGCGCGGTATTTGGAGGCCGAGGCCGAGGCCGAGGCAGGGGAAGAAATCCATATCGTCAGCAGCAGCAAGTGTCGAGTGTCACCATCCCTTATCAACAGCAGCCAATCCAGCAACAACAACAGGTTCAGCAGCAACCAATGCCACAGCAGCAGCAGCCTCAGCAGGGGGCACAGCAAGCTCAGAGAAAATTCCAGGGTGGTAAGCCGAGAAGGGTGTTCGAGAAGCCTCCCTCTAACTATGCTGATTTATTGCAGACCTTGTTGGGATTGAATCTGGTAGAGAAAAGAACCTTGGCACCGATAACGGGAACTCCCCCGTTCGGCTATGATGCGAATAGACGCTGTGAGTTTCATTCTGGGGCCCCGGGCCATGATATTGAAGGTTGTCATGCTTTTAAGCACGTTGTGCAGGATCTCTTGGACAACAAGTCTATCAACTTCGGAACGACTGGTGCGAATATAGTCCAGAAACCCATGCCTAATCATGGGGCGAATGCCGTGCTGACTGAGGAAGGTCTGAATCTGATTATGAATGTTGAGGATTTAAAGACGCCGCTGAGCGAGATCAAAAGCCGACTGTTGCAAGGAGGTGTTTACCCGGGTTGTAATGAGTACTGCTTAGATTGTTGGGCCCTGTCTGGGGGGTGTGAGGATTTGAAGAAAGGCATTCAGGCCTTAATTGATGATGGTATATTGCAGTTTGATAGAACAGCAACTGATGAGCCGGCAGGGGCTGTAGTGGATAATCAGAGTGATGTTGCCACGGTGACAATTCCTCGGAAGACGATCACCATTTCAGCACCAGCTCAGCGACCACCGATTACTATAACTAAAGCCGGGCCAATCCCGTATGAGAACACGAGAGCAGTCCCATGGTCATATGGGCTAGAGGTGTATTGTGACGGGATTAAAATCGATGTTAACAAGCAGTCGGCGGAGATTGTGGATAATGTTTTGGGCTCAGGAGGCATGACAAGAAGCGGCAGGATCTTTATATCTCCTGAAGTAGAGGCCGAAAGGCTAGCGAAAGGAAAGGGGAAAGCGGTGGAAAATGTTCCGGTTCAAGCAAATGAAAAAGAAGCAGCATCTAAGGATGTCGAAGAATTCATGCGCTTAATTCGGAAAAGCGACTATAAAATCGTGGAGCATCTGCAGCAAACGCCATCCAAAATATCTATTCTGTCATTGCTGTTGTGTTCGGAAGCTCACCGAAACGCTTTGCTGAAAGTCCTGGACACTTCTTTTGTACCACAGGATGTCTCCGTAAACCAGCTAGAAGGAGTATTGGCACATGTAAATGCGGGCCACAGTCTGGGCTTTACTGATTTTGACTTGACTCCGAAAGGAAGGGACCATAATATGGCATTACATGTATCTGTTGAATGCAGAGGGTCGACAATGTCGCACGTATTGGTTGACACGGGATCGTCTTTGAACGTGCTGCCTAAGAAGGCTATGATGAAGCTGGATGTTCGAGGAATTTTGTGCACACCAAGTGATTTGGTGGTCAGAGCGTTTGACGGCACGCGGAGAACAGTCTTCGGATCGATTACCTTGCCTCTGCAAGTGGGGCCGGAAGTGTTTGCAACAGAGTTTTATATCATGGATATACAGCCTGCGTACAGCTGCTTGCTGGGAAGACCTTGGATTCACGGGGCAGGGGCAGTCACGTCAACCCTGCATCAGAAGTTAAAGTATATGGTCGGAGACAGTGTAGTCACCGTGTGCGGAGAAGAAGACATCCTGGTCAGTCATCTATCTTCGTTTAAATATGTGGAAGTCGACGGGGAGATCCATGAGACGCCATGCCAGGCATTCGAAGGTTTGCGCATTAAGGACAAGAGTCCCGGGCCAAGCAAAGCGCCAGAGATAGCTGTTTCTTCGTATAAAGAGGCTCAAGCGCTAGTGAAGGCAGGAGAAGCCACGGGCTGGGGCAAAGTATTGGACATTCCGGTGAAAATGGACCGGTTCGGACTGGGGTACCGACCGTCGTCATCAACTCCTTCTGTGGGGGCCCCTCATTTCAGAAAGTCAATCACCATCTCTGCCAGTGGAGTATGCCATGAATCTGTCAATGCTGCTTCGGAATCCGATGAAGGGGACAGCGACTGTGATATGGATGCCTGGATTCAGCCAAGCACGCCAGGACAAGGACTGTGCAACTGGTCTATTCAGGAGCTTGTTCCTGTGACTTTTAAACAGTAATGCTTTGCTTTACTAATTGTTGAATAATCTGATGTCTTGCCCGGGGCATCAGGATTTGCTTAGGGCTGTGTTGTTATAAACATTGCTTTGTTAATCATTAAATAAATGGCGTTTTTTCATGTGCAAATACTGTAATCCCTGTCTTTCTTGTTTTGTATTTTTCAATAAAATGGCAACGTGGTTATCCGCTTTATACGCATTTTGAAGCACTTAACCCTTTCTTTTGCAGGATAACATTTTCAGATGACATCCTTGAACCACCTATGACTCGTCCCGACTTCGAGCACCCGGTATTCCAGACCGAAGAAGAGGTTGTTGAAGATAGCGACGTTCCTGAAGAACTGTCTTGGTTGGTGAAGCAAGAGGAAAGAGCCATTCTGCCTCACGACGAGGTTATCGAAATTATCAATTTGGGGTCGGAAGGGGTTGAGAAAAATATTCGTATCGGAGCCGCACTGCAGAGTGATATCAAGCGAAAACTGGTTGAAATGCTCCGAGAGTATAATGATGTATTCGCTTGGTCGTATCAAGATATGCCAGGGCTCGATACAGATATGGTTGTGCATCGTCTGCCACTGAAAGAAGACTGCCCGCCTGTCAAACAAAAACTTCGCAGAACTCGCCCAGATATGGCAATGAAGATCAAAGAGGAGGTTCAGAAACAGTGGGACGCTGGGTTCCTGGCTGTGACGAAGTATCCCTCATGGGTTGCCAACATCGTACCAGTGCCAAAGAAAGATGGCAAGGTTCGAATGTGCGTGGATTATAGAGATTTGAATAAAGCAAGCCCAAAAGACGATTTTCCACTTCCTCATATTGACGTGTTAGTTGATAATACTGCTCAATACTCTGTATTCTCCTTCATGGATGGCTTTTCAGGCTATAACCAGATTAAAATGGCGCCAGAGGATATGGAGAAGACTACTTTCATAACGCCTTGGGGAACATTTTGCTATAAAGTGATGCCCTTTGGTTTGAAAAATGCTGGGGCAACGTATCAGCGTGCGATGACAACTCTCTTTCATGACATGATGCATAAAGAGATTGAAGTTTATGTTGACGATATGATTGCTAAATCCCAGACGGAGGAAGAGCATCTGGTGAATCTGTTGAAGTTGTTTAAAAGGCTTAGGAAGTTCAGGCTGAGGCTGAACCCTAATAAATGCACCTTTGGGGTGAGATCGGGTAAGCTCCTGGGGTTCATAGTAAGCGAAAGAGGAATAGAGGTCGATCCTGCTAAAATAAAAGCGATTCAAGAAATGCCGACGCCTAAAACAGAGAAAGAGGTGCGCGGGTTTTTGGGGAGATTGAACTACATTGCTCGGTTCATATCTCACCTAACTGCCACGTGTGAACCATTATTCAAGCTGTTGAAGAAAGATCAAGCTGTAACGTGGAACGATAATTGTCAAAAGGCGTTCGATAAAATAAAGAAGTATTTGCAGGAGCCTCCTATTTTGATACCCCCAGTGGCAGGGAGACCCTTGATAATGTATTTGACGGTTCTTGAGGGAAGTATGGGTTGTGTTCTCGGTCAACACGACGAGACGGGGAGAAAAGAGCATGCAATTTACTATTTGAGTAAGAAATTTACAGACTGTGAATCTCGATACTCAATGCTGGAGAAAACTTGTTGCGCGCTAGCCTGGGCCGCCAAGCGTTTGAGGCAGTACATGCTGAATCATACAACCATGCTCATCTCGAAGATGGATCCGATCAAATATATATTTGAAAAGCAGGCGTTGTCAGGTAGAATTGCCCGGTGGCAGATGATCTTGACTGAATATGATATTCAATACGTCTCGCAAAAGGCAATAAAGGGGAGTGTGTTGTCTGATTATCTGGCGGAGCAGCCTATTGAAGAGTATCAATCGATGAGATTTGACTTTCCTGACGAGGATATCATGTATCTCAAGATGAAGGATTGTGAAGAGCCGTTACCAGACGAAGGACCAGAGCCGGGGTCCAAATGGCAGATGATATTTGATGGAGCTGTGAATGCTTACGGTAGCGGAATAGGGGCAATTATCACTACGCCGCACGGGTCGCACATCCCGTTTACTGCCCGATTGACCTTCGCCGTTACCAACAATGAGGCCGAATACGAAGCTTGTATAATGGGGCTTGAAGAAGCCATTGATTTGCGAATCAAACATCTAGACGTATACGGAGACTCAGCTCTGGTGGTGAATCAGATCAAAGGGGAATGGGAGACACGGCAGCCTAATTTGGTACATTATATGAATTATGCAAGGAGATTGTTGCCTTTCTTCGACAAAGTTGAATTGCATCACGTGCCACGGGCAGAAAATCAAATGGCTGACGCCCTTGCCACCTTGTCTTCCATGTACAAGGTCAATTTCTGGAACGAAGCTCCCCAAATCACTATCTCTCGGTTGGACAGGCCAGCTTATGTATTTGCTATTGATGAAGCGTCTGATGGCAAACCGTGGTATTTTGATATCCTTAATTTCCTGAAGAATAAAGAGTATCCGGCTGGGGCATCCAGTCAAGATCAGAAGACTCTCAGGAGATTAGCGGGTAATTTCTATTTGAACCCGGATGGCGTCTTATACAGAAGAAACCACGACTTGGTGTTGTTGCGTTGTGTAGACGAGAAAGAGGCAAAGCTTCTCATGGAGGAAATTCACGAAGGTGCATTTGGCACGCATGCTGGTGGACATGCTATGACGAGAAAACTGCTGCGGGCAGGTTACTTTTGGCTGACGATGGAAACTGATTGTTTCAAATTTGCAAGAAAGTGCCACAAGTGCCAAATTTATGCTGACAAAATACATGTGCCTCCGAGTCCTCTAAATGTGATGTCATCTCCATGGCCATTCTCAATGTGGGGAATCGATATGATTGGAAAGATTGAGCCGACGGCTTCTAACGGGCATCGGTTCATCCTAGTAGCAATCGATTATTTCACCAAATGGGTGGAAGCGGCGTCTTACGCAAATGTAACGAAGCAAGTGGTGGCTAGATTCATCAAGAGAGATATTATTTGCCGATATGGGATTCCCGAGCGGATAATCACGGATAATGGTTCTAATCTGAACAACAAAATGATGAAGGAGCTCTGTCAGAATTTCAAGATCGAACATCACAACTCCTCCCCTTACCGACCCAAGATGAATGGCGCTGTCGAAGCGGCCAATAAGAATATCAAGAAGATAGTCCAGAAAATGGTGGTGACGTATAAGGATTGGCACGAGATGCTACCTTTCGCTTTGCACGGTTATCGTACGACGGTACGCACATCAACCGGGGCAACTCCGTTCTCGTTGGTATACGGAATGGAAGCGGTATTACCATTGGAAGTTGAGATCCCTTCTCTGAGGGTATTGCGGGACGTGCAGCTGGACGAGGCAGAATGGGTAACGAACAGATTGAACCAACTGAGTTTGATGGATGAGAAGAGGCTAGCTTCTCTGGCATACGGTCGTTTGTATCAAAGACGAATGAAGAAAGCGTACGACAAGAAGATACTTCCGCGAAGCTTTCAGACGGGCGACCTTGTGCTGAAAAGGATTCTCCCGCCGCAAGCAGATCACAGGGGCAAGTGGACCCCCAACTACGAAGGGCCATACGTTGTCAGTAAGGTCTTTTCAGGAGGAGCGTTATTGTTGTCCACCATGGACGGGGAAGACTTTGCATCACCTGTGAATTCGGACGCAGTAAAAAAATACTTTGCTTAAAATAGACCCGCTGGACAGAAAAAAGAGAGTCCAGGCAAAAATGGGGCATCCTGGCGAACCAAAAACAGAATGAAAGGTTCGGGCAAAAGTTAGGGATAAAATTGAAAAAATGTACACCCGCGAAGTTGAAAACCTACATTGGGCGGCTTCGGCAAAAAGGGGTATCCCGGTGAACTGAAAACCCGTAAAGGGCGGTTCACGCAAAAGTTAGGGATGAGAAAAGCAAATGACTGCGGTCCGAATTTGAATTCAATGAGTATCAGTGCGGGAGAATATGTTTGAGGAATTAGTTATCGGATACAACCTCTTCAGAAGTAGGGATACCGGGAAAGTATTAGAGTCGGACGAGTCATGGGAGGATCAGTTCGTGATGTTCATCTGCATCCAGTTGCCGACATGTGTACAAAATTTAATTTGTCAATATTTATGCTTCTTGTGAATACTTGCATACTTGTATATTTGCTTTGCGTAGCTTCCTCTTTTCAGGAGTTACATCCCGTGTACAAAAACTCCGCCCATTCAGGGGCCCAATCAATGAAAATGTGTTATTCAGTACTTGATGCCTGTTCTTTACTGTTTTGCGCATGATAAAACGCCTAAGTTTATTGAAGCTAGCATGAGTATAACATTACTGGCCCTTGCCAACAATCGTTAAAGCTTTGAATTAACTGAGTGTAACGTCACTAACCTGAATCGATTTGGATTGCATAGGCTTGTCGTGTCTTGTTTGTGTTGTTGCAGGTTTCATAACCGTACGAGGAAGGTGATCAAAAGATTGCAATAGTGAAAGGCTTGATCCCCACGCAGGTCATGCATGTTCTTCCTGAAGAAGGATGGAATTCCCCAGCTAGCCGTAGCTTATCCAAAGGACGTGCTCCAGAGAAGTTACTCGTCCTCAGCAGAGTTTGGTGATTCCGAGATTGTAAGGCTGTATTCAGGCAGGTTCATCTCCCCCCGCAGGGTCATGCACTCTCCCCCAGTGGAGTCGGTTAATTTTCCCCGAGAGAATCATCGCATCCCCCAGTGGAGTCAGTTAATTTTCCCCAAGAGAATCCAGCCATCCCCAGCGGAGTTCTCTTTTCAGCAAGTGTTCTTTCCTTCCAGTGGAATCTGAAGATCAAGACTCTCCCAGGCAGAGTCGATGGTGGTTCCTGTCATTCATTTTGTCAGAGATACTGGTGATATCGGTTCACATTCCAGCAGAAAGTCCGATCGTGTTGTGCGCATCTGCTATTCCTCAGCAAAGTCATATTCCCCAGCAGGGGGTTATTTCAACAAGACGTGTGGTTTGAGTTCCCAACTTCCCAGCAGGGGCGACTTCATCCTACCGGCATTTATTTTGCCGGAATAATTTTGTAGCATCAGGCTATCCCCGGCGAGTCGGCGTTATCCCTTCCAGCATTTATTTTGCTGAAGTAGTTTCTGTACTCCAGTAGTTCAGGTGGAGAGAGCTCTTGCTCAAATAAATTACCAAACATTCAAGATCTCGGCAGGAGATATTCAATGACAATGTCAGTTTCGGCGGTATTCCCCCACAGAGTTGTCATGATAAAACTCTCTTTGTCTCCAGCAGAGTCATTTATGCAAATGTATCTTATTTTTCCCCAGCCAGAGTGGCCAGGATAAGAATCTCCTTATTCCCAAGCAAAGTTCGTTTGTTATCAACGAGTCGCATGAATCAGAATTTCAGAGACCACCGTCGGTTATCAGAGCAGGCGTCCGATAGTTGGTTTTTCAGACATTCCCAGTAGAGTTCATCTCGAAGTCGCTGTCACGTCAGTGCTGAGCAGTTTGTGGGTAAGGATCATTGAAGAATTAAGTCCTGATGTGGACCATTTACTCCTAGAATGACGGGATTTCTTCAGAAGTGGGCGTCCTAACGTGGACAGGTTTGTTTTACCGGATTGGTAAGGTGTGTTAATCCTGACGTGGATAGATTCGGTCTCTCGAAATTTGGAGAAAGGGAGGTCATGACGTTGACAAAAGATTGGTTACTCTTCGTGTTGGTGTCCTGACGTGGATCACTTGTGTCCAGCAGATATCTTTATTCGTAATGGTGAAATGTGCGTCCTGACGTGGACAAGTTTGTAGTTCTTTGTGATAACAAGATGCAAGAATCCTGACGTGGACAAATTTATCCTTCTTCGTGTTGTTGGCAAAGTGTAAGTCCTAACGCGGATATTTCCCCAGTGAGTCGAAGGTGTGAGTCCTTACGTGGACAAGTCTTATTTCCTCAGGGAGTCGAAGACGCCTGAGTCCTTACGTGGATAAAGCAAGACGAGATCAGTGTCCTAACGCGGACAGATCAAAGAGATTATTATTCCTAACGTGGAAAGATGTAGTCCTTACGCGGACATATCAACAGAGGTGATTCTTAACGTGGAAAGACGGAGATTCCTAACGTGGACGAGGTAGTCCTTACGCGGACGTATCAAAAGATAGTTTCCTTACGTGGAAATGACAGTATTCCTAACGTGGAAAAAAGAAAGTCCTTACGTGGACAGATTAAGATGGCATTCCTTACGTGGAAAAATGAGTCCTGACGCGGACAAATCAGAAAGAAGTTGGTATTCCTTACGTGGAAAGATCAGAGTCCTTACGTGGACATATCAAGAGCATTCCTTATGTGGAAGAAAAATGGTTTCCTTACGTGGAAAGACGAGTTTATTCCTTACGTGGAAAGATTGAGTCCTCACGCGGACATATCAAGATTGATTCCTGACGTGGAAAGAAATGGATTATTCCTGACGTGGAAAGAGAGTTTAGTCCTGACGCGGACAGATCGAAGAAGATATTCCTAACGTGGAAGAAGGAAATTAGTCCTTACGTGGACAGATGCAAGAAAAGTTGAGTCCTAACGTGGACAAGTTCAGAAATAGTTGTATTCCTTACGTGGAAAGATCGGAGTCCTGACGCGGACATGTCAAATGGCATTGGAGTCCTTACGTGGACAGATTGATATAGTTTCCTAACGCGGAAAGAAGATTGCTTCCTAACGTGGAAAGATAAAAGCGTTACTCCTAACGTGGACGATGTGATTCCTAACGTGGACAGGTGTTATTCCTAACGTGGAAGAGTTTTTCCTAACGTGGACGATTCAGTTTACGGAAATGCAGGTGAATTATCCCCAGCGGAGTTGCCGAGATTTTCCTGGGTTGACAGTAAGTGGAGTCCGAACGTGGACAAGTTCTAGTTGAGATTTCTTCGTATCGACGACAGACAGAGTCCTAACGTGGACAAGCAAACAATCTGGTACAACAGAATCCTCTTCAGAACGATGAAGATAATCCCCAGCACGGTCGCGCGAGATCAGTGGGTTGCTGTAACAGTCAGATTCAGCTGACGAATGTCATTCCTCAAGCAGGAGCGCAGTTTATTTCTGCGGTTGGCAAATTTCTGGTTTCACTAGTATTCAACCGTCTCGTACCGCGAATGTCTGAAGGCTCCGGGCTCTTCATCCAATCGGGTCCAAGTCGCTTGAATAGGGGCAGCTGTTGCACCCTAAAATTTGCCCAACCTTATTCCTTGGATTTATGTTTCATCATCATTAGCATTTGCATATAGAGTCATGTACATAGACTAACCATCTGCATAGCATAAGCATAGCAAGTCATTCAACAGGGGACCAATCATTATTTTCATCTCTAGAGGCCTAGCAAGAGGTTATTATCCTAATTCCATCCTACTCAAGTCATCAGGAAAGAATTTGAAAGCAAAGAGTTCAGCAGACCAAGCCTTGAGTCCATCTCCTAGCTGAGGGTATCTGAGGATCAACAAGAGGGTTGTGAGCTGTGGAGTGAAGGTATGGAGAGCATCTAGACCTTATGAGAGACTTACAAAGTCATTTGGAGAAGAAAGCAAGTCATTGATGAAAGCACAAGAGCTATAGTGGAAGACAGTCAACTAGGGTTTCATCTGGGTCAACCCTAGGTCAACCCTAGGTCAGTTGACTGACTTAAGAGGGCATTCAAGTCTATTGGAGAGATGTGGGGATCAACATTTGACATATGAAGAAGGATATGGAGATATGCCAAGGAGAATTCAAGAGAAATCAAGGAGAAGAGGAGTTACTAAATTAGGGTTTCTCTGTAAAATCCCCTAGTTTAGGTCAAATTTCCAAGCAAGATAAGTCAAAATGCTAACTTCAAATGGCTTCTTGGCCAACATGAAACTTGTAGAGGATCTCAAGACCTTTAATTTGAGTGGTGGAAGACCTCAAGGAGATTTATAGAACTCAAGTTATGGTCTTTACAAGTTACAGGTCATTTGGGGTGTCTGAACTTTTGTCTGTGAAAGTGACTTGACTTCCAAGCTAGTTTTACCCCTCAAGGAGATTTCAAATGAATTCTTGGTCAACATAAGAGTTGTTCCTCATTGTCTTAGCTTTCTAGAATGGTATGGTATTCCTTCATATGATGTGGAGAACTCAACTTATGGTCTTGACAAGCAAAGGGTATTTTGGGCATTTGTGAATTACAGGTCATTTTAACCTATACCCAAAACTCATACAAGGAGGCCTCAAATGGAAAAACTTACAACATCAAACTTGCTCCAAATGGGATTTTAAGTCTAGAAAGAAGGTCACAAATTATTGGAGAAGCTCATAGCATGGAGTTGCATGATAGGTCAAAATATGAACTAAAAAGGCTTATAAAGTGAATAATTTCAAGTTGGAAAATGGTTTGGGAGATTTACAAGTCCAAATGGAGACTTCCAATATATGATTTTGAATGGAAAAACAATTCTAAGAACAATGGTTCACCCACTTTTTTGAGTTTAGAAGGAAAAAATGAAGTTATCCATGGTTGCTTATCATTTAAGAAACATAATCAAAAATGAGCCAAAGTTTGAAAACAAGGGAATGTGCAAGATGGATCTAGAATGTTCATTTGGGGTCTATATATTCATGAAAGGAGAATTTGGCAAGGGTTGGCCTCATTTGCACCAAGAATTCCACAAAATTTCTCATACTTTTTCATAAGAGTTTCATTACAATTCTCTCAAAACCTTCATCAACTTGCATCAAAATCAACTCAATCTGATTCCATCATCATCATAGATCATAATTGAAGCAAAGTTTTGGTGTGAATCATTCATTTTCGAGCACTTTTTTTCAAGAGCATCAAGATTGAAGTTGCAAGTGGATAGCATAATTCTGGCCAAATCTCATCCAAAGCTTGCATACAGAATCACATACATCAAGGATTGATCAAGATCCAGCACTTGGAAGCCTCAAATCATCAATCTCCATAGCTGTTTGCAAGATTTTGCACAAGGTAAGTTTTCATTCAAACTGCTTGATCCAGTTAGTTAGGCATGATTTTGTTAGTGTAGAATTGATCTAGGTGGTTAGGAGATTAAGTTAGAAGAATTTGGAGAGATTTGGTGATGGTTAGTGACAGGTGCCATAATCTGTTTGTGTTCGAATCTCTTGGATGAATGTGTTATAATTGCAACTTGATAGCATATGTTAATCTCCATTAGATGTAGTTTAATTTAGGCTAGGTTTGAGGAAGATTGGTGATGGTCCATACCAGTGCATTTCAATGGTGGTCAGTATGTGATTCAATCGAATTAGTTGATGTGGTGAATTTCAAAGCGAATTGATGCCCTAAGCTTGTAGAGGGAGAGATTTGGAACAGATTTCATGTTTACAGCATGTGGATTAGTTGCGTGGGGGATGAGAACAGAGAGGGAGAAAGTAGCTCGTGCATGAGCTCGCATGGAGTTGAAACCCTAGTTGCAGGTCGTTTTGGAGAAGAAACAATCATGACCGTTCATGGTAGCTTGGACTTTTGACTTAGGATAGGATCGGATGGCTGGTATTTGATCTGAATTTGGAGGGAAAGATTGAAGCTGGCCAAAACGCGCCGTTTCATTAATTGAAACGGGCGGGCCTGAATGGATGATGCTATCCCCACCCCCAGGTTGTGAGCCCAAATCATATTCAACGTGTTTTCATTGTTATTTTCACCCCCTGGCATTTTATTCTATTTCTTTTATTTCTGAATGAAGCTGGGCCTTAACCAGAATGCTAAGCGCACCCCCCTGCTGTTGGCCCATTGTGATTTTGAACTGGGGCGAACTGCTATTTCAACCCCCTCCCTCATTTTTAATTCATTTTAATTTTCTTATTTCATTTTAATATTTTACCAATTTTCATAAAATCATAACTAATTCATAAAAAATGCTTTTTAATCCATTCTTTTTACCATGTTTTCATTAAAATGTCTAGAATATTATAGGAAAATAAATTTTCATTTTTAGTTTTATTTCATATTTTTTTCATATTTTCTAAATAAATAGCATATTAAATAGATTCATTTCATGCATTATTTTTGTGATTTTTGTTCTCTCACATGCTTTGATATTTTTTGATCATTCTTTTCATATTGTTTAGATGAGATGTTAGGCTTGTAGAAATATTTTAGTTCCCATTTTTAGGAGTTAGTTTTAGGTGATTAATAAGTGCTTGAATATCATGAACAAAACTAGGGTTTTTAGGTGACAACTTAGGAGTTTGATTTCATTTCCCTTAGGACTTAGGGTTTGAATAAATTAGTTATGGGACTATATGGGCTATGGGTAACTATTAGATCCCTTAGAAAAAGTTAGGATTCCCCTACTGCTATTATTACTGTCTGTATATCTGCTGTCTGGTGTGGTGTGCCCTCTGGGGTTTATTGATTGTTTGTTTGGGTATTGGGTTTGTCTGGGGCCCTGGGGAAGCTGAAGATTTGTGGAGATGAAGCCAGTGAAGAGTCAAATGCTGAAGATCAACTGTCAGAGTTAGGGAGGAGTTTCTTGCTAGCAGATGCTGAGGAGATTAGGGTTTAGGAGCTAGGCAGAGCTCTAGATTAGAAAGATTGTTTCTCAAACATGGATTGCCTTGTCTGCATCCATTCTTCTCTGTGATTCAGAGTCTCTCTAAGGCACTCACCCCCTTCCTTTGGAAGGCTTGGTGATAGTGTCTATGAGATAGAACTCTTGAGAGAAAATGTCTCTTGTGTTAGAAGCAGTCTGTTCACCACCTTTGGTAGTCAGCTGATTGCTTAACACCCAATTCACTCTTGTGACTAATCCCTCATCCTGGAGGTTTGAGCTTGAAGAAAAGCCATTGCAGATGGAAGACTGATGATCAAAGCCCTTGTCTGAAGGCCATGAAGATGGAGATTGATGCTTGTTGAAGCCTGTAGCTGATTGGAGATTGCTTGAAGCCAGTTGTTGAGTTAGAGCTGCTGATGCTGTTTCTTTTGCTGTATTTCATTTGTTGATGTATTGATTGGTTTTCTGAACTGTATTGTTTGCTGTTTACCCCGTTGGGTTGAAAGTGAAGCCTGTTCACTTTCGCCTATTGTTTTCTAGGTTCGAGGTTGAGTGGGACTCCCTTGCCTCGCTTGTATTGCTGCATCCATGCATTTTACTGTTTTGCTGTATATATCTGATATTGTTTCTGTTCCTGCCTATCCCTTAGGATCTCTGTTTCTCTCTGCGCAAGAGAGGAGCATGATAGACACTAGGTCTTAACCCATGCATGATAACATTAGGTTAGTTTGTTTCCCTTCGCAACCGTAGTTTAGAGTTCTGTCTCTTTCTTTCTCAAAACAAACAGAAAAACACATAAAGATTTCAAACACAATAAAAGACACTTCTTTCGTAAAAGAATGTGAACTCATCAAAACGTCATTTTTGTCCTCTTGGACTGTTAATCAGAAAAACCTTTTCAGAGGGAATAAAATCAACCAAGACAAGCTTGTGTCGTACGTGGCCCGAACTACGTTTGCTCTGATCTTCCATGCAGTGTGGAAGTACGTAGGCATAGGATGCGATATCCTAGCGAGCAACTTTCCCCTCCTTTCCCGTAGGTAGGCGAACTACGTTGACTCTGATTTCTCGTTCCAGACGGGAATACGTAGGCATAAAGTGCGATACTTTGCCGAGTCATTTTTATTTTCATTTTATTTTCTTTTTAACCCTTGACCTATAGTTTAGATAGAATAACAATCCATACCCGAAAACAAGCGTGGATCCCGTCGAGTACGACGGACGTGAGGGGTGCTAATACCTTCCCCTTGCGTAACCGACTCCCGAACCCAGGTTTTGGTTGCGATGACCATACCTTTCCCGTGTTGTGCGAGGTTTACTCTGAGCGTTTCCTTTCCCTCCCGTGGGATAAATAACGCACGGTGGCGACTCTTCTGTTCAGCCGGCGCCGATTTTCGCAGTAGCGACAGGGCCGATACCTTTTGAAAGCACCAACGCTGTCCCGTGGCACTATGGGGTATACGTCTCCTGTAACGGACAAAAGTTGGAATTAGAACCCTCTGGGCGGTCTGTGGATAACCTAGTGGGAATTGGCGGAATCACGCGCAGCGGAAGAGTATTTGCTCCACCTGAGATTGTGGTGGACAAAGCAGACAACGCTGAGGAAACTAATAAGGGAAAGAATAAATTCGTTGAGGAAACCCCTCGGGGGGTAGAGAAGGACTTACTTGTAAAGGACGCTGAAGAGTTCATGAGGTTGATCAAGAAGAGTGACTACAAGATCGTGGATCACCTCCATCAAACTCCCTCAAAAATTTTCATCCTGAATTTGTTGCTGTGTTCGGAGTCACATCACAACGCGCTGTTAAAGGTTTTGAATGCCACGTATGTACCGCAGGAAATCTCGGTCAACCAGTTGGAAGGGGTAGTAGCCCACGTGAATGCTGGAAACGGGTTAGGGTTCACTGACCTGGAGCTGACGCCAAAGGGAAGAAACCACAACAGCGCCCTGCACATCTCGATAGAGTGTAGGGGAACGATTATGGCTCACGTGTTGGTGGACACTGGGTCATCGCTCAATGTCCTTCCAAAGAAGGCATTGATGAATTTAGATACTCGAGGATTGATTTGCACACCCAGTGATCTGGTGGTGAAGCCTTTCGATGGAACCAAGCGCCATGTCTTTGGAGAGGTAACCCTGTCAATCCAAGTTGGGCCGGAAACTTTCGACGCAGTCTTCTACATCATGGACATCATGCCAGCCTACAGCTGTCTCTTAGGCCGGCCATGGATCTATTCTGCTGGTGTCGTGACCTCCACGTTGCACCAGAAGCTCTAGTATGCTGTCGGAGGCAGCATTGTAACTGTTTGTGGCGAGGAAGACATAATGGTGAGCCATTTGTCGTCCTTCAAATATGTTGAGATGGATGGGGAAATCCACGAAACCCTATGTCAGGCATTCGAAGCTGTTAAGGTCAAAGACGTGACTCCAGTAATGATTGAGAAACCAGAGATGACTCTCTCTTCCTTCAGGGAAGCCTGGGCCGTTGTTCAAGCTGGATCTACCCCAGGCTGGGGGCAAATTCTAGAAATACCTAACAAACAGGACAAGTTTGGGTTAGGATACTCCCCTACGGCTGAAGCCTCCTCTTCTCACAGTGCGTCGCGAGGTAAAGGGCCGATCCAGTTTACCAGTGGCGGGGTGATATTTGAAAGTGTCAACACAGTGTCTGAAGACGGCGAAGACAGCGATTGCGACCTAGACTCTTGGATCCAGCCAAGCAAACAGGGTCAGAGCCTCAACAACTGGTCCATCAGGGATACCATCCAAGTGACAGGCAAAGAGTAATGATTTACTTTCTCCAATTATTGTACAACCCTATTTCCTACCCGGGGCATAGTGGTTTTATTGTCAGGGCCTTGTTTGATTATGTACATGCGTTTTACCAATAAATCAAAAGGCGTTTTTCTTCGCATTCAAATGTTGTGATCTCTGTTATTCCTGTTTTATATTTGTTTTGAAAAATAATAAAATGGCAATAGGGTTTATGCTAACCTGCATATCCTTGTCTTAAGCTTAACCCTTGTTATTGCAGGATCCACATAGCAGATAACATCGACTCTGGACCTTCTACGACTCACTTTGACTTCGATTGCCCGATATATCAAGCCAAAGAAGATATTGATGAAGATGAAGACCTTCCCGAAGAGTTGGCCCGCTTGTTGAAACAAGAAGAGAAAGTCATTCTGCCTCACGAGGAAGAGATTGAGATTGTGAATCTGGGTTCTGAAGAACTACTCAGGAACGTCAGGATAGGGGCTGCATTGCAGAGTGATGTCAAGCAGAGATTGGTCGAGATGCTGAGAGAGTATAGTGACATTTTTGCTTGGTCATACGAAGATATGCCCGGACTTGATACTGACATCGTCGTCCATCACTTGCCACTGTGAGAAGATTGTCCTCCCGTTAAGCAGAAGCTTAGGCGGACACGACCAGATATGGCAGTTAAGATCAAAGAAGAAGTGCAAAAGCAGCTTGATGCTGGCTTCTTAGCGGTCACTGCTTACCCTCCGTGGGTCGCCAACATAGTGCCTGTACCGAAGCAGGACGGTAAGGTACGAATATGCGTCGATTATCGGGATTTGAATAGGGCGAGCCCTAAAGATGATTTTCCGCTCCCTCATATTGATATGTTGGTCGACAATACAGCTCAGTTCTCCGTATTTTCATTCATGGATGGCTTCTCCGGTTACAATCAGATCAAGATGGTGCCGGAGGACATGGAGAAAACTATGTTTATTACACCTTGGGGAACGTTTTACTACAAGGTAATGCCTTTCGGTATGAAGAACGCAGGGGCCACTTACCAACGAGCAATGGTTACTTTGTTTCATGATATGATTCATCATGAGATTGAAGTCTATGTTGATGACATGATTGCGAAGTCCCAAACGGTGGAGGGACATCTGGTCAATTTGCTGAAGCTTTTTGAGAGGCTTAGGAAGTTCAGGTTGAGGCTGAATCCTAACAAGTGTACTTTCAGAGTACGGTCGGGAAAACTACTGGGGTGTATCGTGAGTGAAAGAGGTATTGAGGTTGATCCTGCGAAGATAAAAGCAATACAAGAAATGCCAGCGCCAAAAACCGAGAAAGAAGTTCGTGGTTTCCTGGGCAGAATAAACTACATTGCGAGGTTTATTTCTCAACTCACGGCCACGTGTGAACCGATGTTCAAACTGCTAAAGAAAGATCAGGAGATTATCTGGAACGAGGATTGCCAGAAGGAATTTGATAAGATAAAACAGTATCTACAGGAACCTCCGATCTTGATACCCCCAGTGGCCGGAAGACCCTTAATCATGTACTTGACAGTTCTTGAGAATAGTATGGGGTGTGTTCTCGGTCAGCACGACGAGACGGGCAGAAAGGAGCATGCCATTTACTATTTGAGTAAAAAGTTTACAGACTGTGAATCTCGTTACTCAATGCTGGAGAAAACATGTTGTGCACTAGCCTGGGCTGCCAAACGTTTACGACAGTACATGCTCAACCACACAACCATGCTAATTTCGAAGATGGATCCGATCAAGTACGTCTTCGAGAAACAAACACTTTTGGGCAGGATTTCCAGATGGCAAATGCTTTTGACGGAATATGACATTTAGTACGTCTCCCAGAAGGCCATCAAGGGAAGCGTATTGTCTGAATACCTTGCCGAACAGCCGATCAAAGATTATCAGCCGATGACATTTGAATTCCCTGATGAGGATATCATGTTTCTCAAAGCGAAAGATTGTGATGAACCGTTGCCCGACGAGGGTCCAGATAGGAAATCCCAATGGAAATTGATATTTGACGGGGTGGTTAATTCTTACGGAAGTGGCATTGGGGCAATCATCACGACTCCCCATGGATCCCATATCCCGTTCACCGCTAGACTGACGTTTCCGGTCACCAATAACGAAGCAGAGTACGAAGCATGCATCATGGGTCTAGAAGAGGCAATTGATTTGAGAATCAAGAACCTAGATGTATATGGTGACTCGGCACTTGTGATCAACCAGATTAAAGGGGAGTGGGAGACTCTTCAATCAAATTTGGTGTCGTACATGAATTATGCCAGAAGGCTACTTCCGTTCTTTGATCGAGTGGAACTCCATCATGTGCCCAGAGCTGAGAATCAGATGGCTGATGCCCTAGCCACGTTGGCTTCGATGTATAAAATCAATTTTTGGAATGAAGCTCCAAGGATTGTCCTTTCTCGTCTTGATAGACCTGCATTCGTCTTCGCGATCGAGGAAGCCTCCGATGGCAAGCCATGGTTCCACGATATCCAGACTTTCCTTATGACTAAGGAGTATCCTGCGGGAGCGTCAACCCAGGATAAGAAGACTCTGAGGAGGCTGTCTGGAAATTTTTATCTCAATCCTGATGGAGTTTTGTATAAAAGAAACCATGATCTCGTGCTACTCAGATGTGTAGATGAGAAAGAAGCGAGTATGCTCATGGAAGAAGTCCATGAAGGCCCATTCGGTACGCACGTCGACGGGCATGCTATGACGAAAAAGATCCTGAGAGCAGGATATTACTGGCTGACGATGGAATCGGATTGCTTTAAATTCGTGAAAAGATGTCATAAATGCCAGATTTATGCTGATAAGATTCATGTGCCGCCGTGCCCGTTGAATGTCATGTCCTCCCTGTGGCCGTTCTCCATGTGGGGCATCGACATGATAGGCAAGATCGAGCCCACTGCATCTAACAGTCATCGCTTCATTTTAGTAGCCATCGACTACTTCACCAAATGGGTGGAGGCGGCCTCGTACGCTAATATGACCAAGCAGGTGGTGGCTAAGTTCATAAAGAGGGACATCATTTGTCGTTACGGAATTCCCGAGCGGATCATTACTGATAATGGTTTGAATCTGAATAACAAGATGATGAAGGAGTTGTGCCAGAGTTTCAAGATTGAACACCACAACTCATCTCCTTACCGGCTGAAGATGAATGGCGCCGTTGAAGCGGCCAATAAAAACATTAAGAAGATTGTACAGAAGATGGTTGTGACCTATAAAGATTGGCACGAGATGTTGCCGTTTGCACTGCACGGTTATCGTACGACAGTATGTACATCAACCGGGGCAACTCCTTTCTCACTGGTGTACGGTATGGAAGCTGTCCCACCATTAGAAGTTGAGATTCCTTCTTTACGAGTTTTGGTTGACGTAAAACTCGATGAGGCAGAATGGATTAAGAACCGGCTAAACCAACTCAGCCTGATGGACAAGAAGAGGTTAGCATCGATTGCATATGGTCGTCTGTACCAAAGCCGAATGAAGAAAGCTTATGACAAGAAGGTACGTCCTAGAAGCTTTCAGACAGGTGATCTCGTCTCGGAGAAGATTCTTCCTCCACAACCGATCACCGGGGCAAGTGGACTCCTAATTACGAAGGTCCGTACATCGTCAGCAAGGTCTTCTCGGGAGGAGCCTTGTTGTTATCCACAATGGATGGCGAAGATTTTGCATCCCCGGTGAACGCGGACGCAGTTAAAAAAAATACTTTGGTTAAGAACGACCCGCTGGAAAGAAAAAGAATATCCAGGCAAAAATGGGGCATCCCGGCGAACCATAAAAAAGGAAAAAGGTTCGGGCAAAAATTAGGGATATAAATGAAAAATGTACGCCCGCAAAGTCGAAAACCTGGAAGGGCGACTTTGGCAAAAATGGGGCATCCCGGCGAACCATAAAAAAGGAAAAAGGTTCGGGCAAAAATTAGGGATATAAATGAAAAATGTACGCCCACAAAGTCGAAAACCTGGAAGGGCGACTTTGGCAAAAAAGGGTATCCCGGTGAATCGAAAACCCGAAAGGGCGATTCAGGCAAAAGTTAGGGATTTAAAAAAGCAAATGACTGCGTTCCGCGTGTGGACTTTCATTGTTTAGTGGTTTGGAAGACTTGAGGGTCGTTTATCTGAATCAATCTCTTCTGAAGCTGAAGCATCGAAGAAGTATCGAAGTCGAGTGGGTCATAGAAGGATCAACTCATGGTGTTCGTCTACGCAGCATTACCGGCATTTGTGTACATACTGATGTATATTTATGTTATTATACCCGCGCAGCTTCCTCATTCCAAGAGCTTGCATCTGTTGTAAAACATTTTTACCCATTCAGGGGTTCGTTATCAATGAAATATATACTATTCAACAATTCTGTTTGATTGTTTAGTATCTATCTGTTTTGTTTGCGGAAAAAAACGCCGATGTTTTTGATAAAATGCGCATACATAAACTTACTGGCCTAGGCCACTAATTGTTGAAACAATGAATTACTTGAACATTGTCATAGGATGATAACCTTGATAGGTCCCTTTGAGAAGGGTATCTTGTCGGTTTGTTTGTGTTGTTGCAGGTATAGCATATTCCAGGCAGTACGCCGTATGTTTCCCAAAGCAGGATGATTCCTTCTCCCCCAGCAAGTGCAGCAGCATTTCCCCACGGAGTCTGAACATGGGATGGTGAGCGTTGATATGTCTCCCCAAGCAGAGAAGATTCTCCCCAACCATATGTATCCTGAAGGGTCGTCATTTCCCCAACTGAGTCATGCGTTGAGGCGTATGTTCTACCCCAGCACCGAACCAAAGTGCAATTTCTCGTAGAAAACTATTCGCAAGTGTTCAGCTTCCGATAGTCCAGACTGAAGTCTTCCAGCGGAATTGAAATTCCCCACAGAGTCGTACTCCCCCAGCAAGCAGGATGATCCCTTCTTCCCCAGTCGAGCCGGAAAATCCCCAAGAGAGTCAAGTCCTTGGAAAGCGTCGAAGCCATGAATGGTTTTCCCCAGTAGAGTGTTGAATAACTGATGTTGTATTTCCCAACCGGAGTCGTTATCTCCAGGAAGGTTTTGCTGCGAATGTCGTGCAGTTTACTTCTACGATTGATATCGTTTCCTCGACAGTTTGTGGTTTGAATACCTGGTTGAGTGGGTTCAGGTTCTTGTAGAACTTTGTTCCCCTGCAGCAGTCGACTGAAGTTCGTTTCCCCAGGCGGAATCCAATTGAGATTGGTGTGATTTCTTCTCCTCGGCAAGATGATTCCTCCTCTCCACCAGAGTGGTTCTTTCTCCTTGACATGAGGATTCTCCCTTCAGCATTTATTTTGCTGATGGGGTCATAGCATTTTTGCATGATTGCATAGCATTTACCCTAAAAACGCGTAGCATTTCCACCGTGTGGAGCATTGCGCCATTGTCAAACACATGCATACGAAACATGAGCTAGGTTGTTACCATTCTTGTTTTGCAGGTGTTCCTCTGCAGAATGGTTTGCTCAAGATGATTCTTGAATTCCCCAGCGAAGTTGATTGCTTAAGATGAATCTTAAAATCCCCAGTGAAGTCGCCATAGTTGGTTGCTCAAGTTGATGCTTAGAGTCCCCGGCAGAGTGTTTGCTCAGGAGGATTCCTGAAATCTCTAGCAGAGTTATTGGTTCAAGATGATTCTTGAAGTCCCCGGCGGAGTTATTTGTCCAAGATGATTCTTGAAGTCCTCAGCAGAGTTAATTCAGCCAGAATGATTTCTGGATCCCCAAAGTAGAGTTACTTGATAGTTCTCCAGAATCCCCAACGGAGATGTGTCATCCCCAGCAGGTTCCACGCAGAGAAGTTGAAATTTCCTTGAAGACTTACTGATGAAGTCCAGCTGCGATGTCGAAGCAATTTGCCTAGCTGACGCAAGACGCTTGACGGAAAAAGATTGTATATCCTTAGTGGTTCCTGATTGATTAAGGATTTCCTTGAAGACTTACTGATGAAGTCTAGCTGCGATGTCGAAGCAGTTTGCCTAGCTGACGCAGGACGCCTGACGGCAAAAGATTGTATATCCTTAGTGGTCC
This sequence comes from Lathyrus sativus, assembly GCA_963859935.3. NCBI lineage: Eukaryota > Viridiplantae > Streptophyta > Magnoliopsida > Fabales > Fabaceae > Lathyrus > Lathyrus sativus. Next base: position 366,771,009 of record OZ012741.1, read on the forward strand.
CTGATTGATTAAGGATTCCCCTTGAAGACTTATTGATAAAGTCCAACTACGAGGTCGAAGTAGTTCTCTTAGCTGACGCGGGGTGCCTGACGGCAGAAGATTAGATATCCCTATTGGTTCATGATTGACTAAGGATTCTATTTCTGACTTACTGATGAAGTCCGACTGACGCCCGAGAAGTTCTTTGAATGCCCGATGGCATGATTAACTTGATTGATAAAAAGTTCCTAATGATCTGATGAGTCCCGAGGAATCCTTCTGCCGCAATGTCGCAGAATGCCTGACGACAATATCAGCTATGTATCACCGGTTACCGTGTGACCAGTGAGCCCTTGATGACTTGAGGAAAAAGCTGCAGTGAAATCTGATAATCATCCCGACGGAGATTTGAGAGTAGCCCTTCACCAGTTACCGAGTAACCGGTGATCCCTTATTGACTTACTAATGAAGTTTGACGAGGACGTTGTCGATGTTCCTAGCGAGATGATGAGTCCATAGGCGACGATAAGGAATTCTTCTGCTATGACGCCGAATGCCTGACGGCATGATCAACCATCCATTACCAGCTACCGTGTAACCGGTGACTCGTTGATGACTTGAGGACGAATATCCACAGCAAAATCAGATGATCATCTTGACAGAGATTTGAGATTTGACCCTTCACCGGTTACCGTGCGACCAATTCCCCAGCAAGTTGCCGCATAACCATCATGCTCAGTTTCGAAGATGTTCCTACCAATCAGAGTATCGTTTACCTGTGCGGTTGGCAGATCGCCAGTTACCGTGTAATCGGTGATCCCTTGATGATTTGAGGACGCAATGATATCAGATAAATCATAGAATCACCTTGACGGAGATTCAGATCAGTATTTCTCCAGCTAGTTGTCGTGCAACTATTATTTCGGTTTCCGAAGATTTGTCCCCACCAGAATATCGGGTACTTGTGCAGTTGGAAAATTTCCGGGTTTGTTGGTATTCAACCGTCTTTTACCTTGATTGTTTGAGAGCCGTTCGCTTCTCACCCAGTCAGGTCCAAGCCGTTTGAATAGGGGCAGCTGTTGCACCCCAAAATTTGCCCAACTTTTCTTTACCTAGCTCATGTTTCATTTCATTTACATTAGCATTATCATTTGCATTTCATTGACATGTATGCAGGAGATCAAGAGGTATGATTACCAATCAAGAGCTATACAAGACTATGAAGCTAGCTAAGAAGGTTATTCAGGTGCTCAAGGGTTGATATCCTTGTCAGAGAAGTTAAAAGATCCTCAGAGAGAGTGATTGATGCCAAGAGGGTGTGTCTCCTAACTTGAGAGTTGTGGAAAGTCATCAGATGATTCTGAAGCCATGAAGTTAGACTTGAGGTCTTGAGAGAGCTCATGAGAAGTGTTGAAGATCATTTTGAGGCCTAGACAGGTCATTGTGCAAGATTAAGAAGGCTCAGCCATGAGTGGTGCAATTAGGGTTTGACTGGGTCAACCCTAAGTCAACTGATGATTTGAAGGGAGTTAAGACCCAATCCAAGAGCCATGTGATTATGGATTGATATATTGAGATGTTCTAAGAATGATTTCAAGGTTAACTCATCATTATGGAAGAGTTTGAGAAGTTTCAAGCTAGGGTTTCTAAGGCTTGATAGTGTAAAATCTCCTAGTTTGACCCATGTCTTCAAGGCAATTTAACTCAAGATAGGATCTTCATCTCATCTTAACCCCAACATGATTGTTTTAGGGCATGATCTTAGCTTTAATTTTAGTACTAGAAGTCCTTGATAGGGTTTATAGAACTCAAGTTAGGAGCCAGACAAGTTACAAGTCATCTGAGGTATGTGAATTTGGAGCTTGAAAGTTACCCAACTTGCATGACACTTTTTCCCAAGAAGGATGATTCCTATGAAAATTTGGTAAACATTAATGTTGTTCCTTATTCTCTTAGCTTTCTAGAGAGTACTAGAAGTCCTTAATAGGATTTGTAGAACTCAAGTTATGGCTTTGACAAGTCAAGGGTATTTTGGGAAGTTGTGATTATAGGTCATTTTTGGTTATAGGTCATTTTCACCAACTTAGACATCTCAAATGAAATTTTGTCCAACTTTAAAGTTGCTCAAAATGGGGTTTTAACCTTGACCATGTATCAAGGAGACATTGAAATTGCTCAAGGAGAGACTTGGTTCAAGAAGTGGTGAAAAAGGAAGGATTAAAATGAATTAAATGACCAAAAATTCAAATAAATCATTTTGTGTGCAAATGAAGCAAAGTAATATCATTTTTTGAATGGAAAAAGCATTTTAGAAACTTTGGCAATATTAGAATTTTGATTTGAGTCCAATATCATGCCCTTTTTCTTTGTTTCTTCATGTTGAAGTAACATAACATACATAAGCCATTGGATGGAAACAAGGAGGGAAACACCACCATTCATGTTCAATATCTCATGAGAAGTTGAATGCAAGCTTGTTGAGGCCAAAACAGAGAGGGAATCGTGACTGGTGTGGATGACATTTTGAAGAGAAATTGAAAATTGAAAATCTCATTCTGAAGCTTTGAGAAAGTTCTAGATGATTCTAATGAGTTCTATATAAGTTGTTGAGTGTGTTCAGCCATTTTTTTGGAAGAGTTTGAAGCTGGTAGCAGAGAGAGCCATTGAAAATTCAGAGCTGCAAGTAGAAATCGAATTCTGAGTTTCAGGCCAAATCAAGAGAAATTGAAGGTTGCATTAGCTTCAGAAGGAGTTTTGGAGTGTATCTGCATCATCTTGGAGGTTGAAGTGATCGAGAACTACTTCTGTTACACCTCTGAACTCAGGTTGGTACTTTTCATCCCTATGCCTAATTTAGGAGGAGATAGATAGAAATCTATAGGTGGTTAGGATCCTTGCAATGTGTAGATGGATTTGAGATGATTAATTGGTGAATTAGAGACAAGTTATGATATGGATCATTTTCTGTTGAAGCTGAATTCTTGCAGTTCTTGGATTGATAATCAAGATTGTATAGTGTAAGATGATCACCATGAGATGAGGATTATTTCTGTGCATTTTATTGAAGTTCTGATGAGATTCAAGATTGAGGTGTATTTTGGAATAGCTATCGGGTTTGAAAGTCCATGGAGATTTAGATGATTCTAAGGTTAGATTCATGATCAGCATGAAAAATTGGACAAGATGATGTATAATTTTGTAGTTTTTGATGAACTGTGTATTGGTCTTCACTGGAGAAGACGGTGGCGCCACTGCTCAGGCTACCGTCTGTAAATTCCCTCCATCTGAATGTTTGAATGAGGAAGATGCATTGCAGGCGTTGGATCATCTTGAAGACTTGACCAAGTAACCCAAACAGACGGCCACGATTGAGTTTGAAAAGTCTGACTATTGACTGAAGCCAATACGCACCGTTTCATTTAACTGAAGTGGATGGGCTTAAGGTTCTGATTGATATCCACACCCCCCATCTGGCCCAACCCACGCAATGAACTGATGTTAATTGCTATTTGGCACGCAACTTTTATTATTTCTTTTGTTTTTCTTTTATTTTTCATCATTTCATATTAGTTTGATAATAATCCATTAAAAATAGAAAAATAAGTCAATTAATTCCAGGTTTTTTCCCCCTGATTCATGATTGAATCCAGAATTTTATTGAATAAAAATATTAGGAAAATCATGCATTTTTATTTTTTGTGCATTTTTTACATTTTATTTGATAATAAAATTACCATGGTTGATACCTCTGTTTGATGATTTTAGTGTGATCCTTTGGTGATGAGTTTTGGCTTGATTTTTTGTATGTGATTAGCTTAGACATGTATTCTCCCGTAGTATTTTTCTCACATTTTTGTGATGAAATTAGGTGTTGTTTTTAGGTTGAAACCATAGGTGCTCCCTTTTAGGGTTTAAATTTAGTACCTTGTAGTGTAGAATTTATTTCTAGGTCTTATTTGAGGATTTTATCTCTGGAATTAACCTGGTAGAGTCATGATTGACATAGGTTCCCATAGTTATTTTTGTAGGATTTTATAATTGATTTTAGTATTTTAGTTAGAATTAACTTTAATACTAGGTTTTAGGTAATCCTCACTTGCTATCTCAACTAGAATGACTTCATTAGTTCCCTTAGACTAGGGTTTTGCTTCTCTTGCTTTTGGATGATGATGAAGGCTTGTGAGGGCTGCTGTGGAATGCATGGTGGAGCTTGGACTTGAAGATTTCTCTCCCTTTGGTGTAGTTTGTTTAGGGTTAAGGATTAGGGTTTTTAGGGAGATCCCTTTAGAATAGACTTTCTTCCTTCATGAAACATGGAAGATGTTGATCACTTCCATTCCTCCCTATGATGTAAGGTCCCCTTGTGAAGGCCTCATCCCTCCTTTGGTAGGATGTGTGGCCCTTCATATGTTGGTAGAACCTTTGAGGGTTCCTTCCTTTGATGGTGGAATGCTTAGAGGTGACCTTTGGTCTTCACTTTGCTTCTCCCTATCCCCACCTTGCTCTTGTTAGATGAGTCTTTCTCCCTTGCTAGAAGATTGAAGATGCTAGAGGTTGCATTTCCCCTTTGTTTGAAGACTTCCATTGGAGTTGAAGCTTGAAGATCAAGAAGAACAAGTTGACACTTGTGAAGAAGATCAAGTTGAGATTGAAGAAAGAGCTGAAGCTTGAAGAAGATGAAGAACAAGTTGACACTTGTGATTGATGCATTGGAAGCTTGAAGAAGCAAATTGATACTTGCTATTGAAGATGAAATCCTGGAGGAACAGTTACAAACTAAGGACTGAGCTGCTGTCAGAGGATTGCTTTGCTGTGAAGCTGTGGAAGCTGTTGATCTGCTTTCTTTCCTGTCTGTTTGCTTTCTGTGCAACTGTATTGATGTGACTTGTTTGATTTGCTTGATGCATTAGAATAAGTTCATGCTTAGATTATGTTAAGCTAGGAGCATGATTGCATTAGAGGTTGAGTTGCTCCCTCTGCTTGTACTTTTACTGTATGGCTTTGCTTGCGGGTATTCGGTAGAGCTCAGGATATGAAGCTTGCAAGGCAGGGGTGTTTTGGGAAATTTTGATTCTAGGTCATTTTGGTTATAGGTCATTTTCATGACTTTGCACACTTCAAATGGAACTTTCTCCTACATCAAACTTGCATCAAATGAACTCAATTTCATCATTAAACTATCAATTGTCATGGGTATGGTTTGTATGTGAAGAGTGGTGAAGAAATTTCATGAAAAAAGGACTTAAAAGCCATGGTTTTGATTGAATTCATTTTGAATCATTTCATAACATGTTTATGCATATTTTGAGTCCCTTTAACATGCTAAACACAATGCCAAAATCAGAATTGAGTTTTGATGAGTAAGAACATGTGTTTTTTGAAGTTGCTTCAAGAAGAAGTTACATATGCAAGATCCACCATAAGATCATTTTAAGGAGTCATTTATGTCCATTAGATCATTCCATGACACAAGCAAGCTATCTGAAATGAAACAAGAGCTTTTGGAGCCAAATACACTCGTGAATTTGAAGCTTTGACCTCAAACTTTGGATTTTTCCATTCCCATTAACAGGCCACAATTGGGCTTCCAATTGGTTATAGATCCATCACATATAATCCCTAGATAAAGAACAAATGCTTAGAGGTGAAGATTGATCAGAATTGGAGCAAAAACGGTTGAGAATTTTCAAGGAGAAAGTGAGATAGTGAAATCAAGATTCAGAGCATTCCAGTCCAATTGAAGATTACCAAGAGCTTTATTGAAGATCATTGAAGCTTTCTGGATAATTTCCCACGAGTTTCAGATACAATTTAAGACCCAACGGAGGACCTCCGTTAGGTAAACTCTCTTTCAAAATTTCTCCATGTTCAAGCATCTATTCAATGCCATTTTTTGTGTATATTGAAGCCCTACTTATGTAGGCCATTTCTGGATTGATTTGGTGTTCGTTCTTGATCATTTGTGAATTATGCTCAAATCTTGATTGCTTCGTTTTGCCTTAATTATGAGTGAAAAATGAAATCAAACCCTAGATTAGTGATGTACATGAGGAGAGGATCACATTGGTATAAGAAATTTCTAGTTTTGGTTCAGTTTCGACCTTTCTTCTCCGGCGAGTATTTGGAGAAGACGACCGGAGATTTCAGAACCACTGTCTGGTTCTGGCTCCGTTTAGCTTACGTGGAAGTCCACATGGGACTCTGACCTTTTGACCAAACCTGATCCAACGGCCTTGATTACATCTAAATTCCTTGACCAGCCACGCGTGCCATTGACTTTGCCACATAATTAAATGAAACGGAGCGTTTTGCTCCTTTGAAATGTGTTGTGGACTTGGGCTCACACTGATACTTACACCCCCCTTTGAATTAGGCCCATCCAATCTAACTGCTTCTAATTGCTATTTGGCACGTTGATTTTTCATTTTCTTTTCTTTATTCTTTTTTTGCATTTTATTTTTCTGTTTGATTTTAATGCAAATAAAATACCTCTGTTGATGATAAAAATCCCAAAAAATATTTTATAGACATTTTAGAATGTTAATTGATTTTATGAATTTTCTTTTTATTTTTTAGGTTATTTTTCAATTAAATATGATTTTTCACTTTTGAGGTATTTTAATTGGATTAAAAATGCATCCTTCATGTGTTTGATTTTATTTGTTGATCATTTTTCCATGTTAATGGCTGATTCTTGTTTCTCATGTTTATGACATGATAATTTATTTTCAAGACCATTTTGCCCCTGTTTTGATTAAATTTGGTTAGGGTTTTAGGCTAGTTTGTATGACCCTCGATTCACCCTTGCATTTGGGGTATCTCTTTTGTTTTCATTTCTGTTTGCATAGTTTTGTTTGGAATTTGTCCACATGATTTTGACCCCTGTTCCTAACACCTTAGGGGTCATCTAGGATTTTATTTGGAATTTTTTGGATATGTTTTCTATTTTTAGGTTAAATTCCATTTTAGGTTATCCTTGTGTGATGTTTACACTAGTGCATGATCTAGTTTATTTCCTAAATGATTTTTGTGCATTAATTGAGCCTCTAACTCTTGTGGATTCATATTATGGACATATTGAAGTGTGTGTAGGTTCAATTATAGGTCCAAATTTGGGTTATAACTTGTTCAAGTTTGTGTATCTTTTAGGCCTTTCTTTTAGGGTTTTACTTGTGATGTGTTTGGATGTTTCCACTCTTTTGACATGATTAGCTTGCATTTACTTTGCTGAATATACTTTTTCTTTTGAGAACACTCTCTTTTCATCTCTCTTTATGTCCAAGGACTTTGGGACACCATTTGAGTTTGCTTAGTCCCTCCCGTGGAGGTACTTGAAGCCTGACTTGAATGGTGAACCATGAGGACACTTTTGGTGCATCCTTTTGCACAAATCATGATGATACCTTGGTTGAATGATATTTTGAGAACCTTTATGGTCTCATTTCATCTCTTATCTCCCCTTTGCTTTAGGTCTTTATTTCCCTTTCATTTTCTTTCCTTAGGGCTCATTTGGTTGATGTATGAATGGTGTAAGATTTGTTTTCCCATTCATCCCTTTTGTGTGATTGTTTGCATGTTACCATGTGAATTATTTCTCTTCCTTTCTCTTTTCATTACATATGCATGCTTGAGGTTGAGATGAGCTTGTGGAGGCCTTTTCCCCACACATTTTCTTCCCTCACTACCATTCTAAATGTGCATACGATGTTTGCATGTTTACATATTGCATTTTACTTTCATGTTTTCTTTCTTCTTCTCTTTTCTTACCATGCTCCCTTAGGATCTCTAATATCCTTGTTTAAGGATGATTATGATAGACTTTAGGATTTAAACTATGTATGAGAACATTAAGTAGTATTCCCCTAACCTCAACTATAGGTTCATTTTGCATGACAACTACTAGTTTTTGAACTAGTTCCCTTTAGTTTGTCCTCTCTCTTTCTCATCTCAAAACAACTCTAAAACATTTAATAAAGGCTAATGAATGTTGTGCGTTACGAGCCTTAAGTACTTGGGAAATTATGATTGGGTGGTTGCCTCTCAATTGTCTAGAGTGTTAGCATATGTCCTTTGGACGATATGCAACACATTCGCTCCTAGGTCATAGTCTTTAGTGCAACATGAATTGCAAACAATAATCAAAACACTTGTCTTAAAAGACTTCAAAAAAAATGATCAAACTTTATTTTGTCCTTTGGGACCACTTAATAATGGAAAACCTTTTCATCAAAAGAGTTTTGTTAACTCTTATTTCTACCGTAAACACTACTCTTATTTCTAACGCCTAAGTCTCCAATGGTCGAGCTGCATACGCTTAACTGCTAGAACTAGTTGTTAACCCTACTCGGGTAAAAACATTTGAATCAATTGGTGTTCTTTTTTGCCAAACTACGTTTTCTCTGATTTCTCATACTAGATGAGAATACGTAGGCACAAGACGGCGATGTCTTGGCGAGCAACCTTTCCCCACTTTCACCTGTAGTTTTCCGAACTACGTTGACTCTGATTTCACGTACCAGACGAGAATACGTACGCACAGAGCGGCGATGCTCTATCGAGTCACTTTTCTTTTTCTTTTGTCCCATACCTTTAGCGTAGATAGTTTCAATCACCCTTTTAGATAGATAACAAGCGTGGATCCTGTCGAGTACGACGGACGTGAGGGGTGCTAATATGTCCCCCTTTCATAACCGACTCTCGAACTCGAGATTTGGTTGCAATGACCGATCTTATCCCGTTTTCATTAAGTTTTCTCTGATCGTTTCCTTTCCCTCCTGTGGATAAATAACGAACGGTGGCGACTCTTCTGTCATTGCCGACCTTCTTTTTCGCTAGTAGCGACAGCATTCACGCACCAAGCATATTGAAATACGTTATCATTTCCTTAGGGATCATGTGGAGAAGGGTAATGTATTCTTTGAGCACGTTGATACTAAAAATCAACTTGCAGATATCTTTAAAAAACCACTCGCTACAAAGCCTTTCTTTCACACCCGTAGGGAACTAGGCGTTCTTGACATCTTTGATTGTGTTTAGGGTTTTATAATTACATGCTCTCTCTCTCTCTCTCTCTCTCTCTCTCTCTCTCTCTCTCTCTCTCTCTCTCTCTATATATATATATATATATATATTATATATATTATAATATATATATATATATATATATATATATATATATATATATATATATATATTATATATATGTATATATATATATATATATATATATATATATGTATATATATATATATATATATATATATATATATATATATATGTATATATATATATATATATATATATATATATATATATATATATATATATATATATATATATATATATATATATATATATATATATATATATTATATATATATATATATATATATATATATATATATATATATATATATATTATATATATATATATATATATATATATATATATATATATATATATATATATATATATATATATATATACACATATATATATATATATATATATATATATATGTGTGTGTGTGTGTGTGTGTGGTGTGTGTGTGTGTGTGTGTGTGTGTGTGTGTGTGTGTGTGTGTGTGTGTGTGTGTGGTGTGTGTGTGTGTGTGTTGTGTGTGTGTGTGTGTGTGTGTGTGTGTGTGTGTGTGTGTGTGTGTGTGTGTGTGTGTGTGTGTGTGTGTGTGTGTGTGTGTGTGATTTTCTATGTCTTTGTCTAACAATATGAAGAAGTAACTGACCATATGTGAGGGCATCTATCGTCGACCTCTGTTGAGGTAATATCGTTCCTCTCTAGAAAATTTTCTTGATCACTTAATTTGTGTAAGTTGGTATACCAATTTGTGTGTTAAAATTGATGTTTATTGCATGATTAAACTGTTTTATCCATTGTATGTTTGAAATATGTGTAGGCTATCTATTTATATCTTATTTGATGCACTAATGACTCAAAAAGATGCTTTTTGCTAATTTTTACTATTTGAGTCGACCAAAACAAGACACCGGTCGACTCATAAAAATGACATTTTTCATGTTTTAGAAGCAGGTCTGCTCAGGTCGACCTTCGGTCGACTCAAATTTTGAACTTTTCTGATTGTCTAAATATTTCCAGTATGCGTCGATGCACAGACCGTGCAGGTTAACACGTCACACGAATTTTATAAAAAAATTTTGGTTTTGATGCATCGTTCAAAATTCCTTGACCCATTAAATGCTTTCATTCTTTTTATGTGTTTAAACATCATCATTAGCATTGGTACATTGCATCCATACAAATCTATTATCTATTTCTCCTCTTCCTAAAATTATTATCAAGACCTAATTTCATCAAATGCTACAAGGATTCTAGTGAGCCTCTCATAAACACACAAACTCAGTTTACTATTCATCTTCTTCAACTGTTGCATCTCATGGCTACACGAAGAGTCACAGGCAAGAGAAAAATCAAAGCTCCATATTCTCAAGCTGGCACCTCACAATCAAGGGCTAGTGTACCGGTAACTGCTCTTTCTTTATTACCTCCTGAATATGCTGAACTATATGAGAAAAATCTGAGCAAGCGATCAATTGTCAAACAATTTGTTTATTATCGCAAATCTGTTAAACGAATGCATATCCAAGAAGTTCTTGAACTTCAAGATGCTCAAAGTTTCAATCAGTTTTTGGAATGCAACAACAAATATAATGAGGATTTAGTTAGAATTTTCTATACTGGTCTTCAAGGAAAGTTTGAAGGGTTTGAGTTTAGTACCAAAAATGGAAATAATAAAGTCTTTGTAAATGACGCCGTTTGAAAAGATCTCTTCGACATGTCTTCTATATTTGCTGCTCCACTAATTAATGTCACGGATACTAGAACCGTGGAAGGTTACAAGTTCAAGGAAGCCTAAACTCCATGTTAAAGAAACCATATACTGAAAAAATTGTGGCTAGCGATCTTTTCCAAAAGTCGGTGACAACTGGTCGGTTGAAACCGGGTGACAGAATTTTGCAATGGATTGTATCTCACATTCTTCGGACCAAGAAATGAGGTTATTCTTGGGTTGACTAAGAAGAGGTTCATTTGGTATACATCTTGAAGAATAAGATCAAAATCAACTGGCATCACTACATTACGAGCTGAATCTATTCTCTAAAAGATTCTGACCGAGGGACTGCATTATCATATGCATCCTTCATTCAATCTATCTTCAACGATGCTGAAGTGGTTGTTCTCGGTATCCTATACAAAACTTTGACAATTGAACAAGAGTTATGTCAAAAGACATTAACTATGATGGGTTATATATGGGATCCACGTCAAACACGCTACATGTTTATTATCAAGGCTACCAGCTCTTGCCTACAAGAATCTGATGAAAGTGAAGAAGAAGAAGAAGAAGAAGGTAATCAAATGGATGTTGATGTTAATGCTGATGAATAGGATAATAGTGGTTGATTAGATCAATCACCCCATTTGGACTCATATGCAAACCAAGGATGGGGTGAATGGCAACACACGGGTTGGACCACTCGTGGTTCATATTACATGCCACCGACAACTAATTAGAATTACCAAGAGTCGTACTATGTGCCTTCATCTCCTCCACGTACTCAACACAATAATGACGAGTTCCTCGAGATGAAGAGGAGCATGCAGCTCCAACAACAGAACTTTTCCACTATACAAGATGAGCGGTTTACCAATCTGCAGAGCCAACTTCAGGCTCAGACCAATAACTTCAACATGTTTGCCACCACCATGATGGGTCATTTTGATAACATGGTTGATACCACTGCAGGTCAAAACATACTCTCACTACTAGCTTCAACGTTCTTAACCGGGATGTGCTGGAACTTACGAAGTGGTTGGATGAGCAATAATCTCCACCACCTCATGACTATCAATTCTGAGGAAGGGGCCATCATTTTAGGGGGAGGAGGCCTTGAGGATTCTTTGTGTGTTGTTGTGCATGTCATTCCATATCTTATTCATTACATTTTAATGTTCATTTCTTATTATGTTTGTTTGATTCATTAAGACATAGAAATATGTTGGATTTTGATGTTTGTAATAGCACTTACTTCTTTGTTCATTTGCTGTGTTCTCTATTTATCTTCTTATACGTTTTCATTAACACCATTATATGTCAATGTTTGTTAATGCTTACCTGTTGCAAATTCGGTGAATATGCTTAATTCAATATACTATGTTTTTTGTTGACCTATTCCTTCTTTCTTTTTTATGTTGTCAAAGGGGGAGAAGAGACCAAGAAAAACAACAAATCATCCTACAAGATTGATCAAACATTCAGATTGTTTCTAGATGAATGCATAAAGTTAGAGGGAGGATGATATGACACAATGTGCTTAATTGTTTTGCTACTGTTTTGCCATCATAAAAAAAAAGGGAGTATGTGAGGACAAGTTGTCTCAATACTTGTTTTAATGATGTCAAAACATATCTAGTTAGTAATGTGTACTTTGGACGATATCATCGAGTCGCATATGCATTCGTTGTTTTCTCGTGTCAAGCATTTATCAAAAACATATGTTCATTCATATAAAAAAGAATTATATGTGATTTACGTGAGTTTGATCATGTTGGTTGACTTAGATATGCATTAGAAGCACTTAGAAATAGCAAGACATATCAAAATCATCATTTTTGCAAGTCCTGAGCCTTTTAGTCGACTCAAAGCCTGTTTAGGTTGACTCATACAGAGTGAATTTTTGTGATTTGCTCTCAGGAGAGTTTGCATCGACCCTCCGGTCGACTCATACTGTTTGTACTTCTATTTGTCAAAACTGGGTTGTTTTGCGTCGATGCATGGACCTATTTTGGTCGATGCAAAGAGACATTTTTTTGCATAATTTTGTAATCGGGAGAGCTCAGGTCGACTGTTCTCTCGTTTCACACTATTTTTCTGTTATGCTTGTCTTTCAAAATGTTTGTTATATTGGTTATTTGGTCCAAGCTTCACATATATATTATTTTAGCTCATTCTTCACACACACAAAAACAAGAAAAGTGAAAATAGACACTGATTTTGCTCTCATCATCTTCATCCTCTTTCTTGCATTTTCTCAACAAATACACATAAGCACTTTTGTTATACATTCTACATCATTGAGATGATAACTTCCAAACATAGGATCATTGTATTGGGTTTGAGTTGAGAGATCAATAGGTTTTTCCTGAATAAAATCGTTTGGGTTTTGTCCTCCAAGAATCTTGGATTTTAGGGGGTTTTGCATAAATCGTTCCTTCACAGATTCAGCCGAGCGAAGGTAATTGAAGAACCGGAGAATTATAGAAGGAAGTTTTGGGTTCAAATTATGGGTATTTGAAATAAGTCGGGCAAATATTTGAAGACCGTTGGATGGTTCAAAGGTGGTGTCGTAATCGGAGGTTTACTCATCACATTCGAAGGACTTGATTCATCTTGAATCTAGGGAAGATAATACATATGTTCAACATCAACGATTAGGATTGAGTGTTTGATTTATATTGCTTCTCTTGTAAAAAAAATTGCAACATGCTTTATATATAGGTCTCAAATCTATTTTTAGAATTGCAACATGCTCTATATATAGGTCTCAACAAATTGGTGTTGTTCTCTCTTTTTTTCTATTTCCATTTCTGAATGTTATGTTTGTGTACAACAAATTGGTTGATTAAAATTCTGGTTTATTGTAGTGCTGAAACACATTTAGAAAACTCATTACAATCCGTTTTGTTGTGATTAGAAAAGCTTAGCACTACATATACATAGTGAATTTTACTTGGAGTGCTTCGCACACCACGTGTTCAACAAATTGCTTGAACCTAAACGTTTTGAGTTGTTTTTCAACTTGAGTTTATTTTTCACAAAGCATTGGAAATTAAACAAATTTGAATGAATACTGATTTGTGTTCAAACTTTTGATTCGATTTCTCAACCGGTATTCCATATAGGCGTAGCATATATCCGATCTTTTTAATAACAGTTCGCTTAGACGATCGTAGTTCCTCAACCGCTTCCGCTTAAAACTTTTAGAAATCAATTTATCATAAACGTCGACTCTGTATAAGAATTAGTGATATATTCAACCCCCCTTCTAGATCATTGTCGTTGTTTAACATGTGTTGTATTAAAATTTTGGTTTATCAGAACGGACATCATGCATTAATCAAAAGTTATAATCTTCAATAAACCTGTCTAAGAAGAATTAGTGAACTTTTTACAAAGATCCTGAATCAGGCATCAATAAGGTTAGAAGAAAAGGTTTATAATTATTTTTGGGTTTAAGATTATGAGAATAGATATAATCAAAATCATATAACTTTCTCTCCCTTTGTCAAAAGTCAAAAAGAATATTGGCACGCTTTTCTAAGGGAATGCAAATTGAAAATAACATAAGTAAATAAAGCGGGGAGAAGACAATAAATGCAAGGAATAAGGAAATACCATTTTCATTCAATGATAAGAGGAGTACAAAAATAAATCAGTACAAGAGAATAAACAAAAGAGACGCAAGGAACACATAATCAAAACCAAACACAAGGAAAAACAACAACAACAACACCAAACAACCACAACTCCCATTCCAACAGAAATGGCCATCAATAGCACAAAACTAAACATCAAAACCTTCACATATATCTTCCAAAAGAGCATTCTCTGGTCCAGTCCCGCGAACCAACCCAACGACCTCAGCTTTATAGAAAAGTTCAGAAAAAACTCTTCCAAAAGGTATGTATGTCTTATGTTGAGTTCTAGAGACAACAACTGATTCCTTTAAATAGTTGAAGATGGTTTGAGGCAAGTTGACCCTGACGTGACTCATCATGAAGTAGGTAAACAATTTGTTGTCATAGGACAGAATGTCCTTGTCCATTTCACGTGGTCAGAAGTTTGTGAGAAGAAGATCACACCAGACTTTGGCAACAGGAATAAGCTTTTCAGGATTGATGGGTTCATAACAAGATGAGGAGATGTCATTGATGGAGATGAGGTTTTCAATAAAATGGTAAGTGAAGCGAAACTGGTCTACAGTGATTCTGTTTTCAACACATCCAATGGCTTCAACAATAGAAGACGGAGTGATGATAACATGGATACCATACATGCTAGAACAAAAAGAACTACCATCGCCACACACTGAGGCATACTTCCAAAACTCTTTTACAAGATTTGGGTATACAGGTCCGTGCATATTTGCATAGTAACTGGTCCACCCTTGTATAGCCATGTTGACGGTGATATTACGATTAAAAGATCTCAGGCGGGGAAGATTTGGACGTTTTTCATTGATGACTTCCATAATATTTTCATTGTCGCAGAAAGTTTTGATAAACATGGTGAAGGAGGGAAATAAAGAGGAAACAAGGATAGATTAAATAAGAGATGAGAAATGTAAATGGAATGACAAAGCATAAATAGGAGGAAAAAAACTTATTGATAGAAGAGTAATCAAGACTCAAGACACGTAAAGAAATTAAGATGAAAAGACAAACAATAAATGTTTCCATCATTACAAAAACGAATGACAAAAGAAAACCAAAAGACACAAGAGAAAAGAATAGATAGGTCATGCTAAAAGTTTATATTTTCAATATCCAAAATGACCATTAACAAATATACGTTATTCAATAACTGACAATAGTCACTTAAATGAATAAGGATATAGTTGTAAACGGAAAAGAATTATGACAAGGAATAAAGTGAGAAGATTTCTTATCTAATCCCAGGGATATTTTGTCTACCTTAAGTGTCATAGCAGATACTAGGTATAGCTCAGAACAAACAATTGTCTTATTATTTTGAAAATTCTGGCCTGCCCATGATGGATGTTCTAACAGAGGTTATAACATCCACTGTGACATTCACTACAGATCTACTATTATGCAGTAATAACAAAGCAGTAAATAACACAGTTAGTTGTTGACCCAGTTCAGTGCAACACACTTACATCTGGGGTCTACCAAGCCAGGGAGAAATTTCACTATCAGCAGTATCAATTCATAGTCAAACCTCCAGTTTGCACTCTTCACTTAATAACTCCCCTATGACAATTTAACCTAGAGACACTCTAGACCTGAGTATACCCACTCACTCCCTTACAATCACATACCAGTGATAACCAACTGTTACAATTTAAACAGTAGATTGAAGAGACACTTCACCTACACACACACACCTAAATCTTTGCTTCAAAGCTTTGATCAAGGAACACACACTCTTGCTTAACAGATTCGAGTGGAACACTGTCTAGAAACTACCTAACCAATGCACTCAACAAGTGCTTGGGTTACACATATTCCTAAGACACAAACGTGAAGAGCAACCTCTTCACTTCTAAACCACTATGGTGATTTCTCTGCTTCTCTATCTTCAACAGCTTCCTTCTAGGATTGCCTCGCCTGGTATTTGTAGCAGCAGATCAGTTCTTGGTCCTGGGCGTATTCATTAGGTTTTATCCATCATAAAACCTCACTTATGTATTCTGCACGTTTGCCTCTTTAATCAGGTACATTTTAGTTCCCCTAGGGCGTCTAAAATGTCTCCTGCATTCCAGCATGAGCTTCTGAGTTGTTTCCTAAGTTATAGCTACCAGAAAAACAAACTTCCGCTTGATGTCATACGACTTATGTCATAACATTGAGTATGACATCCAGCTTAACTTACAGTTAGCTTAGTTAACTTACCCTGCACAGTCCATATTATGAATGTAATAACATCAAGCATGACATTCATATATGTACTTATATTTTGCCACAAAATGCAGCCAATCAAGAGCACTTACAAACTCCCCCTTTGGCAAATTTTTGGCTAAAACACTATGTACTTACATCAGAGATTTCCTACATAACAAAAGACTTAACAATGGTCCTGTCATGCAGGTAAGTCACTTGCTTCTTAAGCTCTCAAAATCCTCACAGTTGGCTTTCAGCCCTGTTAGCACTTACTTTGTTAACACTCTATAGACTTCTACTACAGGTGTCACTCTTGGCTTGTTTGAGTAACAGAGTTACTCCCCCTCAACTGATGCACTTATCAGTTGGGCTATATCCAGTATGAACTGGATGCTATAACCTTCAGCATGACCTCCTGATGTCACACCTTTGTGCTACTCCCCCTGCCGGGATGCATTATGTTTTTTGCACAGAATTCCTAAGCATCTTGTTAGGATCACCCATGTTAGTACCTACAACATGTCAGTCCTATTTCTAACATACATGGCATACACATCATATTTGTAACAGCCCAAACAACTGTTATCACACACAAATCTCATCAGTCAGCATCACCTGCACACTAATATCATAAGCACTATGGTGCATATGCATATCACAATTACTTCTCATGGCAGTCTTGTTCTTCCACCTGCATCTGTTACTACCACATAACCTGTGGTACTCATATTGGTTATCCACCAATCCACCAATTTTTCCATCTGCATCTACTGTACCTGTACCTGCGGTTATTTATCTAACACTTTCTCCCCCTTTTTAGCCACAAATTGAAATCCAACTAACCATAGTATAGACTAAAAGATTGTTAAGTACAACACATTTTGTTTATAAAATCTTACATATGTTCATAACTCACACACACAACATCCTTGTTTTAGCAGTTCAACTACCAGCCACACTATTCTTCCTCTTCTTCAGCAGAGCTTACCTTGTCTTCTATTGTATCTGCTTCCTCTGACTCATCTTTACTGGTTGCCTCACTTGCACCACTGGTTTCTTCAGAGTTTCCCGCAGCTTCTTCTACTTCCTGAACTTCATCATCTGAGTCATCACTATTCTTGGTTTCATCAGCACATTCTGTCCCCTCTTTAAGCTCCAGAGTTCTGATCAATTTTTCCAGTTTTATCTTCCTTGTCTCCAACTCCTTGCACGTGTCTTTGAGCATTTCTACTACCTCAGTTTTGCTAGTTGTGGAGGTCCTTTTGGAAGGCTCAGCTAAAGGTACAACAATATCAGGAACATGAGTTCCTTTAAACAACTTATAGTTAAAGGACATAGGAGTTTCTCTCTTGCAGGTTATGTCAGTTTCCTTGATAATGTTGGGATGCTGATCACATATTATACCACATATGAGTGAAGGAAAGGCAATGGGTCCCTTTACACTATAACTCCCTGTGTGTTTCATTATTTTCTCATGTATGTATGCCCCATAATTGAGGTGAGCCTTAGTTCCCGCTGCATATATGAACCTCCCAAGGATGGTGGCCACTGAGGTCTTATGGTTTGTGGGCACCCAGTTGGCAGCTCCAATTTTGTGAAGCATAGCATATTTGACACTTAGCTTGCTTGCTACAAGCTTCCCTTTGGATGGCCATTGTCTGACTTGTTTGGCAGTGATTTCTTTACACACTTGGTGATGTGTGGCTTGTATTTTTGTCAGCCCTTCATGAGGTCGTCCCAGGTGTCACTTCCGCGAAAATAAGGTGCCGGCAAAACAGAAGAGTCACCACCTTTCGTTATTTATCCCTCAGAGCGGGAAAGGAAACGATCGGAAAAACCTGACGAAAAGGGTAAGACAAGGTCATCGCAACCATTGTCTGGGTTTGGGAGTCGGTTACGCAAGGGGAAGGTATTAGCACCCTTCATGTCCGTCGTACTCGACGGGATCCACGCTTGTTGTGTTTATAGGACGAGTTGGTTTATCTATCTACCTATCAAGGCTGGCTTAAAAAAGAAAAGAAATGACTTGGCAAAGCATCGCGCTTTATGCCTACGTATTCTCATCAGAGAATGAGAAATCAGAGTCAACGTAGTTCGACCTACGACGGGTTACGGGGAAGGTGGCTCGCCAATACATTAGTATTGTGCCTACGTACTCTCAACAGATATGAGAGATCAGAGCTTACGTAGTTCGGGATACTACGGATTATGGGGATTCAGATTCATCTGTTTTATCGAGTAGGGTTAAACAGCAGTTCCAGCAGTTAGGGACAAAGCCTGTTTGCGGTGGCGCTGAAGTTTAACGAAACTCTTTTCTTCAGAAAAGCTCTCCTTTGACTTATGGGCCCACGGGGCAAAAAGGTTTGAAGTTTGTTTTCTGTCTTTTACGGAAGAAGTGTTTTTTATTGTGTTTGCAATTTCAATCGCACTAAAGACTATGACCTGAGAGTGAATGCGTCGCATGTCACCCAAAGGGTGCCATACTAAACAATCAGATTGTTGAAAAGAAACTCTCCAACAATCCTTTCTCAGATAGCTTAAGGCTCGTAACGTACGAAAGAAATCATTCATGATTACTGTATCTTAATCTGTTTTGAGATGAGAAGACAACAGGCTCAACTACGGGGAGACTATCAAGTCCTACTGTTGTCATGCCAAGGATTCATCCTATGGTTGAGGTTTGAAACAGGGAACTCCTAGAAGTTATCATGTATAGGTTCCAACCTAAAGTTCTATCATCATTTCCTTATCAAAGGAAATGAGAGTCCTAAGGGATCATGTCAATGATACACAGAAACAGATAAAGCATCAGCTTAAACAGTAAACAGTACTACAGTAAACGACTGTAAAATGTATGCAATGCAAGTGAGGGAGGAAATGTATGTGGGGCAGCAGCCTCCACAAGCTCATCTCAACCTCAAGCCAGAATGAATAACAGTAATCATACAGAAAGATAAACATGCTATCAAGCAAAATACAGTAAACTGCAATCACACAGTAACAGTAAAACATGCTATCAAGCAAAGTAAACCACATGGGCAAGGGAGCTGGGCTCTACCGAATACCCGCAAGCAAAGCCATACAGTAACAATACAAGCAGAGGGAGTAACTCAACCTCTAGTGCAATCATGCTCCTAGATTAAAGCTAGTCTAGATATGGACCTATTCTAATGCATCAAGCAAGTCAAACAAGGCACACCAGCAATGCAGAGAAGAAACAGACAAGAAAGCAGATCAACTCCTCTCTCTTCCAACTCCAAGCTTCAGCTCTTCTGACAGCAACTCAGTCTTCATACCTCAATCACTCTTGACAAATATCAATTTGCTTCTCCAGGTTTCAACCCTTCAACATAAGTTTCAACTTATCTTCTCTAAGCTTCAGCTCCTTAATCAGTTCCACCTTCAGGCTTCACTCTTAACCACAAGTATCAACTTGATTCCTTCAGATTCTCAATCATCAATGTAAGCATCAACTTATCTTATCTTTTATTCCTCAAGCCTCAGCTCCACACTCAATCTCAATTGAATCCTCTTCATAAGTATCAACTTATCTTCAGGCTCTCAAGCTCTCTTTGCTTTACCAGTCTCCACTTGGTCTTCTCCTCCTGCAAGCTTCAGCTTCTCAGAGTAGTCTTCAATCACCTGGAAGTGTTAACTTCATCCCTCAAATCTTTAAGCCTCAGCTCTTCATTCAATCTCAATTGGGTCTTCAAGTATCAACTTGTTTCTTCTTGCTTTTCAAGCTTCAGCTGCCATGGCAATGCTCAGGGAATCATCCTCTTCCATATTCTTCAATGAAGTCTTCATCTTCTCCACTTAAGCCCAACATCTCTCAAGATACTCAAACCAGAGGAAATCACTTAACTGGATAAGCTAGGATATTAAACTGCTTATTGACCACCAAAGGTGACCTATAAGGGTTCAACATCAAAAGAATGGTTCCCTCAAAAGTTCTACTTCGTAGGTACCATCACTTATCCCTCCTAAGGAGGGAGGTGAATACCATGGAAGGACCTTGAATCATGGGGAGGAATGGAGGTGAAAGATACCATCCATGTTTAAGAAAGAAATTAACTAAGTCGAAGCTCTACTTAATTCCTGACCCTAAAACAACAACAAAACAAGCAAGTCTTCAAGCTCTCAAGCTCCTTCTTCAATCTTCAAGTCTTCCACTATGCTCCTTCATGCTCCACAAAGCAAGACCAAGCCCACCAAGCCCACAAAGCAAAGCAAAACAAAATACAAGCCTACAAGGGCAACACAAACAACAATCAATTACAAAAATCACTTAAAAATAGTATACTATTATATTAAAATCTAATATAATTTCTAGGGGATCCTATATACCTATCCTTAATACCCTATATGTCCCAATATCTAACTTGACCTAAAAACCCAAAATTCTAGTGTTATTGTGGACCTATGTTAAGGATTGACCTAAATCTATACAACCTAAAGTCATCTAATCAAAACTAATAAAAAATTAATCATAAAATTATGGAATAAATCCAGAGGGGAGCTAAAGTCCTAATCTAACTATCCTAAAAAGAATGGCCCAAAAATTCAAAGGGAACTAGCTAAACAAAATTCTACAAAACTATGCATCAACATAAAATGAATTAAAAGCTATTAAAAGAGAAAATACACAAAAAATATTAAAAATGCATGAAATGCAAATTTTTTGATTTTATAATTTTCTAGACATCAACATGAAATAGGATAAAAAATCTCCATGCCAAAATCATTATTTTTCTATTTAATATGATTTTTCAAAGTTTAAAATAAAATGGAGAAAAAGAAAATAAAATATGAAATGTTTGGTGCAGATAGCAATGGTATGCAGTTCAATATCCAGATGGGCTCTAAATGGGGGTGTGATCAGTAATGCGCGCTAGGCCCAAGATTTAATCAGAAAACACATAACAAAAATATAAAGAAAAATAAAAAAGCACGGTGTAAAAAGTAAGGAAAACCAGTTCAAATCCACAATGGGCCACGAGAGGGGGTGTGATGAGCAATCAGTCCACTAAAGCCCAAGACCTCACTTTTAATGATACGCTGCGTTTAGTCCTTCTCAGAATCCTTCTTCAAACGTGAAATTAAATCCTGGCCGTGGGATCAAGATAAAGTCAATAAGTCCTTGTGCATCTGACGGCCCACACATCATCATCTTCCTTGAGCCATGAATGTGGAGGGAAACCACCATTGTTGCAGACTTCAAATATCATCATCCTCTCCACTCGGGTTCCATCCAAACTCAACCAAAAGCCATGGTTCAAAATCCTAATCTGTTCTAAATTCAATCCTGAATCCACCCATGGTATTAGAATCAATTGAAATGTCCTCAATCTCTAAACCCGATCCAAGATCAAAACTATGCTCAAACTTCAACTTTAACGATTCTTGAAATTGATTGACTCAGAATGATCACCACCTCACATTGGTTAAATCTTGCAATTAAACTCATGTTATATCTCACTATACATCGTGTTCTTGATCAAAACAAAAATGGGGTCACTAACTCAAACCTCACCAAATGCCCTCAAACTTTCCAGAATCCATCTCCTAACCATCTCTAACCATTCTAACCTAACAAATCTAACTAATTATGCTTAAATTAGGGTGTAGAGTAAAAGTTGCAAACCTGGAAATTTCTGAGTAACAGGTAGATCAAATCTTCAATTCAACACCTCAAACTCTTCAGAATCACTCCTTGATTGATGTTAATGCTTCTGTTTGCAAAAGAGTCGATCCAAGAAGCTTGAATCTCCAAATCCGATGGTGACTTGTAGCTCCCAAAATCCAAATGCTATCTCTTCAATCCCACACGATCTTGCTCTCAATTTGGTATGCACACATTCAGTATGATCAATGGAAGATGTTAGGATTGAAAGAATAAATGGAAATGGTGTGGAATATAGAAATTGATTTCAACTTGCAATGGAAGAAATTGAAATGGCAATCTCACTCTCCTCTCTAATCTCTCACCAACCTTGCATCTGAGCAAGTTCTAATCAATATATAGGATGGTTCTAAACCATCCAGAACTTTCTGGAATCATCCAATGAGAATTTGAGATTCTCATGTCATGAGTTTTTGATTTCAATCCATCTCATGTACCATCTTGTGTTATACCTCTTGCAGCACTTGTATCTCCTTTGAAAATCTCCTTAGATGAGATGCATGATGTGTTAGGATGCTTTGCTAGCTTGTGTATTGATTTTCCTTGTGTTTTGCATATGTACCTTAATATGCAAGTAACCATTTTCCAAAGCAAGTCCATGATTTAGGCCTCAAATCAAAAATGTGGCTGAACCATTGTTTCTAAAATGATTTCTAGAGTCAAAATGATATATTACATGCCATGGTTTGGATGTGTAGCTTGGAAATTTCAATTTCCAACTTTGACTTATTTAACTTATGCCTTCATTTTAGGTCATTTTTACCATTTTGAGCTACAAGCCTTTTCAACATCTCATGACCTCCTTACTAGCCTTAAAACATCATTTTAAGCAAGTGTGATGTTGAAGAGTTTTCCATTTGAAGCTTGGAAATAGGAGTTATGGCCTTATGCTTGAAATGACCTATAATCTCCAAATGACCAAAATGCCCTTGACTTGTCAAAGCCATAACTTGAGTTCTACAAATCCTATCAAGAACTTCTAGTACTCTATAGAAAGCTAAGAAGATAAGGAACAACATTCATGTTGACCAAAAGTTCATAGGAATCATCCTTCTTAGGCAAAAGTTTGATGCAAGTTGGGTGACTTTCAAGGCCCCAGATTCACATACCTCAAATGACTTGTAACTTGTCAAAGTCATAACTTGAGCTCTACAAATCCTATCAAGGACTTATAGTACTCAAATTAAAGCTAAGAACAATCTCTACAACATTCATGTTAGGGGTAAGATGAGATGACAATCACATCTTGAGCTAAACTTCCCTGAAGATAGGGGTCAAACTAGGGGATTTTACACTGTCAAGCCTTAGAAACCCTAGCTTGAAACTTCTCAAACTCTTCAATCATGATGAGTTGACCATGGAATCATCCTTATAACATCTAAATGCATCAATCCATGATCACATGGCTCTTGGTTTATGTCTCAACCCTCTCCAAATCATCAGTTGACCTAGGGTTGACCCAGTCAAACCCTAATCATACCAAACATGGCTGAGTCTTCTTAATCTTGCACAATGACCTCTCTAGGCTTCATGATGGCTTTAAAGACATATCATAAGCTCTCTCAAGGCTTCAAGTCCATCCACATAGCCTCATAATCATCTGGGGACTCCCACAACTCTCAAGTTAGGAGGCACACAACCTTGGTTTCAACCAATCTCTCTGAGGATCTCTTAACTTCTCTGACAAAGATATCAACCCTTGAACACTTGAATAACATTCTTGGGTATCTTCATAGTCTTTTATAGCTCTTGATTGGTAATCATACCTCTTGATCTCCTGCATACATATCAATGAGATGTAGATGATAATGCTAATGTGAATGAGATGAACCACAAGCTAGGTAAAGAAATGTTGGTCAAATTTTGGGGTGCAACAACTGCCCCTATTCAAACGGCTTGAACCTGACTGGGTGAGGAGTGAACGGCTCTCAACCAATCAAGGTTCGAGACGGTTGAATACCGACAAACCCGGAAATTTGCCAACTGCACAAGTATACGGTACTCTGATGGGAACAAATCTTCGAAAACTGATACATTAGTTGCACGACAACTAGCTGGAGAATTGGTCACACGGTAACCGGTGATACGTGGTCGATCATGCCGTCGGGCATTCAAAGAAAACTTCCGGGCATCAGTCGGACTCCATCAGTAAGTCGGGACTAGAATTCTCAGTCAATCATGAACCAATTGGGGATATCCAAACTTCTGCCATCAGGCACTCCGCATCAGCTGAGAGGACTGCTTCGTTAACACGGTCGGACTTCAATCATCAAGTCTTCAGGGGAAGTTTCAACTTCGCTGTTCAGAAACCTGCTGGGGATGACACACCTCCGCTGGGGATTCTGGAGAACTATCAAGTAACTCTGCTTCGGGGATCCAGGAATCATTCTGGATGAATCACCTCTGCTGAGGACTTCAAGAATCATCTTGAACAAATAACTCCGTGGGGGACTTCAAGAATCATCCTGAACCGATAACTATGTTGGAGATTTCAGGAATCATCCTAAGCAAACACTCTGCCGGGGACTCTAAGCATCAACTTGAGCAACCAACTCTGGCGACTGCACTGGGGATTTTAAGAATCATCTTAAGCAAACGACCTTGCTGGGGAATTCAAGAATCATCTTGGGCCGAAGGCTTCGCTGGGGACTTCAAGAATCATCTTGAGCAAGCGACTCCGTTGGGGAGAAGTCAAGAATCATCTTAAGCAAACGACCTTGCTGGGAAATTCAAGAATCATCTTGAGCAACCAATTATGCGGCGGAACACTTGCAAAACAAGAACGGTAACAACCTAGATCATGCTTATTATGCATATGCTTCAGCAATGGCGCAATGCTCCACACGGTGGAAATGCTACGCGTTTATGATAAATGCTATGCAGTCATGCAAAATGATGCGATCCCGTCAGCAAAATAAATGCTGAAGGGAGAATCCTCCTGTCAAGGAGAAAGGACCACTCAGATAGGGGGAGGAATCATCCTGATGAGGAGAAAAAAGGTCACGCCAATCTCAATCGGGCGCTGTGGGGAAGTGAACTTCAGTTGACTGCTGCAGAGGGACGAAGCTCTGCGAGAACCTAGACCTGCTGAGGGAAAGCGATGTCAATCGCGGGAATAAACTGCACGGCCTTCGCGGCTACTTCCCTGGAGATAACGGCTCCGGCGGGGAAACACAGCATCATCTATTCAACACTCCACTAGGGAAAACCAATCATGGCCTGAGCGGCTTCCAAGGAGTCGGCTCTCTTGGGGATCTGCAAACTCGGCTGAGGAAGAAGAAATCATTTTGCTTGCTGGGGAGAGTACGACTCTGTGGGGAACCTCGATTCCGCTGGAGACTTCAGTCTTGAACCATCAGTTGCTGCGCACTTCAGTGTATGACTCCGCTGGGGAGATGACGATCCTTCAAGATACATCTGATTGGGGAGAGAATTTTCTCTGCCTGGGGAGACATGTCAATGCTCACGATCTCGTGTTCAGACTCTGCGGGGAGAGGCTGCTGACCTTTGCTGGAGAAGGAGGAATCATCCTGCTCGGGGACGCGTACGACGCACTATCTAGTACATGCTACACCTGTAACAACACAAACAAACAGACAAGATACCCTTCTCAAAGGGACCTATCAAGGTTATCATCTTGTGACAATGTTCGAGTAACTCATTGTTTCAACAATCAGTGGCCTAGGCCAGTAAGTTTATGTATGCGCATTTTATCAAAAACATCGGCGTTCTTTTTCGCAAACAAAACAGATAAATGCTAAACGGACAAACAGAATTGTTGAATAGTATACATTTTATTGATAACGAACCCCTGAATGGGTAAAAATGTTTTACAACAGATGCAAGCTCCTGGAATGAGGAAGTCGCGCAAAAAAAAAACATAAATATACATCAGTATATGCAAATGTCGGCAACGAGGCGTAGACGAACACCATGAGTTGATCCCTCTATGACCCACTCGACTTTGATACTTCTCCGACGCTTCAGCTTCAGAAGAGATTGATTCAGATAAATGGCCCTCAGGTCTTCCAAACCACTAAACAATGAAAGTCCACACGCGGAACGCAGTCATTTGCTTTTTCAAATCCCTAACTTTTGCGTGAACCGCCCTTTGCGGGTTTTCAGTTCACCGGGATACCCTTTTTTGCCAAAGTCGCCCATCCGGGTTTTCGACTTTGCGGGTGTACATTTTTTCAATTTATATCCCTAATTTTTGCCCGAACCTTTTCCTTTTTTATGGTTCGCCGGGATGCCCCATTTTTGCCTGGACTCTCTTTTTACTGTCCAGCGGGTCGCTTTCAAGCAAAGTATTGTTTAACCGCGTCCGCGTTCACCGGGGATGCAAAATCTTCACCGTCCATTGTGGATAACAACAAAGCTCCTCCCGAGAAGACCTTGCTGACGACGTACGGACCTTCGTAATTGGGAGTCCACTTGCCTCGGTGATCGGAGTGTGGAGGAAGAATCTTCTTCAGGACGAGATCACCCGTCTGAAAGCTTCTAGGACGCACCTTCTTATCATAAGCTTTATTCATTCGGCTTTGGTATAAACGACCATGCGCAATCGATGCCAACCTCTTCTCGTCCATCAGGCTGAGTTGGTTCAGTCGGTTCTTAATCCATTCTGCCTCGTCGAGTTTCACATCAACCAAAACTCGCAAAGAAGGGATCTCCACTTCTAACGGTAGGACCGCTTCCATACCGTACACTAAGGAGAAAAGAGTTGCCCCGGTTGACGTACGTACCGTTGTACGATAACCGTGCAGTGCAAATGGCAGCATCTCGTGCCAATCTTTGTATGTCACAACCATCTTCTGAACAATCTTCTTTATGTTCTTATTGGCCGCTTCAACGGCGCCATTCATCTTCGGCCGGTAAGGAGATGAGTTGTGGTGTTCAATCTTGAAACTCTGGCACAACTCCTTCATCATCTTGTTATTCAGATTCGAACCATTATCAGTAATGATCCGCTCGGGAATTCCGTAACAGCAGATGATATCCCTCTTTATGAATTTAGCCACCACCTGATTGGTCACATTAGTATATGAGGTTGCCTCCACCCACTTGGTGAAGTAGTCGATAGCTACTAGAATGAAGCGATGACCATTAGATGCAGTGGGCTCGATCTTGCCTATCATGTCGATGCCCCATATGGAGAACGACCACGGGGAGGACATGACATTCAACGGGCACGGCGGCACATGAACTTTATCAACATAAATCTGGCATTTATGGCATCTCTTTGCGAATTTAAAGCAATTCGACTCCATCGTCAGCCAGTAATACCCCGCTCTCAGGATCTTTCTTGTCATAGCATTCCCGCCAGCGTGCGTACCAAATGTGCCTTCATGGACTTCTTCCATGAGCATACTCGCCTCTTTCTCATCTATACATCTGAGTAGCACGAGATCGTGGTTTCTCTTATACAAAACTCCATCAGGATTGAGATAAAAATTTCCAGACAGCCTCCTCAGAGTCTTCTTATCCTGGGTTGACGCACCCGCAGGATACTCCTTAGTCATAAGGAAAGTCTGGATATCATGGAACCATGGCTTGCCGTCGGCGGCTTCCTCGATCGCAAAGACAAATGCAGGTCTATCAAGACGAGAAATGACAATTCTTGGAACCTCATTCCAAAAATTGACTTATACATCGAAGCCAACGTGGCTAAGGCATCAGCCATCTGATTTTCGGCCCTGGGCACATGATGGAGTTCCACTCGATCAAAGAACGGAAGTAGCCTTCTGGCATAATTCATGTACGGCACCAAATTCGATTGACGAGTCTCCCACTCCCCTTTAATCTGGTTGATCACAAGCGCCGAGTCACCATATACATCTAGGTTCTTGATTCTCAAATCAATTGCTTCTTCTAGACCCATGATGCATGCTTCGTACTCCGCCTCGTTATTGGTGACTGGAAACGTCAGTCTCGTTGTGAACGGGATGTGGGATCCGTGGGGAGTCGTGATGACCGCCCCTATGCCACTTCCGTAAGAATTAACCGCCCCGTCGAATATCAACTTCCACTGGGATTTCCTATCTGTCCCCTCGTCGGGCAACGGCTCATCGCAATCCTTCGCTTTGAGAAACATGATATCCTCATCAGGGAATTCAAATTTCATCGGCTGATAATCTTTGATCGGCTATTCGGCCAGGTATTCAGACAATACGCTGCCCTCGATGGCCTTCTGGGAAACGTACTGAATATCATATTCTGTCAACACCATTTGCCATCTAGCAATCCTGCCCGAAAGAGCTTGCTTCTCGAAGACGTACTTGATCGGATCCATCTTCGAAATTAGCATGGTGGTGTGGTTGAGCATGTACTGTCGTAAGCGTTTGGCAGCCCAGGCTAGTGCACAACACGTCTTCTCCAGCATCGAGTAACGAGATTCACAGTCTGTGAACTTTTTACTCAAATAATAAATGGCATGCTCCTTTCTGCCTGTCTCATCGTGCTGACCGAGAACACACCCCATACTATTTTCAAGAACTGTCAAGTACATGATTAGTGGCCGTCCAGCCACTGGGGGTATCAAGATTGGAGGTTCCTGAAGATACCGCTTTATCTTGTCGAATGCCTTCTGGTAATCCTCATTCCAGATAATCACCTGATCTTTCTTTAAAAGCTTGAACATCGGTTCACACGTGGCTGTGAGCTGAGAAATAAACCTTGCAATATAGTTTATTCTGCCCAAGAAACCACGAACTTCTTTTTCTGTTTTTCGCACTGGCATTTCTTGTATGGCTTTAATCTTCGCAGGATCAACCTCGATGCCTCTTTCGCTCACGATGAACCCCAGTAACTTTCCGGACCGTACTCCGAAAGTACACTTGTTAGGATTCAGCCTCAACCTGAACTTCCTAAGCCTCTCAAAAAGCTTCAGCAAATTGACCAGATGTCCCTCCTCCGTTTGGGACTTCGCAATAATGTCATCAACATAGACTTCAATCTCATGATGAATCATGTCATGAAACAAAGTTACCATAGCTCGTTGGTAAGTGGCCCCTGCGTTCTTCAGACCGAAAGGCATCACCTTATAGCAAAATGTTCCCCAAGGAGTGATAAACGTCGTTTTCTCCATGTCCTCCGGCGCCATCTTGATCTGGTTGTAATCGGAGAAGCCATCCATGAACGAAAACACGGAGAACTGAGCTGTGTTGTCGACCAACACATCGATATGAGGCAGCGGGAAATCATCTTTAGGGCTTGCCCTATTCAAATCCCGATAATCGACACACATTCGTACCTTACCGTCCTTCTTCGGTACAGGCACTATGTTGGCGACCCACGGAGGGTAAGTAGTGACCGCTAAGAAGCCAACATCAAGCTGTTTCTGCACTTCTTCTTTGATCTTAACGGCCATATCTGGTCGCGTCCTCCTAAGCTTCTACTTAACGGGAGGACAATCTTCTCGCAGCGGCAAGTGGTAGACCACGATGTCCGTATCAAGTTCGGGCATATCTTCGTATGACCAAGCAAAGACGTCACTATACTCTCTCAGCATTTCGATCAATCTCTGCTTGACATCACTCTGCAGTGCAGCCCCTATCCTGACATTTCTGACGAGTTCTTCAGAACCCAGATTCACAATCTCGATCTCCTCTTCATGAGGCAGAATAACTTTCTCCTCCTGTTTCAACAAGCGGGCCAACTCTTCAGGAAGGTCTTCGTCTTCATCAATCTCTTCTTCGGCTTGATAGATCGGGCAATCAAAGTCGAAGTGAGCCGTAGAAGGTCCATAGTCGATGTCACCTGTTATGTGGATCCTGCAATAACAAGGGTTAAGTTTAAAACAAGGACGTGCAGGTTAGCACAAACCCCATTGCCATTTTATTGTTTTTCAAAACAAATATAAAACAGGAATAACAGAGATCACAATATTTGAATACGAAGGAAACGCCTTTGATTTATTAATAAAATGCATGTACATAATCTAACAAGGCCCTGACAATAAAACCACTACGCCCCGAGTAGGACATAGGGTTGTACAATGATTGGAAAAAGCAAATCATTACTCTTCGCTTGTCATCTGGATGATATCCTTGACGGACCAATTGTTGAGGCCCTCGCCTGGCTTGCTTGGCTGGATCCAAGAGTCGAGGTCATAGTCGCTATCTCCGCTGTCTTCAGACACCGCGTTGATGCTTTCGAAAATCATTCTGCCACTGGTAAACTGGATTGGCCCTTTACCTCGAGACACACTGCTAGAAGAAGAAGCTTCAGCTCCAGGAGAATATCCCAACCCAAACTTGTCTTGCTTGTTATGTATCTCCAAAATTCGCCCCCAGCCTGGGGTAGATCCGGCTTGGACAACGGCCCGAGCTTCCTTGAATGAGGAGAGAGTCATCTCTGGCTTTTCCGTGACTATAAGAGCTACGTCCTTCACTTTGACAGCTTCGAACGCTTGGCATAGAGTCTCATGGATTTCACCATCCATCTCCACATACTTGAAGGAAGACAAATGGCTCACCATTATATCTTCCTCGCCACACACGGTTACGATGCTACCTCCGACAGCATATTTGAGTTTTTGGTGCAACGTGGAGGTCACGGCTCCAGCAGCATGGATCCACGGCCGGCCCAAGAGACAACTGTAGGCAGGCATGATGTCCATAATATAAAAGACCGCGTCGAACGTTTCCGGCCCGACTTGGATTGGCAGGGTCACCTCCCCGAAAACATGTCGTTTAGTTCCGTCGAACGCCTTCACAACCAGATCACTGGGTGTGCAAATCACTCTGCGAGTATCCAACTTCATTAATGCCTTCTTCGGAAGAACGTTAAGTGACGAACCCGTGTCCACCAACACGTGCGACATAATCGTGCCCCTACACTCTATCAAGATGTGCAGGGCGCTATTGTGGTTCCTCCTTTTTGGCGTCAGCTCCAAGTCTGTGAAACCTAGCCCATTTCCAGCATTTACATGGGCTACGACCTCTTCTAGCTGATTCACCGATATTTCCTGCGGTACATATGCGGCGTTCAACACCTTCAGCAGCGTGTTGCGGTGTGCTTCAGAACACAGCAACAAGTTCAGAATGGAAATCTTCGAGGGTGTCTGATGGAGATGATCCACAACCTTGTAGTCACTCTTTTTAATCAACCGCATAAACTCCTCGGCATCTTTAACAACTAAGTCTTTTTCTGCCCCACGCGGGATCTCTTCAACGACCTTACTTTTACCTTTATCGGCCG
This sequence comes from Lathyrus sativus, assembly GCA_963859935.3. NCBI lineage: Eukaryota > Viridiplantae > Streptophyta > Magnoliopsida > Fabales > Fabaceae > Lathyrus > Lathyrus sativus. The sequence continues at coordinate 366,802,532 of OZ012741.1, forward strand.
CATCAGCTCTGACCGCTTTATCCGCCACGACCTCTGGTGGTGCAAACACTCTTCCGCTGCAAGTAATACTGCTGATTCCCGCAAGGTTCTCCACAGTCGACCCAAACGGTTCTAGCTCCAACCTCTGTCCGTTGCAGTAGACTTCAGCCCCATAATGCCATGGGACGGCGTTAGTGCTCTCGAAGGGTATCGACCCAGCTTTGGTGATAGTAATTGTGGGCGGTCTGGGCGCAGAAATAGTTATCGTCCAGCGAGGGATGGTGATGGTGGCAACCTTATCATCTTGCTTCAGCACTACCTCTCCTGACCCACATTCGGCCCTCCGGCTAAACTGTAAAATCCCTTCTGTCATCAGACTTTGAATTCCTTCTACCAACTGGTTACATCCATCAGAACGTGTGGCACAGTCCATACATAGCTCTCCGCATCCTGGAAAGAAACCTCTTTTCATCAACTTAGCTTTAACGAAGCTAAGCGGCGTCTTCAGATCTCTGACGTCAGTCAACAAGTCTACACTCTCGTCTTCGATAATGGCGTTCACTCCGCCTCCCCTATGATTCGGCGTAGGATTCTTCGTGACATTTGGCACATTATCGGAGAAGTTGATGATCTTGGCATCCACCATGTCCTGCACCTTGTGCTTGAAGGCTTTGCAGTGCTCTATTGTGTGGCCTGGTGCCCCTGAGTGAAACTCACAAGGTGCATTTGCGTCATAACCTGGAGGAGGTTCCCCTGTCAAGGGAGCCAGCGTTCTCTTCTAGATCAACTGTAGCTGAAGCAAAGTCTGCAAGAGTTGCGCATACGACATGGGCGGTGTTTCGAGGTGACGGCGCGACAAAGGTGCTCGATTCTGATACTTTCTGTATCCCTGTTGATTCGGTTGCTGCTGCTGCTGCTGCTGCGGCTGTTGAACTGCCGGGATAGTTATACTGGCCACCTGCTGGTGAGGACCTTTACCCTTCCTTCGAGCGTTGGTCACAACGCTCGCTTCTCCTTCCCGTCTTTTGCCACTATAAGGTTTCTTTCCGCCTCCTCCAGCTGAGGATGCCTCACCTTGAATTTTCCCGAGTTTGATCCCATTTTCGATATGCTCACCCCTGATAATGAGATCTGAGAAGGTTCCGGACATACCGCTGACAAACTTCTCATAGTAAACCCCTAGGAGGGTGGATACAAACATCTGCACGAGCTCACGTTCGACCATCGGTGGCTGAACCCTAGCTGCCAACTCACGCCACCGCTAGGCGTATTCCTTAAACCCTTCATTGTTCCTCTGCGACAGATTCTGCAGCTGGACTCGGTTCGGGGCCAAGTCGCTATTGTATTGGTAGTGGTGCACAAATGCTTCAGCAAGATCCTTCCATGTGCGCACACTAGTAGGCTCCAGACTCATGTACCACTCAAGGGATGGCCCAGAAAGGCTGTCTTGAAAGAAGTGCATCAACAACTTCTCGTCCTCAGAATGAGCGAACATTTTCCTGTAATACGATCTCAGGTGGACGCGAGGGCAAGTGGTGCCCTTGTACTTTTCAAAGTCAGGTACCTTGAACTTGGGAGGCACCTTGAAATCAGCAATTAGTCCCAACTTGGACATATCAACACCCAAAGCGTTCTGGTTCTCGATATCTCTCATCTTATATTCAAGTGCTTTGAACCTTAGACGTGCTTCAGCATTCAGCTCCCCTTCGGCACCTCTCTGAGAGAAAACATCGTCCTGACGATCCTCTAGCCATGGCTGAGGCCCAAACAGATTCTCGACACCGGCATTGCTGTTGCCCAGCCCGACATTGACATTAGCTCCCAAACTCCCATTACCGACGCCCGTCGTATTGAGTCCCATGTTGGCCATCACATTGCCGTTGGCACTGCCGTTTCCCCCGGTCACGGGAACACCATTCTGTGGAGTTTCAACTGGTGGAGGAGTAGGCACAGTCCCACCATGGCGTACGCCATTGCTATCAACCCTTGAAATCAGAGGCTGAACCAAGGTTCTGAGCTGATCCTGGCCATTGGCGACCGCCTGCATGAGCTCTATGAAGCGATCCATTCTTTCGCAGAGTTCCTGAACATCAGTTTGCACTTGCTCCATGATCCTGGTTTGATTAGCTCTAGTCGGATAGCGGTGAATAGGTCTCTGATCAATCCTGGGACCACCTGAAACAACCTGGAAAACACAAAAGGGTTAGGAAAAACAACAAAGTCCTCGTTATGCAAATGCTTCATGCAAATATAAACGTGTGTCTGTGCATTAGGGAGATCTCCCCAGATCCTAGTGTCTGAGTGCCAGTGCTGATAATAAGAAGAAGTCTGAGTCCAATCATGGAAATAACAATCTCATATATAAAGAAAGCCCATCAAGGCAGTACACAACATCAGCGAGTACAAGATGAATCAACAGCGTGACCTCAGCCAACAAGCCTGGTGATGGTCAGCATACAACAATGATCAACACAAAAGGAATACAAATAGTCAAGTACGGCCACGGGCTCGATACTCTTCTAACAACTCCTTCGTTTCTGGATGATCAGGCAGCGTGAGTAACCCTTCGATGAGTAATTCCCTCTGCACAATGGTGTACTAAAGACCTTCGACCGAATCTTCCCATGCTCCTTCGCCGAAACAATCTTCTAACTTCCGCTTCTTGGACTCAAACGTCAGTTTGCGCTCCTTCAGGTTAGCGAGAGCCCTATTGAGTTGGCCTTCAGCGGCGTATCTGCGAGCGGTTTCTTCATCAAACCTCTTCTCACTAGCCTTCACCTGGGCTTCCAGCTTGGAGATCTGTAGCATCAGCTTATCCTCCCTCTCTTTCCTGGTGGCTAGGGAGGCCTTCCAGTGCTGGTTGAACTTGGATATCCTCCGATACGCTTCGTCCAAGTGCTGCTTCTTCGTATCCAGTACGTCGTTGACAACCTTGAAGTCTTGACCCATGCGTTCACGCTCGGCTATCTGCTTAGTCAGGTATGTACCTAGCTGGTTCACCAGCTCTGTCTGCCTCTTGAAGGAATGAACGACTTCGTTCCTCTCGCTTCGGAGCTGAGCCAATTCTTTCTCCAGTTCCTCATTTGCCCTCTTCAATTCATCTCGCTCAGCCAACACCCGATTATGCTGCTGAATAGGCACAGTGGTAGGCTCTTCAATCATTGGAGGGCTTTCTAGCTTGGCAGGAAGAAACGGCATCCCTATAGCATCAGCTCTGGCTCTGATCCACGTCACATACGAAGGGTAGGCTTATTTATTACTTCTCCCCATCAATGGTTTTCCCCTCTTACTGATGCCATTCCAAGCGCGCTGAAGCTTAGACAACATATCCCCTTCTAGAAGGCCAGTGAGGTACAGAGATTCCTGCACCTCTTTATCCTTCGGCGGAGCTCTCAAAGCATACGCGAACTGTCGGACCAGCAAAGACGGATTATAGTTTATACAGCCCTTCCTGCCTATCAAAGGCACGTTCGGAAACGTGCTGCAGCTGAAGATAATCTCGGTACCCAACCTATCTCTATCAAACCAGTCAATATCCTCTGCAAATAAACTCATTAGACGCTCGGACCACTCAGCTGTGGCTGCAGACGAAACAAAGGGACCCCTCTTGGGCTGATGACTATCAAGCCATTTATAAAGCAAGGGCACACAGCACGAGACATTCTTGCCCCTTCGTTTCTCGTTTTTGTAGTGGACGGAATGGTAGACATCTCCTATCAAGGTAGGGACAGGATTCCCTGATGCGAAGATATGAAATGTGTCGAAGTCTACAAAATCGGGCATATTGGGGAACAGAATGATGCCATATATGCACAGAGCGAGGATGGCGTTGAACACAACCCAACATCCGTCTTTGGCGCACTGCTGAGCCTTTCCCACTAAAAACTGCAAGGAGAAACCAGGGACCTTGTTCCAACTAGACAATACCAACTCGGAGGCATCCAGATGAAGTGAAGGAGCTAGACCAGCCAGATCAGGCTCAGCATCCATATGAACAAAAGGCATCTGCCTCTTGATAGGCACACCTAGAAAATCAGCATATTCCTCCAGCGTGGGTGCGAGAACAAAATCCTGGAAAGTGAAACATCTCAACGGAGGGTCGTAGAACTGCAGCAGAGCGTGCAACCCATTCAACTCGAACGCAGAAGGTTTACGAACCAAACTGAGCAATTTGCCGTAAGATTTTCTGAACTCATCCCTCACAGAATCATCTGCTAAAGCAATCAAACCGGTCAGCTGAACCACATCAGGGGCAGGGAACTTGTAAGCCACGGTCTTCCTCAGAGAACCCATAACAAATACAATAGGAGGCAAGAAATCATGGATCGGGGAAAACGGTACCTGCAACACAGACACACGTTAATGAAATGCAAATGAGTATGCAAAATATGTAAGATGCAATCATGTAGCAGGAGATCAAGGCAACTGTGCTGTGGAGATTTTGTATCAACAAAACCATAATCCTGCTCTATCAAGAACAACCACTGTATCTGATAAGAAGAAAACCCTGGGTATCAGACCACAAATCTGCTCTGTCAAGAACAACCATCTGATAGGGCCATATACATAGGACCATAATTCTGTTCTGTCAAGAACAAACGTCTGATAATAAGGATCTCTGATACGGGACCAAAACTCCGCTCTGTCAAGAACAAACAACTGATAATAAGGACCTCTGATACAGGACCATAAATTTGCTCTGTCAAGAACAAACAACTAATGACCAAAACTCTGCTCTATCAAGAACAAACATCTGATAATGAGATCCTCAGACCCCAGTCATAAACCTGCTCTGTCAAGAACAAATACACATCTGATGATAAGATCCTTTGATACCAATCAAAAACCTGCTCTGTCAAGAACAATCATATATCTGCAGATGAGAACCTCAGATCCCAACAAAACTGATCCACTATCAAGAAAACCAGGTGGTCTGAAGGTCAAAGTTTCCTACAATAAACCCAACCCTGCTCACAGGTATGGACCTAAACTGACTCAAGTCCGGCATCCTATGCGTTCATCAGCGTCACAGACATTCAAGAGGGGTGATACGATACCCAGAAGGTGTGGCATCACCAGCTCATGAAGTGGCCTCACTCGGCTGAATCACAAATGATCGGTCCCCAGAGTCGACAATCCTCCAAACCAACAACCGTCTCAACCCAAAGGGTTGAAAGAGAAGCCAATCGGGAGAACCTCGTCTGAGCGTGGATTTCATGATACACTAGTGCCTGCAAAGCAAGCACGCGCCCACTAATTTCCACAACTAATGCTATGTTCACTCAAGCCTGGGTCTGGCTTCTCACTCATCAGAATGCCCCTCCCACAACAGCACATATAATCATATCATAATATGAAAATAAAATGCGGGAAATAAAATGCGATAAATAAACACAACCTAACAAGTAATCATACAAGCGCTAGGATTGACTCTCGCAGGGGACGTCGGATCCCCAAACTGACTCGCATACGGGACGTTGGATCCCAGGAAACTATCAAGTCCCCAGCAGAGTCGCCAGCTGTCGCTTCCGCGAAAATAAGGTGCCGGAAAAATAGAAGAGTCGCCACCTTTAGTTATTTATCCCTCAGAGTGGGAAAGGAAACGATCGGAAAAACCTGACGAAAAGGGTAAGACAAGGTCATCGCAACCATTGTCTGGGTTCGGGAGTCGGTTACGCAAGGGGAAGGTATTAGCACCCCTCACGTCCGTCGTACTCGACGGGATCCACGCTTGTTGTGTTTACAAGACGAGTTGGTTTATCTATCTACCTATCAAGGCTGGCTTAAAAAAGAAAAGAAATGACTTGGCAAAGTGTCGCGCTTTATGCCTATGTATTCTCATCAGAGAATGAGAAATCAGAGTCAACGTAGTTCGACCTACGACGGGTTACGGGGAAGGTGGCTCGCCAATACATTAGTATTGTGCCTACGTACTCTCAACAGATATGAGAGATCAGAGCTTACGTAGTTCGGGATACTACGGATTATGGGGATTCAAATTCATCTGTTTTATCGAGTAGGGTTAAACAGCAGTTCTAGCAGTTAGGGACAAAGCCTGTTTGCGGTGGCGCTGAAGTTTAACAACACTCTTTTCTTCAGAAAAGCTCTCCTTTGACTTATGGGCCTACGGGGCAAAAAGGTTTGAAGTTTGTTTTCTGTCTTTTACGGAAGAAGTGTTTTTTATTGTGTTTGCAATTTCAATCGCACTAAAGACTATAACCTGAGAGTGAATGCGTCGCATGTCACCCAAAGGGTGCCATACTAAACAATCAGATTGTTGAAAAGAAACTCTCCAACAATCCTTTCTCAGATAGCTTAAGGCTCGTAACGTACGAAAGAAATCATTCATGATTACTGTATCTTAAGCTTTTTTGAGATGAGAAGAGAACAGGCTCTACTACGGGGAGACTATCAAGTCCTACTGTTGTCATGCCAGGGATTCATCCTATGGTTGAGGTTTGAAACAGGGAACTCCTAGAAGTTATCATGCATAGGTTCCAACCTAAATTTCTATCATCATTTCCTTATCAAAGGAAATGAGAGTCCTAAGGGATCATGTCAATGATACACAGAAACAGATAAAGCATCAGCTTAAACAGTAAACAGTACTACAGTAAACGACTGTAAAATGCATGCAATGCAAGTGAGGGAGGAAATGTGTGTGGGGCAGCAGCCTCCACAAGCTCATCTCAACCTCAAGCTAGAATGAATAACAATAATCATACAGAAAGATAAACATGCTATCAAGCAAAATACAGTAAACTGCAATCACACAATAACAGTAAAACATTCTATCAAGCAAAGTAAACCACATAGGCAAGGGAGCTGGGCTCTACCGAATACCCGCAAGCAAAGCCATACAGTAACAATACAAGCAGAGGGAGTAACTCAACCTCTAGTGCAATCATGCTCCTAGATTAAAGCTAGTCTAGATATGGACCTATTCTAATGCATCAAGCAAGTCAAACAAGGCACACCAGCAATGCAGAGAAGAAACATACAAGAAAGCAGATCAACTCCTCTCTCTTCCAACTCCAAGCTTCAGCTCTTCTGACAGCAACTCAGTCTTCAGACCTCAATCACTCTTGACAAATATCAATTTGCTTCTCCAGGTTTCAACCCTTCAACATAAGTTTCAACTTATCTTCTCTAAGCTTCAGCTCCTTAATCAGTTCCACCTTCAGGCTTCACTCTTAACCACAAGTATCAACTTGATTCCTTCAGATTCTCAATCATCAATGTAAGCATCAACTTATCTTATCTTTTATTCCTCAAGCCTCAGCTCCACACTCAATCTCAATTGAATCCTCTTCATAAGTATCAAGTTATCTTCAGGCTCTCAAGCTCTCTTTGCTTTACCAGTCTCAACTTGGTCTTCTCCTCCTGCAAGCTTCAGCTTCTCAGAGTAGTCTTCAATCACCTGGAAGTGTCAACTTCATCCCTCAATTCTTTAAGCCTCAGCTCTTCATTCAATCTCAATTGGGTCTTCAAGTATCAACTTGTTTCTTCTTGCTTTTCAAGCTTCAGCTGCCATGGCAATGCTTAGGGAATCATCCTCTTCCATATTCTTCAATGAAGTCTTCATCTTCTCCACTTAAGCCCAACATCTCTCAAGATACTCAAACCAGAGGAAATCACTTAACTGGATAAGCTAGGATATTAAACTGCTTATTGACCACCAAAGGTGACCTATAAGGGTTCAACATCAAAAGAATGGTTCCCTCAAAAGTTCTACTTCCTAGGTACCATCACTTATCCCTCCTAAGGAGGGAGGTGAATACCATGGAAGGACCTTGAATCATGGGGAGGAATGGAGGTGAAAGATACCATCCATGTTTAAGAAAGAAATTAACTAAGTCTAAGCTCTACTTAATTCCTGACCCTAAAACAACAACAAAACAAGCAAGTCTTCAAGCTCTCAAGCTCCTTCTTCAATCTTCAAGTCTTCCACTATGCTCCTCCATGCTCCACAAAGCAAGACCAAGCCCACCAAGCCCACAAAGCAAAGCAAAACAAAATACAAGCCCACAAGGGCAACACAAACAACAATCAATTACAAAAATCACTTAAAAATAGTATACTATTATATTAAAATCTAATATAATTTCTAGGGGATCCTATATACCTATCCTTAATACCCTATATGTCCCAATATCTAACTTGACATAAAAACCCAAAATTCTAGTGTTATTGTGGACCTATGTTAAGGATTGACCTAAATCTACACAACCTAAAGTCATCTAATCAAAACTAATCAAAAATTAATCACAAAATTATGGAATAAATCCAGAGGGGAGCTAAAGTCCTAATCTAACTATCCTAAAAAGAATGGCCCAAAAATTCAAAGGGAACTAGCTAAACAAAATTCTACAAAACTATGCATCAACATAAAATGAATTAAAATCTATTAAAAGAGAAAATACACAAAAAATATTAAAAATGCATGAAATGAAAATGTTTTGATTTTATAATTTTCTAGACATCAACATGAAATAGGAGAAAAAATCCCCATGCCAAAATCATTATTTTTCTATTTAATATGATTTTTCAAAGTTTAAAATAAAATGGAGAAAAAGAAAATAAAATATGAAATGTTTGGTGCAGATAGCAATGGTATGCAGTTCAATATCCAGATGGGCTCTAAATGGGGGTGTGATCAGTAATGCGCGCTAGGCCCAAGATTTAATCAGAAAACACATAACAAAAATATAAAGAAAAATAAAAAAGCACGGTGTAAAAAGTAAGGAAAACCAGTTCAAATCCACAATGGGCCACGAGAGGGGGTGTGATGAGCAATCAGTCCACTAAAGCCCAAGACCTCACTTTTAATGATACGCTGCGTTTAGTCCTTCTCAGAATCCTTCTTCAAACGTGAAATTAAATCCTGGCCGTGGGATCAAGATAAAGTCAACAAGTCCTTGTGCATCTGACGGCCCACACATCATCATCTTCCTTGAGCCATGAATGTGGAGGGAAACCACCATTGTTGCAGACTTCAAATATCATAATCCTCTCCACTCGGGTTCCATCCAAACTCAACCAAAAGCCATGGTTCAAAATCCTAATCTGTTCTAAATTCAATCCTGAATCCACCCATGGTATTAGAATCAATTGAAATGCCCTCAATCTCTAAACCCGATCCAAGATCAAAACTATGCTCAAACTTCAACTTTAACGATTCTTGAAATTGATTGGCTCAGAATGATCACCACCTCACACTGGTTAAATCTTGCTATTAAACTCATGTTATATCTCACTATACATCGTGTTCTTGATCAAAACAAAAATGGGGTCACTAACTCAAACCTCACCAAATGCCCTCAAACTTTCCAGAATCCATCTCCTAACCATCTCTAACCATTCTAACCTAACAAATCTAACTAATTATGCTTAAATTAGGGTGTAGAGTAAAAGTTGCAAACCTGGAAATTTCTGAGTAACAGGTAGATCAAATCTTCAATTCAACACCTCAAACTCTTCAGAATCACTCCTTGATTGATGTTAATGCTTCTGTTTGCAAAAGAGTCGATCCAAGAAGCTTGAATCTCCAAATCCGATGGTGACTTGCAGCTCCCAAAATCCAAATGCTATCTCTTCAATCCCACACGATCTTGCTCTCAATTTGGTATGCACACATTCAGTATGATCAATGGAAGATGTTAGGATTGAAAGAATAAATGGAAATGGTGTGGAATATAGAAATTGATTTCAACTTGAAATGGAAGAAATTGAAATGGAAATCTCACTCTCCTCTCTAATCTCTCACCAACCTTGCATCTGAGCAAGTTCTAATCAATATATAGGATGGTTCTAAACCATCCAGAACTTTCTGGAATCATCCAATGAGAATTTGAGATTCTCATGTCATGAGTTTTTGATTTCAATCCATCTCATGTACCATCTTGTGTTATACCTCTTGCAGCACTTGTATCTCCTTTGAAAATCTCCTTAGATGAGATGCATGATGTGTTAGGATGCTTTGCTAGCTTGTGCATTGATTTTCCTTGTGTTTTGCATATGTACCTTAATATGCAAGTAACCATTTTCCAAAGCAAGTCCATGATTTAGGCCTCAAATCAAAAATTTGGCTGAACCATTGTTTCTAAAATGCTTTCTAGAGTCAAAATGGTATATTACATGCCATGGTTTGGATGTGTAGCTTGGAAATTTCAATTTCCAACTTTGACTTATTTAACTTATGCCTTCATTTTAGGTCATTTTTACCATTTTGAGCTACAAGCCTTTTCAACATCTCATGACCTCCTTACTAGCCTTAAAACATCATTTTAAGCAAGTTTGATGTTGAAGATTTTTCCATTTGAAGCTTGGAAATAGGAGTTATGGCCTTATGCTTGAAATGACCTATAATCTCCAAATGACCAAAATGCCCTTGACTTGTCAAAGCCATAACTTGAGTTCTACAAATCCTATCAAGGACTTCTAGTACTCTCTAGAAAGCTAAGAAGCTAAGGAGCAACATTCATGTTGACCAAAAGTTCATAGGAATCATCCTTCTTTGGCAAAAGTTTGATGCAAGTTGGGTGACTTTCAAGGGCCCAGATTCACATACCTCAGATGACCTGTAACTTGTCAAAGTCATAACTTGAGCTCTACAAATCCTATCAAGGACTTTTATTACTAAAATTAAAGCTAAGAACAAGCTCTACAACATTCATGTTTGGGGTAAGATGATATGACAATCACATCTTGAGCTAAACTGCCCTGAAGATAGGGGTCAAACTAGGGGATTTTACACTGTCAAGCCTTACAAACCCTAGCTTGAAACTTCTCAAACTCTTCAATCATGATGAGTTTACCTTGGAATCATCCTTATAACATCTCAATGCATCAATCCATGATCACATGGCTCTTGGTTTAGGTCTCAACCCTCTCCAAATCATCAGTTGACCTAGGGTTGACCCAGTCAAACCCTAATCATACCAAACATGGCTGAGTCTTCTTAATCTTGCACAATGACCTCTATAGGATTCATGATGGCTTTCAAGACATATCATAAGCTCTCTCAAGGCTTCAAGTCCATCCAAATAGCCTCATAATCATCTGGGGACTCCCACAACTCTCAAGTTAGGAGGCACACAACCTTGGTTTCAACCAATCTCTCTGAGGATCTCTTAACTTCTCTGACAAAGATATCAACCCTTGAAAACTTGAATAACCTTCTTGGCTAGCTTCATAGTCTTGTATAGCTCTTGATTGGTAATCATACCTCTTGATCTCCTGCATACATATTGTCGCTACTCGAAAAATACGCGCAACGACGGGGAGGGCGAAAAGGAAAAGGACAGAAGAGTCGCCACCGAATTTTATTTATCCCATGAGGGGAAAGGAAAATATCGAGAAAACCTCAAGAAAAGAATGGACAAGATGGTCTCGCAACCAAGAACGGGTTCGGAAGCCGGTTATGCGAGGGGAAGTTATTAGCACCCCTCGTATCCATCGTACTCGATGGGAACCATTTGTTTATCGTGTGTGATTTATTTGCTTAAACATTATGCTATAAAAGAGTGTTCCAAAAGATAGAGGGAAAGGTTAGAAATTGGGAAAAGAGAGATAACAGGGAAAGGAAGAGAAAGAACGGACTCGGTAGGACTTCGCGGTCCTAGGCCTACGTATTCTCAACAGATATGAGAAAATCAGAGTCGGCGTAGTTCGGGGAACTACAGATAAAGGGGGGAATGTGCTCGACAAGGATTGTGGCCCTTGTGCCTACGTATCTTTACTTGAACGAAGTAAAGAATCAGAGCAGCCGTAGTTCGGCCTACAATTTGTTGATGTTTTTATGGATGATGCTATCGTACGCATTCTAGCAGTTAGGTGTATTGTTGCTCGCTCGTTGGAGACTTAGGCATTACCTGTTTGCGGTAGAACAGACGTATCATATCCTTTTCGAAAGATTAGTTTTCGCCATGCGAGGCAAGATGTCACATTTGATTTGTTGAAATGTTTTTTTTAGGGGCGAGATAGGTCCTCGGATAGTAACCCCTACGGGTAGTACCCAATTCTTTATCTCAAAGTTTTTGTTATGAAAGGGTGTGGCGAACATAGCGTCTTCGTATTGAAAGACGAGTATCAAAACCACACACACTACAATGAGCATCTCGACACTCGGAGAGGAAGAAGTCTACAATTAATCCTCTCTCCTTAGTTCAATACAAAGAGAACTTCATTCTCTTATTAAAGTATTTTTGGTTTTGAATGGTAAGTGCTTTTGCGACAGAGAACCCTACGGTAAACGTCAGCACTCGGGATAGGAGAAGGCCTACGCCTAACCACTCCATGACCATTCAAATTTTTGTTATGAAAAGAGTTTAAAAATGCGCTCAGTACGGGACCGAGGTTTTTAGGTGACAAAGGTTGCGAAAAGAAGTTGTAGAGGGAGATAGGTGGCGGATAAAGTCACGTCTTCATATTGAAAGATGAGTATCGAGACCACCCACACTACAGTGAATATCCCAACACTCGGAGAGGAAGAAGTCTACACTCAATCCTCTCTTTTTAGTTCAATACAAAGAGAACTTCATTCTCTTATTAAAGTATTTTTGGTTTTGAATGGTAAGTGCTTTTGCGACAGAGAACCCTATGGTAAACGTCAGCACTCGGGATAGGAGAAGGCCTACGCCTAACCACTCCACGACCATTCAAATTTTTGTTATGAAAAGAGTTTAAAAAAAGCGCTTGGTACGGGGCCGAGGTTTTTAGGTGACAAAGGTTGCGGAAAGAAGTTGTAGAGGGAGATAGGTGGCGGATAAAGTCACGCCTTCGTATTGAAAGACGAGTATCGAAACCACCCACACTACAGTGAATATCCCAACACTCGGAGAGGAAGAAGTCTACACTTAATCCTCTCTCTTTAGTTCAATACAAAGAGAATCGATTTGTTTATTGTAAGTGTTTTGAAAATGCACTCGGTACGGGGCCGAGGTTTTTTAGGATAAAAAGGTGTGGATGAAAACATCTTCGTTTTGAAAGACGAGTGTCAAAACCACCCACACTACAGTGAGCATCTCAACACTCGGAGAGGAAGAAGTCTACACTCAATCCCCTCTCTTTAGTTCAATACAAAGTGAACTTTATCCTTTTTTTAAATATGGTGAGTTGGTTTAACCATTATTTGAGAAAATCCGCTTGACGTTGGGTCAAGGGTTTTAGTTGCTTAAAAAGACTTGAGGTGAAGCGGGCAAGGTCGATGGCGACGCGCAAGGCAATCGGCTTACAAGGTCAAAAATGGCTCGATGAGAATCGAGAGTTTGTTTTCTTGAAAATAGTTTTTAGAACCAAAGGTAAAAACAATGACCAACAATAAATATGCACAAAAAAACATACCAAACACAACGGGTTAATCGGCTAAAAAAAACGAAACACAAAAAAAAACAGGGTGAAACGGGTGGCCGTGTTGTGTGACAGGGCCCGTGTCACAGTTCCAGGAAACTTAGGGTTTTTGAGGCCAACAGAAGTGTGACACGGCCGCCCGTGTTGTGTGACACGGCCCGTGTCACAGTTCCAGGACAAAAAAGTGAGTTTTGGGTCAAGCAGTGGTGTGACACGGCCGCCTGTGTTGCATGACACGGCCCGTGTCACAAGGTCTGGGAGAAAAAATGATTTTTAAGGCAAGAAGAGGTGTGACACGGGTGGCCGTGTTGTGTGACACGGGTGGCCGTGTTGTGTGACACGGCCCGTGTTGGGCTACCAGAAGAAAAATCCAAACTTTTCCCTTGTTTTTTGCTTCTTTTTGTGGTTCTTTCAAAGGGTTTCTTGGTCTCTTAGAACCTTACGTGATGCATACAATACAACAACACATAAAAGAGTAAACGAAATGAATGTAAATAGCAAAAATATAAAGAGAGAAAGGTTGGAGGAAATGGATACCCAAGAGCTTTCTATTCTTCTTGCAAAGCCTCCACTGATTTTGGCTAGGTGTTCACTTCTCTTCACTTTATGCTTTGATGGCTCTCCTCAATGGCTCCCTTGTGTTTCTTTTTTACTCTCTCCACTTCTTGCTGGTTTTTGCTCTCTCTATTTTTCTGGTTTTCTTTGCTCTCAATATTTCTATCTCAATGTGTTGTGAATGATAGTGACTGATAGTGAATCCTCTTTTGTGCAGCCTCCAAGCCTCCTTATCTCACTTTTCTGTCACCTTTTTCTGCTGTACCAAAACCACAACTCTTGCACACTTCTCCATTTTCAGAATTTCCATTCTTGGCAATATCTTTTACCACCTTTTGGTGCAGCCCCACTTTCCTTCTATTTCTAGTATGTTTTTGCTGCATTTTCTTCTGCAGCACTCTACCTCTCTATTCACCCTTGTACCCATTGGTTGGTTGATTTGTTTGGACATACCCATGTAGTCAATACACTACCTTTTGGACATCATTTTCAAATTCTGATTTTTGATGTGTAGATGTATCAACATAAGCTTATAGCCTTGGTTTTGTGACATAAAATGATTTTGTAATATGATACACATTGCCACTTCTTGCATGGGGCTGTTTTGGACCATATTCAAATTGCCCATGAATGTATGCATAGCCTTGATCTTGAGATATTCCAATGTTGAATTAGCTCTTAAATATTTTCCTTGCATGTTTGTAGGCACAAAGAGGACCATGTGGACTTGATGAGGCACGGGGGATACCATGGCATGAAGTTATTTTTAGAAACATGAATTAAGACTATAAATAGCTTAATTTCCTAAGCATTACCAAGAGTTTGGATTTTGTAACAAATGTGACATTCTTGCAAATGTCATGAAATTTCCCTTTGTAATATTCTTGAATCTAGCCTTGAATTCATGAACCTTGAATTTGGAATGATGGGCCTCCCTTATGTCATTGAATTTTGAAAGAAAAGAAGTAATGAGTCAAGCCTTGAAAGAGGGCAAATTTTGAGGTGCAACAGCTGCCCCTATTCAAGCGACTTGGACCTGAAGGGATGAAAAGCAAACGCTTTCAAACATTCGAGGTAAAAGGTGATTGAATACAAAAGAACCCAAAAATTTGTCAACCGCAGAATAAAACCTCTGACATCGCCGTCAGGCACCTATATCAGGTAGAACATCTGACTTCGCCATCAGTCGTCGATCAAACACAAACACCTGACCTTACCGTCAGCTCTTAATAACATTCTAACTTCGTCGTCGGAACTCAACATCAAATCTGTGAGATATGACCTCACCGTCAATATTCAACATAATCTGTAAAAACATCTGATTGGTAGAACATCTGACCTCGCCATCAGTCCTCCATATCCTCTGACTTCGCCATCAACTTACAACATAATCTGACTTCGTCGTCCATTAAAATCATCTGACTTCGCCGTTATTTCTCAAACCATTTTGACGTCACCATCAACCCTCTACACGATCTGACTTCGCCATCAATTCTCCACATAAAATTTGGGAAAAACACCTGACTTCGCTGTCAGTTTTTGACATCAAATTGGTAGGACACCTGACTTCGCCATCACCCCTCCATAATTTGACTTCGTCGTCAATTTTTAATGACCTGACTTCGCCGTCAACTTTCTACACGATCTGACTTTGCCGTCGATTCCCAAAATGGCTTGACTTCGTCGTCAATTCTCTTCATAATCTGACCTCGTCGTCAATTCCCAACATGGCTTGACTTCGTCGTCAATTCTCTTCATAATCTGACCTCGTCGTCGATTCTCTTCATAATCTGACCTCGTCGTCGATTCTCTTCATAATCTGACCTCGTCGTCGATTATAAAAATCATTTGACTTCACCGTCACTTCATTTTGCTAAAAGCGAGCATCGAGCCCAAAGGTCGACTCAACCCTAAGTTCAGAAGAACATTCGTCGATTCACCATCTGGGTGAAGAAATCCGTTGGGGGAAGCATGAACTTGAATAAGTATACTCCTCTAGGGAGACCGATAAGATGGACACACTTGTCAATGACCTGGCTGGAGGTCTGGATACCACGCAGGATTGAGAAATATACTGATAACTGCTGGAGATACGCTTGAAAACAAAGGGGTGGCAACCCGACTTATGTTTTATATGCATATGTTTGAATATGGCGTAATGCTCCATACGAAATGGAAATGCTACGCGTTTGGGAGGATGTTATGCATGATGCAAATGCAAAGGAAACACTTTAGAAAAATAAATGCCAAAGAGAAAGGATTAATTCCGTCGGGGAAAAGACTAGACACGTCTAGTACAAATGTTGGGGAAAAACAAACCCTGGATGGTCTTCTGAGCAAACTTCTGGGTGAAATTGTTCCGCTAAGAGCAAATCCACCCTGCTGGGGATTAGACAATGAGGGAATCAACATCAACCTTTGCTTGGGGAAATGAGCAACAAACTCAACAAATACAACTTCCGCTTGAGGAATGAGTCAATGACCTAGACTCTGAGGGGAAAAGGAGCCAGTTGTTCAAACTCTATGGGGAAAACAAATTTCTGAATTTGTTCCACTGCTGAGGGATAAACCCACACCCGCTCACTGGAAACTATCCTGCTCTGCTGGAGATGTCAATCTTGACCTGCTGAGGATATCCTTTGATTGTCAAAGTTTCAAACTGCTGGGGATGAGAACCCACTTAAACTGCACACTTCCTTTAGATGAGGAACTTCTGGAGAAGCCTTGAAGAAAGTTCTCTTGCAAATAACAAATAAACAAGTATGTTTTATGCAGCAGGTACCATCTCAATTATCACTTAAGAAGTTGTTTAAGCAAATAAAATGCTTTAATTATAGATAGCAAAGCCCACAAATTTATGTATGCAAAGTTTTATCAAAAACATCAGGTGTCTTTTGCAAACAAAACGGTAAAAACAAAACAAAAGGTTTTCTGGATAGTATGTATTATTAATAAACGGCCTGTAAATAGGCAAATTTACATGGGACACAACTCCTAAAATGAGAAAGCTGTGTAAGAAATATACAGAAACGCACAAGAATATCAAAATATCGGCAATGTGGTACAGACAACCACCATAGAACGACTCAATTATGACTCGCATGACTTCGACGCCTTTCCGATGCTTCGTCTTCCGAAGAGATTGATTTAAACGACTGCTTCTCGAGCTCTCCCATAATCCACTATACTTTAAAGATCAATGCGCAGGCCGCAGTCATTTGCTTTTCAAGTCCCTATCTTTTGCCTGAATCGCCCTTGCGGGTTTTCGATTCACCGGGATACCCATTTTTGCCAAAGTCGCCCTTTCAGGTTTTCAACTTTGCGGGTTTACATTTTTTTTTATCTCTAATTTTTGCCCGAACCTATCCTTTTATGGTTCGCCGAGATGCCCCATTCTTGCTTGGATTTTCTTTTTTCTTTCCAGCAGGTCTATTTTAAGCAAAGTATCTTTTAACTGCGTCCGCGTTCACATGGGACGTAACATCTTCACCATCCATGGTTGAAAGTAGCAAGGCTCCTCTAGAGAAGACCTTCCTTACAACATACGGACCTTCATAATTGGGAGTCCATTTGCCCCTATGATCGTTCTGTGGTGGGAGAATCCGCTTCAACACCAGATCGCCTGTCTGAAAGCTTCGAGGACGCATCTTCTTATCGTAGGCTTTCTTCATCCTACTCTGATACAGACGACCGTACGCAAGAGACGCCAACCTCTTCTCATCCATCAAATTGAGTTGATTCAACCTGTTCTTCACCCATTCTGCTTCATCCAACTTGACGTCAGCCAGAACTCTCAAAGATGGGATCTCGACCTCCAATGGCAGAACAGCCTCCATGCCATATACCAACGAGAAAGGAGTTGCCCCAGTTGAAGTATGCACCGAGGTGCGATATCCATGCAAAGCAAAAGGAAACATCTCGTGCCAATCCTTATAAGTCACAACCATCTTCTGTACTATCTTCTTAATGTTCTTGTTAGCCGCTTCTGCAACGCCATTCATTTTCGGACGATAGGGAGAAGAATTGTGATGCTCAATTTTGAAATTCTGGCACAGTTCCTTCATCATCTTGTTATTCATATTAGAACCATTATCAGTAATGATCCTCTCGGGTATTCTATATCTACAGATGATGTCCCTTTTGATAAACCGGGCTACGACTTGCTTCGTGACATTGGCGTAAGAAGCTGCTTTGACCCATTTGGTGAAATAGTCGATGGCTACTAAGATGAAGCGATGTCCATTAGATGTAGTTGGCTCGATCTTGCCAATCATATCGATGCCCCACATGGAGAAAGGCCATGGGGATGACATGACATTCAAAGGACAAGGTGGCACATGAATCTTGTCGGCATAAATCTGGCATTTATGGCACTTTTTGGCGTATTTGAAGCAATCCGACTCCATAGTTAACCAATAATAGCCCGCCCTTAATAATTTTCGGGACATGGCATGCCCACCTGCATGTGTTCCAAAGGCACCTTCGTGGACTTCTTCCATAAGAAAACCTGCTTCTTTTTCGTCCACACATCTTAGCAGCACCAAGTCAAAGTTTCTCCGATAGAGTACACCGTCTGGATTCAGATAGAAGTTACCAGATAATCTTCTCAAGGTCTTCTTATCCCGGGCCGATGCCCCAGGCGGATATTCTTGGTTCTTGAGAAAGTTCTAGATGTCATAAAACCACGACTTACCATCAGAAGCTTCTTCTATTGCGAAAACAAAAGTCGGCCTGTCGAGGCGTGAGATGACAATTCTCGGTGCATCATTCCAGAAGTTTACTTTGTACATCGAGGATAATGTAGCCAAGGCATCAGCCATCTGATTTTCTGCCCTCGGTACATGGTGAAACTCTACTCGGTCAAAGAAAGGTAGCAACCTTCTGGCGTAATTCATGTACGGGATCAGATTAGGCTGGCGGGTCTCCCACTCTCCCTTGATCTGGTTTACCACCAAAGCTGAATCTCCATAGATATCGAGGTTCTTAATCGTCAAGTCGATTGCTTCTTCGATACCCATGATACACGCTTCATATTCAGCCTCATTGTTGGTGCATGGGAATGTTAGTCTTGCAGTGAATGGTATATGGGAGCCATGGGGAGTCGTAATGATTGCCCCAATCCTGCTACCGTAGGAGTTAACAGCACCGTCAAAGATTAATTTCCACTGGGAACCCAACTCTGGACCTTCGTCTGGCAACAGCTCATCACAATCCTTCATCTTTAAATACATAATGTCCTCATCAGGAAAATCAAACTTCATTGGCTGGTAGTCATCGACTGGTTGCTCTGTGAGATATTTTGACAGGACAATACCTTTAATTGCTTTCTGAGGCACGTACTGGATGTCGTATTCTGTCAGAACCATCTGCCATCTAGCAATCCTTCCTGATAGTGCTTGCTTTTCGAATACGTACTTAATAGGATCCATCTTTGAAATTAACATGGTTGTGTGGTTTAGCATATACTGTCTTAGGCGTTTGGCGGCCCAAGCGAGTGCGCAACAAGTTTTCTCCAACATTGAGTATCTGGATTCATAGTCTGTGAACTTTTTACTCAAGTAGTAAATTGCATGCTCTTTTCTTCCAGTCTCGTCGTGCTGACCGAGGACACAACCCATGGAACTCACAAGAACTATTAAGTACATTATCAACGGTCTTCCAGCCACCGAAGGTATCAGTATCGGAGGTCCTGTAGATACTCTTTTATCTTCTCAAACGCTCTCTGGCAATTCTCATTCCAGATAATCGCCTGATCCTTTTTCAATAGCTTAAACAATGGCTCACAAGTGGCTGTGAGGTGAGATATGAACCTTGCAATGTAGTTCAATCTACCTAAGAAGCCACGAACCTCCTTCTCGGTCTTTGGCGCTGGCATTTCTTGAATTGCCTTGATCTTCACAGGATCGACCTCAATACCTTTCTCACTGACAACGAACCCCAACAGCTTTCCTGACCGTACACCGAAAGTACACTGTTGCGGTGGAAATAGGATCACAAACTATTAATGAGTTTGAATCGCAATTCAATTCACAACCGCTCTTTGATTTATCCGAAGGAAAAGGTCAAAAGAGGGAAAACCTATTTTGCATCGTAAACACAATGCGGGGAAAGATCTAGGGTTCGGGGGTTGGTTAAATTTAGGGAAGGTATTAGCATCCTAAACTTCTGTAGTACTCTACAGGAACCTTTTGTTCAGATGTTTACTATTTGCTTTATTTATTTGCTTAAGGTATATGCACAAAGGAATTAAAAGTGAGAAAGGAGACCTAAGGGGTTAATTCTAAGTTTACTCGGCAAGACATCGCATCTTGTGCCTACGTATCCTTACGGGAGTGGAATCAGAGTAATCGTAGTTCCCCTCAAAAGGGAGGTTAGAGACTTCTTGACTGTGGTCAAGGTCTCAAGGGGAATAAACGCATCTTAAGGACACGCTTACGTGGAGTGTAGAAACTCCAAATCTCTACGTTGAAATGTTAAGTTGTAATTAGGGTTAAATTAGGTTAAGTTAGGGATTCCACGGCGGGAAACCCTAAACTGAGCGCGGCGGCTCTTTGACCTAATGCTAGGGGTAAAATTGTAATTTTGCCTGCGGCGAGGCATTTGTGAAAATTAGGGTTTGTAGTTTGTAGTTTTGAGGATTTGAAATTGAATGTGTGAAGTTTTACGGACTATTGGCGCGGCGGCCAAACAGTTAGACCTAACCTTCGGATGTGTGTAGTGTGACAGAATAATAATGAAAGGATGCGAAAAATTTAAATCATACATCAGCAGAAAATTAAATGCGGAAACGTAAACGCGATTATTTAGGTTCGCGAGGATACAATTGAGAAACAGTTACAGTAATGATGCAATTTGAATTATAAGTATACGAAAATAAATGGGGCAACGTAACAAGCTGCACAATGAACAAACAAATGTTAGTAGATAGAGTTACGAAACAGAAGTACGAAATTACGAAATATTTTTGTGGTTTTTACTTTATGATATATGAAAAGCTTTCAATTTAGGTCAAAATATAAATCTAACTTTAATTTTTAAAAAACTGTTTTAACTTAAACAAAAGAGTTAGTAGTAGTAGTAGTTATTATTTAAAAAGTGTCATTATTTAAAAAGATATTTTCATTACCATTAAAACTTTTAGTTATTATATTAAAAAATTTAATTATTTTTCTAAAAATTTATATTTTAATAAAAAACTAATATTAGTTAGAGAGAGTTAAATTAAATTTATTATTTTTATATTTTAAAGACTCGTTAATTTTTCACTAATTAAATAAAATAAACAAATAACTTAAATAATAAAAAGAAAAAAAGGTAAAACGGTTGGGCCGGTCATCACCCCGGACCCAACCCGAAGCCATCAAGGGAGTCACATTCTCATTAGGGTTTTGAGAACCATTCATTGAGCGGCGCCCTTATCTCCCTTTCCGTCTTGTTTCGTCTTCGCTTTCGTCTTCGCCATTCGTCGCTTCGATGCTAACTTTCCTCTCCTGAAAAAAAACAAACACAAAGCAAGTTATGAATCCTCAGAGATTTCTCACCCTTTTGTTAGGGTTTCGAACGGTTGCCGTTGATGGCGTCTTCGCAACTCGGCGTCCGGCGATAGTTATCGATCTTTATTCCTAGGGGTCGATGATGTACAACTGAGCCCTATGTCGGATTGCCCGTCGGTTGGTTCGAAACGGCGTCGGCGGTCCAACACGCTCCGTTCACGTTTGACTTCAATGATTTGTGATGATGATGAGTACGAGTAGTGATTTGGATTTAGCGATTCATGTTTCGATCTCTTTGTTAGGGTTCGCCGTTTTTTGGGTTTTGTATTCAGTCCTCTCTCACGACTACTCGCTATCCTCCGTCTAGGGTTTGCGATCTTCATTAGGGTTCCTCTCACAGGTGAAATCGTCCCCTTCTTATAGTTTCTGACTCTCTTTTTTGGGCCTTTGTTAACAATGGATTTGCGTTATATTTTACTGATAAGATTTGATTTTATTCGTATCTTGTGATGATTGGATTCTGATTGGGATTTCTTCCCCTTTTGGGAATCGTAACCGAACTTTGTCTGGGTATTTGCAGTTTACTTTGATAACCCGTATTTGGATTTGGAATTTGTTCAGATGTGGATTGTTGTTAACTGGTTTCCAATTGGCTCTTCTGATGCAGGTTTCTGGTTCTATTGCAGATTAAGGATTCTTTTCCTCTTCTTCTTTCAGAACGGGCGCTGATGCTTCGACTTAAGTCAGAGCGGCCGAGCGAAGGTTATTGGCGATGATGACCTTAGGGTCTGAGTCAGTTGATTTGGATGCCTTAGTGGTAACGACCTTCGGCTTGAACAACAATTACTGTATGTCACGTAGTTCGATGTTTGGTAGGGAATTAGTAACGGCTCCGGCCGTGGCTCTCCCAGCCACTCGAACGCTTATGCCCGATGATGATTAGCTGAGGGCTGATGTAACTTTGAATTTCTTCGTTGTCCATTGTTTTTATGCAGTTCTCGGTTGGATGTCTTGGTTTGGATTTGGTATGCTCCAACCATCTGTTATGTGCTACTTTGTGATAGTATGATTCTGAACTTGATTCTTGGCACTTTGCCGAACTGCAACATATCTCTGGTTTCTTTTGCTGAACCTTTTTCTTGCATTAATTGCTGCTACACTTTTCTTTGGATCCTGTTGGGAACTTTCTTATTATGACAGATTTGCAGTTTAGTTTGTATTTGGTTTGATTGGCTTTTCCTGGATATTTGCAGATGCAGATTTGTTTCTTTGGATACTGTGGCCTATTACCTTGATTTCGGTTTTACTAATGTGGATTCGGGCTACCGGTTCTTGATGGGGATATCCAGTTTTTTCTGATGCGGTTTGACCCTGTTACTGATACATATTGGTTTTGTTGATTTCCAGGATTTTGCGATTTAGATTTACCATTTGATTCTGCTTATTTCTGGGATTTCTCTGATATAATCCTGGTCATTGCTGTGGATTTATTGGCTCGTTTCCAGACTCGGATAACCTGCTTTTTCGATACGGTCTCAGACCCGCACATATTCACCTACTATTTTCTTATGGTGATTCTTTGCAGATGTTGGCCTACGGTGATGTTTTTTTTATCGGTAATTCTGTTTGTGTTTTTCTCGACGGAATTGATGCTTAGGTTCTTCTTTTGTCCTTCACTTTTATGCCTAACCAACTTCTGCTTCTTCTGAACTGAACTTGATTTTAATTATGAAACCTATGAGCTTTTGTTTGGTACAGTTTGATTTCAGTGACATTCAGTTTGGTGCTGTTGGTGTGGTTCTTTTCCGGCGCGTAATCTCAGTCCTTTTGAACTAATATCTGCCCCTTTATATCGTTTCAGGGCTGGAGTATTTGGATTCACAAACAGTTTGGTGATTTAGGCGATGATGTTGCTAGACTGAGCCTACCTGATGGCTGCCTCTGATTGTTTCGGTTGTGCACCTTTAGTTTGTATTTCCAATTACTCTTGGCTGTAAAACCGCTTCGAGAAAAGCCAACATTACTTGATAGGCTGATGGTCCCTTCAGAATCCACATCTGCGCAAATCATTTCGGCTCGAAAAACTTCATTTATTTCTCTCTCTCTCGGCTGTCCCGTATGATAAGAACAATGTTACCCGATCTGACGCTAATGGCATGGATTGGTAACGGGGTAGGTCGCAGCTTCGGTTGTGCCACTCCCGCCACTCGATGATGACGTTGTTCTGAGAGTGTCAAAAAACTCCTAACCTTTTTCTATATTGTTTGTTTTGCTTTGATGTGCAGGTTAGTCGAGATTTGCGGCGAAGCTCAAGGGCCAACATGAAGACACTTAGCATTTTTAGGACTTAGGATAGATAATGTAATCCTTTAGGATTTAGAACTTTAATGTATTTCCTTGTAACAGCGCTTATAAAATGTGAAGCAATCTCCACTTCTTGTATGATGACATTTTTTTATGAAATAAAAATTCCAAAATTTTGAATTTATTTATATTTTATTCTTAGTTAAAAAAAATATAAACAATTGTGAATAAATTCACAAGCATTTAAATTCATTAACATAGTCATAAAACATAAACACTCCCAAGTGATATTTGTAATTCTAATCTCATCCGATTAAAATGTTAGCCAAACCACTTCATAACCAACACATATGAGCACCGTAATCACAACAGTTTCCGCGCCAAGATCTTGATATGATCAGACCTGGTGATAGATAAATGTATCAAACGCCTCAGAATTTTAATAACAGCCCGTCTTCAAGGAATTGGTAGAATTTGTGTAAAATGACCAAAATACCCCCGGAACCAAATCTGCAAAACAAACACCTCCATAACTTGTTAGCAATTAGCAAATGTACATATGAGATGCTATGCGAAATGACTGATTAAATATAAGGGTAAAATTTGGGGTATTACAGTTGCCCCTATTTAAATAGCTACACCGGACGATTTGAGTGACAGAGACTCGAGGAATCGTGGTGGAGAGATTTAAATATAGATAACCGAAAATTTTGCCCTTATATGCGATGATATGCAATGCTATGGACAAAACTGGAATGACTTAATGCAGATGATGCCATGAATATGATATGCTACGTATGCTGGAATGATGAATTCGAAAATGATGGCGAATACTACGACACCGGGACAGACACCACGAGAAGAACTCACTGGGGAAAATGACGCGCTGGGACACAGTACAACACTGGGGAATTCTAAAAATAATGGTCAACTGGTGCGAACACGACCAATTGTCTTTTTTAGAAAAGGAACGAGATCCTCAAATGGAGATGGTACCTATGAGACGGCCTCCACTGGGGAATCTAAAAATAAAACTGGATCACGTACGATTGTAAGATCGATTAAAGAATGCTGGAGCATTGAGCAAAGAATAACATCCAAGCTTCTGTAAACTATCCCTCGTGACAGGATCAAACGGACTTTTCGGAAATCCGTATCAAATATACAGGGTAAAGACCGGCTGTATGCCAAAATAAATGGACTTTAATAGGAAATGCCCTGATAAGCTTCTCGAGGGAGAATTGTCACTTATCGTTGGAGGGGACTTATGTGCAAAACTGGATAAGCACTCAAATAAATAGGCTGCTGCTTATCTGATAAATAAATCTTCTCGCATTTAAGGTCGGCGCCTGGAATACGATCCTGATTTTTCTCTTACTGACGGATAAATAAACTTCTTCATGCTTCAAGATCGTGCTCTCTTGACCATGAAAAGGGTAAACTGAAATTCATCATACTTCAAAATCGTGCTCTCCTGAATATGACTCGGCTTTTTCGTGTAAATGAAACTCTTCATACTTCAGAATCGTGCTCTCCTGAATATGAAAAGGGTGAACTGAACTTCCTCATACTTCAGAATCGTGCTCTCCTGAATATGATTTGGTTGTAAATGAATTTTTCACACTTCAGAATCGTGCTCTCCTGAATATGAACATGGCTAATTGACTTTCCTCATAACTCAGAATCGTGCTCTCCTGAATATGATTCGGTTGTTTCTTGTAAATGAAATTCTTCATACTTCAGAATCGTGCTCTCCTGAATATGAAAGTGGATAATCGAACTTCCTCATAACTCAGAATCGTGCTCTCCTGAATATGATTCGGCTCTTGAAATTTCTTCATTCTTCAGAATCGTGCCCTCCTGAAAAACGGCCAATTGAACTTCCTCATAACTCAGAATCGTGCTCTCCTGAATATGATTCCGCTCCTTCTTTTACTAAAGGATAACTTCAGAATCGTGCTCTCCTGAATATGATTCCGCTCAAACCTCCCCGTATTTCAAGATCGTGCTCTCCTGAATACGATTTGGTTCATACCTCCTATACTTCAAGACGACAGGTAAATGGAAGCCCAACTGCTCCATGGAGATGGCCATTTGCTGCGAGTCATAACGAAGATAGGATCGACTTCTTAGGTGAGAAGTGTTGTATATTGATGCTGTAAGATGTAAAGTGTAAAGTGTTGTAACATGTAGGATTGTAAAGTGTTGTACTGGTAGATTTTCCAGGCGTGAACTGGCGTGTATCTGTAAATGATTGTAGTTGAAGATAGTGCAAAATAAATGCACGTCCGGGTACAGTGATAAACCTCTCAAGCGAGATAGTCGCGTATCTGTCGTGGTATGGTGAAAACCTTCAGATGGTGCAAAATAAATGCACGTCCGGTTGGGCTCGACGACCGACAAGACTGAGATTCAATCTAGGATCGAGCTAGAAAGAAGACTGGTAAATAAGACTCCATCGAGGGAATGAACTCGAAGGGTAAATATCTTATCCTGGTGAGGGAAGATAGCTGAAGTAACCGTCATCCACGAGGATCGAAACTCTGTGGGGAAACTGGAAACAAGTAAGTATTTTATGCTTAGGGATGACAATCTATTTGAAGAGACCGGACGAACCCAGTTACTCGGCGGTGACGACCAGTGATAGAGACACAATGAACCTGTGAATGCTAATGCATATGTTAATGCGTATGTTAATATGAATGTATGTTAATGTCTATGTACGTAAATATGCAGGATGTTATGAAATGAGTATGTAATGAGCATGTAGTGAATATGTAATGAATATGTAATGAATATGTAATGAAATAGGCATGTGATGCTTATGCCCTTGCGTATGCTGACGAAACAGACTAGAGACGGGACGAGAGATGAAATAAACATCTCGACGGAAATACCCTGCGTTCTCTGCAACCAATACGTCAATCACGGGAGAGAATGGTAGGATCAACTTTGGTTTCTGAATTCTCTGGGGAGGAAGTAAATTGCTTAGGTGCACAGTATTATGTCTTCACATGGGGAGAAGGACACCTGAGGGATACTTTCGAGTTACCCAAGAAAAAGTTGTCAGCTTATAGTCTCTCTGGGGACTGTGCTAGGGCAATGGTTTGAAAGTGTTTCTGCAATAATGATATTTCCGGGGAATGAAGAGATCCCGTCGGAATTTCCACTAGTCAAAGTAATTTATTACATTTCAAATTTGTTGTTTTTTTTGAAAAACAGTTTTGAAAAATCTACAATGCACCTTTCATTTTCAAATTTTAAGAATAAACGCATTTTGCATAACAAATAGAAAACAAAGAGCAATGCACCAAGGAATGTAAGTAACGAGATGGTTTCTTTTATTTAAAGGGCGGTAGCTCGCTGAAGGCATAGCTCCACAGATGATTATGTTTTGAAGTTGGCAACATGGGAAAAAGTTACATCGAATCCAATGACACCTACTGACACTAATAACTAAGACTAATCCAGAATCCTGCTTTGGGCCAGGATGAAAGAACTGAAACATGGTTCTTATGCGGAAAGTGTGTTCGAGATAATCAGTGTCTTCTGATGCAATGAAATACCTTCATCCCTAACTTTTGCCTGGACCGCCCTCTCGGGTTTTCAATCCACCGGGACGCTCTTTTTTGCCTAAGCCGCCCTTTCGGGTTTTCAACTTAGCGAGCTTTTTATTATTATTTCTTTTTTTCTCAACCCTTACTTTTGCCTAAGTCGCCTTTTGCAGGTTTTCGACTTAGCGGGTTTTTAGGCATAATATTTTCGGACTGCATCAGAATTCACGGGATGTGCTAGTTCTTCACCATCCATTGTCGTAAGTATCAGAGACCCTCCGGAGAAAACGGTCTTTACAACAAATGGGCCTTCATAATTGGGCATCCACTTTCCACGCATATCTTTATGTACTGGTAAGATCTTTTTGAGTACGAGCTCTCCTTGACGGAACTCGCGGATACGAATCTTCTTATCAAACGCTCTTTTCATCCGTTTCTGATATAATTGCCCATGGCACATGGCTGTCAAACGCTTCTCGTCAATGAGATTCAACTGATCCAGTCTGTCTTGAACCCACTCAGCTTCCTCAAGTTCAGCCTCCATTAACACTCTTAACGAAGGTATCTCTACTTTGATGGGGAGCACGGCGTCCATTCCATATACCAGTGAGAAAGGTGTTGCCCCTGTCGAAGTTCTCACTGAGGTTCTGTATCCATGCAAAGCAAACGGTAACATCTCATGCCAATCTTTGTAAGTCACAACCATCTTTTGCAGGATCTTCTTAATATTCTTATTCGCAGCTTCAACGGCTCCATTCATCTTAGGACGGTACGGAGAAGAATTGTGGTGAGTGATCTTGAAACTATCGCACAGCTCTTTCATAGTCTTGTTATTCAGATTGGTGCCATTGTCAGTTATTATCCGGCTTGGGACTCCATAACGGCAGATGATCTCTTTCCTGATGAATCGGGCAACCACTTGCTTGGTCACGTTGGTGTAGGAGGCAGCCTCTACCCATTTGGTGAAATAATCAATGGCAACAAGGATAAAACGATGACCATTAGAAGCTTTGGGCTCGATTGCCCCAATCATGTCAATGCCCCACATAGAGAACGACCATGGTGAAGACAAAACATTCAACGGTGACGGAGGTACGTGCATTTTATCAGCATAAATTTGGCACTTATGGCATTTTCTAGCGTATTGGATGCAGTCGGCTTCCATGGTTAACCAGTAATACCCAGCCCTTAACATCTTCTTGGACATGGCATAACCATTGGCATGAGTTCCGAAGGTCCCCTCATGAATTTCCTGTAGTAACATGTCCGCTTCCCGTTTATCAACACATCTGAGCAGGACCATGTCGTGATTTCTCTTGTACAACACACCATTACTGATAAAGAATTTGGACGCCAATCTTCTCAATGTCTTTTTGTCCAGACCAGTAGCACCATCGGGATACTCTTGCTTGACGAGATAGTTCTTGATATCATGAAACCAAGGCTTTTCATCCACCTCAACTTCTTCGACCATCTGACAATAAGCGGGCTCAACCTTGCGCTCAATATGGATAAGAGGTGCTTCATTAACGAATTTAACTTTCCACATGGATGCTAACATGGCTAAAGCATCAGCTACATGATTCTCGGATCTAGGAACATGCTCGAACTCTATCTCATCGAAATACTTGATCAGCTCAATAATGTAGTCCTTATAAGGGATCAGCTTCTCATTCTTCGTTTCCCATTTGCCTTGTACCTGGTAAATAACCAAGGCTGAGTCACCACTTACTTTAAGAAGTTTGATTCGGAGGTGAATCGCTGCTTCGAGGCCAAGAATACATGCTTCATATTCTGCGACGTTGTTAGTACACTCAAAGTCCAACCTCGCTGTAAATGGAGTGAATCCACCCTTTGGGTTCATCAAAACGGCGCCTATACCATGCCCATTGACATTCGAGGAACCATCAAACATCATCTTCCACCAAAGACCTGGTTCTGGACCTTCGCTCGGATCTGGCTCTTCACAATCTCTTTTAATCAACAAAATATCCTCATCAGGAAAATCGAGCTTAAGAGGTTCATAATCTTCAACTGGCTGGTCTGCAAGATAATCAGATAAAATACTACCCTTAATCGCCTTCTGGGGTACATACTGGATGTCATATTCGGATAACAACATGTGCCAACGGGCTAGCCTCCCGGTTTGAGCAGGTTTTTCAAAAATGTACTTGATCGGATCCATTTTAGAAATCAATAATGTGGTATGACAGACCATATATTGCCGAAGGCGCTTAGCGGCCCATGCCAATGCACAACAAGTTTTCTCTAATGGTGAGTATCTGTTTTCGCAATCGGTAAACTTCTTGCTCAGGTAATAAATCGCATGTTCCTTTTTCCCAGTCTCATCATGTTGCCCAAGCACACAACCCATAGACTTCTCGAGAACAGTAAGGTACATAAACAACGGTCTTCCAGGTACGGGCGGGATCAGAATAGGGGGATCTTGCAAATAACCCTTAATCTTCTCAAACGCTTTCTGACAATCAGGGTTCCACTCAACTGTCTGCCCCTTGCAAAGCAACTTGAATATCGGCTCACAAGTAGCGGTCATATTAAAGATAAACCTGGAAATGTAATTCAGACGTCCCAGAAAACCCCTAACTTGCGTCTCGGTTCGCGGAGCCGGCATATCTTGAATGGCTCGGACTTTGTCAGGATCCACCTCAATCCCTCGCTGGCTAACAATGAAACCAAGCAATTTTCCAGATCTGACACCGAAGGTACATTTAGCAGGGTTCAATTTCAACTGATATTTCCTGAGTCGTTCAAACAATTTCACCAAATGGTCTAGATGCTCCTCTTCACTCTGAGACTTGGCTATCATATCGTCCACATACACCTCAATCTCTTTGTGCATCATATCATGAAAAAGAGTGGTCATAGCGCGTTGGTAAGTTGCCCCTGCATTCTTTAAACCGAAGGGCATGACTTTGTAGCAGAAGGTGCCCCAGGGAGTAATGAAAGTAGTCTTCTCTCGATCATCTGGATCCATCTTGATCTGATTATAGCCAGAGAAACCATCCATAAATGAGAACAACGCAAAACTGGCTGTATTGTCTACCAGTGTGTCAATATGTGGCAGTGGGAAGTCGTCTTTTGGACTTGCTTTGTTCAGATCCCTGTAGTCTACACACATCCTAACTTTACCGTCCTTCTTAGGCACTGGCACAATGTTGGCAACCCAATCTGGATATTTTGCGACTGCCAAGAAACCTGCATCCAACTGCTTTTTAACCTCATCTGGAATCTTCAAAGCCATGTCGGGTCTCGTTCTTCGGAGTTTCTGCTTGATAGGTGGACAATCTGGCTTAAGTGGCAACTTGTGAACAACAATATTTGTGTTCAGGCCCGGCATATCTTGATACGACCACGCAAACACATCAATATACTCTTTTAACAACTCAATCAACCTCGGCCTAATCTCCGTCCCAAGCATTGCACCAATCTTGACCTCTTTCTTTCTCTCATCTGTACCGAGATTAATTAGGTCCACCTGCTCTTTATGCGGTTGAAGCTCTGTGTACTCGTACTCAATCAATCTCGTCAGTTCCGCGGGTACTTCAAAATCTTCTTCACCCTCGTCCTCAACTTGATTGATGGGTGCATCCCAGTCAGGAGTGTCAGTAAAGTCATCGGATCCAACAAGGTTTACGATGTCTCTGCATGATGGAAGGCTTACTTAATTAAAATGCTCGAAGATATGTAAGAATGAAATGCCGTTTTTTTTTTTTATTTTTTTTTTGGGAAAAAGGTTGCCAATTTCATTTTTAAAGGTGAAAACGAAAAACGCAAATGAACCAAAGTGGAATTGAACAAAATGCTTTTATTAATATCTTTTTAGGAATGAAAGGTGGCCCGATAAAACGACCCTATAGCATTGGGCAGAGCTACGGATTTTTATTTGAAAATGTAAATGAAACTTTAAAAAACAATTACTTTGACAAGGGAAAGATAACAGGGATCTCTACGGCCTCCCAGTTGTTCAAAACTGCATCACCCTTAAACACCAGGTTGCTCAGCTCTTCATTTTCCTCACAGTCGCTGATGGCATTGACTTGGAAACCTCCGCTGACAAATACCTCTTGGATAACCTTCGGACGCCCTTCGACGGTTGTGGCAGCTCCATTCTGAGTTGGTTTGTAACCCAACCCAGAGCGATCAGTCTTGGTCTTGACATCGATTACCTCTCCCCAACCTTCAGGAATGCCCCTATCAATTGTTGCTTTGGTACTCTTCAGAGATGTAAAAGATGGATTACCCTGACCCACTGTTTCTTCGACTTCCAGCAGAACAGCATTGGCGATCTCAAGTGCTTGAAAGGGGATGTCTAAAGCATTCTCATCGGCCTCGATGTAACGGAAAGAAGACAGGTTACTGACCATCAGATCCTCCTCACCGTGTATAATAACCAACTTTCCATCGATCACGAATTTCATCTTTTGATGTAACGTTGAGGTCACTGCCCCAGCGGCATGGATCCACGGCCTTCCAAGTAAACAACTGTAATTGGGATTAATATCCATGACTTGAAACGTGATATTAAAAACTTGCGGGCCGATCAGGATAGGAAGCTCAACCTCCCCCATCACCGATCGACGGGAACCATCGAAAGCCTTGACAACCAAAGGAGTAGGTTTCAACACAGTCTCCTTACAAGCCAGCCTATCAAGAACCCTCTTGGGTAAAACATTCAGAGAAGACCCGGTGTCCACTAGCACTCTTGCTAAATTGTCCTCCTGACATCTTACCGATATATGTAAAGCACGATTATGGTTCGGACCCTCCTTCGGTAACTCTTCATTGCTGAAACTGAGGGTGTTACAGGCGGTCAGATTGGCAATCACACTATCAAACCGACTGGTGCTGATATCTTGATCCACATGTGCTTGAGTCAAAACCTTCTGCAGGGCCATCCTGTGGGCGGGCGAACTCATCAACAGTGATAGAATCGAAATCTTGGAGGGAGTCTGATGAAGTTGATCGATAACTTTATAGTCACTTTTCTTGATGATCCTCAAAAATTCGGCATCTTCATCATTCGTGACGGCTCCTTTACCTTTGTCTTTGGCAGGCCCTGGGGTACTAGTTATTTCCTTGGGTGGGACCTCATTGGAATGGGGAGTATACACACGGCCACTGCGAGTCATCCTGCTTACCTCTGCGATATTGGTCACCGTGCCCTTAACCTCTTCATTTGGAATAACCTTCCCAGACTCCTTGTCAATCATCGTCACGTCATATTTCCAAGGCACAGCTTTAGGATCACTGAAAGGAAACGGACTCGGTCTTCGAATAACTATAGGCTTAGGCTGATTCAGTTCAGGGATATACGACTTCGGTATATCGAACACGAGATTGGCGGAGCCTGCCCCTGGTAGATTAAACACTGGTACCTTACCCTTCGATTCGGGCTGATGGAAGACAGGCTCAACCACAGCGACCTCATCTTTCTTGTATTGGCTTGTCACCTGTAAAACACCCTCATTAATTAACCTCTGAACATCATTCTGAACCAACACACAACCCTTAACACTGGCTTCACAACTTACGCATGCAACGTGGGAAGTATCTACCAAACCAGCTTCAAACAGTTTCGAATGGAACATCTTGAGAGGAGTCTTAATCTGTCCAACGTCAAGGGCATAACCTTCCCCCGAATCAACACTAATGGCATTGACACTCTCATGGTTAGGAAAAGGGTTCTTCTTAACATTCGGTTGAGGATCTTCAAATGTCAAAATCTTCTTTTCCAATAAATCCCTGACAATATTTTTGAGAGCATAACAATTCTCCAGATCATGACCAGGCGCACCCTCATGAAATAAACAATGAGCGGCGGCGTTGTAATTAGCGGGTAGAGGATTAGGAGGCGGACCCAAAGCCCGAGTAGTGATGAGACCCTGCTTGACCAAAGAGGGATACAACTCGGTAAAAGTCATCGGAATCGGCGGACAAGGTTTATACGTTCTTCTGTTCGGAACATTCTGGCGAGGAGCCGGACTCTTTGGCTGTTGAGGAGCAGGAGTATTGGGCGCCTGTAGGTAGTTGACAGGAGGCGGATAAACAGGAGGTGGTTGCATAGGTTGATACATGGGAACCTGTTGATTGAAAGAAGGTGTAATAGCTGCCACATAGGGTTGTGGAGCATATTGGACTGGGTACCCTTGAGGTTGAGCATAACGTTGCGGGTGTCGATAAAAACGTTCTCTTGGTCTACCAGAGGATATAGCAGTAGTCTCACCCTCCTTCTTTTTCTGGGAGTTATACGGAGGTTTCTTCGGCTGATCCTTAGAAGCACCATGATTATTTGTCATTTTACCACTTTTCATACCCAATTCAATCTTGACACCCACAGCAACGATGTCGGAGAAATTTGAAGTCACACTGCCCACCATTCTCTCGTAAAATTCTGGACGGACCGTGTCGACAAACCAATCAGCTAACTCTTTCTCGGTCAAAGGAGGTTCTACCTGCGAAGCAGTCTCTCTCCACCTTTGGGCATATTCTTTGAATGACTCAGAATTCTTTTGTGACATACTCAGCAACTGTCTTCTGTCAGGAGCCAGATCCATGTTGTACTTGTAGTGTTTGATGAAAGCGTCAGATAGATCTTGAAAGTTCTTAATGCGAGACTGGTCTAAAGTTAAATACCACTTGGAGGAAGCACCCTTCAAACTATCTTGGAAACAATGGATCATCAGTTTATCATTCTCAACATGGGCAGCCACTTTGCGATAATACATGATCAGATGACTCTTAGGGCAGGTGGCACCTTCATAACGATCGAAGTTCGGAGTTTTGAACTTCGGGGGAATAACCAAACCTGAGACCAAACAGACATCCCTTGCAGCAGTCCCAAAAATTTGATCACCCTCTACCTTTTTCAATCTCTGGACGATGGTGTTTACTTCCTCACGAAGCTTATCATGTCTCTCATAACCCTCAACGTTCTCATCAAGATTATCAAAAACTGTCTCATTGAAGTACGGTTGCGCACGAGTGTGTACAACAGGTGGTGCAAAGATAGGAGCCCCCCTAGAAACTTCAGAAAATAAAGGCACGGCTTGCTGGACAGGCTGATTAATCGGAACAGTGGCTTGAGGAGGCACAAAACCTAGAGCAAGACCATAAGGTGGGTCTCTTGCTACGGTCACACTTGGTGGAGGGTCCACAGTAACACCGGTAATCTCAGAAACAACAGTGGGCTGGGTATCCATCTTAGCATTCATGACATGTAACAATTCCATCATACGCCCCATACCTCCTCGAAGGTCTTCAAGTTCATTGCTAAGGCGATCAATCTCTTTTGCCTGATCCTCCATTCTTTTCCGAGTTTGAGCTCTGGTGTTGTATTGGTGCCGAGAACTCAGGGTGACGAAACTGGAAGGCGAGAGAACCGAACATGAGAAAATGGAAGACACATGCAATGCAAAAAATGATGCTGTGATGAAGATTTCATGGAATTCAAACATTTATGAATGTCGTGGGGTACCAAGGAAATCTTTTCCTTGTTTTTTCATTTCATTTTTTTTTTACTCATGGTATCCCGCGATATCTGTAAATGGTATTTGAACTCCATGAAATACAATGAGATGCTTTATGGATGCAATGCATGAAAACACACAAAGTCCTAGGTTAAAGGAACGTGAGTGGAGTCAAGGTCTACCCATCCCAAAAGGAGTGTACTATAGGTTAGTTGTACCTGCCGAACAAGGTTCTACAAAGTGCCCAAAGTCATCAGCCCATCTTTCGGATATTATCAACCTTCCGATTGACTCGGGGGTTAATAATATTCTCAAGAGAACCTCTTTTGAGTGTAGTATCGCGTAGCAGCCATTGTAAGATTACTCCCACATAGCTCCCGCCCTACGTCCTAAATAAGGCCAAGGTGGTGTTAAGGTACTACGGTCCTCAATATCACAGACTCCAATCGACCATGGAAAAAGTTTTCGCGATTACTCGTTCAACCGAACCATTTTCGAAAGGGTCTTAACTGAGCGGAGATTCTCGAATCAGCTTGGTCGGGATTCAACTCCCTATAAGCCTCATCGAATATATCCCCATCCTATAATAATGTCACTAGTCCGGGCGTAGGACTTATCTCACAACACAAGGTACTGTTCCACAATCAAAGCACAAATATATACATGCAAATGAATAATAAGACAAATAATAATAAATATGAACAAATTAGGGATAACCCTCAAAATTTTAGAAAGTCCCCAGTGAAGTCGCCATTTTCTGTTGCGGTGGAAATAGGATCACAAACTATTAATGAGTTTGAATCGCAATTCAATTCACAACCGCTCTTTGATTTATCCGAAGGAAAAGGTCAAAAGAGGGAAAACCTATTTTGCATCGTAAACACAATGCGGGGAAAGATCTAGGGTTCGGGGGTTGGTTAAATTTAGGGAAGGTATTAGCATCCTAAACTTCTGTAGTACTCTACAGGAACCTTTTGTTCAGATGTTTACTATTTGCTTTATTTATTTGCTTAAGGTATATGCACAAAGGAATTAAAAGTGAGAAAGGAGACCTAAGGGGTTAATTCTAAGTTTACTCGGCAAGACATCGCATCTTGTGCCTACGTATCCTTACGGGAGTGGAATCAGAGTAATCGTAGTTCCCCTCAAAAGGGAGGTTAGAGACTTCTTGACTGTGGTCAAGGTCTCAAGGGGAATAAACGCATCTTAAGGACACGCTTACGTGGAGTGTAGAAACTCCAAAGATGGGATCTCGACCTCCAATGGCAGAACAGCCTCCATGCCATATACCAACGAGAAAGGAGTTGCCCCAGTTGAAGTATGCACCGAGGTGCGATATCCATGCAAAGCAAAAGGAAACATCTCGTGCCAATCCTTATAAGTCACAACCATCTTCTGTACTATCTTCTTAATGTTCTTGTTAGCCGCTTCTGCAACGCCATTCATTTTCGGACGATAGGGAGAAGAATTGTGATGCTTAATTTTGAAATTCTGGCACAGTTCCTTCATCATCTTGTTATTCATATTAGAACCATTATCAGTAATGATCCTCTCGGGTATTCTATATCTACAGATGATGTCCCTTTTGATAAACCGGGCTACGACTTGCTTCGTGACATTGGCGTAAGAAGCTGCTTTGACCCATTTGGTGAAATAGTCGATGGCTACTAAGATGAAGCGATGTCCATTAGATGTAGTTGGCTCGATCTTGCCAATCATATCGATGCCCCACATGGAGAAAGGCCATGGGGATGACATGACATTCAAAGGACAAGGTGGCACATGAATCTTGTCGGCATAAATCTGGCATTTATGGCACTTTTTGGCGTATTTGAAGCAATCTGACTCCATAGTTAACCAATAATAGCCCGCCCTTAATAATTTTCGGGACATGGCATGCCCACCTGCATGTGTTCCAAAGGCACCTTCGTGGACTTCTTCCATAAGAAAACCTGCTTCTTTTTCGTCCACACATCTTAGCAGCACCAAGTCAAAGTTTCTCTGATAGAGTACACCGTCTGGATTCAGATAGAAGTTACCAGATAATCTTCTCAAGGTCTTCTTATCCCGGGCCGATGCCCCAGGCGGATATTCTTGGTTCTTGAGAAAGTTCTAGATGTCATAAAACCACGACTTACCATCAGAAGCTTCTTCTATTGTGAAAACAAAAGTCGGCCTGTCGAGGCGTGAGATGACAATTCTCGGTGCATCATTCCAGAAGTTTACTTTGTACATCGAGGATAATGTAGCCAAGGCATCAGCCATCTGATTTTCTGCCCTCGGTACATGGTGAAACTCTACTCGGTCAAAGAAAGGTAGCAACCTTCTGGCGTAATTCATGTACGGGATCAGATTAGGCTGGCGGGTCTCCCACTCTCCCTTGATCTGGTTTACCACCAAAGCTGAATCTCCATAGATATCGAGGTTCTTAATCGTCAAGTCGATTGCTTCTTCGATACCCATGATACACGCTTCATATTCAGCCTCATTGTTGGTGCATGGGAATGTTAGTCTTGCAGTGAATGGTATATGGGAGCCATGGGGAGTCGTAATGATTGCCCCAATCCTGCTACCGTAGGAGTTAACAGCACCGTCAAAGATTAATTTCCACTGGGAACCCAACTCTGGACCTTCGTCTGGCAACAGCTCATCACAATCCTTCATCTTTAAATACATAATGTCCTCATCAGGAAAATCAAACTTCATTGGCTGGTAGTCATCGACTGGTTGCTCTGTGAGATATTTTGACAGGACAATACCTTTAATTGCTTTCTGAGGCACGTACTGGATGTCGTATTCTGTCAGAACCATCTGCCATCTAGCAATCCTTCCTGATAGTGCTTGCTTTTCGAATACGTACTTAATAGGATCCATCTTTGAAATTAACATGGTTGTGTGGTTTAGCATATACTGTCTTAGGCGTTTGGCGGCCCAAGCGAGTGCGCAACAAGTTTTCTCCAACATTGAGTATCTGGATTCATAGTCTGTGAACTTTTTACTCAAGTAGTAAATTGCATGCTCTTTTCTTCCAGTCTCGTCGTGCTGACCGAGGACACAACCCATGGAACTCACAAGAACTATTAAGTACATTATCAACGGTCTTCCAGCCACCGAAGGTATCAGTATCGGAGGTCCTGTAGATACTCTTTTATCTTCTCAAACGCTCTCTGGCAATTCTCATTCCAGATAATCGCCTGATCCTTTTTCAATAGCTTAAACAATGGCTCACAAGTGGCTGTGAGGTGAGATATGAACCTTGCAATGTAGTTCAATCTACCTAAGAAGCCACGAACCTCCTTCTCGGTCTTTGGCGCTGGCATTTCTTGAATTGCCTTGATCTTCACAGGATCGACCTCAATACCTTTCTCACTGACAACGAACCCCAACAGCTTTCCTGACCGTACACCGAAAGTACACTGTTGCGGTGGAAATAGGATCACAAACTATTAATGAGTTTGAATCGCAATTCAATTCACAACCGCTCTTTGATTTATCCGAAGGAAAAGGTCAAAAGAGGGA
Source organism: Lathyrus sativus (assembly GCA_963859935.3). NCBI lineage: Eukaryota > Viridiplantae > Streptophyta > Magnoliopsida > Fabales > Fabaceae > Lathyrus > Lathyrus sativus. The sequence continues at coordinate 366,840,773 of OZ012741.1, forward strand.
AAACCTATTTTGCATCGTAAACACAATGCGGGGAAAGATCTAGGGTTCGGGGGTTGGTTAAATTTAGGGAAGGTATTAGCATCCTAAACTTCTGTAGTACTCTACAGGAACCTTTTGTTCAGATGTTTACTATTTGCTTTATTTATTTGCTTAAGGTATATGCACAAAGGAATTAAAAGTGAGAAAGGAGACCTAAGGGGTTAATTCTAAGTTTACTCGGCAAGACATCGCATCTTGTGCCTACGTATCCTTACGGGAGTGGAATCAGAGTAATCGTAGTTCCCCTCAAAAGGGAGGTTAGAGACTTCTTGACTGTGGTCAAGGTCTCAAGGGGAATAAACGCATCTTAAGGACACGCTTACGTGGAGTGTAGAAACTCCAAATCTCTACGTTGAAATGTTAAGTTGTAATTAGGGTTAAATTAGGTTAAGTTAGGGATTCCACGGCGGGAAACCCTAAACTGAGCGCGGCGGCTCTTTGACCTAATGCTAGGGGTAAAATTGTAATTTTGCCTGCGGCGAGGCATTTGTGAAAATTAGGGTTTGTAGTTTGTAGTTTTGAGGATTTGAAATTGAATGTGTGAAGTTTTACGGACTATTGGCGCGGCGGCCAAACAGTTAGACCTAACCTTCGGATGTGTGTAGTGTGATAGAATAATAATGAAAGGATGCGAAAAATTTAAATCATACATCAGCAGAAAATTAAATGCGGAAACGTAAACGCGATTATTTAGGTTCGCGAGGATACAATTGAGAAACAGTTACAGTAATGATGCAATTTGAATTATAAGTATACGAAAATAAATGGGGCAACGTAACAAGCTGCACAATGAACAAACAAATGTTAGTAGATAGAGTTACGAAACAGAAGTACGAAATTACGAAATATTTTTGTGGTTTTTACTTTATGATATATGAAAAGCTTTCAATTTAGGTCAAAATATAAATCTAACTTTAATTTTTAAAAAACTGTTTTAACTTAAACAAAAGAGTTAGTAGTAGTAGTAGTTATTATTTAAAAAGTGTCATTATTTAAAAAGATATTTTCATTACCATTAAAACTTTTAGTTATTATATTAAAAAATTTAATTATTTTTCTAAAAATTTATATTTTAATAAAAAACTAATATTAGTTAGAGAGAGTTAAATTAAATTTATTATTTTTATATTTTAAAGACTCGTTAATTTTTCACTAATTAAATAAAATAAACAAATAACTTAAATAATAAAAAGAAAAAAAGGTAAAACGGTTGGGCCGGTCATCACCCCGGACCCAACCCGAAGCCATCAAGGGAGTCACATTCTCATTAGGGTTTTGAGAACCATTCATTGAGCGGCGCCCTTATCTCCCTTTCCGTCTTGTTTCGTCTTCGCTTTCGTCTTCGCCATTCGTCGCTTCGATGCTAACTTTCCTCTCCTGAAAAAAAACAAACACAAAGCAAGTTATGAATCCTCAGAGATTTCTCACCCTTTTGTTAGGGTTTCGAACGGTTGTCGTTGATGGCGTCTTCGCAACTCGGCGTCCGGCGATAGTTATCGATCTTTATTCCTAGGGGTCGATGATGTACAACTGAGCCCTATGTCGGATTGCCCGTCGGTTGGTTCGAAACGGCGTCGGCGGTCCAACACGCTCCGTTCACGTTTGACTTCAATGATTTGTGATGATGATGAGTACGAGTAGTGATTTGGATTTAGCGATTCATGTTTCGATCTCTTTGTTAGGGTTCGCCGTTTTTTGGGTTTTGTATTCAGTCCTCTCTCACGACTACTCGCTATCCTCCGTCTAGGGTTTGCGATCTTCATTAGGGTTCCTCTCACAGGTGAAATCGTCCCCTTCTTATAGTTTCTGACTCTCTTTTTTGGGCCTTTGTTAACAATGGATTTGCGTTATATTTTACTGATAAGATTTGATTTTATTCGTATCTTGTGATGATTGGATTCTGATTGGGATTTCTTCCCCTTTTGGGAATCGTAACCGAACTTTGTCTGGGTATTTGCAGTTTACTTTGATAACCCGTATTTGGATTTGGAATTTGTTCAGATGTGGATTGTTGTTAACTGGTTTCCAATTGGCTCTTCTGATGCAGGTTTCTGGTTCTATTGCAGATTAAGGATTCTTTTCCTCTTCTTCTTTCAGAACGGGCGCTGATGCTTCGACTTAAGTCAGAGCGGCCGAGCGAAGGTTATTGGCGATGATGACCTTAGGGTCTGAGTCAGTTGATTTGGATGCCTTAGTGGTAACGACCTTCGGCTTGAACAACAATTACTATATGTCACGTAGTTCGATGTTTGGTAGGGAATTAGTAACGGCTCCGGCCGTGGCTCTCCCAGCCACTCGAACGCTTATGCCTGATGATGATTAGCTGAGGGCTGATGTAACTTTGAATTTCTTCGTTGTCCATTGTTTTTATGCAGTTCTCGGTTGGATGTCTTGGTTTGGATTTGGTATGCTCCAACCATCTGTTATGTGCTACTTTGTGATAGTATGATTCTGAACTTGATTCTTGGCACTTTGCCGAACTGCAACATATCTCTGGTTTCTTTTGCTGAACCTTTTTCTTGCATTAATTGCTGCTACACTTTTCTTTGGATCCTGTTGGGAACTTTCTTATTATGACAGATTTGCAGTTTAGTTTGTATTTGGTTTGATTGGCTTTTCCTGGATATTTGCAGATGCAGATTTGTTTCTTTGGATACTGTGGCCTATTACCTTGATTTCGGTTTTACTAATGTGGATTCGGGCTACCGGTTCTTGATGGGGATATCCAGTTTTTTCTGATGCGGTTTGACCCTGTTACTGATACATATTGGTTTTGTTGATTTCCAGGATTTTGCGATTTAGATTTACCATTTGATTCTGCTTATTTCTGGGATTTCTCTGATATAATCCTGGTCATTGCTGTGGATTTATTGGCTCGTTTCCAGAATCGGATAACCTGCTTTTTCGATACGGTCTCAGACCCGCACATATTCACCTACTATTTTCTTATGGTGATTCTTTGCAGATGTTGGCCTACGGTGATATTTTTTTTATCGGTAATTCTGTTTGTGTTTTTCTCGACGGAATTGATGCTTAGGTTCTTCTTTTGTCCTTCACTTTTATGCCTAACCAACTTCTGCTTCTTCTGAACTGAACTTGATTTTAATTATGAAACCTATGAGCTTTTGTTTGGTACAGTTTGATTTCAGTGACATTCAGTTTGGTGCTGTTGGTGTGGTTCTTTTCCGGCGCGTAATCTCAGTCCTTTTGAACTAATATCTGCCCCTTTATATCGTTTCAGGGCTGGAGTATTTGGATTCACAAACAGTTTGGTGATTTAGGCGATGATGTTGCTAGACTGAGCCTACCTGATGGCTGCCTCTGATTGTTTCGGTTGTGCACCTTTAGTTTGTATTTCCAATTACTCTTGGCTGTAAAACCGCTTTGAGAAAAGCCAACATTACTTGATAGGCTGATGGTCCCTTCAGAATCCACATCTGCGCAAATCATTTCGGCTCGAAAAACTTCATTTATTTCTCTCTCTCTCGGCTGTCCCGTATGATAAGAACAATGTTACCCGATCTGACGCTAATGGCATGGATTGGTAACGGGGTAGGTCGCAGCTTCGGTTGTGCCACTCCCGCCACTCGATGATGACGTTGTTCTGAGAGTGTCAAAAAACTCCTAACCTTTTTCTATATTGTTTGTTTTGCTTTGATGTGCAGGTTAGTCGAGATTTGCGGCGAAGCTCAAGGGCCAACATGAAGACACTTAGCATTTTTAGGACTTAGGATAGATAATGTAATCCTTTAGGATTTAGAACTTTAATGTATTTCCTTGTAACAGCGCTTATAAAATGTGAAGCAATCTCCACTTCTTGTATGATGACATTTTTTTATGAAATAAAAATTCCAAAATTTTGAATTTATTTATATTTTATTCTTAGTTAAAAAAATATAAACAATTGTGAATAAATTCACAAGCATTTAAATTCATTAACATAGTCATAAAACATAAACACTCCCAAGTGATATTTGTAATTCTAATCTCATCCGATTAAAATGTTAGCCAAACCACTTCATAACCAACACATATGAGCACCGTAATCACAACAGTTTCCGCGCCAAGATCTTGATATGATCAGACCTGGTGATAGATAAATGTATCAAACGCCTCAGAATTTTAATAACAGCCCGTCTTCAAGGAATTGGTAGAATTTGTGTAAAATGACCAAAATACCCCCGGAACCAAATCTGCAAAACAAACACCTCCATAACTTGTTAGCAGTTAGCAAATGTACATATGAGATGCTATGCGAAATGACTGATTAAATATAAGGGTAAAATTTGGGGTATTACATACACTTATTCGGGTTCAACCTCAATTTGAACTTTCTCAACCTCTCAAACAACTTTAGAAGATTCACCAGGTGCTCTTCCTCCGTTTGGGATTTCGCAATCATATCATCTACATAGACCTCAATCTCATGATGGATCATATCGTGAAAGAGAGTGACCATTGCTCGCTGATAAGTTGCCCCTGCGTTCTTCAACCCAAAAGGCATTACTTTATAACAAAACGTCCCCCAAGGCGTGATAAAAGTCGTCTTCTCCATGTCCTCCGGTGCCATCTTGATTTGGTTATATCCAGAGAAACCGTCCATGAAGGAAAACACCGAGTATTGTGCGGTGTTATCAACGAGAACGTCAATATGGGGGAGCGGGAAATCATCTTTTGGGCTCGCTCTATTCAGGTCCCTATAGTCAACACACATCCTGACTTTGCCGTCTTTCTTAGGTACGGGTACGATGTTAGCGACCCAAGGAGGGTAGTTGGCCACAGCAAGAAATCCAGCATCTAGTTGCTTCTGGACTTCTTCCTTGATCTTCACTGCCATATCTGGCCTGGTTCTTCTTAGTTTCTGTTTGACAGGAGGACACTCTTCACGCAAAGGCAGGCGATGAACTACAATATCTGTGTCGAGTCCGGGCATATCTTCGTATGACCAAGCAAAGACATCCTTATACTCTTGGAGTAACTCAATCAATCTTTGCTTGATATCATTCTGCAGCGCAACCCCTACTCTGACCTCCTTTTTATCCTCTTCTGTTCCTAGGTTGACGACTTCAACTTCCTCCTGATGAGGCAGGATGACCTTCTCCTCTTGTTTTAACAGTCTGGCAAGCTCTTCGGGCAGTTCTTCGTTTTCATCAATCTCTCCTTCCGCTTGAAAGATTGGATTGTCAAAGTCACACCGAGTCATAGACGAGTCTGAATCAGTGGTATCTGAAATGTGCAACCTGTAATGATGATGATTTTATGCTTAAATGATATGCAAACAAATAAACACAAACCAAATTGCCATTTTATTGTTGTAAATAAAAATAAGAAAAACAAGGATCACAAAGTTTTGAATGAAAAGATGCTTTTTGATTGATAATGATAAAAGGGTTATTCACACACATAAAAGATAAGGCCCAACAAATAAAGACCATTATGCCCCGGGCAGAGCACATGGCAATACATTAATCAAAACAAAACAATTACTCTTCATAAGTCGTAGTGATAACTTCTTCCATGGTCCAATTCTTCAAGCCTTGGTCGGGGACGCATGGCTGGATCCATGCATCCATGTCACAGTCACTATCTCCTTCTTCGTCAGATACGGCGTTGATCTCTTCGAACACCACCCCAGCACTGGTGAATTGAACAGGTCCTTTGTAGCGAGGAGCGCTTGAAGAAGATGCATATGGGCTGTACCCTAATCCGAACTTATCTTGTTTGTTGGGGACGCTTATCACCTCCCCCCATCCTTTCGTTGATCCAGACTTCACCACAGCTTGGGCTTCCTTGTAGGATGACATAGCAACTTCTGGCGCCTTGGCTTCAACTGTTGCTTTCTCTTTGATTTGGACGGTCTCAAAGGCTTGGCACAGGGTTTCGTGAATTTCACCATCGACCTCCACATACTTGAATGAGGACAGATGGCTTACCATGATGTCTTCCTCTCCATAAACAGTCACAATGTTATCACCCACCATATACTTCAGCTTTTGGTGTAGGGTTGACGTTACCGCTCCTGCTGAGTGTATCCACGGCCGACCCAAGAGATAGCTATATGTCGGCTGGATATCCATTATATAGAAAACCGCATCAAAAACCTCAGGACCGACTTGAATTTGCAAGGTTAGCTCTCCAAACACAGACCTTCTTGTCCCATCAAAAGCTCTGACCACCATATCGCTTGGCGTACATATTATCCCTCGAGTGTCTAGCTTCATGAGGGCTTTCTTGGGTAGCACATTTAATGACGACCCAGTGTCTACCAATACATGAGACAAGACGACACCTCTATATTCCATAGAGATATGCAGAGCCAAGTTATGATTCCTTCCTTTCGGTGTCAAATCACAGCCAGTGAATCCCAAACCATTCCCTGCATTGACATGGGCCACTACTCCTTCTAACTGATTGACGGATATTTCTTGTGGCACATAAGCATTATCCAAGACTCTGAGCAAGGCGTTCCTATGAGCCTCGGAACATAACAACAATGACAAGATAGAAATTTTTGAAGGCGTCTGTTGTAGATGATCCACGATCTTATAGTCGCTCTTTCTTATTAAGCACATGAACTCTTCTGCGTCTTTCGGCACGACTTCTTTTTCTCCAGCCTGAGAACTTTCCTCCGCTACTACCTTCACTTTACCCTTATCAGCTCTTTCTGCACTTACTTCGGGAGGTGTAAATATCCTCCCACTTCGAGTCATTCCCCCGGTTCCCACAAAGTTGTCAATTGAGTCCAAAGGCAAGCTTTTTAATTCCTGCTTCTGTCCATTGCAGTAGACTTCCGCTTCATAGTTCCAAGGGATCGCCTTGGAGTTTTCATAAGGTATAGGTCCTGCCTTTGTAAAGATGATGGTAGGTCACGCTGGCGGCGCAAAAATAGTGATTGTTTTGTAAGGGATAGAGATGGTGGCCACCTCATCCTCTTTCTTACTGACTATCTTCTCATTCTTTTTCTCACAGATCTTGTCAAACTGCAGAACACCTTCGTTTATCATACACTGTATATAACTCTTCAGACTCTCACACCCTTCAGGATGGGCAGCACAAATTTCACAATCCTTTTCACACCCGGGAAACACCCCACCTTCTAACAACTTGCATTTTACAAAACTTAAAGGAGTCTTCAATTCTTCAACATCATATACCAGATCTAAATCCTCCCCTTCAACAACAGCATTTACTCTACCTGCTCCATGATTTGGCATAGGGTTCTGATCAACATTCGGCGCATCATGGTTGAAATTAATGGCCCTACTACCAACAAGGTCTTGTACCTTGTTCTTGAAGGCTTTGCAATTATCAATATGATGGCCGGGAGCGCCAGAGTGGAAGTCACACCTAGCATTGGCGTCATACCCGGGTGGTGGTGAGCCATTAAGAGGGGCCATCATCCTTTTCTGGACCAACTGCAATTGCAATAAGTGTTGTAGTAGCTGAGGGTAAGGCATTAGTGGTGCGTCAAAGTGCCTATCTACCATCCTTCTTCGGTCTTGATATGGTCTTGGAGCGTAATTCTGTTGTTGTGGTTGTTGTCGTTGCTGTTGACGTGGTTGTTGCTGAGGCTGTACTGCCGGGATGGCAATACTAGCTACTTGTGGTTGTTGTTGATAGTATGGTCGTGGGCGATACTGATTCTGGTTCTGGTTCCAATTTTGATTCTTAAAACCTGATATTGCATTTGTCTCATTCTCCTTTCTTTTAATCCCGAAGTTCTTTCTTCCACCTCCAGATGAGGTCCCTTCTCCAGCTTGTATTTTACCCAATTTAATCCCATTTTCTACTCTCTCGCCTGTGATGATCAGATCTGAGAAACTTCCAGACATGTTGCTTATCAATTTCTCATAATACACACCAGGTAGTGTAGCTACAAACAAGTCGATGAGTTCTCTCTCCACCATTGGAGGTCGAACCCTCGCAGCCAACTCGCGCCACCTCTAGGCGTACTCCTTAAATCCTTCATTGTTCCTTTGCGATAGGTTCTGTAACTGTACACGATTCGGTGCTAGGTCACTGTTATACTGGTAGTGTTTGACAAAAGCTTCTGCCAAATCTTTCCAACTTCTGATATGGACCGGCTCTAGTCCCATATACCATTCTAAAGATGGACCTGACAAGCTATCTTGAAAGAAGTGCATCAGCAACTTCTCATCATCGGAGTATGCAGACATCCTTCGGAAATAAGAGCGAAGATGCACCCTTGGACATGTTGTTCCTTTGTATTTATCGAAATCTGGCACTTTGAACTTTGGAGGAATCCTAAGTCCAGGAATCAATCCCAGGTTGGACATGTCCAGACCCATAGTATTCTGGCCTTCAAGAATGCTCCTCATCTTTTCTTCGATTGCATCGAACCTTCTATTAGCGTCAGATTGTAATCCTGCCCCAAGGTCTCCCATGGAGAAGACGTCATCTTGCTCATCTTGGTTCCACTGAGGACCATTGTTAACAGGCACGGCGCCCGCCGCAACTGGGATGGGAATTCCATCTTGGTTTTCTCCACCCGGAATATTGACTACAGTTGGACCACCATTGGCCTGCGAAGTGCTACCATTAGCCGGAGGAGGAACAACAGTAGTTCCTCCATGCAAAACACCACTGCCATCCACTCGAGCTATCAATGGTTGAACCAGAGTTCTCAATTGTTCTTGCCCATTGGCTACCCCTTGCATTGTTTCCATGAATTGCGTCATCTTTTCCCTAAACTCCTGCAGCTCTTGTTGTACTTGATCCATAACTCTTTGTTGGTTCCCTCTTGTGTTTTATGAACGTTGAGAAGTTAGCTTGCTCTTTCTCTTTCTTTTCTTCTGAAATGGCAAGCGGTATGAGGTCGGGTTTCAGGGAATGCAAAAATGATGCATGGGTATATGCAATGCTCGAATGATATTCAAGGGACTTTCAAGATTTATGATTATCAATGGTGTTATGGAACTATAATAGTAAAGAATGCACAATTTAAGCCAAAAAGCAAACTTTCATTAATTTTGAGGGAAGATTCGATACAACTGATTGTTCAATAAGTTGCAAAATAAAAACTCATGTTACAAGAAAATAATGAATGAACTAAAAATCTTTCTTTCGGAGACGTTCTTCAAGCTTTTTTGTCTCGGACATGAACCTTCTAACCATTTGGTCGCAGAGTCGGATAAAGTGATGGATGGAAGGAGGAATATCATTTCCTTCTAAGTCTTGAATTGCGCTTTCCAACCTCCATGGGATATCACGAACCATAAGGTTGCAATGCTCCACTAGATTGTTATACCTAGCGCGACACATGTCTAGGGTCGGCTGGTAATAACGAAGAGAATCCTCATACGCATCCAAAAGTTCATTGAGTTGAGCTTCCTTCTTCAACCATAGTGAATTATTCCTTTGCAGGGCCTCGAAACGGTCTTTCCACAAAGTGGTTGTTTCCTGAGCGGTCTTCAATTCTGAGCATTTGTTGTGCCATACATCAGAGGTGACATATGAAGCTCTCAATGCTTCTTCTTTGAGTTGTCGCTCGCTTTCGGCTAGAATTAAGGCACCCCTCAACTCCTTTTCAAGGACATCAATATCGGCCTCAAGTTCCTCCCTTGTCTTCTTCTTTTCAGCAGAGGCTAACTCGAAGAATCTCCACGCTTTATCACAAGAGGCCTTGGTTTCCTTTAAGCATTGCCGAAGGGCTTTCACCGATGCATCAACTCCTTCAAAACCTTCTTGATACCTGACCCTCAGATCTGCTTCTAGCTTCAGCTTCTTGCTACTCTCAGCCACTTTGTCTTGTTCGAACTCCACTTTCCTCTTATACTGGCCATTCTCCACTCCTGCTTGGTGAACCTCAGCCTGAAGGTCTTGATTTTCCTTTGTCAACCTTTCTATCACTAGCTTTAGTTTCTCATACTCCTCCATGGATACATGAGTGGGAGCAGGAGGATCTTCTTGCATGGATGGTTCGGAGGGAAATGGAAGCAACCTTTCGGCCACCCTAGCTTGCAACCATCGGTTGTAGGGCTCCTTAGCCACACAATTCTTCGCCTTTAACTCTTTCCTCCCCTTCGTATGAACCTTGGCCCACGCTTTAACAATATTCCTGACAAACGCAGGATCGTCTGTTGTGGCTAGCAAAAAGAAACTCTGAACCTTCTCTGCTTCGAGCTCATCTTCCATAGCATAGCCCAACTGACGCAACGCCATGACAGGGTTGTAGTTAATGCAACCAGCCCTACTGATTCGAGGTACATTACCGAAATTTCCACAACTAAAGATGATATCCACGTCGTAATACTCATGAGAGTACCAAGCAATATCATTGGCCTCTAGAGACATAATGCGTTGAGACCATTTTAGTTTCTTCTTGTTTTCCACAAACGGCCCTTTCTTCGGCAGGTGGGAAGCGTACCATTTGAACAGTAGATGAGAACAGCATTGGACCATTCCTGTCTTCTTTTCACTTCTCCAATGAATGGAGTGGTAAACATCAGCGAGGAGGGTAGGGATAGGATTCTTTTGCATGAAGAGAATGATAGCAGTGATGTCTATGAAATTGTCCACATTTGGAAAGAGGACAATCCCATAAATCATTAGAGCAACGACAATACCAAAACCTTCCCAATCCCCATTGGTCTTGTACTGACCGGCTTTATCTAGCAAAAACCTCAAAGGAAAGCCTTGAGTACCTCCCTTATTGGTTAGACCATCTTTAACCTCTTCCTCAGTCATACGGAGAGCGAGAGCAATGACAGAAGACTTTGGATCTTCTTCTAGGCCGGTATAAATAGGTTGATCCTTGATCTTGATATTCAAAAGGTGAGAATATTCTTCAAGAGTAGGAGCCAACTGATAATCTTGAAAGGTGAAGCATCTGAGAGGCGCATCATAGAATTGAACCATAGCGAACAAAGCCCAGGTATCGACCCCAGAATGGAGAAGGTCAAGCAATTTCCCATATTTCCCTTGAAAGTTGATTTTGATAGCTTTTGGCACATCAATCAAAAGATCTTGGATTGGTCCCAACTTCGGTTCTCTGAACTTTAAGGAATTTGTACTTCTTTTCCTTTGATCATTCATGTTGTTCTTCAATACCTATGATAATCACAGTCTCTTAAGTCCCTTGATATGCAACAATGCTATGAAATGCAATGCTTTATGGATGCATATGAGAATGGAAACACATGGATCAAAGTCACAGATCCTGCAGGGTATTGTAACAAAATATCTCTCACCACGGGTGGGCAATCTATTGGTTTATAAGAGGGTATCCCAAAAGGCTTTTAAACAAAGTCCCATGCACTAACCCTCAAAAGTTTTCCATCATAACGACTACTCGTACGACGGTAATCCCTTCAAAAGGATGAACACAGAGTTATGTTTTAGTAACCTTTTGGAATAAGGTTCTACAAGAGGTCCTCAGAATCACGGAATCCCACGTCGGAAATAAAACGTCGTTACGACTACACGTAGGACATAATCTTTCCAACGGGGTCTCATCTGAGCGGTGGAATTCGATCCAACTCAACGAGTTCTACGTCTCGCAAATCAGAAAGAAACCACCTCCTAATCTTAGTGTATACTCGAAAGCTCGGGTAGAAAGCTTTATCCTCACAAACCATCCCCATAAACCCAACAGGTTAGAAAGAAACACAATAATAAAATAAAATAAAACATAAAAGCAAATAAATCACAAATCCAACAAACAAACTAGGTTTGGCTTGCTAAGATCATTCCCCAGCAGAGTCGCCAGCTGTCGCTACTCGAAAAATACGCGCAACGACGGGGAGGGCGAAAAGGAAAAGGACAGAAGAGTCGCCACCGAATTTTATTTATCCCATGAGGGGAAAGGAAAATATTGAGAAAACCTCAAGAAAAGAATGGACAAGATGGTCTCGCAACCAAGAACGGGTTCGGAAGCCGGTTATGCGAGGGGAAGGTATTAGCACCCCTCGCATCCATCGTACTCGATGGGAACCATTTGTTTATCGTGTGTGATTTATTTGCTTAAACATTATGCTATAAAAGAGTGTTCCAAAGGATAGAGGGAAAGGTTAGAAATTGGGAAAAGAGAGATAACAGGGGAAGGAAGAGAAAGAACAGACTCGGTAGGACTTCGCAGTCCTAGGCCTACGTATTCTCAACAGATATGAGAAAATCAGAGTCGGCATAGTTCGGGGAACTACAGATAAAGGGGGGAATGTGCTCGACAAGGATTGTGGCCCTTGTGCCTACGTATCTTTACTTGAACGAAGTAAAGAATCAGAGCAGTCGTAGTTCGGCCTACAATTTGTTGATGTTTTTATGGATGATGTTATCGTACGCATTCTAGCAGTTAGGTGTATTGTTGCTCGCTCGTTGGAGACTTAGGCATTACCTGTTTGCGGTAGAACAGACGTATCATATCCTTTTCGAAAGATTAGTTTTCGCCATGCGAGGCAAGATGTCACATTTGATTTGTTGAAATGTTTTTTTTAGGGGCGAGATAGGTCCTCGGATAGTAACCCCTACGGGTAGTACCCAATTCTTTATCTCAAAGTTTTTGTTATGAAAGGGTGTGGCGAACATAGCGTCTTCGTATTGAAAGACGAGTATCAAAACCACACACACTACAGTGAGCATCTCGACACTCGGAGAGGAAGAAGTCTACACTTAATCCTCTCTCCTTAGTTCAATACAAAGAGAACTTCATTCTCTTATTAAAGTATTTTTGGTTTTGAATGGTAAGTGCTTTTGCGACAGAGAACCCTACGGTAAACGTCATCACTCGGGATAGGAGAAGGCCTACGCCTAACCACTCCACGACCATTCAAATTTTTGTTATGAAAAGAGTTTTAGAATGCGCTCGGTACGGGACCGAGGTTTTTAGGTGACAAAGGTTGCGAAAAGAAGTTGTAGAGGGAGATAGGTGGCGGATAAAGTCACGTCTTCATATTGAAAGATGAGTATCGAGACCACCCACACTACAGTGAATATCCCAACACTCGGAGAGGAAGAAGTCTACACTGAATCCTCTCTTTTTAGTTCAATACAAAGAGAACTTCATTCTCTTATTAAAGTATTTTTGGTTTTGAATGGTAAGTGCTTTTGCAACAGAGAACCCTACGGTAAACGTCAGTACTCGGGATAGGAGAAGGCCTACGCCTAACCACTCCACGACCATTCAAATTTTTGTTATGAAAAGAGTTAAAAAAAAGCGCTCGGTACGGGGCTGAGGTTTTTAGGTGACAAAGGTTGCGGAAAGAAGTTGTAGAGGGAGATAGGTGGTGGATAAAGTCACGTCTTCGTATTGAAAGACGAGTATCGAGAGCACCCACACTACAGTGAATATCCCAACACTCGGAGAGGAAGAAGTCTACACTTAATCTTCTCTCTTTAGTTCAATACAAAGATAATCGATTTGTTTATTGTAAGTGTTTTGAAAATGCACTCGGTACGGGGCCGAGGTTTTTTAGGAGAAAAAGGTGTGGATGAAAACATCTTCGTATTGAAAGACGAGTGTCAAAACCACCCACACTACAGTGAGCATCTCAACACTCGGAGAGGAAGAAGTCTACACTCAATCCCCTCTCTTTAGTTCAATACAAAGTGAACTTTATCCTTTTGTTAAATATGGTGAGTTGGTTTAACCATTATTTGAGAAAATCCGCTTGACGTTGGGTCAAGGGTTTTAGTTGCTTAAAAAGACTTGAGGTGAAGCGGGCAAGGTCGATGGCGACGCGCAAGGCAATCGGCTTACAAGGTCAAAAATGGCTCGATGAGAATCGAGAGTTTGTTTTCTTGAAAATAGTTTTTAGAATCAAAGGTAAAAACAATGACCAACAATAAATATGCACAAAAAAACATACCAAACACAACGGGTTAATCGGCTAAAAAAAAACGAAACACAAAAAAAAACAGGGTGAAACGGGTGGCCGTGTTGTGTGACACGGCCCGTGTCACAGTTCCAGGAAACTTAGGGTTTTTGAGGCAAACAGAAGTGTGACACGGCCGCCCGTGTTGTGTGACACGGCCGCCCGTGTTGTGTGACACGACCCGTGTCACTGTTCCAGGACAAAAAAGTGAGTTTTGGGTCAAGCAGTGGTGTGACACGGCCCGTGTCACAAGGTCTGGGAGAAAAATGATTTTTAGGGCAAGCAGAGGTGTGACAGGTGGCCGTGTTGTGTGACACGGCCCGTGTTGTGTGACACGGCCCGTGTTGGGCTACCAGAAGAAAAATCCAAACTTTTCCCTTGTTTTTTGTTTCTTTTTGTGGTTCTTTCAAAGGGTTTCTTGGTCTCTTAGAACCTTACGTGATGCATACAATACAACAACACATAAAAGAGTAAACAAAATGAATGTAAATAGCAAAAATATAAAGAGAGAAAGGTTGGAGGAAATGGATACCCAAGAGCTTTCTATTCTTCTTGCAAAGCCTCCACTGATTTTGGCTAGGTGTTCACTTCTCTTCACTCTATGCTTTGATGGCTCTCCTCAATGGCTCCCTTGTGTTTCTTTTTTACTCTCTCCACTTCTTGCTGGTTTTTGCTCTCTCTATTTTTCTGGTTTTCTTTGCTCTCAATATTTCCATCTCAATGTGTTGTGAATGATAGTGAATGATAGTGAATCCTCTTTTGTGCAGCCTCCAAGCCTCCTTATCTCACTTTTCTGTCACCTTTTTTTGCTGTACCAAAACCACAACTCTTGCACACTTCTCCATTTTCAGAATTTCCATTCTTGGCAATATCTTTTACCACCTTTTGGTGCAGCCCCACTTTCTTTCCATTTCTAGTATGTTTTTGCTGCATTTTCTTCTGCAGCACTCTACCTCTCTATCCACCCTTGTACCCATTGGTTGGTTGATTTGTTTGGACATACCCATGTAGTCAATACACTACCTTTTGGACATCATTTTCAAATTCAGATTTTTGATGTGTATATGTATCAACATAAGCTTATAGCCTTGGTTTTGTGACATAAAATGATTTTGTAATATGATACACATTGCCACTTCTTGCATGGGGCTGTTTTGGACCATATTCAAATTGCCCATGAATGTATGCATAGCCTTGATCTTGAGATATTCCAATGTTGAATTAGCTCTTAAATATTTTCCTTGCATGTTTGTAGGCACAAAGAGGACCATGTGGACTTGATGAGGCACGGGGGATACCATGGCATGAAGTTATTTTTAGAAACATGAATTAAGACTAGAAATAGCTTAATTTCCTAAGCATTACCAAGAGTTTGGATTTTGTAACAAATGTGACATTCTTGCAAATGTCATGAAATTTCCCTTTGTAATATTCTTGAATCTAGCCTTGAATTCATGAACCTTGAATTTGGAATGATGGGCCTCCCTTATGTCATTGAATTTTGAAAGAAAAGAAGAAATGAGTCAAGCCTTGAAAGAGGGAAAATTTTGAGGTGCAACACATATCAATGAGATGTAGATGATAATGCTAATGTGAATGAGATAACACCAGGTACTTGTTAATGAGTGTTGCTGTAAACTTAACACACTTTCCTCTCACATATACCTTTCCATACTCACTTGATTTCTTATCCACACTTTCTCCAACCAGATTGACTATGAACTCTTTCACCAACACTTCATAGCATTGGGAGAGCTGAGTCACTGTTTTCATTAGGCCAGCATTGCTTATCAGGGCTAAGATTTCTTTGTTCTCAAGAGCATTTTGACCAAGCTCCCTTTCTATGGTTAATCTCTTATGATACATGTATTTCCATCTGTTTACACTAGATGGATAGTGAAAGATGATATTATCAGTAGATACCTCAGGAATGTTTGCAACCAATTTGCTGGTAGGAGGCTTTTGCTTGGTTTGCATGTCTGAGAGATCAGCATCTGCATCTGAATCCGTTTCTGGTTCTGAACTGGACTTAGCTTTCTGCTTCTTGGTGACAACTTTGCTCCAACCATTTGGAGGACAAACCTTAGGCCTCTTCGTACCAGTTTTCTTTTCAGCGGTTTCTTGTTCAGCAATCTTCTTATCCTTCTTTTGTGTGGGGGGGACTTTGATCACCTGCCCTTTTTCCTTTTCTTGTCATTAGCCTTTTGGCTATTCCTGGATTAAGCTTAACAATGAGGTCATTGTCTGAGTAGTCTTCTAGGTCAACTACTGCAGTTCTTTTGATTCCCTGAGTGCATTCATCTGTGAGTTTGGCCTTTTCACCTTCTTTTCTTTTGGTGCAGAGTCTTTTGGTGTTGTGACATCTGGCAAGACGTTGGCTTGATCATATGGTTTAGGCTCAGGACCCTTTGTGCTGGATGTCGTGGGTATATCGAAAGCACTGCCCACCATTTCTGCGAGTTTCAGGTGGGTTTGCCTAGCTTCTTTTGTATCTAGAGCAGTCGATTCAGTAGTAGTGGGAGCTTGACCAGAGCCGAGGTTTCTGGATTTTCTTGCATGCAACTTTCTTCGTTTCTTTACCAACAATCCGTCTGGGGTCATCATGCGCAGGGGCGCAATCTCTAGAACCTCATTAGGGTTATTTTCATTATTGCTAGTGGTGATTCTAGGGTTCGTATGTTGTGACTAAAGGTGAGAAAAACACTTAGAAGGGGGGGTTGAATAAGAGTTTTAAGAAATATGGAAATAAAAACAACTCAAGATTTTTATCCTGGTTCGTTGAACTCGACTACTCCAGTCCACCTTATCAAAGATGATTTGCCTTTCTCCACAAGGACTTAATCCACTATTAATCAACTGATTACAATAGTAAGCACTAAGAACAACTGTCTTAGTCTTCTCAAAAACTACTAACCACAGCTTGGTCTTCTTAAGGAACTTCTTACAAATTAATGTAAACTAACAAGTGTTTGAATGCTTCTAATAAGCTGTATCACAACTGTGATGTTTACACTTAAGATTAAGTACAACAACAAAAACTATACAGTTTTATGAGAGATCAAATGAATAAGATCTTTGTGAGATTTTCACTTTGATGAATCAAGTGTGTATTTATTTCTGAGTGAACTAGCAATGAGCAAGTAGTGAGTAGTAAATTAGCTGCTTCAAAATGTTGTAGAAGTTCTCCTTTTATAGCTTTTCCAAATGCTTTGAGTGATGTGCAACTGAATATAATATTAGATTGTAAGACTTTTCATTATGAAAAAGTATGGGCAGAGATATGCTTTCTGCAGGGAAGGTATGGTTGTAGAAGCTTTGGGATTTGCACCACGTCACTTCTTTGGACAAAATAGTCGTTGGTTACTTTGGAAGTAGCACCAAGTCCAATCAAGTTTACAGCTTCTTCAACAAGCTTCCTTCAGGATGAAGTCTTCATAATCTGCATTTCAGAACATGTAGCACGCTTAAAGGAATGAAATACTTTAAGATGATCAGAGCTGAAATGTTTGAGATGATTAGAGCTTGATAGATGATCAGAACTTGATATATCAGAGTCTCTATCTTGATCAGAGTCTTCATCAGAGTGTGCAGCAGTATGTGCTTGAGCGTGAATATTATTTAATTAGAGTCTGATGATCAGAGCCTCTGTTATTGCAGTGAAATGAACTTCAGAGTCTGATTTGATCAAAGCTTTCAACTATTCTTTCAGCAACACTTCAGATCATTCTGCAGCTTCTGCTTCTGATTCTTATGGCAGCGCTTTAGAATCTTCTGATAGTCTTGCATCTGATGCTTCAGAGCTTTGCATAGTTTCTTGTACTTATGTATTTTGCTTCTTTAAGAGTATTTAATTTTATACCTGAAACAATAATACTTGAACAAATTTTAGAGTGTATATATTCTTACTACAAAATTCCATAAGAGTTATCATCAAAACATAGAGATATAAGAAACACCAATCTGTGTTCTAACAATCTCCCCCTTTTTGATGATGACAAAAACATAGGGAATTTTGTTCAATAAAGAGAAATAAACTATATAACTCCCCCTGAGATTAAGAATCTCCCCCTGAAATGAATACTCTAATAGAAGAGAACACTTCCCTTTTTGCTTGAGTATATTTCAGAACCTGGTAGAAATCCTTGTTGAGAGAAAGAATTAGAGCTTGGATGCTTTCCCGAATTAGAGTCTGATTATTTCTTTCAAAAAGAAAAGTCTGGTTGGGTAATTCTCAGGGTAACTTTAGATCATTTTTGTCAGATGAAATAGTAAGATCTGAAAGAAAGTCTTAAGATTCAATGTTAGATTAATATAATGTCTGAATTTCATTTTAGTATAGCTTATGGATTGAACATTCAAATTCTCTTTCTCCCCCTTTTTGTCATAATAAAAAAAATTGTAAAGACAGAAAAGATAACATAAGAAAAGAAAAGATACAACACATAAATGAAAAACATAACAGCCAGATTCATTCAGATCAAAATAGCACAAAAAGATAAGATGTTCAACCAGCAGATGATAGGAAATAGAACAACAGAAAACAAGTGCAAAACACGAATGCAAAAAAACATGAAAAGGAAAACTAGGGCTGGCGAGAAGCAATCAAGGTCAGAAGATCAGTAATCTTAGCAGTGGACTCTTCTTGCTTGGCCATCCAAGTCTTGATCTCTTCAGTAGTCTGTTCCTGTTTTATCATCCATGATCTGATTTTCTTGACTTCTTAAACAACATCTGGAGTCTCAGTCTTCATCTCAGATGCAGAGGGTTCAGAAGCAGATGCAGTTGCCATAGGATGATCAATCTCCATGTCAGATGCAGGAGTATCTTCTATCATTGCAGAATCTTCAGCAGGAGCATCTTCCAGAAGAAGCATTGGGGTTATGATAATGCTCAGTAGAGTCTGTCTGACCATTTCAGAAAACTTTGCCTTTGCATCATCAGCACAAAGTGTTCTGAGGTCAGATGCAGCAGAGTTGAACTTAGATATGATTCTGTTCCAAGAAGCTTCAGATTCAGCAGGATCCATACTAGCCATGCACTCTTTCTCCATAGAAGCAATCCCCATACGTATTTCCTTCTTAAAATTCTTGAACAGAGTAGAAACATCTGATCTGGGTTTGGGGTTCAGAAAGTCTTCTATGGTGACTTTTTGTGATGGTTCAGGAGGTGTTTGGTTTTGTTCAGGAGGTGGGTGATCAGATGATGGTTGTTCAGATGGTGGTTGTTCAGATGGTTGGGGTATGGATGTTTGTGGTTCAGATGGTTGTGGTATGGATGTTTGTGGTATGGTGAGTTGAGGAGTAGAGGTGGCATCATCAAATGGTGTTGATGTAACAACATCAGATGAGGGTGGTATAAAATCTGTGAAGTTGAATTTTGAAGCGAAGAGGGTGGTCAGAAGCCGGTAGTTCAGATGGTAGTGGTTTATAAGGATCAGGAATATGTAAGCTAGTTGGTGAGGGGACTTCAGATTCATCAGAATCAGATGATTCAGTTGAATGACATGAAGTTGAAGAGAGGACATACAAGGTTGCAATGGGTTGCACATCCAGAATGTCTTCAGATGATTGTTGGACAGATGGTTCAAGATTTTGGATGGTTGGTTCTTCTGGTGGTTGAGTAGAAAGGAGTGGTTCAGAAGATGGTTGTTGTTGTAGTTCAGATTGTGTTTGTTGAGGGGGTTGTTGTTCAGAGGATTTTTGTTGAGGGGGTTCAGATGGTTTTTGAACAGAAGATGGTTGAGAAAGTGTGTGAGTAGATGAAATAGGTTCAGATGATTGAGGTTCAAATGATTGAGGAGGAGATGGTGGAGGTGAAGGTGAGGGTGAAAGGACAGAAGGTTTGGGATCAGATGTTAATACCTGTTGAATAGTTTCTCTTATTTCTTCCACGGTAGCTTCTGGAGGATTTTCCTTCTGCTTCTTGTCCTTCTCAGGTTTGTCAGCAGCATCAGAGGCTTTCCTCTTGGGCTGTGCAACAGATCCTTCCTCAGCTTTTCTCTTCCTGCGCCTTTCTCTCATAAGATTTGGCAATACTTCTCCTTCCTTCTGTACTATGTTAGCAGGCAGAGGAATACCATCTCTTAAACATTCAGCAATGTATGTCAGAATGATTTCCCTAGGTTCATCTGCACTGAACATGGGAGAATCTGCTAAAGAAATTCTCCTTCTGCTGACGTCTTCAGAGTTAAATTTCTTGGGTTTTCCAACAAGCTCTGAAATGACCTTCATTCTTTTCAGAGTGTTCCCATTGATGACAGATCCTACAACATAAGACAAATCATCTGTCACTCCAGCATCAGTCAGATGCTTCACAAGACCATTCTTTGTTATAATGTCTGATATCAGTCTTCCCATAGGGATCCAATTTCTGATCTTTCCATCTTTGACCCTTACTTCTTCTCTTGTTTCTTTGATATGGTTCAGAAGATGACTGAACAGAAGATAAGGCAGATCCACCTTCTTGCCTTTACTCATACAGAACATGAAGTACATTTGTTCTGAGTTGACATAATCTGGTGAGTTAGAAGATTTCCTATGAAAGATAGAACTCATGAAAATCTTAGCCCAGATTCTATAAACAGGCTTCAGATCTCTGACCTTGTTGGATGGTTCCCCAGAAACACAAACTTCTTGAAAAATGTCAGCCAAATCTACACGAGCAGTAGCCATACTTGTGATTCCATCAGTTTCCTTATACTCAAGTAGTTGTCTGATCAACTTTTCAGTGATGACAATTTCCTTCCCAAGAACAGAAGAATGAATGAACTTAGGGCAAACTTGAGCGTGTATCTAGAATTCCTTCACCAATGTTGGATAAACAGGACCCATTATCCTGTCAAAATACTTTTCCCAGTTCTGAGTTTTGATGGTTGAATAGAGATCAAAACCATTTTCTTTGATGGATTCAAAATCCACAAAGTTCTCACACAGAACTTCAAGATCTTTGATTGGAGTGAGAAGAGTTCTCACAGGTGCCTTGTACACAACAGCAGTTTGAGATGACGTGGCAGCATTTGGAGAGGATGTAGCAGCAGTTGAGGTTTGCATCTGAGCAGATGTTGAAGATGGTGAAGCCATTGATGTTCTTGAGATGCGTTTGGGTTTACGAGAGGTTTTGGGTTTTGAAATGAGATGGAAACAATAGAGAAGACATAAATGCATATGAGAAGTGAAAAGAGTGTAAAGTTTGATTTGTGAAGTGTTGTGAGAATTTATAGAACAATCTAGGGCATGCAAAAAGACACAAGATCTCACGCGTACACATAAGAATTGAATGAAGTGAAACATAATCATATCAAGCAATTAATGCAAGGAATAAAATCATATCAAGCATTTAAGATTCTGACAGAAGGGGGAAAAATCAAGAGACTTTGGATTTTCAAAGCAATACCTCAAACGTCAATTCAGTATGGTGCACTCTACCTTGCCAGGTTCTGAGCTACACGTGTTTGCTTGCATGTGCCTCTGAAACTCTTTGAGAAATGAAACGTTAGGCAACGTTCAGATCCTTTGAGCCTTGTTAGTTCAGATTTACACACAAATAAATAAACACAGAAATGAAAAGAAGAAATACTTTAGAGTTACACATTTATCATCTGAAAAACAAATTTCATCTGATGAATATTTTATTCTGGAGAGAAGTCCATACTTATATTTTTCAGAATAAATTTAAATCTATCTTCAGCAAGGGGTTTTGTAAAGATATCAGCCCACTGATGATTTGTATCCACAAAGTTTAAATTGATAATTCCCTTCTGAATATAGTCTCTGATGATATGATGTTTAATATCTATATGCTTAGCTTTAGAGTGTAAAATGGGGTTTTTAGATAAGCATATAGCAGAAGTATTATCACAGAAGATAGAAATGTTACTCTCAAAAATCTGATAATCTTCCAGTTGACTTTTCATCCAGAGCATCTGGGTGCTACAACTAGCAGCAACAATATACTCTGCCTCTGTTGTTGAAAGTGCAATTGTGGGTTGCTTCTTGCTGAACCAAGAGATCAAATGACTTCCAAGAAATTGACAGCTTCTAGAAGTACTTTTACGTTCTACTCTGTCTCCGCATAGTCAGCATCACAGAATCCAACTAATTTATACTCATCAGATCTTCTGTAACACAGACCCACATTAGTAGTACCTTTTAGATACATTAGAATCCTCTTAATAGCTGTTAAGTGAGATTCTCTAGGATCTGATTGGAATCTAGCACACAGACACACACTGAATAAAATATCAGGTCTTGAAGCAGTCAAATATAAGAGAGATCGAATCATACCTCTGTAAAGTTTTTGATCAACTTTCTTACTTACCTCTTCCTTACCAAGTGTGCTTGTAGGATGCATTGGAGTCTTTGCCAATTTGCTTTCATTCAGATTGAATTTCTTCAGAAGCTCTTTGACATATTTAGTCTGATGGATGTATGTACATTCTGGAGTCTGATTTACTTGGATTCCCAGAAAGAATCTAAGTTCTCCCATCATGCTCATTTCAAATTCAACCTGCATAGACAAAGCAAACTCCTTTCCCAGCATAATATTGGTAGATCCAAAAATAATATCATCCACATAAATTTGACAAACTAGTAAATCTTTCTTAAATGTTTTATAGAAAAGAGTTGTGTCCACTTTGCCTCTGATAAAATTCTTTTCCAGAAGAAAATTACTTAATCTTTCATACCAAGCTCCGGGAGCTTGTTTTAAACCATAAACAGATTTTTTGAGTTTGAAAACATGATTTGGAAATTTATCACTTTCAAAGCCAGTTGGTTGATGGACATAAACTTCTTCTATAATGCCATTTAAGAAGGCACTCTTTACATCCATCTGATATAGAGTGATGTTATGTTGTGCAGCAAATGAAATAAGAAGGCGTATAGATTCTAACCTTGCCACTGGAGCATAAGTTTCAGTGTAATCAATTCCTTCTTGTTGACTGTAACCTTGAGCTACCAATCTTGCTTTGTTCCTAACAACTTCTCCTTGCTCATTTAGTTTATTTCTGAATACCCACTTTGTTCCAATAATGTTGAAACCTTTTGGTCTAGGAACCAGATCCCACACATCATTTCTTGTAAATTGATTCAGCTCATCTTGCATTGCAAGTATCCAATCATTGTCACTCAGAGCCTCATCCACAGATGTTGGTTCAATAATAGACACCAACCCAAGAAGTGATGTTCCAGATGATCTGATAAACGACCTTGTTCTTATAGGGTCATCTTTCTTCCCAATAATCATTTCTTCTGGATGAGAAGCTTTGATTCTGGATAATCCTTTAACTGTTGGTTCTTTAGAAATATTCATGTTATTCATCTGAGCAGCCAATGGTGTTGCATCTGGTGTAGCTTCTTCTTGAGCTTTCTCTACCTCTGGTTTCTCAGATTCTATGAGAATAACTTCTCCATCTGCAGAGTTTTCAATCTGCTTTGGCTTTTGATTGCCAAGCTTATCATCAAATCTAACATGTATAGATTCCTCCATAATCTGTGTCTTAGTATTGTATACTTTGTAGCCTTTAGAGCGTTCAGAATATCCAAGCATGAAACACTTTTGTGCTTTAGAATCGAACTTGTTAAGATTCTCTTTAGTGTTCAGCATAAAACAAATACATCCAAAAGGATGGAAATAAGAAATGTTTGGCTTTCTATTCCTCTACAATTCATAAGGAGTCTTTTCCAAAAGAGGTCTAATTGACACTCTGTTCTGAATGTAACATGCTGTGTTAATTGCCTCTGCCCAAAAATGTTTTGCCATGTTAGTCTCATTGATCATGGTTCTGGCCATCTCTTGCAAAGTTCTATTTTTCCTCTCTACAACTCCATTCTGTTGTGGAGTTCTAGGACAGGAGAAATCATGAGCAATGCCATTTTCATTAAAATATTTTTCAAAATATTTGTTTTCAAATTCACCACCATGATCACTTCAGACTTTAACAATTTTGAAATCTTTTTCAGTTTGGACTTGTTTGCAGAAGTCAAAGAACACAGAATGTGGCTCATCCTTGTGTTTTAGGAATTTTACCCATGTCCATCTGCTGTAGTCATCAACAATGACTAATCCATACTTCTTGCCTCTGATGGATGCAGTTTTCACTGGTCCAAACAGATCAATGTGAAGTAACTCTAATGGTTTTGAAGTTGAAACAACATTTTTGGATTTGAAAGATGATTTTGAAAATTTTCCTTTCTGACATGCTTCACAAAGAGCATCTGAGTTGAACTTCAGATTAGGAAGTCCTCTGACCAGATTAAGCTTATTAATCTGAGATATACGTCTCATATTAATATGACCCAATCTTCTGTGCCAAACCCATTGCTCCTCATTAACAGACATAAGGCATTTAACATTCTGAACCTTAAGTTCTGAAAGACTAATTTTATAAATGTTGTTTTTCCTTTTACCATTAAAGTGGATTGAGCCATCCTTTTGACTAACAGCTTTGCAACACTTTTGATTAAAGATTATGTCATAACCATTGTCACTTAATTGACTTATGGACAATAGATTATGAGCTAATCCTTCAACAAGCAAGACATTAGTTATGGAAGGAAGTTTACCATTGCTTATGGTTCCAGAGCCAATTATCTTCCCCTTCTGATTCCTTCCAAACTTGACATCTCCTCCAGATCTAAGCTTCAGACTTTGGAACATAGACCTTTTTCCCGTCATATGTCGTGAGCATCCAGAGTCCAGGTACCATGACTGGAGTCTTGACTTTGCTGCTAAGGATGTCTGCAACATAGATTATCTTATCCTTAGGTACCCAGATTTTCTTGGGTCCTTTTTGGTTAGTTGCCTTAAAGGTTTTTCTGAACTTCTGTCTTTCAACATAAGACTTATTCTGATTAGCTTTAGATTTATTAAACACAGGTTTGTTCTGATTAGAACTTGTGTGTTTAATATCATTTAAGTGACCAAATGTAAACTGAGAATATAAAGGAGGATACTTGATATCCAGTTTATCTACAGATTTTGGATTTGAATCTTCATAAGAGAAAGATTTATATCCAACACCTTTTCTATAGTTTCTGCTAATACCATAGATCATTGAAGCCATTTTGCTTCTATCTAGGCTTTTAGTTAGAAACTTCCTGAAACTATAGTCATACTCTTGTAAAATATTTTTAGAGCATGGTTCAGATTTTGAATCAGAGTTTAGTTGAGCAGATTCTAAATTATTTTTCAATTTAAGATTTTCAGCTTTTAGTTCAGCTAATTCTGATTCAAACTTGTTACTCTCAAATTCAATATGCCTTAGAAGCCTTTTGTACTTGATTTTAACTTTGCTATAGTTTTCAAGAATATCAGATATACTTTCAACAAGTTCCTGTCTAGAAAGTTCAGCAAATACCTCCTCAGAATTAGATTCTGATTCTGATATAGATGATTCAGCGATGTCTTCAATGTCAGCCATGAATGCTACATTTGCACATTCCTCTTCTGACTCTGACGATGAATCAGATGCATCTGAGTCATCCCAGGTAGCCATCAGAACTTTCTTTTTGTGATCTGACTTTCTTTTTGGGTTCTCCTTCTGAAGCTTTGGACATTCACTCTTGTAGTGCCCAGGTTCTTTGCATTCATAGCAAACAACCTCTCTTTTTCAAGATCGTCTGTGTCCAGAGGATTCTCCAGATCTTCTGTACCCAGAGTGTTCTCCAGATCTTCTGTGCCCAGAAGATTCTTTGTGTTGATATGGTTTTCTAAAGTTCTTGAACTTCCTTTGCTTATTCTTCCAGAGTTTGTTGATTCTTCTGGACAGCAAGGATAGTTCTTCTTCATCTTCAGAAGCAGACTCTTCATAGCTTTCTTCTATTACCTGCAATGCTTTAACAAATTTATTAGATTTTAAAGCAATTGACTTACCTTTCTTTAGAGGCTCACCTTCCTCTAGTTAAATCTCATGACTCCTTAGAGAACTGATTAGTTCCTCCAGCGTAATCTTGTTCAGATCCTTTGCCAGCTTCAGAGCAGTGACCATGGGTCTCCATCTGGTTGGCAAGCTTCTGATTATTTTCTTAACATGATCTGCTGTAGAGTAACCCTTGTCCAGAACCTTTATACCAGCAGTGAGAATCTGGAATCAGGAAAACATTGCTTCAATAGATTCAGATTCTTCCATCTTGAAAGCTTCATACTTCTGGATCAGCGCCAGAGCCTTGGTTTCTTTAACTTGAGATTTCCCTTCATGAGTCATCTTCATGGATTCAAATATAGCAAAGGCAGTTTCTCTGTTGGTTATTTTCTCATACTCAGTATGAGATATAGCATTTAGCAAGATAGTTTTAGCCTTGTGGTGATTTCTGAATTCCTTCTTTTGCTCCTCAGTCATTGATTTTCTGTCAACTTTCTTGCCATTCCCATCAGTGGGATGAACATATCCATCAATAACTAAGTCCCAAAGATCAGCATCAAATCCTAGAAAGAAACTTTCTAGTCTATCTTTCCAATAGTCAAATTTTTCTCCATCAAACATGGGAGGTTTTGTGCTGACTCTTTCTTCATATTTGTTGTTGTTGGGTGTTGAAGTTTCAGCAACCATAAATAATATCAACCAAGAATATCAAGATTTTTTCCCAATGGATCTTTTCTGGTCACGGTTAAGTGATAGCACAAACAGAACCGGAGCTCTGATTTTTATCCTGGTTCGTTGAACTCAACTACTTCATTCCACCTTATCAAAGATGATTTTCCTTTCTCCACAAGGACTTAATCCACTATTAATCAACTGATTACAATAGTAAGCACTAAGAACAACTGTCTTAGTCTTCTCAAGAACTACTGACCACACCTTGGTCTTCTTAAGAAACTTCTTACAAATTAATGTAAACTAACAAGTGTTTGAATGCTTCTAATAAGCTGTATCACAACTGTGATATTTACACTTAAGATTAAGTACAACAACAAAAACTATACAGTTTTATGAGAGATCAAATGAATAAGATCTTTGTGAGATTTTCACTTTGATGAATCAAGCGTGTATTTCTTTCTGAGTGAACTAGCAATGACCAAGTGGTGATTAGTAAATTAGCAGCTTCAAAATGTTGTAGAAGTTCTCCTTTTATAGCTTTTCCAAATGCTTTGAGTGATGTGCAGCTGAATATAATATTAGATTGTAAGACTTTTCATTACCAAAAAGTATGGGCAGAGATGTGCTTTCTGCAGGGAAGGTATGGTTGTAGAAGCTTTGGGATTTGCACCACGTCACTTCTTTGGACAAAATAGTCGTTGGTTACTTTGGAAGTAGCACCAAGTCCAATCAAGTTTACAGCTTCTTCAACAAGCTTCCTTCAGGATGAAGTCTTCATAATCTGCACTTCAGAACATGTAGCACGCTTAAAGGAATGAAATACTTTAAGATGATCAGAGCTAAAATGTTTGAGATGATCAGAGCTTGATAAATGATCAGAACTTAATATATCAGAGTCTCTATCTTGATCATAGTTTTCATCAGAGTGTGCAGTAGTATGTGCTTGAGCGTGAATATTATTTGATTAGAGTTTGATGATCAGAGCCTCTGTTCTTGTAGTGAAATGAACTTCAGAGTCTGATTTGATCAAAGCTTTCAACTATTCTTTCAGCAACACTTCAGATCATTCTGCGGCTTCTGCTTCAGATTCTTCTGTCAGCGCTTTAGAATCTTCTGATAGTCTTGCATCTGATGCTTCAGAGCTTTGCATAGTTTCTTGTACTTATGTATTTTGCTTCTTTAAGAGTATTTAATTTTATACCTGAAACAATAATACTTGAACAAATTTTAGAGTGTATATATTCTTACTACAAAATTCCATAAGAGTTATCATCAAAACATAGAGATATAAGAAACACCAATCTGTGTTCTAACAGTGACATGGTTTATGACTTTGCTCGAGAGATGATGACTTTTCTTCGCTTAGCTAAGTTGTTATGGACACTGAAAGGATTATGCTGGCACCAAGAGTGGAGGGGATGTATATTATACTTGATGATGTGGTACGTTTGCCTACTAGGAGGGAACTTTCCTTTTTGATTTGTTTCTAACAGTATTAATTTCAAGGCATAATTCCCACTTCCTGTTAATTGCTATAACTCCTTATTATAGAAACTTAATTTCCATTGCTCAATCTTGCCTTGAACTTCCTTTATAATTTTTGAACCCCTGTCAACACTATTCAGTACATAGTCCTCGTAGTTTCCACACGTCATTGTCCATCTACACCCTCTACCACTGAGCATACCCCTCTTGAGATCAGCAGACCTCTCTTGGATGAATCCTTTGATGTCACAGAACAGGGTCATAACATCAGGAGTGACATTTCTTCTCTTCTGCAGAGTATCTTCCATGGACTCCATTAGGTTCCAATACAGCATGTCTAGCTTTACTTGAAGGCTAATCTTAGGGTAGCCCTTCTTATCTAGCCTTCCTACCTGACTTTTCTTACACCCAGCCCTTCTTTCTGAAGCATATTTTGGGACTCCTTTTGTTGATTATTTGGGCCTGATTCTTTTCTCTAGGCTGAAGTGATCCTTTTCTTCATTTACCAGTCCATTTATGTTGCTTCTGGGCTACCATATGTAACAGTTGTTTTTGGATCTAGATCCCCTCATTTCTTCCTTACCCTCTTCATTGGTCACCACACACTTGTCTTTGGAGAAGTGTACTTTTAAACCTTGATCACATAGCTGACTTATGCTTATTAGATTGACAGTTAATCCTTTAACTAACAAGACATCTCTCAGTTTTGGAGCTTTAGGACTGTCAAGTTGTCCAGCACCTGTGATTTCTCCTCTAGCTCCATCCCCAAAGGTTACATGACTAGATGAATGAGGCTTGAGTTTGATCAACAGATCCTCAATTCCAGTCATATGCCTGGAGCAGCCACTGTCAAAATACCAATCCTCATTGGTTGGCATTCTTAGGGAAATGTTGGCTGTTAGAGCTACATTCTTGACAGCCCATTGTTCTTGCATCTTAGGCACTTCCTTCTTTCTAGATTTTGCTTGATGATGTCTCCAACTCTAGGGGGCATGATGATACCTTTGTCCATGATGCTGTCTTTTTCCCTGCTTACCCTAATTATCACTTCTTTGTCGTGGAAATCCATGCAACCAGAAGCACACTGCACGAATGTGTCCAAGCTTTCCACAGTTGTAGCATTTATGCCTTTGGAATTTTCTCTTGACTTGATTCCAATTTCTGTGGGGGAGGATGTTGTAACTTTGGATGTGACATCCTTTGTAACTTTTGGATGTCAGGCTGCAATCTCTTGAGTTTCAAGACAGGATTTTGTTTTTCAACAAATCCTAGACCAGACCTATTTCCTGCAGTATGACCACTCTGAAGAATCTCCTCTAGCATGTCAGATCCAGAGTTGAGCATCCTTATGGATTTTGTCATTTTCTCCTTTTCTCCTTTCAACTCCTTTACCTCTCCTTGGAGTGAGTTTATAGTGTCTAGATGCTCTCTCTTTTCAGCTTCTAGCTCTTTGATGAGCTTCTTCAGATGCTCTCCTTGCTGGTACAGTGTTGTGCTTTGGATGGATAACTTCTTATATGATTCAGCTAGTTCATCATAAGTTAGCTCCTCTTCACTTGAGTCTCCATCAGATACACACACACACTGTTGAGAATAGTTACATGTTTGGATGATTCCCCTTCTGATCCACTATCATAATCTTCATCAGACCAAGTGACTGTTAGACCTTTTCCCTTCTTTTTGAGGTAGGTGGGACATTCCTTCCTAACATGTCCATATCCCTCACACTCATGGCTTTGTACTCCTCTGCTTTGGTTGGCTTTATCTTCAGTTTTTTCTTTGTCAGCAGACACCATTTTGAAATAGGGCTTAGACTTAGTATCTATCCTTTTGGCCAGTTTGTTGAACTGTTTTCCAAGCATGGATATTGCCTCTGATAGATCTTCCTCCCTATCATGCTCTGAAGTCTCAGCAGTGTTTGAGACAAGAGCTATACTCTTGCTCTTTTTCTCCACAGCCTGATCACACATCCCCATCTCAAAAGTTTGAAGAGATCCAATGAGTTCATCCACTTTCATTAGGCATGTCTTGAGCTTCTTCAATGGTTGTTACCTTCATTGCAAATCTTTTAGGTAGTGAACTTAGTATCTTCCTTACAAGCTTTTCTTCAGCCATCTTCTCTCCCAAAGCTCCTGAGGTGTTGGCTAGTTCAAGAACATTCATGTAGAAGTCATGCATGGTCTCATCTTCCTTCATTCTTAGAATTTCAAATTTTGTGGTCAGCATTTGAAGTCTTGACATTTTAACCTTGGAAGTTCCTTCGTGAGTGGTTTTGAGAGTGTCCCAAACATCCTTTGCTAGTTCACAGTGGTGGATCAGTCTGAAGATGTTTTTGTCTATACCATTGAAGAGTGCATTCAATGCTTTAGAGTTTCCAAGAGCCAATGCCTCTTGCTCTTTGGTCCATTCCTCTTCAAGAATTTGCACAGACACTCCATCCTTGTCAGTCTTCACAGGATGTTCCCAGCCAGAGTTTGCAGCTCTCCAAGCCTTATTGTCTAAGGACCTTAGGAAGGCAATCATCCTAGGCTTCCAATAGTCATAATTTAATCCATCTAGGATTGGAGGTCTATTGGTCAATCCAATATCTTTATCCATAGTACCAGAATTTTGTTTCCCTAGATCTCACCTAGTAATAAACAGGAAGGGTGCCTGCTCTGACGCTAATTGAAAATTCTGGCCTGCCCACGATGGATGTTCTAACAGAGGTTATAACATCCACTGTGACATTCACTACAGATCTATTATTATGTAGTAATAACAAAGCAGTAAATAACACATTTAGTTGTTGACCAGTTCAGTGCAACACACTTACATCTGGGGGCTACCAAGCCAGGGAGAAATTTCACTATCAGCAGTATCAATTTAGAGTCAAACCTCCAGTTTGCACTCTTCACTTAATCACTACCCAATGACAATTTAACCTAGAGACACTCTAGACCTGAGTATACCCACTCACTCCCTTACAATCACATACCAGTGATAACCAACAGTTACATTTAAAGAGTAGATTGAAGAGACACTTCACCTACACACACACCTTGATCTTTGCTTCAAAGCTTTGATCAAGGAACACACACTCTTGCTTAACAGCTTCGAGTGGAACACTGTCTAGAAACTACCTAACCAATGCACTCAACAGTTGATTGGGTTACACGTATTCCTAAGACACAAATGTGAAGAACAACCTCTTCACTTCTAAACCACTATGGTGATTTCTCTGCTTCTCTATCTTCAACAGCTTCCTTCTAGGATTGCCTCGCCTGGTATTTGTAGCAGCAGATCAGTTCTAGGGCATGGACGTATATGTTAGGTTTTATCCATCATAAAACCTCACTTATGTATTCTGCACATTTGCCTCTTTAATCAGGTACATTTTAGTTCCCCTAGGGCATCTAAAATGTCTCCTGCATTCCAGCATGAGCTTCTGAGTTGTTTCCTGAGTTATAGCTACCAGAAAAACAAACTTCCGCTTGATGTCATACGACCTATGTCATAACATTGAGTATGACATCCAACTTAAGTTACAGTTAGCTTAGTTAACTTACCCTGCACAGTCCATATTATGAATGTAATAATATCAAGCATGACATTCATATATGTACTTATATTTTGCCACAAAATGCAGCCAATCAAGAGCACTTACAATTTTAGTTACGTACTCTATGCTGCCCTGACAACTTATGAGAGATAAACTTTACAGACCCATCAAGCAGAAGAATTCTTAAAAAAATACTATGACAAAGGATCTTCTGAGATATTTAATTTTCACCAATCAGAAAAATTACATTTCAGAAGTCAATAAAACATGGAAAACTATTAAAAAAGAGTAGAAACGTTACTTTCCATAATTTGATGGACCTTCAGATGATTCTTTATCCAGAGTGTTTCAAGCCATGAAATAAAGTTGTCACCCAGAAGCTTGGCAATATCCAGAGACGCTTTTATGTTCTAATTTGTCTTATGCAAAACAGAAACCTTATAGCTTGTATTCTGATGTTTTCTCATACATCAAGCCAAAGTTAGATGTTCCCTTTAGATACCTTAGGATTCTTTTAACATCTGTTAAATGAGTTTCCCTTGGATCTGATTGAAATCAAGCACAAAGACATACACTGAATAAAATATATGGATGAAAAGCAGTCAGATAGAGAAGAGAGCCTATCATACCACGATAGAGCTTCTGACAAACCTTTTTACATACCACGTCTTTCTCTAGAATGCATGTAGGATGTGTAACAGCCCAATTTTCAATAATTAATTATTTACATTATTAATTGATTTATTCAGATGATTTTAATTATTGGAATTGTTGATAGATAATTCGAGAAGAAATATGATGGAAGGAAATAGAAGAGAAAGACATACAAGGAAAAGTGGAAAGAAAAAGAAAAGAATAGAAACATAAGGGAAAGAGGAGAGAAAGAGGAAGAAGAGAAAAGAGAAGGAAAAAGGAGGAAAACTTGGATTATCAAGATCAACTCTCAAGAACCGATTTAATCAAGGTAAGGGTGTGAAATGTTGTTATTCTATCAATGTTTATGATTATGTATGATTGGTTTGGGTTGTTGGGTGTTTTTCTACATTTTCCATTCTAGGGCAGAAATGAGTTTAATCGGTAGAATTGATGTTTTAACGGTTAAAATTGGGGATAAGTTGTGTAATTTAGTCGAAGGATGTTAGACTAAGACTATTGGAACTGGTTTAGTGAAAATCGGGTGATTTGGGAGCTTCCAATGAATTTTGGACAGTTGGGGTTTTGAACATTGTAGACGTTCGCTAGCACATTCGCTAGGCGAGCAGGTCGCGAGTGTTCGCTGTAGTGAGCTAGTAGCGAATGGTCCCAGACTTGGACATAATAGAATTGACCCTCTTCGCTGGTAGCGAGCGAGGTAGCGAGGGGTTCGCTGTACCGAAGTCCCAACGAGTAGGTAGCAAAGCCTTACAATAGCTTATGTTTGCCTTCGCGAGCTTGTTCACTAGGCGAACAGGTAGCGAGTGTTCGCTAGGAACTCGCTAGGCGAGTAAGCCAGCGAGTGTGACATCATGTTATTTTCTTATATTTTCCATCCAATGTAGATTCTTCGATTCGAGTATGATTAACCCTTTCTTTATATGCATAGTTGTATGTTGAGGTATGATATGATGTGGGTAGCCGTATGGCGTGAATCCTAGATTGTGGAATCGATTTGTGAAATGTGGTCTTTTGACAAATATATGCATTATTTAAATTGATTAAAAATGCATGATTAATTATGATGAAGTTTGTTGCTGTTTGGCACGATGATGTGAATGCATATTGATTGTATGGAAAATTGTGAAGAATGCATGGGAACATATTGTGAATATGTGTGCATTGCTTAATAAATGTGATTATGTTGAAAGTATGAATACTTTGATATGATGTGTGAGTGTGTGTTGCACCCTAAAATTTGAACAACATTTATTTACCCATCAAGAGTTGTATGAGGCTTTGAAGCTAGCCAGGGAGGTTATTCAAGTGTTCAAAGGTTGATATCTTTGTCAGAGAACTCAAGAGATCCTCAGAGGGATTGGTTGAAACCAAGGTTGTGTGTCTCATAACTTGAGAGTTGTGGGTGCTCCTCAGATGATTCTGAGACTAGGAGGATGGACTTGAAGCTTTGAGAAAGCTTATGAGATGTCTTGAAAGCCATCATGAAGCCTAGAGAGGTCATTGTACAAGAATTCAGAAGATTCAACCATGAGTGGTGGAATCAGGGTTTGACTGGGTCAACCCTAGGTCAACTGATGATTTGGAGAGGGTTGAGACCTAATCCAAGAGCCAGGTGATCATGGAATGATGAATTGAGATGCTATAAGGATGATTCCTAGACCAACTCATCATGATTGAGGAGTTTGAGGAGTTTCAAGCTAGGGTTTCTAAAGCTTGACAGTGTAAAATCCCCTAGTTTGATCCCTATCTTCAAGGCAGTTTAGCTCAAGATGTGACTGTCATCTCATCTTCCCCACAACATGAATGTTTTAGAGCTTGTTCTTATATTTAATTTGAGTACTAGAAGTCCTTGATAGGATTTGTAGAGCTCAAGTTATGACTTTGACAAGTTACAGGTCATCTGAGGTATGTGAATCTGGGTCCTTGAAAGTCACCCAACTTGCATCCAACTTTTTCCCTAGTAGGATGATTCCTATGAACTCTTGGTCAACATGAATGTTGTATAGCATCTTCTTAGCTTTCTATAGAGTACTAGAAGTCCTTGATAGGATTTGTAGAACTCAACTTATGGCTTTGACAAGTCAAGGGCATTTTGGTCATTTGGAGGTTATAGGTCATTTCAAGCATAAGGCCATATCTCCTATTTCCAAGCTTCAAATGGAAAAATCTTCAACATCAAACTTGCTTAGAATGATGTTTTAAGGCTAGTAGGGAGGTCATGAGATGTTGAAAAGTCTTGTATCAAAAAGTGATAAAAATGGCCTAAAATGAAGGCATAAGTTAAATAAGTTGAAATTGAAAATTGGAAATCACAAGTTATACATCCAAACCATGTCATATAATAGGTCATTTTGAATCCAAAGTATATTCTAAGAACAATGGTTCAGCCACAATTTTTATTTGAGGCCTAGATCATAGGGCTGCTTTGGAAATGGCTTACTTGCATCTTAAGGCACCAAAGCGAAACTCAAGAAAACTCAATAAACAAGTTAGTTATGCATTGTAACACACCATACATCTCATGTGGGGAGAATTTCAAGTCAGAATTGGTTATCACAAGAGGCTTGGCATGAGATAGCATATGGTGAGAAGTGAAATCAAAATGTCATGACATGAGATTTCCAATTTCTCATGGAAAGGTTCTAGATGGTTCTAGATGATTCTAAACCACTCTATATAACATGTATGACTTGCTCAGGTGCAAGGTTGGTGAGAGTTGGTGCAGAGAAGAGAGAGTGAGATCAAAAATCTTCCATTGCAAGTCACAATCGGTTTCATCAATTCTCTTACAATCAATCCATTTCTTTGGTGCAATTCAATTCCATATGTGTTTCTGAAGGTGTGCCAATCAAAATCAGAGAGGTTTCATGCTTGGGTCGTGTTCTTGACATTGAGCTTCACCACCTGCGACTCCAGATCGGTTTCCAAGAATCAGGCACTTTCAAGAGGTTTTATTGCATACAGAAGCTCTATCAGGCATCATTGATCATATCTAGAAAGATTGAAGCATTGGTTTGAGGGATTTCTTCATTTGTTCACTCGATTTTACCAGGTTTGCAACTTTCTTCGTGCACCTTAATTTAAGTAGAATTGATTAGATTTGATAGGTTAGAATGGTTAGAAATCATTAGGGGAAGCTTTCTGGAAAGTTTGAAGAGAATTGGTGATGATCTTGTTGTTGACACCATTTCTTTATGGACCAAGAACTCCTTGAATCTTGAGTAATAATCTTAGTTCTTTAGTGGAAGTTGACCAGTGATAGGAGGTGAACATTTTAGTGTAAACAATTTCAAGAATCTTGAGTTTTGATTTTCAAGCATAATTTGAAGTTGCTATCGGGTTTCAAGTTTGAGTGAGATTCAATGGAATTTGAGATCATGGTTAGATTCAGGATTGAATTTAGAGTGGATTAGGGCTTTGGATCATGATTTTTGGTTGGGATTTGATGGATTTCGAATTGAGGTTTGAACTCTGCAACTATGGAGCCTTTCCCTCCATTGCCATGGCTGAAGGAAGAAGATAACCCTGCAACCATTGGATCATAAGCTGACTTTTGATTGGGACCAAGATCTGAGGGCTGAGATCTATTTTCGCGCATGAAGAAGAGAGTCTGAAGACATGAGGAAACGCAGCGTTTCATTTAAGGGGATTTGGGCTGGATTGCTGACCACACCCCACACACGAGCCCAATTGGATAATGAACTACATTTGCTTACTTTTCACACCGTGGATTTTTCTTTTTCTTTAGGTTTTTTTATTTAATTTCTGATTAAGGAATGGGCCTAGCGCGTTTACTTTCTGAACCCCCATTCTGGGCCCATGCATTGAACTGTATCTGGTTACTAAATACACCACCTCTCTTCATATTTTCATTTTATTTTCTCCATTTTATTCCAATCTTTGAAAATTCATATCAATTTGAAAATTAATGATTTTTTAATGGGAATTTTTGCTCCCATTTCATAATGATGTCTCGAAAATTGTCAAATAAAAATATTTTCATTTCATGCATTTTTAATATTTTTTGTGTATTTCTACTTTTAATAGCTTTTTATTTCTTTTATGTTGATACATGAATTTGTAGAATTTTGTTTAGGTAGTTCCCTTCACATTTTTAGGCCATTCTTTTTAGAATAGTTAGATATATGCTTTATCTTCCCCCTGGATTTATTCCATAATTTTGTAATGAATTTTAGGTTAGTTTTGATTAGATGACATTAGGTTGTGTAGAATTAGGTCAATCCTTAACATCAGTCCACAATAACATTAGAAGTTTGGGTTTCTAGGTCAAGATAGGTATTGGGGCATATAAGGGTATTAAGGGTAGTTATGTAGGATCCCTTAGAAATTATATTAGGTTTTAATATAATAGTATACTATTTTTAGATGATTTTTGTAGTTGATGATTGTTTGTGTTGCCCTTGTGGGCTTGTATTTTTGTTTGCTTTGCTTTGTGGGCTTGGAGAGCTTGGTATTGTTCTGAGGAGCATTGAGGAGCATAGTAGAAGACTTGAAGATGGATTGAGGAGCTTGAGAGCTTGATCTTGTTTGTTTTGTTATTGTTTTAGGGTTAGGGATTAGGAAGAGTTTAGACCTAGTTAACTTCTTTCTTAAACATGGATGGTATCTTTCACCTCCATCCCTCCCTATGATTCAAAGTCCTTCCATGGTGTACACCTATCTCCTTTGGAGGGATAAGTGATGTACCTAGGGAGTAGAACTTTTGAGGGAACCATTCCTTTGATGTTGAACCCTTATAGGTCACCCTTGGTGGTCAATAAGCAGTTCAATATCCCCAGCTTATCCAGTAAGTGATTTCCTCTGGTTTGAATATCTTGAGAGATGCTGAGCTTGAGTTTGAAGAAGAAGACCTCAGAGAAGAGTGTGGAAGAGGATGAATCCTTGAGCATTGCCATTCCAGCTGAAGCTTGAAGAGCAACAAGAGCAAGTTGATACTTGAAGACCCCTGAAGATGAAGTAAAGACTGAAGGATGAAGTTGACACTTCTAAGTGATTGAGATTAATTCTGAAGAGCTGAAGCTTGAGGAACAAAGGAAGTTGATACTTACTTTGATACTTGGAGACCCTGAAGGAGCCAAGTTGATACTTGTGGTTGTTAGTGAAGCCTGAAGGTGAAACTGATCAAGGAGCTGAAGCTCAGAGAAGATAAGTTGAAACTTATGTTGAAGTATTGGAACCTGGAAAAGCAAATTGATATTTGTCAAGAGTGATTAAAGTCTGAAGACTGAGTTTCTGTTGGAAGAGCTGAAGCTTGAAGTTGAGAGAGGAGTTGATCTGCTTTCTTTTCTTTTTCTTTTTTGTATTGATGTGTCTTGTTTGACTTGCTTGATGCATTAGAATAAGTCCATATCTAGAATAAGAAGAATCTAGGAGCATGATTGCACTAGAGGTTGAGTTGCTCCCTCTGCTTGTACTGTTACTGTGTGGCTTTTCTTGCGGGTATTCGGTAGAGCCCAGCTCCCTTGCCCATGTGGTTTGTTTGTCTGATGGCATTTTATTTTCTTTTTCTTCTGTATGATTGCAGTTTACTGTATTTTGCTTGATGGCATGATGTTGTTTTATATTTCAGTATGATTACTGTTATCCATTCTGGCTTGAGGTTGAGATGAGCTTGTGGAGGCTGAAGCCCCACACACATTTCCTCCCTCACTTGCATTGCATGCATTTTACTGTTAAGCTGATGCTTTGTCTGTTTTGGTGTATCATTGACATGATCCCTTAGGATTCTCATTTCCTTTGATAAGGAATTGATGATAGAACTTT
Source organism: Lathyrus sativus (assembly GCA_963859935.3). NCBI lineage: Eukaryota > Viridiplantae > Streptophyta > Magnoliopsida > Fabales > Fabaceae > Lathyrus > Lathyrus sativus. The sequence continues at coordinate 366,878,640 of OZ012741.1, forward strand.
AGGTTGAAACCTATGCATGACAACTTCTAGGAGTTCCCTGTTCAAACCTTAACCATAGGATGAATCCATGGCATGACAACAGTAGGACTTGATAGTCTCCCTCCTAGTTGGGCCTGTTCTCTTCTCATCTCGAAACAGTTTAAGATACAGTAATCATGAATGATTTCTTTCGTACGTTACGAGCCTTAAGCTATCTGAGAAAGGATTGTGGGAGAGTTTCTTTTCCACAGTCTGGATGTTTAGTATGGTACCCTTTGGGTGACATGCGACGCATTCACTCTCAGGTCATAGTCTCTAGTGCGGTTGAAATTGCAAACACAATAAAAAACACTTCTTTCGTAAAAGACAGGAAATAAATCGTAGTGTCCCGAACTACGTAAGCTCTGATCTCTCATACCTGTTGAGAGTACGTAGGCACAATACTGATGTATTGGCGATCTACCTTCCCCCATAACCCGTCGTAGGTCGAACTACGTTGACTCTGATTTCTCGTTCTCTGATGAGAATACATAGGCATAAAGTGCGACGCTTTGCCGAGTCAGTTTCTTTTTTTAAGCCAACCTTGATAGGTAGATAGATAAAACCAACCCGTCCAAGCAAACACAACAAGCGTGGATCTCGTCGAGTACGACGGACGTGAGGGGTGCTAATACCTTCCCCTTGCGTAACCGACTCCCGAACCCAGACAATGGTTGCGACGACCTTGTCTTACCCTTTTTTCGTCAGGTTTCTTCCGATCGTTTCCTTTCCCGCTCTGAGGGATAAATAACGAAATGTGGCGACTCTTCTGTTGTGCCGGAACCTTATTTTCGCGCAAGCGACAGTGTGCAATCATGTTATAATTCTTGTGTGATGAATTATTTGACTATGCATGGGATTAAGATGCGAGAACGGTCTTAAGTGCATATGATTGTTGATTGCATACGCATCATTTAGTCACGAGGTAATGCTTGCTAGTCTCGTGGAGGCTAGCGACTTGTCCCAAACCTAGAGCGGGGTTTGAAAGCTTAGGGAATGGGCTTTTGTTGTTATCGGTCTAGGGAACGGACCCGGTTTAAATGTAAAAACCGAAAAATGATAAAAAGTGTTGGTACCACATGGCATGAGTTGCATTGAGTCACATGGCATAGAGATAAATGTTGTGTGAATGTATGCATATGTGTATGTTATGTGGATTGATGAGAATTATGGATGTGTGCATGATAAATATGCTCGGTGATCATTCCATATTTGTTTATATATAGATATATATTGTGATTTATATGATGGGTTATGATGAATTATGGCGAGAAATGCGGAATATGCGTGTTCTATGCTTGTGTGTGTGTATATATATATATATATATATATATATATATATATATATATATATATATATATATATATATATATATATATATATATATATATATATATATATATATATATATATATATATATATATATATATATATATATATATATATATATATATATATATATATATATATATATATATATATATATATATATATATATATATATATATATATATATATATATATATATATATATATATATATATATATATATATATATATATATATATATATATATATATATATATATATATATATATATATATATATATATATATATATATATATATATATATATATATATATATATATATATATATATATATATATATATATATATATATATATATATATATATATATATATATATATATATATATATATATATATATATATATATATATATATATATATATATATATATATATATATATATATATATATATATATATATATATATATATATATATATATATATATATATATATATATATATATATATATATATATATATATATGCATTGATTATTATGATAATATTTCTCACACTTCTGATGTTTTATAATGCTCTATGAGGCATTGCAGATTAGGATTGCTGGAGGTCTTTTGTGAAGTATAGCTTCATTCTTTTGGTCGGTTAGCTCTGAAATGTAGCACCAGGTAGTTAGGATTGTATAATATTCTTTTGGGATACATTTTGTATATGTATCTGTTGACAAATGTTTATGTAAACATGAATGATGTGGTGAATCAAACTGGATTATATGTATTTATATGATTACATGTTTTAAAGTGATTCAATGTTTAGATTTTCCGCTTTTAATTCTAAATATTGAGATGTGGGTGTAAGGACTAAGTTCCTCTGTTGAAAGCTACCCCATTGTTGCATGTCTTTTATAGAGCAGGTGTTGTATGTTTCAATTTTGTGTGTGATGTGACATGCCTCTTTTAGACCATATTTTAATTTTACTCTGATGAATTTTAAAATATGCTTAAATGATTTATTTGATTGTTTGGGGGTGTAGAAGGGGGTGTTACATTAGTGGTATCAGAGCGGGTCGGTCATTTGACCAAGTTGTTAATGCGTTCGCTCCCTTATGCATTTGGTATGTGTGTGTAGCACTATCCATATGATTGTTCTAACGAGGATTTGTTGTGGAGATCAAGAACAATGGTTGCAGGCAAGAATGATGAAGCAATTGCTGAAACTTTGGCGATGTTGGCTGGAGCGATTGTACAGAATCCACAAGCCAACGTGAATGCTGGAATCAATGTTGATGACGTGTTTCGTGCTTTGGGAAGGTTCTAAAGGATCAATCCACCGATTTTTAAGGGAACCCGTGAACCTGACCAAGCACAAGTATGGCTGAAAGCGATTGAGAAGATCTTTAGAGTCATGAACTGTTCAGATGCACAAAGGGTGCAGTTTGGCACTCATATGCTCGAAAAGGAAGCTGAGGATTGGTGGGGTAATACTCGCCAAAGGTTTGTAGAAGTTGAGGTTGAGGTTACTTGGGATGTTTTTAGAGAGGTATTTCTGGAGAAGTATTTTCCAAAAGATGTGCGTGGTAAGAAGGAAATTGAATTCCTTGAGCTGAAGCAGGGTAACTCAACTGTAGCCGAGTATGCGGCAAGGTTTGAGGAATTGATTACGTTTTGTCCTCATTACAACACTGCTAATGCTGAGAGATCCAAGTGTCTCAAGTTTGTGAATGGTTTGAGGCCTGAAATTAAGCAAGCCGTTGGTTATCAGGAAATTAGGCGATTTTCTGAGTTGGTAAACAAGAGTAGAATTTATGATGAAGATAGTAGGGCTCGGTCTAGTCACTACAAGAGTTTAAATGATTAGAAGGGAAAAGGTCAATTTAGAGGGAAGCCGTATGTGACCCCTGTTGATAAGGGGAAACAGAAAGCTGGTTATGGAAAGAAGCCGAGTGGGGGAGGAACTCCTACTCCGGTAAAGTGTTTTAGATGCGGTGAAGAAGGACACCGTGCTCCTGAGTGCAAAAGTGTGGAGCAGAAATGTTTCAAGTGTGGCAAGCCAGGCCACAAAGCTATGGAGTGCAGGGGTGGTGTGAATGTGACTTGCTACAACTGTGGTGAGCAAGGACACATTAGTACCAAGTGTCACAAGCCAAAGAAGACTCAAGGGAATGGGAAAGTGTTTGCTCTATCAGGATCGAAGACTGCTAGTGAAGATCGTTTGATCCGAGGTACGTGCTTCATTAATGGTATAACTTTGATTGCTATAATAGATACTAGAGCTACACATTATTTTATTTCCTTTGATTGTGTTAAGAGGTTAAATCTTGAGTTGTCTGTTATGAGTGGAGGTATGGTTATTGATACTCCTGCTATGGGTTTGGTAACTATCCCGTATGTATGTTTGAATTGTCCGTTGAGTATTTTTGGTAAAGACTTTGGAGTTGATTTAGTGCGTCTTCACTTAGATCAACTTGATGTTATCCTTGGGATGAATTGGTTGGAATTCAATCGTGTCTATATTAACTGTTTTGACAAAATGGTTATTTTTCCTGGACCTAGTGATGAAGGAGATTTGTTTATGACTGCTAAGCGAGTGAAGGAATCAGTGCAAGATGGTGCGAAGGTATTTATGTTGATGGCAACTTTGAACATTGGTGAAAGTGGAACAATAAATGCTTTACCAATTGTCTATGATTTTCTGGAAGTTTTCCCTGAGGAGATAATAGACTTACCGCCGGAACGAGAAGTGGAGTTTACGATCGACTTAATTCTTGGAACTAGTCTGATTTCAATGGCTCCATATTGTATGTCTGCATCAGAATTGAAGGAGTTGAATAGTCAACTTGAAGATCTACTTGATAAAAGGTTTATTCGTCCGAGTGTGTCACCGTGGGGTGCACCAATGTTGTTGGTTAAGAAGAAAGAAGGTTCTATGAGACTCTATATGGACTACAGACAATTGAACAAGGTGACTATCAAGAATAAGTATCCACTTGCGAGGATTGATGATTTGATGGATCAGTTGGTCGGTGCGAGTGTGTTCAATAAGATAGATTTGAGATTCGGGTATCATCAGATTCGTGTGAAGGCTGAGGATATTCAGAAGACTGCTTTTAGAACGAGGTATGGACATTATGAGTATTCTGTGATGCCATTTGGTGTGAATAATGCACCGGGTGTATTTATGGAGTACATGAATAGGATTTTCCATCCTTATTTGGACAAGTTTGTGGTTGTGTTCATTGATGATATTTTGATTTATTCGAGGAGTGAAGAAGAACACGTCGAGCATTTGAGGATTGCGTTATCTGTGTTGAAAGAGAAGCAGTTATACGCTAAACTTTCTAAGTGTGAATTTTGGTTGAAGGAAGTGAGTTTCCTTGGTCATGTGATTTCGAGTAGAGGTATTGCAGTTGATCCGTCAAAGTTTGAAGCTGTATCGCAATGGGAGACTCCGAAATCAGTGCTTGAGATTAGAAGTTTTCTTGGTTTGGCAGGATATTATCGGAAATTCTTTGAAGGATTTGCCAAGTTATCATTACCGTTGACGCAGTTGACTAGGAAAGGTCAAGCTTTTGTTTGGGATGCAAACTATGAAGGAAGTTTTCAAGAGCTTAAGAGAAGATTGACGACAGCCCCTGTTTTGATTTTGCTGAATCTGGAAGAACCGTTTGTTGTGTATTGTGATGCTTCTTTGATGGGCTTAGGAGGTGTGTTGATGCAAAATAAACAAGTTGTAGCTTATGCTTCGAGGCAACTCAAAGTGCATGAGAAGAATTATCTGACACATGACTTAGAGTTGGCCGCCGTTGTATTTGTGTTGAAACTTTGGAGGCATTATTTGTTCGGTTCGAGATTTGAGGTATTTAGTGATCATAAGAGTTTGAAGTATCTCTTTGATCAGAAAGAATTGAATGCAAGGCAGAGGAGATGGTTGGAACTTCTGAAGGATTGTGATTTTGGTTTGAATTACCATCCGGGTAAAGCGAATGTGGTAGTTGATGCATTGAGTAGGAAATTGTTGCATATGTGAATGATGATGGTAAAAGAGTTGGAATTGATTTAGCAATTTCGCAATTTGAGCTTGGTGTGTGAGAAGACTTCTTATGGAGTTAAGCTTGGTATGTTAGAGCTTACTAGTGGTATTCTTGACGAGATTCAAAAATGACAGAAATCTGATTTGAGTTTAGTTGATCGGTTAACTTTGATCAATCAAGGTCAAAGTGGTGATTTTCGGATTGATGAAAATGGTATGATGAGATGTCGTGATAGAGTTTGTGTTCCTGATGTTGTTGAGCTGAAGAAGAGTATTCTTGAAGAAGGACATCGTAGTGGATTGAGTATTCATCCGGGTGCTACTAAGATGTATCAAGATTTGAGGAAAGTATTTTGGTGGCCTCGTATGAAGAAGGATATTGTCGAGTTTGTGTATTCTTGTTTGACTTGTCAGAAGTCAAAGATTGAGCATCAGAAACCGTCGGGCTTGATGAAACCGTTGTTTATTCCTGAGTGGAAATGGGATAGCATTTCTATGGATTTTGTGTCTGGTTTACCTAGAACGCCGAGTAATTTTGAAGCTATTTGGGTTATTGTGGATAGATTGACCAAATCTGCTCACTTTATTCCTATGCGAATGGATTACCCATTGGAGAGATTGGCAAAGTTATACATTGAAAGGATTGTCAGTTTGCATGGTATTCCGTCTAGCATAGTGTCAGATATAGATCTGAGGTTTACTTCGAGATTTTGGGAGAGTTTGCAAAGTGCTTTGGGTACGAAGTTGCATTTGAGTTTAGCTTATCATCCGCAGACCAATGGTCATACTGAGAGAACGATTCAGTCACTTGAGGATCTTTTGAGAGCTTGTGTGTTGGAGAAGGAAGGAGCTTGGGATATCTACTTACCTTTGATTGAATTTACTTACAACAACAGTTTTCATTCGAGTATTGGTATGGCACTGTTTGAGGCATTGTACGGTAGACGGTGTAGGACGCCTTGTGTTGGTATAAGTCAGGAGAGAGTTCTGTGGTTGGACCCGAGATAGTCCAGCAGACTACCGATAAGATTAAGATGATTCAATAGAAGATGAAGATTTCTCAGAGTCGTCAAAAGAGTTATCATGACAAGAGGAGGAAAGCACTTGAATTTCAAGAGGGAGATCCCGTGTTTCTTCGGGTTACTCCTATGACTGGTGTTGGTAGGGCATTGAAATCGCGTAAGTTGACGTCGCGTTTCGTTGGTCCTTATCAGATCTTGCAGAGGATATGAGAGGTAGCCTATCGGGTTGCTTTGCCGCCGTCGCTTGCAAATCTCCATGATGTGTTCCATGTATCTAAGTTGAGGAAATACATTGTAGATTCGTCTCATGTAGTCCAAGTAGATGATGTACAGATGAGAGATAACCTGACTGTGGAGACATCACCTATGCGGATAGAGGATCGGGAGTTGAAACAACTTCGACGCAAAGAGATTGCTTTGGTGAAGGTCGCTTGGGGAGGACCGGCTGGTGGAAATGTGACATGGGAACTTGAGAGTCAGATGAGGGAGTCTTATCCAGAGTTGTTTGAAACAGGTACCATTTTCGAGGACGAAAATTCCTAAAGTGGGGGAGGGTTGAAACAACCCAATTTTCAATAATTAATTATTTATATTAATTAATTGATTTATTAGAATGATTTTAATTATTGGAATTGTTGATATATATTTTAAGAGAAGAAATATGATGGAAGGAAATAGAACAGAAAGACATATAAGGAAAAGTGGAAAGAAAAAGAAAAGAATAGAAACATAAGGGAAAGAGGAGAGAAAGAATAGGAAGAAGAGAAAAGAGAAGGAAAAAGGAGGAAAACTTGGATTCATCAAGATCAACTCTCAAGAACCGATTTAATCAAGGTAAGGGTGTGAAATGTTGTTATTCTATCAATGTTTATGATTATGTATGATTGGTTTGGGTTGTTGGGTGTTTTTCTACATTTTCCATTCTAGGGAAGAAATGAGTTTAATTGGTAGAATCAATGTTTTAATGGTTAAAATCGGGGATAAGTTGTGTAATTTAGTCGAAGGATGTTAGACTAAGACTATTGGAACTGGTTTGGTGAGAATCGGGTGATTTGGGAGCTTCCGATGAATTTTGGACAATTGTGGTTTTGAATATCGCAGACGTTCGCTACCACCTTCGCTAGGCGAGTAGGTCGCGAGTGTTCGCTGTAGCGAGCTAGTAGCGCATGGTCCCAGACTTGGACAGAATGGAATTGACCCTTTTCGCTGGTAGCAAGAGAGGTAGCGAGGGGTTCGCTGTAGCGAAGTCCTAGCGAGTAGGTAACGAAGCCTTACAGTAGCTTTGCTAGGCGAACAGGTAGTGAGTGTTCGCTAGGAACGCGCTAGGCGAGTAAGCCAGCGAGTGTGACAACATGTTATTTTCTTGTATTTTCCATCCAATGTCGATTCTCTGATTCGAGTATGATTAATCGTTTCTTTAAATGCATAGTTGTATGTTGAGGTATGATATGTTGTGGGTAGCTGTATGGCGTGAATCCTAGATTGTGGAATCGATTTGTGAAATGTGGTCTTTTGACAAATATATGCATTATTTAAATTGATTAAAAATGCATGATTAATTGTGATGAAGTTTGTTGCCGTTTGGCACGATGTTGTGAATGCATATTTATTGTATGCAAAATTGTGAAGAATGCATGGGAACATATTGTGAATATGTGTGCATTGCTTGATAAATGTCATTATGTTGAAAGTATGAATACTTTGATATGATGTGTGAGTGTGCAATTGTGTTATAATTCTTGTGTGATGAATTATTTGACTATGCATGGGATTAAGATGCGAGAACGGTCTTAAGTGCATATGATTGTTGATTGCATACGCATCATTTAGTCAAGAGGCAATGCTTGCTAGTCTCGTGGAAGCTAGTGACTTGTCCCAAACCTAGAGCGGGGTTTGAAAGCTTAGGGAATGGGCTTTTGTTGTTATCGGTCTAAGGAACAAACCCGGTTTAAATGTAAAATCCGAAAAATGATAACAAGTGTTGGTACCACATGGCATGAGTTGCATTGAGTTGCATTGAGTCACATGGCATAGAGATAAATGTTGTGTGAATGTATGCATATGTGTATGTTATGTGGATTGATGAGAATTATGGATGTGTGCATGATAAATATGCTCGGTGATCATTCCATATTTGTTTATATATAGATATATATTGTGATTTATATGATGGGTTATGATGAATTATGGCGAGAAATGCGGAATATGTGTGTTCTATGCTTGTATATGTATATAATTATATGCATTGATTATTATGATAATATTTCTCACCCTTATGCTGTTGTATAATGCTCTATGAGGCATTGCAGATTAGGATTGCTGGAGGTCTTTTGTGAAGTATAGCTTCATTATTTTGGTCGGTTAGCTCTGAAATGTAGCACCGGGTAGTTAGGATTGTATAGTATTCTTTTGGGATACATTTTGTATATGTATCTGTTGACAAATGTTTATGTAAACATGAATGATGTGGTGAGTCAAACTGGATTATATGTATTTATATGATTACATGTTTTAAAATGATTCAATGTTTAGATTTTCCACTTTTAATTCTAAATATTGAGATGTGGGTGTAAGGACTAAGTTCCTCTATTGAAAGCTACCCCACTGTTGCATGTCTTTTACAGAGCAAGTGTTGTATGTTTCAATTTTGTGTGTGATGTGACATGCCTCTTTTAGACCATGTTTTAATTTTACTCTGATGAATTTTAAAATGTGCTTAAATGATTTATTTGATTTATTTGTTAATATTATCCAAGGCTCATCAAGTCATCAGGAGAAGGTCAGAGCTCTTTGAGAGAGTTGATGGATGTATGTGGCTTATCTCTTATCTTGGAGGTCAATTGAGAATCATCAGAGGTTCACAAGTTCATAGTTATGGATAGAGGATGTTGGAGAAGCTCATTGAGTGATTTTTGAAGCCATTGTGGAGCTTATCTAAGTTGTCATTTCATTTGCAAGGAACCACAGTCAAGGGTTGTGTACCTAGGGTTTCATCTGCTTAGTTCAAGGTCCACTGTGGATTTGAAGGAGGTTGAGATTTGGTTTTAAGTCATTGGAGTCATGGGAGGTCATGTTGAGACATTGGAGATGTTATTTCAAGATTAAATCAAGGAGAATAAAGAGTGTGAGAAATTACTAAATTAGGGTTATCAGTGTAAAATCCCCTGTTTAGTGCCCAACTTCAAGACCACATACCTCAAGATACAAGACCAATCTCAATTTGATGCAAACATGATACTTGTAGGGCATCTTCTTAGCTTTCTTTTGAGTACTAGAACTCATTCATTGGGTTTGTAGAACTCAAGATATGATGCTAGCAAGTTAGAGGTCTCAGATGAATATATTTCCAGTCAACAAATGTCAACCAACTTCCAAGACACTTTTGACCTAGAATCATCTTTTATCTCAACTTGGAGTGAACATGATAGTTGTTCCTCATGATCTTAGCTTTCCAAAAAGTCTTATAAGTCCTTCATCTCATTTGTAGAACTCAATTTATGAAGCTTGCAAGGCAGGGGTATTTTGGGAAAGTGTGATTATAGGTCATTTTCATTATGGGTCATGTTCATGCCTTTAAGTACTTCAAATGGAACTTTCACCAACATGAAAGTTTCTCCAAATGACTTCAATTTCATCATAGAACTCAAGATTGGAGTGAATTTTGGTTGGATAAGGAGATTGTGAAGAATTTCAAGTGAAATTTGAACTTTAAATAATGAATTCAATTGATCAAGTTTAAGGACTTTTTCATGCCATTTTTCAATCCAATTTGGTTCATAATATGCTCATGAGTAAAATGCAAAAAATAATTTTGGTCATAAGGAGCAAAAACACGTGGTTTTTAAGCTTGCTTCATGAAAAAGTTTGTATTCAAAGCTCCATAATTGGATTAATTCAAGGCCCAAAATCAATCCACATGATCAATCCAAGTTCCCAGTTGAGGAATCAAATCAATTTTAAGGGAGTAGCATGCCATAATCACGTGTGCATGAGGTGAGTTGCCAAATTTGGCATTTCCATGATTCAACAAGTAGGAGCCTCGTTGGGCCTCCAATCCATTCCATATCCATAATATAAAAGCTCAGAATCATTTTGGAGAGCTCACTTTTGCATTTTCATTGAGGGAAGAGCAGAGCCAATTTTGGAATTCAAGAGAGAAATTCAAATTTGGAAACTCAGATTCAAGCCAATTCAAGCCAAATTGAAGTGATAATCATCTTCCTCAACTTCAATAGAGTGGATCTGCACGTTTTGGATCAAGCTCAAGATCAATTGAAGCACCAACAGAGTGTCTCAGTTAGGTAACATTCAGATCCAAATATCTCTCATGTTAGGCACTTAATCTAGGTCATTATTGGTGCATCTGAAGCCCTACACCTTATAGCCAATGTTTAATACCATAATTGTGATGTTTGATGCATTTTTCAGTTGAGCATGTGAAATTTCTTTCGTTCGAATCTCACAATTTATGCATGATAAATGATTTTTGGAGCCTGGTGTCGCTACTGTGAAAAAACGTGTCGGCAATGACAAAAGAGTCGCCACCGTTCGTTATTTATCCCACGGGAGGGAAAGGAAACAATCAGGGAAAACCTAGCGAAAATGGGATAAGATCGGTCATCGCAACCAAATCTCAGGTTCGGGAGTCGGTTACGCAAGGGGAAGGTATTAGCACCCCTCACGTCCGTCGTACTCGACGGGATCCATGCTTATGTTGTCTATCTAAAGGGTTTATTAAACTATCTACGCTAATGGTCTGGGACGAAAGAAAAGAAAAAGGACTCGACAAAGCATCACTGCTCTGGGCCTACGTATTCCCGTCTGGTACGAGAAATCAGAGTCGACGTAGTTCGGCTAACTACAGGTGAAAAGGGGAAAGGTTGCTCGCCAAGACATTGCATCTTGTGCCTATGTACTCCCATCTGGTATGAGAGATCAGAGCAAACATAGTTCGAGATAAAGAGAACACATGTTTGTTCAACTATTTTTTACCCGAGTAGGGTTAACAAGCAGTTCTAGCAGCTGGTGTATGCAGCTCGACCATTGGAGACTTAGGCGTTACCGTTTGCGGTAGAACTAAGAGTTAACAACACTCTTGTGTTTATGAAAAGATTTTCTATTGTTAAAGGTCCAAAGGGACAAAATGAGGTTTGATGATTTGTTTTGATGTCTTTTAAGGGAGAAGTGTTTTTTGAATGAATGTTTGTAATTCATACTGCACTAGAGACTATGACCTAGGAGCGAATGCGTCGCGTATCACCCGAAGGATGTACACTAAACACTCTAGGCCATTGAGAGGAGGCCCCTAAATCACCATTTCCTAAGTACTTAAGGCTCATAGCGTACAATATTCATTAGCCGTTATTAGGTATTTTGAAATTGTTTTGAGATGAGAAGAGAGAAAGGACTCTAAAGGGGGCTAAATCAAAACCCTAAAGGTATCATGCATCATGGTCCTAAAGTTGAGGTTGAAAGGGAACTACCTATTGTTCTCATGCATGGATGAAATCCTAATGTCTATCATCACTATCCTTAAACAAGGAAGTGAGAATTCCTAAGGGAACATGGCAATGGAAAGAGAAATAACAACAATGATATAAGATATGATATAAGAAATGAAATATGAGAGTGAATGAATGAGAATGCACATGCAATGCAACATACAAGCAAAGGGAGGACACCTCAACCTTTAATGCAAACAAGAGATACACAAAGAGTAAACACACAAGCAAGTGAGAAAATTGTATGGGGGTAAAGACCACCACAAGCTCATCTCAACCTTCAAATGCAAGTAAGAAATGAAGAGAAAGGCCTACACATGCCTACTCTATCCTAATGCACAAAGATCATACAATATGACAAAGAATGAAGAGAGGATTGAATGATATGATGAAAGGCAAAGTGAGGACCTAAGGAACTCACATGGGCACTCAACCAAGCATGCTACATCCAAAATGCACACAACACACATGAATAGTCCTCAAACGTTCAACCACCTAAGGCGTGCACTAAGTTCCTCCTAAGAAGGAACTAGGCTTCCACAAGTAGGAACTTAGAGTCATTGGACAGAGAGGGATATGAGAAAAGGATGTTCATAACATCATTGGAGAAGGAATGCACAAGAAATGGTAAGAGAATCATAAAAAAGGTAAGGGTTATTCAACATGCAAATATGGGAAGAAAGCCCTAAAATGAGGTCCTAAAGGATGCCTAACCTAAACAAGTTATGAACATGGTCAAGGCATAAAATTAAACATACAAATGCCTTATTATGTCTATGATATGAATACATGACTATTGGATGCTCAAACAATGCACAAAGTTCCAAATATGATCAAACCAGCACAAGTGTTGGGGTTGAAAACATACAAGGGTGACCTAAAGTGTAAAATACATAAAAAATAGTAAACTAATCCTAAAAATTCCAAGTAAAATCCTATAGGACCCCTCTGGTGTTGGGAACCAGGGGTCCAAACTATGAGAAAAGAATCTAAACCTAACTAGGAAAACAGAGGGGAAAGTCCTAGGGTTGTCCTAAGAACTAGTACAAAAGGAAGGTTCTAAAGGTCAAGCTAAAAACCTACTCAAATGGTATTAAAACCGGAGGGAAAAAATATACAAAAATCAATTGATATGTTATGGATATGTACAAGAAAAATCAAGCATTAACAATGAGTATTCACCAAGAAACAAAATTAAAATCACAAAGATATCAATTTTAAGTCCATTAAAACCCTTGCAAATAAATTGTTATTTTTTAATTGGAAAATATTCAAAAAAAATTAAACTAAAAATTCATAAATTCAATTTACATCTAAAAATGTCTAAAAATTATTTTTGTGTATTTTTAATCTATTTGGAAGTATTTTAAAAGAATTAAAATTAAACATATTAAAAATAGAAAAAAGAAAGAAAAAGAAAAGAAAATGGACAAACGTGTGTGGTGAATAGCAATAGGATACAGTTATGCGCGTGGGCCTGTCTTGAGGGGAGGTGTGAAAAGGAATTGGCAGCCCAAGTCCACATATGCGCTGGGAGCCAAAACGCTTCGTTTCAATTATTTTAGTGGTCAACAGGTCAAATTGAATCTCAGCCATCCAGTTTAAATCCTAGTCAATGGATCCAAGGGTTATGAAGGCACACACGCAGGCGCCGGGGAAACAAACCAGATGCCGGAGCACGGTGGCTCCGGTCATCTTCTTCGGTGGGAGGGTACTGTAGCATTTTCTAAAACTCAACAAAACTCCTAATTTCTTATACCATTCAACTCGTCTTGTCACGCTCATCATGAATCCCATGTTCAATCTTAGTTTCTCCTTATAATTAACCCTAACCGAAGCTAACAAGAATTGATTAAGAAACCTAAATGTTTAAGAATCTAAACCAAACTTATCCAGAAATGATCCTTGTGACTAGGGCATCAAGAAGATGCAAAAATAGCGTGCGTTTGATACATAAACAGAGAGAAATGGTGAAGGCTGAATTACCTAACGGGGCACCTCCGTTGGTTCTTCAATTGTTGATGAAGCTCTTCCAAAACCACCCAGAAATGATCAGTGATCCTCAATAAAGCTTCTAGCAATACTCAATTGGACTGAAGTGGCTTGATTCCTGATTTCACCATTCCACTTTTTCTTGCTCGTGTGTAACTGCTTTCTCCTCAATTCTCCCTGGAAATTCACCTCTGATAGCTTGTGAAGGATCCTGAGTTCTTATGCAATGGATCTAGATTGGTTTGAGGCTCAATCAAAGCCTGCTTCGGTCCAATTGAAATCCAAAATTTCTCACTTTGAAGCTCCAAAATTGCCCACGAAAAATGGCTCAAACAACCTCCAATTTGCTTCATACATGTTGCTTGTGATGTAAGGAACTCAATAGACCAGATTAGCCCCTTGTTTTGATCTTAATGGTGAATTTGGAATGTGTACCTTAAGCTTGAAGAAACATGAAATTTACATACGAGAATGACCCCAAATTTGATTTCTGATATTGGCATTATGTTTAGTATGTTTTGTGGACTCGAAAAATGCACAAACATGGTTGAAAATGGTTCCAAATGAATTTAATTGAATTTATGGCTTTTAAGTGTTTTTCCATGAAAATTCCTTCACCATTCCTTCAATCCAATCCAAACCCATGAAACATGATGATTTTATGATGAAAAGGATGACATTTGAAGCAAGTTTTATGTTGGAAAAAGTTCCATTTGAGGTGTGCAAAGTGGTGAAATTGACCTATAATGAAAATGACCTGTAATCAAAGTTTCCCAAAATACCCTTGCCTTGTAAGCTTCATAACTTGAGCTCTACAACTCAGATGAAGGACTTCTAGGACTTTTTGGAAAGCTAAGATCATAAGGAACAACTTTCATGTTTGTGTCAAAGTGAGGAGAAACATAATTCTAGGTCAAATATGTCTTGGAAGTTGGTTGACTTTTGTTGACCAAAATCACATTCATCTGAGGACCTGTAACTTGCCAGCTTCATAACTTGAGTTCTAGAAATCAGATGAATGACTTCTAGTTCTCAAAATAAAGCTAAGAACATGCTATATAAGTCTCATGTTGGAGTCAAGATGAGATGAAGCTTGTATCTTGAGATATGTGGTCTTGAAGTTAAACACCAAACAGGGGATTTTACTCTGACAAGCTTAGAAACCCTAGCTTAGCAACTTCTCACACTCTTGAATATTGATGAATTGATCTTGAAATGATATATGACATGTCTCAACACAAAATTCAATGATCACAAAGACTTGTAATTGAGTCTTAACCTCCTTTAATTGCACAGTTGTCTTAGGGTTGACCAGATGAAAACCCTAGCTGCACCACCTTTGGTTGTGGCTCTTTGCACTTGGTATAATGACTTGCACAAGCTCCTCAATGACCCTTAAGAAATCCAATGAGATTCTATGATGTTATTCATACATGATCATGGACTCAATATCAACTGGTGATCTTCACATGGCCTCCAAGATAGGAGGTGAACCACATTCGTTCATCTGCTCTTTGACTTTTTCTGACGGTGATAAGCTCTTGATAGCTTGAATACAACCTCTTGATTAGGCTTAGACCTTGGAAACCTCCTCTTGATAGGCACACCTCCCTCAATCCCCTGCACTTGGACGATGGTATGCAAATGCTAATGCTATATGAATGCAATGCTAATGCTATGTGAATGCAATGAAACATAAGCCAGTTAAAGAAAAAGGTTGGGCAAATTTTGGGGTGCAACACCTGGATTTGTGATCTACGTGACTTGGCATTCAATTTGGTATAAAATTTTGTAGGATTTGGTGAGGTTTAGAACCCTAATCTTCGGCCACTTTGCCGGAGAAGATGACCGGAGCTAGGGCTCCGTCATCTGGTTCAATCTCTGGATGGCCTACGTGTAATTGTTTGACATGTTGACTTGAGGAAATGAACGGCTGTGATGCTCTTGACTTGCTTGCGTGGTGTGGTTGACCTCCACGTCAATTAGTGAAATGGTGTGTTTCACTAATTAAACTGAGTTTAATTTGCTTGGGCTTTTAATGCTATCTGCGCCCCCTTCCAACTCAGCCCAATGGTTTTCACTTGTTTTCTTGCTATTTGCATCGTGTGCATTTTATTTCTTTTTTTATTTTATTTTGTTTTCTGTTTTGTTTTAATTTATTTAAAAATAACTCCAAATGTCATAAAATTCCACAAAAAATATTTTAGGATACTTTAATGTGTTAACTAATTTTTGGTTTTCTTTATTTTTATTTTTCATTTATTATTCAAGTAAAATGGAATTTTCTGATTGGAGTGGTTTTTTAATTGATTTTTTCTTGTTCCTTTTGGTTTCTTGCTTGTTTCTTGACCAATTGATATCTCCAATGATTGATACATTTTCCTAATTTGAATGATGAGTTGAGGGGTCTTTGAGGATGATTTTCGCCCTGGTTTGATTTCATTTTGGTTGACTTTCAAGTCATTTTGTTTGACCCTCGATAACCCTCTTTCAAAGTGGAGCACCCAAGTGGATCAACTCCTATGGTGATGCTTTGATAGGACAATGGTTGTGTGCTTTTGGCCTCTGGTTGCCAACTCATTTTTGAGATTTTGATATTTTATTTGGGTTTAATTGAGCTATTTTCCTATTTTTGAGGTATCTTGCAAGTCAAGTTACCTCTAAGGGTGGTTCATACACACACTTGACCTAGTTTTGATGGTAAATGACCCTTATGGATCCCTAATGCCCCCAACTCTTGTTGATTCATACTTTTAAAATATTTAGGTATTTGGTGGTAAATTTTTAGGTCTTACATTTGCTTGGGTTTGGTTTTGAGTTGCATTCTTTTTAGGCTTTCCATTTCATGTTCAATGTTGAAAGTGTTTAGGACCTAGGTCCTTTACCATGCCTAACCTTGCAATGTGCCTTGCTTACTTTCTTTTCTTGCTTTGTGAATTCTCTCTTCTTATCCTTACCTCTGTCCAAGGACCCTTGAGTCCCATTTGAGATGGTTTGGTCCCTCCTTTGGAGGTACCTTGAACATGTCATGAATGATGATTCTTTTGAGGACTCTTTTTGTGTTTTCTTGCATAATCAATGTGGTGCTTATGGTTGAGTTGTCTCTTTGAGTTCCTTGCTGTCCTTACATTATCCCCCATCCCCACATTGATTATGTACTCATATCCTTTCTTTTTGGTTTGCCCTTGGGCTAGTGGTTGATGTTTGAGTGGTTGTAGGAATTACATTTCTCCCACTTCATCCCACTTTTGTGTGAACTTGTTTGGTTTCTCTTGTTTGCATTCCATTCTGGTTTTGAATATTCATATTTGCATGCTTGAGGTTGATATGTGCTTGTGGTGGTGTTTACCCCACACTTTGTTCCTCCCTCTTTTTCTTTCGTCTTTGTGCATTACATGTTTGCATTTTCTTCTTATTTTATCTTATGCTTCCTTCTTCTTTCTTCTTTGCTATGTTCCCTTAGGACCTCTAATCTCTCTTGTTTAAGATTGATTATGATAGACCTTAGGTTTGAACCCATGCATGATAATATTAGGTAGCATCCCTTGTCATCCCAATCATAGGTACATTTTGCATGAGAACATTAGGTTGAGTTTTAGTCTCCCTTTAGAGTGTCCTTCCTCTTCTAATTTTCAAACTCTTTCAAAACACATAATAAATAATAATGAATGTTGTATGCTAAGAGCCTTAAGAACTTGGGAAGTGATGATTGGGGGGCCTCCTATCAATTTTCTAGAGTGTTTAGTGTATGTCCTTTAGACGATATGCGACACATTCGCTCCTAAGTCATAGTCTTTAGTGCAACATGAATTACCAACAATAATCTATGCACTTCTTTTCTAAAAGAATAAAAAACAAATCTCAAACTTTTTTATCCTTCTGGATTAATGGAAAACCTTTTTCATAAAAGAGTGTTGTTAACTCTTGGTTCTAACGCAAACAAGTAACACCTAAGTCTCTAATGGTCAAGCTGCATACACCCAACTGCTAGAACTAAGGTTTAACCCTACTCGGGTAAAACATTTTGTTGCACCCCAAATTTTACCCTCATATTTTTTTTCATTGCCTATATAGCATATCATGTCTGTCATTTTTCATAATACCCAATTTATCAGCTCAAATAAACTTGTCGAAGTTACAGACAAACGAGTCAAATTGAATCTCAATTATGCATAAAATTGGTGGACATAAAAATTAAAAAGGTCGAGTTTGCAGACGTCAATTATATTGATCTACGTTTCGTGTAGTTTAATCTAACATGTTCGTTTTAATTTTTCGACCATTTTTCGTCGCATTTTGATCAGTTTGAACATTTTAACGGGTCAAAAATTGTTTTAAAATCTAACCAAACGGTGTATTTTTCCGAGTCGTATATTTTGCGCTGATCATTTTACTATACTCAATTTATTTTTTCGAGCACTTGGGCGTCCGAATTTTAATTATTTGGGTTCTGGTTATTTCTATTTTTTTGTCTAAATAGTTAGAATAAATAAATAAATAGAATTAGTAATTTCAATTTTATTTTAATTTTATGTTAATTATTTAAATTATGTAATTATAACTAATATTAATTTAAGTTGGGCTTTAAAATGGGCATTAGGTTAGAGTTAACCCTAATTTGTTACCTATATAAACATAAGTGAGGGGAGAAAACTTCATTAACATCAGAAAATCAACAGGTCATCAGAAGAAGAAGAAGAGAGTTTTGAGAAAAACTCAGAAGATCCACCAACAAGGATCATCCAACGGCGGCTGTGGACCCTTTGGAGCCTCACTACCACCGGTGGACAACAACCAAGCAAAGAGCCTCAGAAGAAGCTTCATCACCTCGTCGTCGAAACACCGTCATCAAAAACCCAAAACGTAAGATTATGATATTAATGGGTTTGATTTTGTTTTATTTGGTTTCAGGTATGAACAGACGAAGGTGAAGTAGGAGAGAAGAGGACAGTTTCAAAAAAGGGGCATCCGTGGGGGAAGACGGGCGCCGCCGGCGCTAGGGAGAAGAAGGCATAAACAATGAAAACCCTAATAGGCCAAAGTTTCATGCATAACCCTCCCCACTCTTATTAATTCCTTTTCTTTTTTCTTTTTCTTTTTCATTTATTTTCATTTTATTATTTTACTTGTTATTTATTTTATCTTTTTTTTTTATAGTTGTAATTAGTAATAACTCTTTTTATAATTTTACAAAACTTAACCTTTTTATAACTTAGAAATAACACCTTTTAATAATAAAGCTAAATTTTTTTTTATAAATTAAAATTAACCTTTTTTTAAATCAAATCTAACTCTTTTTTCTAGATTAACATTAACCTTTTTTTAAATTTAAATTCTAACACTCTTTTTTAAAATTAAGATCCTAGCACTTTAATTTATTTTTTTTATATATCATAATTTTCTAACTTTTCAAATCTCTAACTTTTTAATTTAAACTTTTTCTTAATAAGTTTCTAACATTTCACTTTTAATTTCTAATTGCATCCTCACCTAAAAAAATTCTAAAATTCCTAACCTTTCCCGTTTAATTTTCATCTAACTTTCATCGTTTCTCGTTTGGCCTTGATTATTAATCCTTTTATTCTCTATATGTCATTTTTCACAGTTGTAATTATGCGAGGCTATCATCGCCTATTATTCCGTCTTTATTTTTACGTTCTTTGGGTTGTAATTATGCGAGGACATCGTCGTTTTTATATTTCTTGCATTTTTTTGGTTTTTAATTTATGCGAGTAATCGTCGCATTTCAATTTTCTTTACTGCGTTCATATTTTCTTCTATTTTAACTGCCATGTAATAATTCGTCATTCGCATCAATTTACCGTCAAAATCTTCTGAAGGATTAGGTCTAACCCATTTGACCGCCGAGTCAATAGTCCTAACCCTTGACTGTTTCAAAACCCTAATAGTCTAGGTGTCCCGCCATGGACGAAAATGCCCTTTACCCTAGCGTTAGGTTAAAGAGTCGTCGTACTCTGCTTAGGGTTTCTCGCCGCAGAATACCTCTTAACCCTAATTTCAATTCAACTTATTTCAACGTAGAAATAGGAGTCGTCGTACTCCACGTAAGCGCTTTCCTTAAGAAACGCTTACTCCCCGTGAAACCTTGACCACTGTCAAGACGTTTCTAACCTCCCTTTAGAGGGGAACTACGGTTACTCTAATTCCATCCCCTACCTCGGATACGTAGGCACAAGATATGAATCTTGGTGAGTAAACTTAGGACTAACCCTTAGGTCTCTTTAGGTCTCTCTACCCCTAGCTCAGTATATATTTCCAGCAGATAATAAAGTAAAAAAGGCATACATTAAACAAAAGGTTCCTGTTGAGTACTACAGAAGTTTAGGGTGCTAGTACATTCCCTAAGCTTAACCAACCCCTTACCTAGGTCTCTCCCCGCATTGTGTTTACTATGCAAAAATAGGTTTTCCTTCATTTGACATTTTCCTTCGGATAAATCAAAGATCAGTTGTGAATTAAAATGTGATTCAAGCTAATTAATAGTTTGATATCCTATTACCACCGCAACAGAAAATGGCGACTTCACTAGGGACTATCCTCCTAATGTTTAAGGGTTACCCCTATTATGTTTTGTATGCCATTTATATTTTATTATCTTGTTTGTATATATTCATATTGTGCCTTGCTCTGGGGTACCTGTTGTTGTGAGATAAGTCCTACACCCGGACTTGAGTGACCTTATTATAGGATGGTGATATATTCAATGAGGCTTATAGGGAGTGAGTCCCGACCAAGCTGACTTGAGAATCACCGCTCGATTGAGACCCTTCCATAAGATAGTTTGGTTGAACGAGTACAGTCGTGAAAACTCTTACTAATTTTGGAAAGGAGTCTATGATATTGAGGACCGTAGTACCTTAACACCACTTTGGCCTTATATAGGACGTAGTGCGGGAATTATGAGGGAGTAGTCTCAAAATAATTGCTACGTGATACTACCCTCAAAAGAGGTTCTCTTGAGAATATTATCGACCCCCAAGTCAGTCGGAAGGTTGATAATATCTGAAGGAAGGGCTGATGACTTTGGGCACTTCTTTAGAACCCTTGTTCAGCAGGTACAACTAACCTTAGTACATACCCTATGGGGATGGGTAGACCCTAACTCCTTGCACATACCTTTAACCTAGGACTTTGTATATGTGCATTGCATCCATAAAGCATCACATTGCATTACATTTCATGGAATTCAAACCTTATCTATGAATATTGCAGGGATACCATGAATTACAATGAAAAAAAACAATTTGAGATATTCTTTTAAAGGTCTTAAGTTAGATGACCTAAGGAAGCTAGGAGCTTTGGTTCAAGTCAACAAAGGATTCAGAAACAAGTATGGAAGGCCGTTATCTTTTTTGAAACTTCAAGTAGACGAAGGTTTCCTTTCGACTTTGTTACAATTCTAGGATCCAGAT
Organism: Lathyrus sativus; assembly: GCA_963859935.3. Lineage (NCBI taxonomy): Eukaryota > Viridiplantae > Streptophyta > Magnoliopsida > Fabales > Fabaceae > Lathyrus > Lathyrus sativus. The sequence goes on from OZ012741.1 coordinate 366,899,967, forward strand.
TATCTTTGCCTTACATTCCCCGAGTATCAGCTCTTGCCTACCCTAGAAGAGTACTCTCAATTAGTGGGGTTACCTACTCTGAAGGAGTCTCCGTTCCCTTTCTTGGAGAAGGACCCTAAAGAACAAGACATTGCTAAAACCATATGCTTAAAGGTATACGACATCAAGGGCAGTATGATCACCGACATTTGTGAAGACTTTTCCAATGTACCCGTGCTTGGTTTTGATGGAGGATTTATTTTCCTCGACTCTCGATCTACCTTTTGAAGATAGGCGCATCCTCAAAAAGGCCCAGCTAGAAGAGCAGAGCAAGGGGCAGAACGAGAAGCTTCCTTAGGGTCATTATTAGCTTTTATTTAGCTATTATGCCGAGACTTTTCTAATAAAATTATTTGTAATCCATTTTCAAATTAATAAATTCCTTTTGGTATTCAGTGATATTCGTAAATATTTGAATTCCATGAAATCTTTCATTCGCATTTTTCATTTAGCATCATATTTTGCATTGCATGTGTCTTCCGGTTTCTCATACTCGATTCTCTCGCCTTCCAGTTTCGTCACCCTGAGTTCTCTGCATCGGCACTACAATAGAGCCCAAGCTCAAAGAAGGATGGAAGAACATGCTAAAGAAATGGATCGCGTCAACAACGAACTCGCAGACCTTCGAGGGAATGTAGGCCAGATTATGGAGCTACTCCAAGTCATCAATGCAAAAATGGATACTCAGTCTACTGTAGTTTCTAAGATTAACACTACTACTGTCGTAGATCCTTCGATTGTTACTGTTGAGAATCCGTTTCCTTATGGTCTTTCATAAAGCTTCATACATCCTTCTATTGTTACATCAGTTCAACAAACCATCTCGGTTGTGCAAAATGTTCAACAGACTGTGCCTTTGGTTTCCGATCCTCCTAAGGTGGTTCCTACTTTCACACAAGCTAATGTCCACACTCGGGCACAACCTTATCTTAATGATCCCGTTTACGAAATTCTGGATGATAATGATGAAGGATACCTGCCACGTGATAGGCTTCGTGAAGAAGTTGTTACTATTGATAAAAGATTGAGAAAGATGGAAGGGGACCAGATCTTTGGTGCTACTGCTAGAGACGTCTATTTTGTTTTCGGTTTAGTTATTCCGCCGAAGTTCAAGACTCCGAACTTTGACTGCTATGAAGGGACTACTTGTCCGAAAAGCCATTTGATAATGTACTACCGTAGGATGGCTGCCCATGTTGGAAATGACAAATTGATGATTCACTGCTTTCAAGACAGTCTAAAAGGTGCTTCATTGAAGTGGTATTTGACATTGGACCAATCTCGCATCAAGTCTTTTCAGGATTTGTCTGATGCTTTTATTAAGCACTATAAGTACAATATGGATTTAGCTCCTGATAAAAGACAATTGTTGAGTATGACTCAAAAGAGTTCCGAGACTTTTAAAGAATACGCTCAGAGGTGGAGGGAAATTGCTTCACAAGTCGAACCTCCATTGACTGATAAGGAACTAGCTGATTGGTTTGTTGACACCGTTCGTCCCGAATTCTATGAGAGGATGGTGGGTAGTGTGACTGCAAATTTTGCTAACATTGTTTTCGTTAGGGTAAAGGTTAAATTGGTTATGAAGAGTGGAAAAGTGTCAAGTGGTGCTGGTAGTTCGAGCTCAAGATATCAAGATAAGAAGCCTTCTTTCAATCCTCAGAAAAAGAAGGAAGGAGAGACTCATGCTGTATCTTCAGGTAGAAAGAGGGAGCAGCAATATCAATATCCGCAACAGTATGCTCAACCCCAAGGCTACCCGGTTCAGTATGCTCCATCGCCGTATGTGGATGTTGTTGCACTGTCTTTTAATCAGCAAGCTCCACAAGCTCCCGCTTACCAGCCTATGCAGCAGGTTCATGTTTATCCGCCTCCGGTTTACCAACAACCTCCGTCTAACTATCACCAAGCTTCCAACGCTCTGGAAAATCAACAGCCGAGGAATCAGGCACCTCGCCAAAATGCTCCGACTAGGAGACAATACAAGCCTTGTCCGCCGATTCCGATGACGTTCACCGTGTTGTATCCTTACTTAGTGCAACGATGTTTGATCACTACCCGAGCAATGGGTCCGCCTCGTAATCCTTTGCCTTCCAATTACAACACCTCCTCTCATTGTTTATTTCATGAGGGGGCGCCCGGACATGATTTGGAAAATTGTTATGCTCTAAAGGATATTGTCAGAGAGTTGATGGAAAAGAAGATTTTGTATTTCAATGATCTGCAACCTAATGTCAAAAGCAACCCTCTGCCTAACCATGGGGCTTCTAATTCTGTTAACGACTTGTCCGTTGAAAGATCTTATTCTTGATGTAGCTTAGATCAACATAGTTGGGGCAAGCAAGACGACCCACTCCAGTGAGGCTCCGCCAGAGGAAACCGTTATAACCATGCTAGTCTTGAACACTGAGACTTCATAAACACCTGTTGAAGGACTTGTCATACAGTTCATTTTGTTTATTTATATTTTATTTCTTTGATTGAGCATAATTAGCATGTACAAACTTGTTATTTTGATTAATTAATGCAATGCATATGTTTGTCTTGAATAATTTATAATGCCAATTTTTCCTGATCTCTTGCTTTGATAGAGAATTGAGGGGAGGATGATGAACCAAAAGACGTCAGATCTCTTGTTATATGCTTTTGATTGAAACCTGCTGATGATGTAAGGCATTGTTTCAAATCCTAAACACTGGAGATATAAGGATGATAATCCCTCTTTAACCCCTTTGAGCCTTGAGGTAGGAGTTTTCTTTCTTTTCCAAATTAAAACCCTCGTCTTAACCTGGGGCAGGGTAGTTTTTCAGTTAAGTTGGTCGAGCGCTTAGACTTTCAAGAATAGGGAGCAAACCTTCAAGAACCTATCCTTAGCATCTTAAGAAGTCAAATTGCAACGACTATCCCTCGATTACTTAAAGAGCGGGGAAATTACAAGCCTTTCAAAAGAGTCATACGACTTGTTCAAAAAAATATAAGAGCCCGCTAAGTCAAAACCTACGAAGGAGATTTAGGCAAAACTAGGGCATCCCGCTGGACTCCAATGTAAAATCCAAAAATACGCCGTCCAGGCAAAAGTTAGGGAATAAAAGGAAAAAAACAAGGGACTCCCATAAAGAACCCCCAATAAAGAACAGAGTCGTGTGATCAAACGCAAAGGAAACTAGGTGAGTGACTGCCATGTCCAAAGTTGTTGATGGGTTCGCAATCATATCAAACCTGATTGAGGTAAGAGTGCTCGTATCCGGTTAACTGAATTAGGATTGGAGAACATCACAAAGAATGGGTGGGTGCAAATAACTTTGATCCTTTTTCCTTTGTTTCTCAAAACCGTGCACCAAGCCACGATACAACCCTTAAAAGACCTAATTGAAGAAGGAATTCTCTTGAAAGCATACTCGACGAGATGACATTTCCTGACTCCTACGAGCTATGCTCAAAAATTCATGTTGACATTATAAATTAAACTTATATCCTAACTAGTGATTTCAGTCACAAGTTCTTGCGATATATTTTAAAAACAAAAACAAAAAAATTCAAGACAAATATATGTGCATTAACTATTTCAGGATTAGCATTTCACGCGTGTGTATTTTGCCTGATATCTTAGAAGCTTGCATATAGATGTCATCAATGAAACTCGAAGATCCTGCTAAACAGGGGCAGTTGGCTTCCAAGTCGTTTGTTGATGCAAAGCTGACTCTCTCAAGAGCTACTTTTGGAATGCTCTGGCGATCTGACCCAGTTACGTCGAGATCTGACCAAATCTCTCTAAGAGTTTGAAAACAGTGGGGCAATTGGATTCCACGCTCTCTATAAAATCCTCTTGAGAGAACTCTTCCTCACAATGCAGGTACTCTGGGGCATGGTTTTTTCAAAATGGCGACTACTACAAAGTCCATCAAGATTAAAACTACGTGGTTTCGCCACATTCTTCACGCACCCGATGAATTTTTAATCCCGATGGTCTTCATTCCCCAGTAAATCTCATTGTTGCAGAAACACTTCTAAACCGTTGCCTCAATGCAGTCCCCAGCGAGACTATAAGCTGACAACACTTTGGACCTAGCCGTTGATCTCCAAGACAGCAGAGATCTTACCAGCATCTTCCCAGTGATTATGTCCCCAGCGAGACTTTAAGCTGACAACACTTTGGATTCATCCGATAAATCTCCAGTAACTCCCGATGCTGCAGAGATCTTCCCGATATCCTCCAAATGATCCATGTTCTTGAAGACCCATTCTCAGTGGGATCATCTGTTCCTCAGTGGAATTGCCTTACTTTCCTCAAGGAAGTACTCCCTAGGAGACCACATTCTTCTCAAGAAGTCAAGTTACTTTCCCAAGAATATCTGGTGAATTCTCCTCAGTAAGTATGACGAACTTTCCTCAGTAAATTCGATATATTTTATCCCTAGTCGGATGTACCTTTCCCCAGGAAGCCGAGGTACTACTCCGAGTAAGTTTCTACGCTATCTCCATGTTTTCCCTATGCAGTGGATATTTATTTTATCCCCGGAAGTCTCCGATCCTATATTTTATCAGCGGGCTATGGTGACTCTCTTTCATGATATGATTCATCATGAGATTGAAGTATATGTTAATGGCATGGTTGTGAAGTCCCAGACGGAGGAGAAGCATCTGGTTAATTTGTTAAAGTTGTTTGAAAGGCTCAGGAAATTCAGATTGAGGTTGAATCCGAACAAGTGCACTTTTGGTGTGTGGTCAGGAAAGTTATTGGGGTTTATTGTCAGTGAAAAAGGAATCGAGGTCGATCCTGCAAAATAAAAGCTATTCAAAATATGCTAGCGCCGAAAATGGAAAAAGAGGTTCATGGTTTCTTGGGGAGATTTAACTACATTGCTCGGATCATATCTCATCTCACAGCCACGTGTGAACCCATGTTCAAATTGCTAAAGAAAGATCAGGCAGTCGTCTGGAATGAAAATTGCCAAAGGGCATTTGATAAAATAAAAGAATTTTTGCAGGAGCCTCCGATACTGATATCTCCAGTAGCTGGAAGACCATTGGTAATGTATCTAATGGTTCTTGAGAATAGTATGGGTTGTGTTCTCGATCAACATGATGAGACTGGAAGAAAAGAGCATGCGATATACTACTTGAGTAAAAAGTTCACAGATTATGAGTCCAGGTACTCAATGTTGGAGAAAACATGTTGCGCACTCGCTTAGGCTGCCAAATGTTTAAGACAGTATATGCTGAATCATACAACCATGTTGATTTCAAAGATGGATCCGATTACGTACGTCTTTGAAAAGAAAGCACTTTCGGGGAGGATTGCCAGATGGCAGATGGTATTGACAGAGTATGACATTCAATATGTTTCCCAGAAAGCTATCAAGGGGAGTGTTCTGTCAGAGTATCTTGTTGAACAGCCGATTGACGATTATCAACCAATGAAATTTGAATTTCCTGACGAAGACATCATGTTCATAAAGATGAAAGACTATGATGAGCCATTACCTGATGAAGGTCCGGAGAAGGGTTCTCAATGGCAAATGATATTTGATGGCACTGTTAACTCATATGGTAGCGGAATTGGGGAAATCATTACGACTCCTCATGGTTCTCATATCCCCTTCACTGCCAGGTTATCATTTCCTTGCACCAATAATGAAGTCGAGTATGAAGCGTGCATCATGGGGGAGTGAGAAACTCGGCAGCCTAATATGATTCCTTACATGAATTACGAAGGAGGTTGTTACCTTTCTTTGACAAAATGGAGTTTCATCACGTGCCGAGAGCGGAAAATCAGATGGTTGATGCTCTGGCAATGTTATCCTCGATGTACAAGGTAAATTATTGGAATGATGCTCCAAGAATAGTCATCTCGCGCCTTCATAGGCCGGAATTTGTATTCGCTATTGAGGAGGCTTCTGATGACAAGCCATGGTATTATGATATCCATAATTTTCTCAAAGGCCAGGAGTATCCGCCAGGGGCGTCGACCCGGGATAAGAAGACTCTAAGGAGGTTGTCTGGTAACTTTTATCTGAACCAAGATGGTGTACTCTACAGGAGAAATTATGACTTAGTGCTGTTAAGGTGCGTGGACGAGAAAGAAGCTAGCTTGCTTATGGAAGAGGTCCACGAGGGAACATTCGGTACACATGTCGGCGGGCATGCCATGTCTCGGAAGATGTTACGAGCAGGGTATTATTGGTTGACCATGGAGTCAGATTATTTCAAATATACAAAGAAGTGTCGTAAATGCCGTATTTAGGCAAACAAAATGCATGTACCACCGAGTCCTCTAAATGTTATGGCGTCCCCGTGGACCTTCTCCATGTGGGGCATTGATATGATCGGCAAGATTGAGCCAACTGCACCAAACGAACATTGTTTCATCTTGGTTGCCATTGATTACTTCACGAAGTTGGTGGAAGCAGCTTCGTATGCTAATGTCACTAAGCAAGTGGTAGCCCAATTCATAAAGAAGGACATTATCTGTCGCTATGGAGTGCCTGGAAGAATCATTACTGATAATGGTTCGAATTTGAACAATAAGATGATGAAGGAACTATGCCAGAATTTCAAAATCTAGCATCACAACTCATCTCCCTATCGTCCAAAGATGAATGGCGCTATTGAAGCGGCCAATAAGAATATCAAGAAGATAGTGCAGAAGATGGTTGTAACCTATAAGGATTGGCATGAGATGTTGCCCTTTTGCATTACACGGATATCGTACTACGGTATGCACATCAACTAGGGAAACAACTTTATTGTTGGTATATGGTATGGAAGATGACCTACCATTAAAAGTCGAGATTCCTTCTTTAAGAGTTCTGGTCGATGTCAAGCTTGATGAGGCAGAATGGGTGAAGAACAGATTGAATCAGCTTATCCTGATGGACAAGAAGAGGCTAGAGTCTATTGCATACGGTCGGTTGTATCAGAGTCGGATGAATAAATATTTTGACAAGAAGGTGCACCCTTGAAGCTTTCATACGGGCGATCTAGTGTTGAAAATGATTCTCCCTCCACAAACAGATCACAGGGGCATATGGACTCCTAACTATGAAGGTCCATACGTTGTGTGAAAAGTTTTCTCCGGAGGAGCCTTGTTGTTGTCCACCATGGATGGTGAAGATTTCACATCCCCTGTGAACGCAGACGCAGTTAAAAAATACTTTGCTTAAAGAGACCCGCTGGAAATAAAAAGAATATCCAGGAAAAAATGGGGCATCCCGGAGAACCATAAAAAGAATGGGTTCGGGCAAAAATTAGGGATAAAACGAAAAGATGTAAACCCGCAAAGTTGAAAACCTGAAAAGGCGACTTTGGCAAAAATGGGTATCCCGGTGAATTGAAAACCCGCAAGGTCGATTCAGGCAAAAGTTAGGGATTTGAAAAGAAAATGATTGCGGTCTGTGTATTGTACTTCAGAGATTAGTGGATTAGGGAGAACCTGAGGGCCGTTTATCCGAATCAATCTCTTTCGAGGGCGAAGCATCGGGGAAGCATTGAAGTCAGGCGAGTCATAGAGGAATCAACTCATGGTGTTTGTCTGTGCCATATTGCCGACATTTTGTATAGTTCTGTGCATTATCTGTATATTTTTACGCAGATTTCTCTTTTCAGGGGTTGCATATGTTGTAAAACTCTGCCTATTTATAGGCCATTTGTCAATAAAACATATACTATTCAGTAAATTGTTGTTTTTTTTTAACTTTACTATTTTGTTTGCGAAAAACGCCTGATTTTTTGATAAAACTGCGCATACATAAACTTGCAGGCTTTGGCCGATAATCATTAAAACTTTGATTTATTTGAACAATGTCACGGATGATGACCGAGATAGCTCCTTTTGTGCAGGATATCTTGTCTTTTTGTTCATTTTTCAGGGTCGTTACCCTTGGGGAAAGTTGTCATGGGTGTCCCCCCAGCTAGAGTTTGCCCCCAGCAAGTGGATTTTGTGTAGCTCTATCCCCAGTAGAATTTCCCCAGCAAGAGATGAGTGAGTGGTGTGCGCACTTAGCTCCAACAGTTTGTCTGTAGACACTCATCCCTCAGCAGTTCAGACCGAAGTCTTCGACAAAGTAAGGTCATCCCCAGAAGGGCCGAGATTGATATTTCCTGTGTAGGTTAAGTGTGTACGTTTATTCCTAGTAGTTGGTCAGTACACATTTATGCTCAGCAGTTTGCAGGTACGCACTCACTCCCCAGCGATTTGAGATTGGAGTTCTTTTCACCAGGCAAGTGTGGAACTTTTCCCCACCGGCGGGGAAAATTTAAGATTTTGTTTCCCCATAGAGTTTGAATGTGTATTCTCTCAGATTCTAAATAATTGACTCATTCCCCCAAGCAGAGGTCGATGTTGTTTCCGTCATTGGACAAACCCCAACGAAGTTGCTGAAGAAGGTCTCTTCCCCGCAGAGGATGTTGTTATTTCTCTTATTGCTTATTCCCCTAGCAGGTTGGCAGAGTTTTGCTATCCTCAGTAAAGTCAACAAATGGATTCCCCACTGAGTAATCTACGATAGAGGTAGATTCTTCCCCAGCTGAGTAATCTCCGGCAGAATGAAATTACTTCTCCACGGTTTGCTTTGCTTCTCCAGCAGAGTCGTCTTTTCTCCAGGGTGTTATACTCTAGCAGGCCATTCAGGGCTAGTGGCCCCGGTAGAGCGTATTTCATATCATAGGTTGATGGTTATCCCTCGCAGAGTTGTTGATTCTCTGGCAGGTTGGAATTGTTCCTTGAATTTGGTCATCTTTCCTCAGCCAGTTTGTTTATTCCCCAAGAGAGTCGTATCTTGGAAGGTCGTTCAGGGTGTGTTCCTCAACAGGAGTTGATTTGATTTTTGGAAGAGTAGCTGTTTAGCGGGATGTTCTATCTCTCTATCAGGGTCGTTGCTACCCAGGAAAAGTTTCCAAGAAGCCATCCAGGGCTTGTTTTCCCAAGCATGGGTCCATTCGTGCTAGGCGCGCCTAGTCATTCCCCAGCAGGGTTGATTCTCTTTTCAACATTTATTTTGCTGACTCGGTTCCGTTGCATCTGCATGCGTGCTTGGCATCCTCCCAAACGCGTAGCATTTCCATTTCGTATGGAGCATTACGCCATTTTCAAACATATGCATTTAAAACATAAGCCAGGTGGTTATCTCTTTGTTTCAGGTGTATCTCCGGCACGTGACTGTTATCCTGTTGTTTATATGGTATCCAGACCATGACAAATTGCGATATGATGTTTTACCTTATGGTATCCAGACCATGACAAATGATTAATTTTGCCCATGTGGTATCTGTTGCACCCCAAAATTTGACCAACAATTATTTATTCATTGAGTGTTTGAAAATGGATACCTTCATCAGAAAGTTCAAGAGGTCCTCAGAGGAAGTGGATTGAAACCAGGGTTGTGTGCTTCATAGCTTGAGAGTTGTGGGTGCTCCTCAGATGATGCTGAGACTTTGAGAATGAACTTGATGTTTTGAGAAAGCCTATGAGATGTCTTGATGGCCATCATGAAGCCCAGAGAGGTCATTATGCAAGAATTCAGGAGATTCAACCATGAATGGTAGAATTAGGGTTTTGACTGGGTCAACCCTAGACCAGCTGAAGATTTGGAGAAGGTTGAGACCAATCCAAGGGCCATGAGATCATGGAATGATGCATAGAGAGGATATAAAGATGATTCCTAGGCCAACTCATCATGAGTGAGGAGTTTGAGAAGTTTCAAGTCAGGGTCTCCAAGGATTGTCAGTGAAAAACCCTAATTTGATCCCTATCTTCCAGGCAGTTTTAGCTCAAGATGTGATTGATATCTCACCTTCCCCATAACATGAATGTTGTAGAGCTTGTTCTTAGCTTTAATTTGAGTGGTGGAAGTCCTTGATAGGAGTTACAGAGCTCAAGTTATGGTTTTGACAAATTACAGGTCAGCAGAGGTGTGTGAATCTGGGTCCTTGAAAGTCACCCAACTTGCAGACAACTTTTGCCCTAGTAGGAGGATTCCTATGACTTCTTGGTCAACATGAATGTTGAAGAGCATCTTCTTAGCTTTAATTTGAGTGGTAGAAGTCCTTGATTGGATTTGTGGAACTCAACTTATGGTTTGAACAAGACAGGGGTATTTTGGTCATTTGTCAGTTATAGGTCATTTTAGCCAATGCCTAAAACTCCTATTTCCAAGCCTCAAATGGAAAAACTCAAAACATGAAAGTTGTTCAAAATGTGATTTTAAGTCTAGAAAGAAGGTCACAAATTGTTGGAAAAGCTCATAGCATGAGATTACATGATTGGTCAAAAATGAACTAAAAATGGCATATAAATTTGAAAAGTTGAATTTGGAAATTGGTTTGGAAGATCCACAAATCCAAAATAGGTCATCCAATATATCATTTTGATTGGAAAAATCATTTTGAGAACATTGGTTTAGCTAGAATTTTGATTTGAAGCTTTAAAATAGGTGATGCTTTGAAAAGTTGTTACTTGAAAAAGAAGGCAATGTTGAAAAACCTTACACAAGCCAAAGATGAGCTTGTTTTTCACTCATCCACACTCAATATCTCTCATAAGGAGAATTTGGCACAAAATGGTAAGGCATGAGGCATGAGATATGAGATTTCTAACTTGTCCTCACATGAGATTTTCAAGAAAATTCCACCATGTTCTAGATGAATCTAGAAGCATCTAAGGATCATTATAAGAAGAGTGCCATGAAGAGAGTTCAAGGTTGGTGATAGCAAGAGGATTCAGAGGGGAGAGAGAGAGAGAGAGAAGGATCCATTGAAGCACTTTCTTCAACTTCAAGCAACTCTGAATTTCATCCACTACAAGCATTCTCCTTCCATACAAGTGCATACAGAAGATCTTCCACCATTAGAAGGGCATTGTTGAGAAGTTGCAAGCTCTGAATCGTGCTCAACATCACCTCATCTCATCTTCTTGACAGGTTTCTTCTTCACCCTCTATCTCCTAAATTATTGAGCTTTAACTAGTTTCTTAGGCATAGAAAGGTTAGGCTAGGGTAGAGGACTAAATTCTGATGGTTACAGCCCATGCCATGAAGTTTCATAGCAGGACCGTGAATCTTTGATTTGCAAGAATTGTTTGAATTAGGAGTTTTAATCATCAAGAACTAGTGTAGAATAGCTAGGGTATCTTGTAGAAGCTCTGTAAACCATTAGATTGAAGCTTAGTGAAGGTTGATACCAGTTGATAGCAAGTGATGTTTAGTTGGACCATGACATTGAAGTCCTCTGTTGGAATTATTGAGGATGAATTAGGGAAATCCACGCGTACCATCTTGTTCCTCTCATTGAGTACTGCAATTTTCATTTTTGAATCGTGTTAAATCATGGCGTGTGGAGAGAGAACGAGGGAGAGGAAGATGAGTGCATGGAGGAGAGGGTTTCTGAAAACCCTAGGTATGTTTGGGACGATGAAGGTGGTCCATTAGATTGGTCTCAAAGTTTGACAATGTAATCTCATCCAACGGCCGTGGTTAAATCTGAGAAAGGGAGGGAAAGATTCAAAAAATGAAACGCGGTCGTTTCATTAAACCAGCGCTCTGGGCTTATTTCTCTATCCCCACCCCCCTTTTATCTGGCCCATTCCAAAACCAACTGGCGCGTGTGCTATTCCAACCCCCCCTCCCTTTATTTGTTTTAACTTCTTTTATATTCTTTTAATATTTTTCTGTTTTAGAAAATTCATTAAAAATTGAAAAATAACTCTTTTTTAATTCTTCTTTTTTCTATGATTAGATAATAATGTGTAGAAAATATTAAAAATAAAAATGGGATTTTATTTTTAAGTTTAGTATTTTTAATAGATTTTTCTTTTAAATAGCTTTTATAATGTTTAGTTTGGTATCATGATTTTGCAAGAATTGTTTTAGGACCTTCCCTTAGGTTTTTTTATCCATTCTTTTTTGTGCAATTAGATGATGAATCATAGTTCCCCATAGAATTTTTTCTAGAATTTTAGAATTAAATTTTGATTAGTTTAATTAGGGTAGATGTAGGGTATCCTAATTAGGGTTTAGTTTGTGCTTAGGTGAAGAATTCCCTTTCTTTGATAAGTTTTGTCTTGATTTTTAGGTAGAGGCCTATGTAGATGTTATGGGTAGATGTTGAGGACCCTTGTGAATAATTGTTAGATTTTTCCCCATTAGTTTAGCATTTTTAGGTATTTTCTGAAGTTGCCTATTGATTTTGTCTGCCCTGTGGTTATCTGTTCATCTTTGGGGGTCATTTTGGGGAATTTGTTGAGGGGCTTGTGTTGCCTTGAAGACCTTGATGGAGAGCATCATGAAGAGAAGATTGTAGATCAAGAGTCAGATACCCAGAGCTTGGCTTATTCCCTGTCTGTGAGGTTTGAGATCCTGAAGTTTGAGGGGAGTTCATGGTACTTTCCTGAGGAAGGCACTATGAATGACTTTCATTCTTTATTCTCACTTCTTTCTTAAGTATCCAGTGATGTTGGAGCCAACTTGTGAGTTTAATTTCTCCTGAGGAGGAATGTAAACTGATCACATGTTGTTGAGCCACATGGGATACAACTCCTAAGTGGAAGCCTCCTAGTACTTTCCTGAGGAAGGTCCTATGGGTCTATTCACTTAGTTCCCTTAGTTTATCTAGGATTTCTCAAGTATCCAATGATGTTGGAGCCAACTTGTGAGTTTAATTTCTCCTGAGGAGGAATGTAAACTGATCACAGTTGTTGAGCCACATAGGATACAACTCCTAAGTGGAAGTCTCCTAGTACTTTCCTGAGGAAGGTCCTATGGGTCTATTCACTTAGTTCCACTAGTTCAGATAGGATTTCCTAAATATCCAGTGACGTTGGAGCCCGCTTGTGAGTTTAATTTCTCCTGAGGAGGAATATAAACTGATCACAGTGGTTGAGCCACATAGGATATGATTCCTGAGTATACACCTCCTAGTGCTTTCCTGAGGAAGACACTATGAGTCTGCTTACTTAGCTCCCTTTCTTTGGTAAGCTTGTTCTGAAGCTTGAAGACTGGGATTGATTTCTCTTGTCTAGGGTTTTGCTTTAGTGCTTAGATTTGATTCAGATTTTGATTAGGGTTAGGATTAGAGAGTAGATTCTTTCTTTCTCAAGCATTTGTGTTTTGTTTGCCTGTTGGCACTTCATTCCTTTTATCTGTTCATTGCTTGATAGTATGTTGATTATTTTCAGTATGATTGCTGTTATTTCATGACTGGCTTGAGGTCGAGACGAGCTTGTGGAGGCTGAAACCCCACACACATTTCCTCCCTCACTTGCATTGCATGCATTTTACTGTTAAAGCTGATGTTTTTGTCTGTTTTGATGTATCATTGACATGATCCCTTAGGACTCTCATTTCCTCTGATGAGGATTTGATGATAGACTTTTAGGTTGAAACCTATGCATGACAACATCTAGGAGTTCCCTGTTCAAACCTTAACCATAGGATGAATCCATGGCATGATAACAGTAGGACTTGATAGTCTCCCTCCTAGTTGAGCCATTTTCACCGTAGTTAGCCGAACTACGTTTGCTCTGATCTTTCATACCAGATGAGAGTACGTAGGCATAGGATGCGATGTCCTAGCGAGCAACCTTCCCCATCTTCCCCCGTAGTTTAGCCGAACTACGTTGACTCTGATTTCTCGTTCCAGACGGGAATACGTAGGCATAAAGCGCGATGCTTTGCCGAGTCATTTTTCTTTTCTTTTTCAGCCAGCCTTGATAGGTAGATAGATTATAACCAACCCGTCCAAGTAAACAAACAAGCGAGGATCCCGTCGAGTACGACGGACGTGAGGGGTGCTAATACCTTCCCCTTGCGTAACCGACTCCCGAACCCAGACAATGGTTGCGATGACCTTGTCTTACCCTTATTCGTCAGGTTTTTCCGATCGTTTCCTTTCCCGCTCTGAGGGATAAATAACGAAAGGTGGCGACTCTTCTGTCATGCCGGCACCTTATTTTCGCGCAAGCGACAGCTGGCGACTCTGCTGGGGACTCATGGCATCTAGGGACTTTTCCCATCCCTTATGCTGGGACCGTTTCCCATCCCCTACGCGAGTCAATCCTATCGTTTGTGTGTTTGCTTGTTGGGTTGCGTTTATTTATCGCATCTTTACTTCCCGCATTTTATTTCCCGCATTTTATTTCCAGTTTGATATGATTATCTGTGCTGCTGTGGGAGAGGGATGTTACTGTGAGTGAGAAGCCGGACCTGGGCTTGAGTACACACCTAGATATAGTTGCGGAGAAGTAGTAGACGAACCTGTCTGCTGAGCAGGCACAGTTCCCTACGAAAATCTGCGCTCAGACGAGATTCTTGCAGAGGTGCTCCTTTCCGGTCCTGAGGATCTGAGGGGAGTCCAGACGTGAGGATTGTCGACTCTGGGGACCGATCATTTGGAAGTCAGCTAAGAGAGGCCTCTTCATGACTTGACGATGCCACTCCTTCTGGGAATCGTATTGTCACTCATGAAAGTCTGTGACGCTGACGACCGCATAGGATGCCGTACCTTTGTCCGTGGATTAGGTCCATACCTGTGAGTGGGGTCGGGATATTGCAGGAAACTTTGACCTCCAGACTACCTGGTTTTCTCGACAGTGAATCAGTTATGTTGGGTTCTCAGTTGCAGAGATGTTCTTGATAGAGCAAGGGTTTGATCAGAGGATTTTATCATCGGGTGTTTGCCTGTTCCTGATAGAGCAGGTTCCGATCAGAGTATTGCTATCAGAGGTTTGTTCTGGATGGAGCAGATTTTTGAGTGGGGTCTGAGGATCTCGTCAGCGGTTGTTATTTGTTCTTGATAGGGCAGATTTTGAGTGGGGTTTGAAGGTCTCATCAGCAGCTGTGTGTTTGTTCTAGAGAGGGCAGATTTGTGATTTGGGGTCCGAAGACTTCATCAACAGATATTCCTTGATCTTGCATCCGGGGTCTTTATTATCAGGCCTTTATTCTCGTCAGGGCAGAAGTTTGATCTCGACCCTATCATATGGTTATTCGCAGCAGATCAGATCAGTGGTTTTACACCGGGGTTTCTTTCTCATCAGTGACTGTTGACATTGAATCTCCACAGCAGCCACCCGGATATATTGTTGCATACCTGCATTTTGCATTAGCTTGCATAATCATTCCATTAGCGTGTGTCTGTGACAGGTACCGTTTCCCTGATCCAAGATCTCTCATTGTGTTACTGCAGCCGTTCTCAGAAAGACTGTTGCGTATGAGTTCTCGGTCCTTGATGTGTCGAATCTGACTATTGCTATGTGAGGTTACTGCTTCCATGATTAGGCCTGGATTCCTCTCCTTATTATTGCCAACAGGTGCCAGGATCGGGGGAAAATCTCTCAAGCACACAGACACACGCATGCATTTGCATGAAGCATTCTCGCATGACATACATTCTGTTACCTTTTCCTAACCCTTGATGTTGACAGGTTTTTCAGGTACTCAGGTTCCGAGCTGTTTTCGATCTCCAGGATTGATCAAAGACTCATCCACCGCTACTCAACTCGCGCCAATCAAACGAGAATCATGGACCAGGTACAGTCAGATGTTCAAGAGTTTCGTGAACGGATGGATCGTTTTATGGAGCTAATGCAAGTAGTTGCGAATGGGCAAGACCAGCTTCGTACTTTGGTTCAACCTCTCATCTCCAGGGTTGATAGTAATGGAATACTTCACGGCGGGGCCGTGCCCACTCCTCCTCAAGGGGATACTCCACAGAACGTTGTTCCTGCTGCCGGGGGCAACGGTAGTGCTAACGGCAATCTTATGACTAATCTCGGACTTAATGCGGCAGGCGCCGTCAATGGTGGTTTGGGAGCCAATGTTAACATGGGGCCGGTCAACGGCAATGTTGGTGCAGGAAATATGGTGGTGCCTCAACCGTGGCTGGAGGACCATCAGGATGACATATTCTCTCAGAGAGGTGCAGAGGCTGAATTGACTGCTGAGGCTCGACTCAGGTTCAAGGCGCTGGAAGACAAAATGAGAGATATAGAAAATCAGAACGCATTGGGCGTTGACATGGCCAAACTCGGATTGATTGCTGACTTTAAAGTACCTCACAAGTTCAAGGTGCCTATCTTTGAGAAGTATAGGGG
This sequence comes from Lathyrus sativus, assembly GCA_963859935.3. Classification (NCBI taxonomy): domain Eukaryota; kingdom Viridiplantae; phylum Streptophyta; class Magnoliopsida; order Fabales; family Fabaceae; genus Lathyrus; species Lathyrus sativus. The sequence continues at coordinate 366,916,090 of OZ012741.1, forward strand.
CACTACTTGTCCCCGCGTTCACCTCCGATCTTATTATAGAAAGATGTCCGCTTATTCTGACGATGAGAAGCTGCTGATGCACTTCTTTCAGGATAGTCTTTCTGGTCCATCGCTCGAATGGTATATGGGTTTGGAACCCGCTGCTGTGCGCACCTGGAAAAATCTTGCAGAAGCGTTTGTTCTCCACTATCAATATAATAGCGACTTGGCTCCCAACCGAGTTCAGCTTCAGAATCTCTCGCAGCGGAGCAATGAAAGCTTCAAAGAGTACGCCCAGCGGTGGCGTGAATTGGCTGCTCGGGTTCAACCACCGATGGTTGAACGTGAGTTGGTACAAATGTTCGTGGCTACCCTTCCTGGAGTCTATTATGAAAAGCTGATCAGTGGCATGTCTGGAACATTCTCGGCTCTTATCACTTTGGGCGAGCATGTTGAGAACGGTATAAAGATCGGAAAAATTCAGGGCGAATCATCCTCAGCTGGAGGAGCTAGCAAGAAACCCTATACTGGCAAGCGTCGAGAGGGAGATGCCAGTGCTGTCACTAATGCTAGGAGAAGGGGCAAGGGCCCTCAACAGCAGATCGCTAGCATAAACATCCCAGCCGCTCCACCGCAGCCGCAGCCGCAGCAGCAGCCCCAGCAACAGAATAATCCGGGATATAAGAGATATCAGAATTGGGGTCCTCTGGCAAACCGTCATTTGGAAACTCCTCCTATGCCGTATGCACAGCTTCTGCAGACGTTGCTTCAACTCCAATTAGTTCATAAAAGGACAATGGCTCCCTTGACAGGGGCACCACCACCAGAGTATGATGCCAATGCTACTTGTGAATTTCATTCTGGGGCACCTGGCCATACGGTTGAGAATTGTAAAGCTTTTAAGCACAAAGTCCAGGACTTGGTGGACGCCAAGGTTATCAACTTTTCTGACAACGTGCCCAACGTCACCAAAAATCCAATGCCTCATCATAGGGGGGGCGGAGTGAATGCTGTTATCACTGAAGAGAGTTCAGACTTGCTGACTAATGTCAAAGATTTGAAGACGCCGTTGAGTTTTGTTAAGGCTAAGTTGCTGAAGAAGGGCTTCTTTCCCGGATGTGGAGAGATGTGTATGGCTTGTGCTACGCTTCCTGATGGGTGTGAGCAGCTGATCGAAGGTATCCAAAGTCTGATGACCGAGGGTATTTTGCAATTCAGTCGAAGCGTTGAGAATGTGTCAGGGGAAGTCGTGCTGAAGCAGGCAGACGAAGTTGCTACCATTACTATTCCTCGTCACCCTATTACTATTTCCGCGCCCCGTCCGCCTTCTATCACCATCACCAGGGCCGGACCAATCCCATTCGAGAGCACTAATGTCGTCCCATGGCATTACGGCGCCGAAGTGTATTGTAATGGTCAGAAGATAGAGCTTGAGCCGTCCAGATCGACTGCGCAGAATCTTGCTGAGGTCAGTGGTATCACTAGAAGCGGTAGAGTGTTTGCGCCAGCAGAGGTTGCAGCAGAGAAAGGGGTTCAGGCTGACGCTGTGGATAAGGGCAAAGGTAAAGCTGTTGAAGAGGTCCCTGCAGGGGCAGAGAAAGACTTGTTGGTTAAAGATGCTGAAGAGTTCATGCGACTAATCAGGAAAAGTGACTACAAGATTGTAGATCATCTTCACCAGACTCCGTCGAAGATCTCTATTCTTAACCTGTTGCTGTGTTCTGAGGCGCACCGCAACGTGTTGCTGAAAGTATTGAATGCTGCATACGTGCCGCAGGAGATATCAGTGAATCAACTTGAGGAAGTAGTAGCCCATGTCAATGCTGGTAATGGGCTGGGATTTACAGATCTGGAGCTGACTCCTAAGGGAAGAGATCACAACAGCGCCTTGCACGTCTCGATAGAGTGCAGAGGCACGATTATGTCACATGTCCTAGTGGATACGGGTTCCTCGCTTAACGTGCTTCCGAAGAAGGCACTGATGAAGTTGGATACCCGTGGACTGCTGTGCACGCCCAGTGATCTGGTCGTGAAGGCCTTTGACGGAACCAAGCGCCACGTCTTCGGAGAATTGACCCTGCCAATTCAAGTCGGTCCAGAGACGTTCAATGCGGTTTTCTATATTATGGATATCATGCCCGCCTATAGTTGCCTCTTAGGTCGGCCGTGGATCCATTCTGCTGGTGCCGTAACGTCCACGCTGCATCAGAAGCTTAAATATGCTGTTGGGGGCAGCATAGTGACAGTCTGTGGAGAGGAGGACATCATGGTAAGCCACCTGTCGTCCTTTAAATACGTTGAAATGGATGGTGAGATCCATGAGACTCTTTTCCAGGATTTTGAAACCGTCAGGGTGAAGGAGGTAGCTCCCGTTGTTGCAGAGAAGCAAGAGTTGAACCTCTCATCGTTTAAGGAAGCTAGAGCCGTTGTCGAAGCTGGTTCCACCCCAGGTTGGGGGCATGTCTTGGATATACCAATCAAACAGGATAAAATTGGATTGGGATATTCTCCGCAAGCTGAAGCTTCATCTTCTTCTGGCAGTTCGTCTCATGGGAAAGGGCCGATCTTATTCACCAAGGGAGGAGTAATCTTCGAGAGTATCAATGCTGCGTCAGAGGACAGCGGGGACAGTGATTGCGATCTTGACGCCTGGGTTCAACCGAGCAAGCCGGGCGAGCACCTCCACAATTGGACCATCAAGGAGATTATCAAGCTGACAAGTGAAGAGTAATGATTTGCTTTTTACAATCTTTGTACAACCCTATGTCCTGCCCGGGGCATAGTGGTTTTACTGTCAGGGCCTTGTTGGATTATGTGTATGCATTTTGTTAATAAATAAAAGGCGTTTTCTTCGTAATCAAATATTGTGTTCTCTGTTATTCATGCTTTATGTTTGTTTCGAAAAACAGCAAAATGGCAACGAGGTGCGTGCTAACCTGCATATTCCTGCTTTAAACTTAACCCTTGTTATTGCAGGATCCACGTAACAGACGACATCGACTCTGGACCCTCTACGGCTCACTACGACTTTGATTGCCCGATCTATCAAGCCGAGGATGAGATTGATGAAGACGAAGACCTTCCGGAAGAGTTGGCCCGCTTGTTGAGACAAGAGGAGAAGGTTATTCTGCCTCACGAGGAGGATATTGAGATCATAAATCTGGGTTCTGAGGAGATCGTCAGAAATGTCAGAGTAGGGGCTGCGCTGCAGAACGATGTCAAGCATAGACTGGTCGAGATGCTTCGAGAGTATAGTGACGTTTTTGCTTGGTCATATGAGGATATGCCCGGACTTGACACAGATATCGTGGTTCATCGCTTGCCGTTGCGAGAAGATTGCCCTCCAGTCAAGCAGAAGCTCAGGAGGACGAGACCAGACATGGCTGTAAAAATCAAAGAAGAGGTCCAGAAGCAGTTGGACGCAGGATTTCTATCCGTTATCACTTACCCTCCGTGGGTCGCCAACATAGTGCCTGTACCGAAGAAGGACGGTAAGGTACGCATGTGCGTCGATTATCGGGATTTGAATAGGGCGAGCCCTAAGGATGATTTCCCGTTGCCTCATATCGATGTGTTGGTCGACAATACAGCCCAGTTTTCCGTGTTTTTGTTCATGGATGGCTTCTCCGGTTACAATCAGATTAAGATGGCGCCGGAGGACATGGAGAAAACGACGTTTATTACCCCCTGGGGCACGTTTTGCTACAAGGTAATGCCCTTCGGTCCAAAGAACGCAGGGGCCACTTACCAGCGAGCAATGGTAACTTTGTTTCATGATATGATTCATCATGAGATCGAGGTCTATGTCGATGACATGATTGCAAAGTCCCAAACGGAGGAGGAGCATCTGGTCAACCTGTTGAAACTTTTTCAAAGGCTTAGAAAGTTCAGGCTGAGGCTGAATCCTAACAAGTGCACTTTCGGAGTGCGATCCGGAAAGTTATTGGGGTTTATCGTTAGTGAACGAGGTATTGAAGTTGATCCTGCAAAGATAAAAGCTATCCAAGAGATGCCAACGCCGAAGACAGAAAAAGAAGTTCGTGGTTTCTTGGGCCGAATAAACTACATTGCAAGGTTTATCTCTCAGCTCACGGCCACTTGTGAACCGATGTTCAAGTTGTTAAAGAAAAATCAGGCGATTACTTGGAATGAGGATTGCCAGAAGGCATTCGATAAGATAAAGCAGTATCTTCAAGAACCTCCAATCTTGATACCCCCAGTGGCTGGACGGCCATTAATCATGTACTTGACAGTTCTGGAGAATAGTATGGGGTGTGTTCTCGGTCAGCACGACGAGACGGGCAGAAAGGAGCATGCCATTTATTATTTGAGTAAAAAGTTCACTGAGTGTGAATCTCGATACTCGATGCTGGAGAAGACGTGTTGTGCATTAGCTTGGGCTGCCAAACGTCTACGACAGTATATGCTCAACCACACTACTATGCTGATTTCGAAGATGGATCCGATCAAGTACGTCTTCGAGAAGCAGGCTCTTTCGGGCAGGATTGCCAGATGGCAGATGGTGTTAACAGAATATGATATTCAGTACGTCTCTCAGAAAGCCATCAAGGGAAGCGTATTGTCTGACTACCTTGCCGAACAGCCAATCGAAGACTATCAGCCGATCAAGTTCGAATTCCCTGACGAGGACATTATGTTTCTCAAAGCGAAGGATTGTGATGAGCCATTGCCCGATGAGGGGCCAGATAGGAAGTCTCAGTGGAAGTTGATATTCGACGGAGCGGTTAATTCCTATGGAAGTGGTATCGGGGCTATCATTACGACTCCTCACGGATCCCACATCCCGTTTACTGCAAGACTGGCGTTTTCAGTTACCAACAACGAAGCCGAGTATGAAGCATGTATTATGGGTCTAGAAGAGGCAATTGATTTGAGAATCAAGAATCTAGACATATATGGTGACTCAGCGCTTGTAATCAATCAGATCAAAGGGGAGTGGGAAACTCGTCAAGCGAATCTAGTGCCGTACATGAATTATGCCAGGAGGCTGCTTCCGTTCTTTGACCGAGTAGAACTTCATCATGTACCCCGGGCTGAAAATCAAATGGCTGATGCTTTAGCCACGCTGGCTTCAATGTATAAGGTCAATCTTTGGAATGAAGCTCCAAGCATTGTTCTTTCGCGTCTTGACAGACCAGCATATGTGTTTGCAATCGAGGATGCCACTGACGGCAAGCCATGGCTCCACGATATCCAGACCTTCCTTATGACCAAGGAGTATCCTGCGGGTGCTTCAACCCAGGATAAGAAGACTCTGAGGAGGTTATCTGGGAACTTTTACCTCAACCCTGATGGAGTGCTGTATAAGAGAAACCACGATCTCGTGCTACTCAGATGTGTAGATGAGAAAGAAGCAAGTATGCTCATGGAAGAAGTCCATGAGGGCACATTTGGTACGCACGCCGGCGGGCATGCCATGACGAGAAAGATCCTGAGAGCAGGATATTACTGGTTGACTATGGAGTCGGATTGCTTCAGATTCGCGAGGAAATGTCACAAATGCCAGATTTATGCTGATAAAGTTCATGTGCCGCCGTGCCCATTGAATGTCATGTCCTCCCCTTGGCCGTTCTCCATGTGGGGCATAGACATGATAGGCAAGATCGAGCCCACTGCATCCAATGGTCATCGTTTCATTCTGGTAGCTATCGACTACTTCACCAAATGGGTGGAGGCAGCCTCGTACGCTAATGTGACCAAGCAGGTGGTAGCTAAGTTCATAAAGAGGGACATTATCTGTCGCTATGGAATTCCCGAGCGGATCATTACTGATAATGGTTCGAATTTGAATAATAAGATGATGAAGGAGCTGTGCCTGAGCTTCAAGATTGAACACCACAACTCATCTCCTTACCGGCCGAAGATGAATGGCGCTGTTGAAGCGGCCAACAAGAACATCAAGAAGATTGTTCAGAAGATGGTTGTGACGTATAAAGATTGGCACGAGATGCTGCCGTTTGCCTTGCACGGTTATCGTACTACGGTGCGTACGTCGACCGGGGCAACTCCTTTCTCCTTGGTGTACGGTATGGAAGCTGTCCTACCGCTAGAAGTGGAGATTCCCTCTTTGCGAGTTTTGGTTGATGTGAAACTTGATGAGGCAGAATGGATTACGAATCGCCTGAACCAGCTCAGCCTGATGGACGAGAAGAGGTTAGCATCGATTGCATTTGGTCGCCTGTACCAAAGCCGAATGAAGAAAGCTTATGATAAGAAGGTGCGTCCTCGAAGCTTTCAGACGGGTGATCTCGTCCTGAAGAAGATTCTTCCGCCACACTCCGATCACCGGGGCAAGTGGACTCCGAATTACGAAGGGCCGTATGTCGTCAGCAAGGTCTTCTCAGGAGGAGCTTTGTTGTTATCCACGATGGATGGTGAAGATTTTGCATCCCCGGTGAACGCGGACGCAGTTAAAAAATACTTTGCTTGAAAGAGACCCGCTGGACAAAAAAGAAAGAGTCCAGGCAAAAAAAGGGGCATCCCGGCGAACCAAAAACAGAATAAAAGGTTCGGGCAAAAATTAGGGATATATTGAAAAATGTACACCCGCGAAGTCGAAAACCTACACTGGGCGGCTTCGGCAAAAAAGGGTATCCCGGTGAACTGAAAACCCGAAAGGGCGGTTCACGCAAAAGTTAGGGATTTGAATAAGCAAATGACTGCGTTCCGCGTATGGACTTTCATTGTTTAGTGGTTCGGAAGACCTGAGGGCCGTTTATTTGAATCAATCTCTTCCAAAGCCGAAGCATCGGAGAAGTATCGAAGTCGAGTGGGTCTTAGAGGGATCAACTCATGGTGTTCGTCTACGCCTCGATTGCCGACATTTGTATATACTGATGTATATTTATGTTTTCTTTTTGCGCGGCTTCCTCATTCCAGGAGCTTGCCTCTGTTGTAAAACATTTTTGCCCGTTCAGGGGTTCATCATCAATAAAATGCACATTATTCAGCAATTCTACTTGTCTGTTTAGCATTTATCTGTTTTGTTTGCGAATGATAACGCCGATGTGTTTTTGATAAAATGCGCATACATAAACTTGCGGGCCTAGGCCCATTGATTGTTGAAACAACTAATTAACTGAATATTGTCACGAGATAATAACCTGGATAGGCCCCTTTAAGGAGGGTATCCTGTCTGTTTGTTTGTGTTGTTGCAGGTGTAGCACCCCGCCAGAAGATGAGCCGTGCGTATCTCCTAAAGTTGGACGATTCCTCCTTCCCCAGCAGAGTTCAGTAGTCTCTCCTCCGCAGAATCTGAACGCAAGATGGTGAGCATTGATATGTCTTCCCCGGGTAGAGGTGATTCTCTTCCCCAAGCAGGCGCATCCTGAAGGAATGTCACCTCATCGGCTGAGTCAAGCACCGAAGAATGATGTCGTCTTCCCCAGCGCCGGGTCACAAGTGCAGAGTTCATAGAAATGTTTGGGTACTGGAGCTCATGTTTTCCCCAGTAAGGTCGTCGAAGCAGGTGTCTCCCCCCGCACCGGGTCACAAGTGCAGGTTTCGCAGGAAGCTGTTCGTTAGCCGAAGGATGCAGTAACTGAGGGTGCCAGACTGAAGTCTCCAGTGGAATTGAGATTCCTCACCAGAGTCAGGCTCTCTCCTGAAGATGGATGGTTCCCTCTCCCCCAGTAGAGTGTTGGAACAGCTGATGTTGTACTCCCCTGCAGAGTTGTACTCTTCCCCCGAAGTCAGATGATTCTTTCTTCCCCAGTGGAATCGAATTCCCCATCAGAGTCGCACTCTCCAATGAAGTAGAATGATTTCGCTCCCCGACTGAGTCCGCAGAAGGGCCGAATCCTTGGAAGTTGATCGGATCATGGTCAATTTTCCCCAGCAGAGCGTGGGGCAGCTAGTGTTGCGTTTCCCCAGAATCGCACTCTCTCCATCGAAGCAGAATGATTTCTCCTTCCTCAGCCAAGTTTGCAGATATCCAGAAGGGCCGAATCCTTGGAAGTTGATCGGATCATGGTCAATTTTCCCCAGCAGAGCGTGGGGCAGCTAGTGTTGCGTTTCCCCAGAATCGCACTTTCTCCATCGACGCAGAATGATTTCTCCTTCCTCAGCCAAGTTTGCAGATGTCCAAGAGATCCGAATCCTTGGAAGTTGATCAGATCATGATTGGTTTTTCCCCAGTGGAGTGTTGAGCAGCTGAAGTTGGTTCCCCACAGAGTGGTCATCCCCAGAAGAGTAGCCGAGACGGCAGTGCAGTTCATTCTCGCGATTGATATCAGCCGATCCAAGTTCTCGTAGAGCTTCGTCCCCTGCAGCAGTCAGCTGAAGCTGTTCCCCTGCAGCAGTTCGCGGAAGATCAATTCCCCAGATAGAGCCTGATTGATATTGGCGTGTTCACGTTCTCCTCAGCAGGATGACTCCTCTACCTGAGTGGTTCTTTCTCCTTGACAGGAGGATTTCCCCTTTCGGCATTTATTTTGCTGACGGGATCGCATCATTGTGCATGATTGCATAGCATTGTGCATGATTGCATAGCATTTAGCATAAACGCATAGCATTTCCACTGTGTGGGGCGTAGCGCAGAAGCATACGCATCATAAGCATGATCTAGGTCATCATCATCCTTGTTGAATAGGTGTACCACCAAAAGACCGGTTGCTCAGGACGATTCTTGATGTTCTCCCTAGCAAGGCCGCTCTTGAGATGATTCTTAAAGACCCCGGGGTAATCCCCACGGTCGCTCGCTCAAAATGATTTCTGAGATCCCTAGCGAAGTCTTCGGTTCGAGATGATTCTCAAATCCCTCAGCAGGGCCATTTGCTTGAGACGATTCTTAAGACCCCAGTACAGCTTCCCGAGTGGTTCGCCTAGTATGATACTTGAGCTCCCCAATAGCGCCTCCAGCAAGAGTTGCCCAGGAAGATTCCTGGAATACCCAACAGAATGTTTGCTCCGGAAAGGTTATCAGTTCAGGACGCTTCTTGAAGATGTCCGACAGATCTGTTTGGTCAAGATGATTCTTGAAGTCCTCAGCAGCATGATATGTCTGCTCCAGCAATGATGTCTAATCTGAAGATGGATTTCGTAAGCGCCCGAAGGCGATATCAGAAGGTTCCTGTGAGTCCAGATTTCCGTGTTGAAGAATCAACGGGGGGGCTGAAGACAAGGTTCCGGAGTTGTAGATACAACAGAATGATCCGTGTGAGTCTGAAGACCAAGTCAGTTATCCTGAGGTGATGATTGATTGCGATCAAATGAAGGATATGTCTTCTGATTGAAGTCGAAGATGTTTCTCCAGCGGTGACGCAGAGTACTTCGATCGTCCGACGGTGATGTCAGCTTTGGTTCTCCAGCCAGTTGTTGAGTAGCTAGTGTTGCAGGATTCAAAGATTTGTTCCCCGCAGAGTACTGTGTGCTCGTGCAGTTGGCAAATTTTCGGGTTTACCGATATTCAACCGTCTCGTACCTTGATTGGATGAGGGTCGTTCGCTTCTCACCCAGTCAGGTTCAAGCCGTTTGAATAGGGGCAGCTGTTGCACCCCAAAATTTGACCAACAATTATTTATTCATTGAGTGTTTGAAAATGGATACCTTCATCAGAAAGTTCAAGAGGTCCTCAGAGGAAGTGGATTGAAACCAGGGTTGTGTGCTTCATAGCTTGAGAGTTGTGGGTGCTCCTCAGATGATGCTGAGACTTTGAGAATGAACTTGATGTTTTGAGAAAGCCTATGAGATGTCTTGATGGCCATCATGAAGCCCAGAGAGGTCATTATGCAAGAATTCAGGAGATTCAACCATGAATGGTAGAATTAGGGTTTTGACTGGGTCAACCCTAGACCAGCTGAAGATTTGGAGAAGGTTGAGACCAATCCAAGGGCCATGAGATCATGGAATGATGCATAGAGAGGATATAAAGATGATTCCTAGGCCAACTCATCATGAGTGAGGAGTTTGAGAAGTTTCAAGTCAGGGTCTCCAAGGATTGTCAGTGAAAAACCCTAATTTGATCCCTATCTTCCAGGCAGTTTTAGCTCAAGATGTGATTGATATCTCACCTTCCCCATAACATGAATGTTGTAGAGCTTGTTCTTAGCTTTAATTTGAGTGGTGGAAGTCCTTGATAGGAGTTACAGAGCTCAAGTTATGGTTTTGACAAATTACAGGTCAGCAGAGGTGTGTGAATCTGGGTCCTTGAAAGTCACCCAACTTGCAGACAACTTTTGCCCTAGTAGGAGGATTCCTATGACTTCTTGGTCAACATGAATGTTGAAGAGCATCTTCTTAGCTTTAATTTGAGTGGTAGAAGTCCTTGATTGGATTTGTGGAACTCAACTTATGGTTTGAACAAGACAGGGGTATTTTGGTCATTTGTCAGTTATAGGTCATTTTAGCCAATGCCTAAAACTCCTATTTCCAAGCCTCAAATGGAAAAACTCAAAACATGAAAGTTGTTCAAAATGTGATTTTAAGTCTAGAAAGAAGGTCACAAATTGTTGGAAAAGCTCATAGCATGAGATTACATGATTGGTCAAAAATGAACTAAAAATGGCATATAAATTTGAAAAGTTGAATTTGGAAATTGGTTTGGAAGATCCACAAATCCAAAATAGGTCATCCAATATATCATTTTGATTGGAAAAATCATTTTGAGAACATTGGTTTAGCTAGAATTTTGATTTGAAGCTTTAAAATAGGTGATGCTTTGAAAAGTTGTTACTTGAAAAAGAAGGCAATGTTGAAAAACCTTACACAAGCCAAAGATGAGCTTGTTTTTCACTCATCCACACTCAATATCTCTCATAAGGAGAATTTGGCACAAAATGGTAAGGCATGAGGCATGATATATGAGATTTCTAACTTGTCCTCACATGAGATTTTCAAGAAAATTCCACCATGTTCTAGATGAATCTAGAAGCATCTAAGGATCATTATAAGAAGAGTGCCATGAAGAGAGTTCAAGGTTGGTGATAGCAAGAGGATTCAGAGGGGAGAGAGAGAGAGAAGGATCCATTGAAGCACTTTCTTCAACTTCAAGCAACTCTGAATTTCATCCACTACAAGCATTCTCCTTCCATACAAGTGCATACAGAAGATCTTCCACCATTAGAAGGGCATTGTTGAGAAGTTGCAAGCTCTGAATCGTGCTCAACATCACCTCATCTCATCTTCTTGACAGGTTTCTTCTTCACCCTCTATCTCCTAAATTATTGAGCTTTAACTAGTTTCTTAGGCATAGAAAGGTTAGGCTAGGGTAGAGGACTAAATTCTGATGGTTACAGCCCATGCCATGAAGTTTCATAGCAGGACCGTGAATCTTTGATTTGCAAGAATTGTTTGAATTAGGAGTTTTAATCATCAAGAACTAGTGTAGAATAGCTAGGGTATCTTGTAGAAGCTCTGTAAACCATTAGATTGAAGCTTAGTGAAGGTTGATACCAGTTGATAGCAAGTGATGTTTAGTTGGACCATGACATTGAAGTCCTCTGTTGGAATTATTGAGGATGAATTAGGGAAATCCACGCGTACCATCTTGTTCCTCTCATTGAGTACTGCAATTTTCATTTTTGAATCGTGTTAAATCATGGCGTGTGGAGAGAGAACGAGGGAGAGGAAGATGAGTGCATGGAGGAGAGGGTTTCTGAAAACCCTAGGTATGTTTGGGACGATGAAGGTGGTCCATTAGATTGGTCTCAAAGTTTGACAATGTAATCTCATCCAACGGCCGTGGTTAAATCTGAGAAAGGGAGGGAAAGATTCAAAAAATGAAACGCGGTCGTTTCATTAAACCAGCGCTCTGGGCTTATTTCGCTATCCCCACCCCCCTTTTATCTGGCCCATTCCAAAACCAACTGGCGCGTGTGCTATTCCAACCCCCCCTCCCTTTATTTGTTTTAACTTCTTTTATATTCTTTTAATATTTTTCTGTTTTAGAAAATTCATTAAAAATTGAAAAATAACTCTTTTTTAATTCTTCTTTTTTCTATGATTAGATAATAATGTGTAGAAAATATTAAAAATAAAAATGGGATTTTATTTTTAAGTTTAGTATTTTTAATAGATTTTTCTTTTAAATAGCTTTTATAATGTTTAGTTTGGTATCATGATTTTGCAAGAATTGTTTTAGGACCTTCCCTTAGGTTTTTTTATCCATTCTTTTTTGTGCAATTAGATGATGAATCATAGTTCCCCATAGGATTTTTTCTAGAATTTTAGAATTAAATTTTGATTAGTTTAATTAGGGTAGATGTAGGGTATCCTAATTAGGGTTTAGTTTGTGCTTAGGTGAAGAATTCCCTTTCTTTGATAAGTTTTGTCTTGATTTTTAGGTAGAGGCCTATGTAGATGTTATGGGTAGATGTTGAGGACCCTTGTGAATAATTGTTAGATTTTTCCCCATTAGTTTAGCATTTTTAGGTATTTTCTGAAGTTGCCTATTGATTTTGTCTGCCCTGTGGTTATCTGTTCATCTTTGGGGGTCATTTTGGGGAATTTGTTGAGGGGCTTGTGTTGCCTTGAAGACCTTGATGGAGAGCATCATGAAGAGAAGATTGTAGATCAAGAGTCAGAGACCCAGAGCTTGGCTTATTCCCTGTCTGTGAGGTTTGAGATCCTGAAGTTTGAGGGGAGTTCATGGTACTTTCCTGAGGAAGGCACTATGAATGACTTTCATTCTTTATTCTCACTTCTTTCTTAAGTATCCAGTGATGTTGGAGCCAACTTGTGAGTTTAATTTCTCCTGAGGAGGAATGTAAACTGATCACATGTTGTTGAGCCACATGGGATACAACTCCTAAGTGGAAGCCTCCTAGTACTTTCCTGAGGAAGGTCCTATGGGTCTATTCACTTAGTTCCCTTAGTTTATCTAGGATTTCTCAAGTATCCAATGATGTTGGAGCCAACTTGTGAGTTTAATTTCTCCTGAGGAGGAATGTAAACTGATCACAGTTGTTGAGCCACATAGGATACAACTCCTAAGTGGAAGTCTCCTAGTACTTTCCTGAGGAAGGTCCTATGGGTCTATTCACTTAGTTCCACTAGTTCAGATAGGATTTCCTAAATATCCAGTGACGTTGGAGCCCGCTTGTGAGTTTAATTTCTCCTGAGGAGGAATATAAACTGATCACAGTGGTTGAGCCACATAGGATATGATTCCTGAGTATACACCTCCTAGTGCTTTCCTGAGGAAGACACTATGAGTCTGCTTACTTAGCTCCCTTTCTTTGGTAAGCTTGTTCTGAAGCTTGAAGACTGGGATTGATTTCTCTTGTCTAGGGTTTTGCTTTAGTGCTTAGATTTGATTCAGATTTTGATTAGGGTTAGGATTAGAGAGTAGATTCTTTCTTTCTCAAGCATTTGTGTTTTGTTTGCCTGTTGGCAATTCATTCCTTTTATCTGTTCATTGCTTGATAGTATGTTGATTATTTTCAGTATGATTGCTGTTATTTCATGACTGGCTTGAGGTCGAGACGAGCTTGTGGAGGCTGAAACCCCACACACATTTCCTCCCTCACTTGCATTGCATGCATTTTACTGTTAAAGCTGATGTTTTTGTCTGTTTTGATGTATCATTGACATGATCCCTTAGGACTCTCATTTCCTCTGATGAGGATTTGATGATAGACTTTTAGGTTGAAACCTATGCATGACAACATCTAGGAGTTCCCTGTTCAAACCTTAACCATAGGATGAATCCATGGCATGATAACAGTAGGACTTGATAGTCTCCCTCCTAGTTGAGCCATTTTCACCGTAGTTAGCCGAACTACGTTTGCTCTGATCTTTCATACCAGATGAGAGTATGTAGGCATAGGATGCGATGTCCTAGCGAGCAACCTTCCCCATCTTCCCCCGTAGTTTAGCCGAACTACGTTGACTCTGATTTCTCGTTCCAGACGGGAATACGTAGGCATAAAGCGCGATGCTTTGCCGAGTCATTTTTCTTTTCTTTTTCAGCCAGCCTTGATAGGTAGATAGATTATAACCAACCCGTCCAAGTAAACAAACAAGCGAGGATCCCGTCGAGTACGACGGACGTGAGGGGTGCTAATACCTTCCCCTTGCGTAACCGACTCCCGAACCCAGACAATGGTTGCGATGACCTTGTCTTACCCTTATTCGTCAGGTTTTTCCGATCGTTTCCTTTCCCGCTCTGAGGGATAAATAACGAAAGGTGGCGACTCTTCTGTCATGCCGGCACCTTATTTTCGCGCAAGCGACAGTATCCAGACCCCGACAAATGATGGTTATTATTTTCCCCTGTATGGTATCCAGACCATGGCAGTGTGTAGTATGCTCTTTTCGTGTATGGTATCCAAACCATGGCAATTTGTGATATTGTTTTGCCCATGCGGTATCCAGACTTCGGCAAAGCATTAGTATTACTTTATCCCCGCAGTGTCTAGACTATGACAAGTTGTGATATTGGTTCCCTAGCCGTACAGGTATCCAGATCTCGGCGACAGAATTTTGATAGGTGTGTACATCTTATCATTGGCTCCCCACCAGAGTTACTTGGCTAAGTTCCTCTTTTCCCCAGCGGATTTTCCTTGTGATTTATCATTGGATGCCTTTCTCAGTTGCGTGTTGAGCCAGCCTTCGGGTTCGATGCCTATTTTATTTAACAGATGCCTGACGGCGATGTCAAATGTTCTTATCAATCGTTATTGATCTGGCCTTCGGGTTCGATGTCTGTTTTGTTATAAACAGATGCCTGGCGGCGATGTCAAATGTTCTTATCAATTGTTATTGATCCGGCCTTCGGGACCGATGCCTGTTTTTATTTAATAGATGCATGACGGTGATGTCAGATGTTCTTCTCAGTTGCGTGTTGAGCCGGCCTTCGGTTCGATGCCTGTTATGTTTTAATAGATGCCTGACGGTGATGTCAGATGTTTTTCTCAGCTGCGTGTTGAGTCGGCCTTCGGGTTCGATGCTTGTTTTGTTCTAACAGATGCCTGACGGTAATGTTAGATGCTTTTCTCAGCTTCACGTTGAGTCGGCCTTCGGGTTCGATGCCTATTGTGTTCAATAGATTGTTGTACCCAAAAATTTGCCCAACCTTTTTCTTTACTTGGTTTGTGTTTCATTGCATTCATATAGCATTGGCATTTGCATACCATTGTTCATTTGCAGGGGATTGAGAGAGGTGTGCCTAGAAAGAGGAGATTACCCAAAGTTTCCAAGCTTAATCAAGAGGCTTTATTCAAGCTATCAAGTTCTTATCATCATCAGAAGAAAGTCAAAATGCTTTGAAAGAGCAGATGAATGAATATGGTTCACCTCCTATCTTGGAGGCCATGTGAAGATCATCAGATGATATTAAGTCCATGATTATGGATGGAGAGTATTTTGGAAGCTCATTGAGTGCCTTGAGGGTCATTGTGAGGCTTATCCAAGTCATTATACCAAGTGCAAGAAGCCACAGTCAAAGGTGGTGCAACTAGGGTTTTCATCTGGTCAACCCTAAGTCAACTGTGAAACCAAAGGAGATTAAGACTCAAATCCAAGTCTTTTTGATCATGGAATATTATGTTGAGGCATCTAAGAAGTTATTCCAAGATCAAATAAAAAAGAATCAAGAGTGTGAGAAGTTGCTAAGCTAGGGTTTCTAAGCTTGTCAGTGTAAAATCCTCTATTTAGTGCCTAACTTCAAGACCACATATCTCAAGATACAAGTTTCATGTCATCTTGACTCCAACACAAGACTTGTAGGCCATGTTTTTAGCTTTCTTTTGAGTACTAGAACTCATCCATTAGGTTTCTAGAACTCAAGTTATGATGCTGACAAGTTATGGGTCCTCAGATGAATGTGATTTTGGTCAACAAAAGTCAACCAACTTCCAAGACATTTTTGACCTAGAAGTATGTTTCTCCTCACTTTGACCCAAACATGAAAGTTTTTCCTTATGATCTTAAATTTCCAAAAGTACTAGAAGTCCTTCATCTGATTTGTGAAGCTCAAGATATGAAGCTTGCAAGGCAGGGGTATTTTGGGAAACTTTGATTATAGGTCATTTTGGTTATAGGTAAATTTCACAACTTTGCACACCTCAAATGGAACTTTCTCCAACATCAAACTTGCTTCAAATGAAATCCTTTTCATCATCAAACATCAACTTATCATGGGTATGGTTTGAATTTGAAGATTGGTGAAGGAATTTTCATGAAAAGGTACTTGAAAACCATGATTTGGATTAAAGTCCTATTGAACCATTTCATGTAAAGTTTGGGCATTTTTTGAGTCACTTGAATGTACCAAATGCAATGCCAATTTTAGAACTAAGTTTTGATGAATTTTGACATGTCATTTTGCAAGTTACTTCACCATGAAGCAACACATCCAAAATCAACTACAAGATTGTGTTAAGGGATCAATGTTGTCCATTAGATTACCTTACATCATAAGCAAGCTATTGGAATCAAATTCAAATCCATTGGAGCTGGTTTCCCACACGAATTTGAAGCTTGAAAACCAAGTTTTTGGATTTTTCAATTGACCTTAACAGGCCATAATTGGGCCTCCATAAGCATTCAGATCCATTCCATATATTCTCTAGATCATGTACAAAGCTTCAGAAGGTGATTTTAATCAGAATTGAAGGAGAATTCAGTTACACGAGTGAATGGAAAAGTGGAAGAGTGAATTCAAAATCAAAGGCAATTCAATCCAATTGAAGGTGATAGCAAGCTCCATTGAAGTTCCTTGAAGCTTTCTGGTTGGTTTTGCATGAGTTTCATCCACAAATCAAGGCCCAACGGAGGCACTTCGTTAGGTAAGTTTTTATTCATGATTTCTCTCTGATCATGCATCAATCACATGCCATTTTCATGGATTCTTGAACCCTTAACATCATAGATCATTTCTGGATTAGTTTGATCATTGTTCTTGATGATTCATGGATATTGCTTGAAATTATAAACCAAAAATGAAAACTAAGGCTAGATTCTTGACGTACGTGAGTAGAGGATAAGTTTAGGCTCAAGAATTTCGCGTTTTGGTTAGGTCTTGATCCTTCTTCTCCGGCGAGCCAACTGGAGAAGATGACCAGAACTCCCTTGACCATCGTCTGGTTATTTCCCCTCAGGCGCCTACGCAGAAGCCACTTCACCCATTGACCTTTTGACTAAAACTGATCCAACGATCCTGATCTCATCTGAGCCCTCTTTGACCAGCCACGTTTCATGTTAAATGCCACACAGGATTAATGAAACGGGGAGTTTCATCACCTCTGAATAAGATTCGGATCATGGGTTTTCCTTTCTTTTAACACCCCCCTGCGTGCTGGCCCAATGAATATAACTGCAAATAATTGCTAACTGCCACATACCTTTTTCATTTTCTTTTCTTTTTCTTCTTTTTCCATTTTTATTTCAGTTTGAGTTTTAATTCATTAAAAATACCTCAAACAATCTAAAAATCTTGGAAAAAATGTTTTCGTACACTTTATCATGTTATTTGATTTTACAAATTTTTCAATTAATTTTTTAAGTCATTTTTCAATTAAATTTGATTTTTCACTTTTGAGGTGTTTTACGTGGATTAAAAATGCATATCTCATGTATTTTATTTTATTTCTTGATGAAATTTTCATGTAATTGGCTGGTTTTTCTTTAGCATTTTTTTGACATGTTATTTATTTTCTTGGACAATTTTTCCCCTGCTTGGGGGCATTTTGGTTAGGCTTTTAGGACTTGTTTAGTGACCCCCGATTCCCTTTGTCCATTTGAGGTACCCTTAGGGTCTCACCTCTGTTTGCATAGTCTTGTTTAGACTTTTTCCCCATAGCTTTGGCCCTTGGTTCCTAACACCTTAGGGGCCATCTAGGATTTTATTTGGAAATTTTTGAGTTTGTTTGCTATTTTTAGGGTATTTCACAAGTTAGGTGTCCTATAATTGAAGCTTACACACATGCTTGAACTAATAGGCCTTGAAAATGATATTTGTGCACACTTTTGAGCACCAACTCTTGCTGTTTTGTACCCCTAACATGTTGAAGCATGTGTAGGTTCAATCATAGGTCCTAATTTGGTTTGTAACTTGTTGATACTTGCCTTTCTTTTAGGATTTTCTTTTAGGGTTTTGCTTGTGCACATGTTGAATGTTTCTTATCTTTTACATGACTCCTTTGCAATCTTTTGTGCATTTCATTTCATTTACTTTGAGCACACTCTTCTCTCTCATCTCTCTGTGTCCTAGGACTTTAGGATCTTACTTTGTGGAAGCTTAGTCCCTCCTTTGGAGGAACTTAAGGCATGCCATAAGTAGTGAACCTTTGAGGACTACTTATGTGTTTTATGTGCATTTTGAATGTAGCATGCTTGGTTGAGTGCCCTTGTGAGTTCCCTTGGTTCTCACTTTGCCTCCCATCATCTCATTCAATCCTTTCCTTCTTTCCCTTTCATGTTGTATGCTTGTGTGCATTAGGATTGAGGTAGGCATGTTGTAAGCTTCTTTCTCTTTTCTTCCTACTTGCATTAAAGGTTGAGATGAGCTTGTGGAGGTGTTCACCCCACACTATTTCCTCCCTTTGCTTGTGTGTTATTTTCCATTTTTGCATTCTTAATTGCATTAATAAAGGTTGAGATGTGCTTGTGGAGGTGTTTACCCCACACTATTTCCTCCCTTTGCTTGTGTGTTGCATTGCATATCCATTCATATATTTCATATCTTATATCATATTGTTTCTCTCTTCTCTTTTCTTGCCATGCTCCCTTAGGTTCTCTAATCTCCTTTTTTAAGGATGATTATGATAGACTCTAGGATTCAATCCATGTATGAGAACATTAAGTAGTTTCCCTTTAACCTCAACTATAGGTTCATATTGCATGACAACTACTAGGTTTTGAACTAGTTTCCCTTTAGTTTGTCCTCTCTCTTTCTCATCTCAAAACAAATCTAAGATACTTAATAAAGGCTAATGAATGTTGTGCATTACGAGCCTTAAGTACTTGGGAAATGGTGACTAGGGGGCTTCCTCTCAGTGGCCTAGAGTGTTTAGTGTACACCCTTTGGGTGATATGCGACGCATTCGCTCCTATGTCATAGTCTTTAGCACAACAGGAATTACAAACAATTCAAAAATACTTCTTCTTAAATGACTTCAAAATAGATGATCAAATTCATTTTGTCCTTTGGGACCCCTTAGTAATGGAAAACTTTTCATAAACAAGAGTGTTGTTAACTCTTAGTTCTACCGCAAACAGGTAACGCCTAAGTCTCCAATGGTCGAGCTGCATACACCTAACTGCTAGAACTGTTTGTTAACCCTACTAGGGTAAAAACATTTGAACCAACCGGTGTTCTTATTTGCCCAAACTACGTTTTCTCTGATCTATCATACCTGTTGAGAGTACGTATGCACAAGGCGGCAACGTCTTGGCGAGCAACCTTTCCCCTTTTCATTCGTAGTTTTCCGAACTACGTTGACTCTGACTTTCCCATTGCACGAGGGAATACGTAGGCTCAGAGCGGCGATGCTCTGTCGAGTCATTTTTCTTTTCTTTTGTCCCAGACCTTTAGCGTAGATAGTTTCAATCACCCTTTTATATAGATAACAAGCGTGGATCCCGTTGAGTACGGCGGACGTGAGAGGTGCTAATACCTTCCCCTTGCGTAACCGACTCCCGAACCCGAGATTTGGTTGCGATGACCGATCTTATCCCATTTTCATTAGGTTTTCCCTGATCGTTTCCTTTCCCTCATGTGGGATAAATAACGAACAGTGGCGACTCTTCTGTCATTGCCGGCACCTTTTTTCGCAGTAGCGACATAGATGCCTGGTGGTGATATCAAATGATCCTTTTCGACTTTGTGTCGTTGCCTGCGCGTTAGCAGATGTCTCTTCCGACTGCGTGTCGATGTTTTGATTGGTAATCAGCCAGCTTGTTGCCGTTGAAACTGGATTCAGTTATTTCCGGAGATTTTTATCCTCAATCAGAGTTCGCAGTTTTGTTTATACGGTTGGCAAATTTTCGGGTTATTTGGTATTCAACCGTCTTTTACCTTTATTGTCTGAAAGTCGTTCGCTTTTCACCCAGTCAGGTCCAAGTCGCTTGAATAGAGGCAGTTGTTGTACCCACAATTTGCTCAACCTTTTTCTTTACATGGCTTATGTTTCATTTCATTCTTTAGCATTTTGCATTGCATAGCATTGTTCATTTGCAAGGGATCAAGGAGAGGTGTGCCATAGTAAGAGAAGGTGTGTCAAGGAGTTTCAAGCGAGCATGAGTGTTTGTTCATGTTATCCAAGGCTCATTAAGTCATCAGGAGAAGGTCAGAGCTCTTTGAGAGAGTGGATGGATGTATGTGGCTTATCTCCTATCTTGGAGGTCAAATGAGAATCATCAGAGGTTCAAAAGTTCATAGTTATGGATAGAGGATGTTGGAGAAGCTCATTGAGTGCTTTTTGAAGCCATTGTGGAGCTTATCTAAGTTGTCATTTCATCTGCAAGGAACCACAGTCAAGGGTTGTGTACCTAGGGTTTCATCTGCTTAGTGCAAGGTCCACTGTGGATTTGAAGGAGTTTGAGACTTGGTTTTAAGTCATTAGAGTCATGGGAGGTCATTTTGAGACATTGGAGATGTTATTTCAAGATTAAATCAAGGAGAATCAAGAGTGTGAGAAATTACTAAATTAGGGTTATCAGTGTAAAATCCCATGTTTAGTGCCCAACTTCAAGACCACATACCTCAAGATACAAAACCAATCTCAATTTGATGCAAACATGATACTTGTAGGGCATCTTCTTAGCTTTCTTTTGAGTACTAGAACTCATTCATTGGGTTTGTAGAACTCAAGATATGATGCTAGCAAGTTAGAGGTCTCAGATGAATATATTTCCAGTCAACTAACTTCCAAGACACTTTTGACCTAGAATCATGTTTCATCTCAACTTGGAGTGAACATGATAGTTGTTCCTCATGATCTTAGCTTTCCAAAAAGTCTTAGAAGTCCTTCATCTCATTTGTAGAACTCAATTTATGAAGCTTGCAAGGCAGGGGTATTTTGGGAAAGTGTGATTATAGGTCATTTTCATTATGGGTCATGTTCATGCCTTTAAGTACTTCAAATGGAACTTTAACCAACATGAAAGTTGCTCTAAATGACTTCAATTTCATCATGGAAATCAATATTAGAGTGAATTTTGGTTGGATAAGGAGATTGGTGAAGAATTTCAAGTGAAATTTGAACTTTAAATCATGAATTCAATTGATCAAGTTTAAGGACTTTTTCATGCCATTTTTCAATCCAATTTGGTTCATAATATGCTCATGAGTAAAATGCACAAAAGAATTTTGGTCATAAGGTGCAAAAACACGTGGTTTTTAAGCTTGCTTCATGAAAAAGTTTGCATTCAAAACTCCATAATTGGATTAATTCAAGGCCCAAAATCAATCCACATGATCAATCCAAGTCCCCAGCTGAGGAATCAAATCAATTTCAAGGGAGTAGCATGCCATAATCACGTATGCATGAGGTGAGTTGCCAAATTGGGCATTTCCATAATCCAGTAAGTTGGAGCCTCATTGGGCCTCCAATCCATTCCATATCCATAATATAAAAGCTCATAATCATTTTGGAGAGCTCACTTTTGCATTTTCGTGGAGGGAAGAGCAGAGCCAATTTTGGAATTCAAGAGAGAAATTAAAATTTGGAAACTCAGATTCAAGCCAATTCAAGCCAAATTGAAGTGATAATCATCTTCCTCAACTTCAATAGAGTGGATCTGCACGTTTTGGATCAAGCGCAAGATCAATTGAAGCGCCAACGGAGTGTCTCCGTTAGGTAACTTTCAGATCCAAATATCTCTCATGTTAGGCACTTAATCTTGGTCATTATTGGTGTATCTAGAGCCCTACACCTTATAGGCAATGTTTGATACCATAATTGTGATGTTTGATGCATTTTTCAGTTGAGCATGTGAAATTTCTTTCATTCGAATCTCACAATTTATGCATGATAAATGATTTTGGAGCCTGGATTTGTGATCTATGTAACTTGGTGTTCAATTTGGTATAAAATTTTGTAGGATTTTGTGAGGTTTGGAACCCTGAACTCCGGCCACCTCGCCGGAGAAGATGACCGGAGCTAGGGCTCTGTCATCTGGTTCAATCTCTGGCCAGCCTACGTGTAAGTGTTTGACATGTTGACTTGAGGAAATGAACGGCTGTGATCCTCTTGACTTGCTTGCGTGGTGTGGTTGACCTCCACGTCAATTAGTGAAATGGTATGTTTCACTAATTGAACTAAGTTCAATTTGCTTGGGCTTTTGATGCTATCTGCGGCCCCCTTCCAATTGAGCCCAATAGTTTTCACTTGTTTTCTTGCTATTTGCACCGTGTGCATTTTATTTCTTTTTTTATTTTATTTTGTTTTCTATTTTGTTTTAATTCATTTAAAAATAACTCTAAATGTCATAAAATTCCACAAAAAATATTTTATGACACTTTAATGTGTTAACTAAGTTTTGGTATTTTTTATTTTTCATTTATTTTTCAAGTAAAATGGAATTTTCTGATTGGAGTGGTTTTTAAATTGATTTTTTCTTGTTCCTTTTGGTTTCTTGCTTGTTTCTTGACCAATTGATTTCTCCAATGATTGATACGTTTTCGTCATTTGAATGATGAGTTGAGGGGTCTTTGAGGATGATTCTAGCCCTGGTTTGATTTCATTTTGGTTGACTTTCAAGTCATTTTGTTTGACCCTCGATAACCCTCTTTCAAAGTGGAGCACCCAAGTGGATCAACTCCTATGGTGATGCTTTGATAGGACAATGGTTGTGTGCTTTTGGCCTATGGTTGCCAACTCATTTTTGAGCTTTTGATATTTTGTTTGGGTTTAATTGAGCTATTTTCCTATTTTTGAGGTATCTTGCAAGTCAAGTTACCTCTAAGGGTGGTTCATACACACACTTGACCTAGTTTTGATGGTAAATGACCCTAATGGATCCCTAATGCCCCCAAATCTTGTTGGTTCATACTTCTAACATGTTGAGGTAGTTGGTGGTAAATTTTTAGGTCTTACACTTGCTTGGTTTTGGTTTTGAGTTGCATTCTTTTTAGGCTTTCCATTTGATGTTCAATGTTGAAAGTGTTTAGGACCTAGGTCCTTTACCATGCCTAACATTGCAATGTACCTTACTTACTTTCTTTTCTTTCTTTGTGCATTATCTCTTCTTATCCTTACCTCTGTCCAAGGACCCTTGAGTCCCATTTGAGATGGTTTGGTCCCTCCTTTGGAGGTACCTTGAACATGACATGAATGATGATTCTTTTGAGGACTCTTTTTGTGTTTTCTTGCATAATCAATGTGGTGCTTATGGTTGAGTTGTCTCTTTGAGTTCCTTGCTGTCCTCACGTTATCTCCCATCCCCATATTGATTATGTCATCATCTCCTTTCTTTTTGGTTTGCCTTTGGGCTAGTGGTTGATGTTTGAGTGGTTGTAGGAATTACATTTCTCCCACTTCATCCCACTTTTGTGTGAACTTGTTTGGTTTCTCTTGTTTGCATTCCATTCTTGTTTTGCATATTCATATTTGCATGCTTGAGGTTGAGATGTGCTTTTGGTGGTGTTTACCCCACACTTTGTTCCTCCCTCTTTTTCTTTCATCTTTGTGCATTGCATGTTTGCATTTTCTTCTTATTTTATCTTATGCTTCCTTCTTCTTTCTTCTTTGCCATGTTCCCTTAGGACCTCTAATCTCTCTTGTTTAAGATTGATTATGATAGACCTTAGTTTTTAACACATGCATGATAATATTAGGTAGCATCCCTTGTCATCCCAATCATAGGTACATTTTGCATGAGAACATTAGGTTGAGTTTTAGTCTCCCTTTAGAGTGTCCTTCCTCTTCTCATCTTCAAACTCTTTCAAAACACATAATAAAGGATAATGAATGTTGTATGTTATGAGCCTTAAGCATTTGGGAAATGATGATTGGGGGGCCTCCTCTCAATTGTCTAGAGTGTTTAGCGTATGTCCTTTGGACGATATGCGACGCATTCGCTCCTAAGTCATAGTCTTTAGTGCAACATGAATTACCAACAACAATCAATGCACTTCTTCTCTAAAAGACTCAAAAACTAATGTCAATATTTTTTATCCTTCGGGATTAATGGAAAACCTTTTTCATAAAAAAGTGTTGTTAACTCTTGGTTCTAACGCAAACAGGTAACATCTAAGTCTCCAATGGTCGAGCTGCATACACCTAACTGCTAGAACTAAGGTTTAACCCTACTCGGGTAAAACATTTGAACCAACCTGTGGTCTTGTTAGCCTAAACTACGTTTGCTCTGACTTCTCATACCAGATGAGGATACGTAGGCACAAGACGGCGATGTCTTGGCGAGCAACCTTCCCCGCCTTTCACCCGTAGTTTTCCGAACTACGTTGACTCTGACTTTCCCATTGCACGAGGGAGTACGTAGGCATAGAGCGGTGATGCTCTATCGAGTCTCTTTTCTTCTATTTTGTCCTTATGGCCTTTAGCTTAGATAGTTCAACACCCTTTAGATAGATAACAAGCATGGATCCCGTCGAGTACGACGGACGTGAGGGGTGCTAATACCTTCCCCTTGCTTAACAGACTCCTGAACCCAAGATTTGGTTGTGATGACCTGTCTTCTCCCGTTTTCGTAGGTTTTCTCTGATCGTTTCCTTTTTCCTATTTTTGGATAAATAACAAACGGTGGCGACTCTTCTGTCTTTGCCGGCCTCTTTTTTTCGCAGTAGTGACAATATCCCCAAAAAGTACTTTAACTCTTGCATCAAACTCATTTCAAACTCTGCCTGCGTTAGCTTAGAAAACTCTTGACATACAAATGGATTAGCATAACTAAAAATCATATCATCTACATAAATTTGGCAAATAATTAGATCATTTCCAAAGTTCTTACAGAAGAGAGTAGTTCCACTTGACCTCTGGTAAAGTCATTTTCGAGAAGAAAAGAACTTAATCTTTCATACAAAGCTCTGAGAGCTTGTTTCAGACCATACAATGAATTTTTAAGTTTAAAAACATGTTTTGGAAACTTGACGTTTACAAAATCTGGAGGTCAGTGAACATATACTTCTTCATAAATGTATCTGTTTAGAAACACACTTTTGACATCCATTTGATATAAAATAATACCATGATTTACAACAAAAAATTAAAAAACAGATAGATTCTAACTTGGAGACTGGAGCAAATGTTTCATTATAGTCAATACCATCTTGCTAATTGTAACCTTGTGCAACAAGTTGTGCTTTGTTTTTGACGACTTCTCCTTTCTCATTTAATTTGTTTCTGAATACCGACTTGGTTCCAATAACATGAATTCCCTTTGGCTTGGGTACCAGATCCCATAAATCAATTCTGGAAAATTGATTCAGTTATTCTTGCATTGCCAGAATCCATTCATTGTCCTAAAGTGCTTCATCATATGAAGTTGGTTCTATCAGAGATACCAATCCTAGAAGAATTTTCCTCAGTTTGTTTGAAGGTGGGTCTTGTTCTGACAAGTTCAACTTTGTCTCCCATTATCAATTTTTCAGAGACAATTTGTCTATTCCTTTGCCTTTTTTGAGTTGGAGGACATTCATTTGCTTCAGATGTATTTTTTTCAGCGTCCTTTGAATCTTTATCCTCAGAGTCTTTTACCCTTTCGCAAAATCCTGCAAGTATTATTTCTAGATTTGCAAAATCCTCAACTAACTTTGACTTGTCTAAGTCAAGCTTATCATTGAATCTAATATGAATTGACTCTTCCACAATATGTATTTCTGTATTGAATACTTTGTAGCCTTTAGAGCGAACATAGTATCCTAACATCATGCATTTATGGCTTTAGAGTCAAACTTAGTCAAATTCTCTTTAGTGTTCAGAATAAAACAAGAGCATCCAAAAGGATGGAAATAAGAAGTGTTGTATTTTCTTCCCTTACACAATTTATAAGAAGTCTTTTTAAAAATAGGTCTGATAGAGATTCTATTATGAATGTAACACGTTGTATTCACATCTTCTACCCAAAAGTGCTTAGCCACATTTGTTTCATTGGTCATGGTTCTGGTCATTTCTTGCAACGTCCTATTCTTCCTCTCTACAACTCTATTATGTTGTGGAGTTCTAGGGCAAGAGAAATCATGAGATATACCATCAAATTCAAATAACTCTTCAAACCACTGATTCTCAAATTCACCGCCATGATCACTTTGGACTCTAACGATCTTAGAGTTAAATTTATTTTGCACTTTAGAAAAGAAACTAGTAAACACAGAATGTGACTCATTCTTATGCCTTAGGAATTTAACCCATGTCCAACGACTGTAATCATTCATAATAACAAGTCTGTACTTCTTACCATAGAATGACTTACATCGTTTCATGTTTTTAATAAAAGATAATGACATAAATATTATCTCATAATTGACTTATGGATAACAATACGCATTAAACTTTCAATAAGAAGTGCATTCAATATAGAAAGAAGAAATTTGTTACCAACTCTTCAGATCTTTAAATTCTTCCTTTATGTCTTCCTCCGTAACTTATGTGCCCTGTATCTTTAACTCATGGCCAACATATGTCTTCTTCACTTTCTCTTCTGAGTTTGGATGAGAATCTGCTACATCTTTTGGATCTTTTCATTAGAAATTCTAATATTAGCCATCAATGATATACTAGCTTGCTCTACTTTTGAGTCATCTTCAGAGAAGTCATCCCAAGTTGCTTATCAGCTCTTTCTTCTATAGACGATCAACCCTTCTGAACAGGAATGACAAATCACTTTATTTTCATCAACATTTTCTTTTGAGATCTTGATCTTCACAGCTAGAAGAGCTTCTATATTTCTCCATTTCTTTATCAGGTATGAGTGTAACAAATATTGCCTTTCCTCCTAAGGTTTATCTTGTTCTAGATCAATCTCGTGACATAGGCTTGTATTTGAATGGCAGACTTCTGATGATTTTATTCCCGTCATCTCTCGTTGAGTGATCTTATTAAGAACCTTAGGTTCTGCAACTGAGATTTTAAGATCTTGATAACATGATCTCATTAGTTTCACCTTTCTTAATCTTGAAGACTTAATGTATCTGAATCAAGGCAAGAGCCTTGGTCTCCTCAATCTTAATTATTTTCTTCAAGATTTATTATGAGAAAATCAATCAGATTTGGATGAGTATCTGTTTTGTGATTTTTTCATATTCAACATAGGAAGTAGCATTCAACAAGATAAATCTTGTTAAATGGTAACTCTTATAATCCTTGTATGGCTAATCATACAGAGTTCTGCTATAAGGCATCTTATCAATGCCAACATAGAAATATATGTAGCCATTACTACCATATTTGTAGATAAAAATCAAAGATTTGAAGAACACTTTTTAGTGAATCTATCATATATTAAAACTATTCATCAACTTGAATGAGAGTAGTATTTGGATGTTTCTATCGATTTAAACTGGAGCAACATGAGAAGGTATAAAATCAATCGTGTTTCTAAAGATTCATCTGGATCTTTATCTAACACGATTAAGTGTTTGATATCGATCAATAATAGAACCGGGGCTCTGATACCAATTGAAGGTGCGAGAAACACAAGATAGGGGATTTGAATTGGGTTTCAATGATAATAACCTATTCAGACTTTTATGCATCATAAATAATAAAGTGAGTGAAGATAAAGAACACAAACATTTTATCCTGGTTCACTGTTAACAAAGTTACTCCAGTCCACCCACCAAGGAGATTTTGCCTTCAAAAAGGACTTAATCTAATAACCTTGAAAGATTACAACAATTTCGTCTAAGTCTTTAGAAAAACATCTTATCCCTCTTGTAATACCCCAAATTTTACCCTCATATTTAGTCGGTCATTTCGCATATCATATCATCTGCGCATTTGCTAACTACTAACAAGACCTGAAGGTGTTTGTTTTGCAGGAAATACCCCAGGGGCGTTTTGGTCATTTTGAAGCATAGTTCGTAATGTTGGGCGTAATGATGTTTTCTTGAGGCGTTTATTTACGTGGGTTTGATATCAAAGTCTGATCTGTGGAGCAGGGTTTAACAAGAAATCATTCTTCTTTCTTCCAGAGGGAAAACGGTGAAAACTTCGACTGATTAATGGAACTTATTCATGTAATGGTTGGATCGAATTAATTCCAGGATATTTGACTAGTGAGATTTAATCGGGTATTGAGGTGTTTGCAAATTAAAGCATGGAGAAGCAATTGGGAAATGATTTTAATAGAATATGTGAATTTTATTTATAATATTTTATTATCATTATTACAAGTTTGCAAAGTGAATTACAAAGAAGAAATGATTGGGATAAAAAAATGTTATTTATTCATAATATTTTACAAGTTACAAGGAATTACATTAAAGTTCTAAGGAATTACATTAAAGTATCTATCCTAAATCCTAAGAACATCTAAGTGTCTTCATGCTGTCTTTAAGCTTCGCCGCAAATCTCGACTAACCTGCACATCAAAGCAAAACAAGCAATATAGAAAATGTTAGAGGCTTTTGACACTCTCAGAACAGTGTCATCATCGAGTGCCGGGAGTGGCACAACCGAAGCTGCGTCCTACCCCCGTTACCGATCCGCGCCGTGGGCGTCAGATAAGGTAATACCTGTTCTTATCGTTACGGGACAACCGAGAGATGAAGAGTAAAAAGAAGTTTCGGGTCGAAATGGATTTTGCCGAAGGATTGCTTCGAAACCAGTACGTAATTGGAATCTATCAAGTAAATCCGGATGCCAACAGATTGCTAATTAGATCCATTGATAATCCCCAACTGAATGTGGAAAATCCAAACCATACGGATGTCCCAGATCAGAGAGAGGACTTGTCTGCAAAAATCCAACAGATAATATTAGAATCAAAGTCCATAGCAGCATCAGTATCCTGGCAAGTACATTAAAAGAATCAGGTTCAAGCCCAATTCACAATTAAGTTCAGAATACATCAGATTCAGTTCATGTTCAAAAAAAAAAACAAGAAGCCACAACAATAACAAGGTAATAAACCAAGGCATAAGCAGTTCATAAACAGAGTCAAGCTGTATCAGTTGTGACAAAAGACGAAGCTGCAAGCCAAACGAGAAAACAGCAAGATCGAGCCAATTCAAGACTAAAAAACCATGATGCAAGAGTTAGATCAGAGTCCATATTACCACTTGGAAAAGCAGCAGTCAAAAGGACCGTTCTTGCAACCAAACAGGATATCAAAGTGTAGTTATCAAATCACACCAAACAAAGCATAGAAACAGCCCAAATCATACCAGAAAAGCGAGGTAGGTTCACAATCATGCTCGCGCGTCAATTTGAACACAAGCCTCAACCAAATGTGGTGATATTGGAAAACCAGAATGCGAAGCCGAGGCTCAGTTCACACATCATAGCCTTAGACAAACAGTCCTATCAGTCGAAGCCAGAAGCAACCGTCGCAACATAATCGAAGGCGGCAAGCAGCGGTATCCATTCCCTGGTCAGTTCAGACTAGAATGTCATCATCACCGCATCGTACCCCCCTCAGCGACACCAATCCGGCAGTATCTGAAACTACCAGTTCTCTCTGAAAGAAGAAGAGGAAAAGAATCTGAGCTGCATCAAAGCGAACCAATCAAAAAATGAGTCAGTTCGAGTTCAAAGCATCAAACAGAGATACGAATCCATTAAGGAATCCTGGGAATTAAAATCAAACATCAATCAATAGAGAGATTTTGACTCGATAATTAATCCCAAAACAGATCAAAGCAAATCAGTTCAGACTAATAAAATTGAATCGAGTCGGGAAATCCTATCAGCTCAATCAGGATTCCAAGAGGAGAAACGAAATCCCAATCGTATCAGAAAGCCCCTATTGGAACCCAATCTGAAAAAAACCAAATGATCAAATCAAATCGAATCCCCATTCGCACTTAACCTGAATCAATCAAACAAATCAGTTCAGATTACATTCAATCACAAAGTTCTGAAGATAGAAATCTTTGAACCGAATCAGAATAATCATATCAGCTAGGATCGATTAAACCCTAAAAAGGGAAACAGAGTTCAATCAGCATCCAATCGTAATCCAATCAGTATCTGAGAAAATCACAACAAAATCAAATAATATCAACATAAAATCGAATCTCAGAAGTAACGCAAATCCAAGGCCCAGAAGTTAGTTATAAAAAGGAAGGTACAACCTGATGAAAGGGGGAGCCGTGAGAGGAGTTGAAACCCTAGACGGAGAGTACCAGAAGCGACAAAGAGATCATCGAAACTCCTCACCAAAACGCAAAATAGCCAGGGACGAGGGTTCACCGGCGCCGTTTCATTCCAACGACGAGCAAACCTCCTTCCTGAGGCTCAGCTTCTTACATCATCGCCTCGAAGAAACTACCAAGTCGCAACCGTAAAACGTAAGACGCGAGGAGATTTTTATGACTCCCATGTTCTCTTTTTCAGGTTAACAAAGGAAACGAAGGCGATGAGAAGAATGGAGGAAGAAGAAATCGGAGAAACGACAAGACGAGAAGAAGAGAAATGATACGCGCCGTTAGGGTTCTGGGGGGGAAACCCTAATCCCCTTCCAATTTGTGTGTTCTGCCCGGGTTGGGTCCGGAAATGATACCCGGCCCAACCCCTTTTTTTTTTACTTTTTTTTCTTTTTTTTATATAATTAATTAATTAAATTATTAAACTTTTTTTTAAAAAAACTAATATTTAGGTTGTTTTTTTTATATATAAAATAATAATTAAAAAAAAAACATTTTTAAAAGATTAAAATTAAAACATTTTTAAAATAGTAAAATTAAAACATTTTGTTAATAATTAGAATCAAAGTTTTTTAAACTAAAACTAAGACCCTTTTTTTTAAAACCAAGAGAAAATATTTTTTTAAAAATTAAAATCTTCCCTTTTTTTTATTTATTATCAAGTTAAAAACAATTAAGCTTAGATTCATGTTTTAAAGTTCTCATAAAATAAAAAACCACAAAAAAATGTCCCATAGCTTCATGCTTCTGTTTTCCTAATTTTGTTTACTAACCTAGTTCGTTCACTGTGCAGCTTACCATGTTGCTTCTTTATGTTCGCGTTCTTAAAATTGAATTGTATCATATTGTTGTAATTGTTCCTCCTCTGTAACCTTGCGAATCTTAACAATCGCATTTACGTTTCCGCATTTAAATTTCTGCTGATGTATGATTTAAATTTCTCACACTGTCATTGCTATTATTTTGTCACATTGCACGCACCTCCGAAGGAATTAGGTCTAGCATTTGACCGCCGTGTCAATAGTCCTCAACTTCAACCCTTACTACTTTTACAAACCCTAATTTTCCATAAATGTCTCGCCGCAGGCAAAATTACCATTTTACCCCTAGCATTAGGTCAAGGAGCCGCCGCGCTCATTTTAGGGTTTCCCGCCGCGGAATCCCTAACCTAATTTAACCCTAATTACAACTTAACATTTCAACATAAAGATTTGGAGTTTCTACACTCCACGTAAGCGTGTCCTTAAGACATGTTTATTCCCCTTGAGACCTTGACCACAGTCAAGAAGTCTCTAACCTCCCTTTTGAGGGGAACTACGATTACTCTGATTCCACTCCCGTAAGGATACGTAGGCACAAGATGCGATGTCTTGCCGAGTAAACTTAGAATTAACCCCTTAGGTCTTTTTTCTCACTTTTAATCCTTTGTACATATACCTTAAGCAAATAAATAAAGCAAGTAGTAAACATCTGAACAAAAGGTTCCTGTAGAGTACTACAGAAGTTTAGGGTGCTAATACCTTCCCTAAATTTAACCAACCCCCGAACCCTAGATCTTTCCCCGCATTGTGTTTACGATGCAAAAATAGGTTTTCCCTCTTTTGACCTTTTCCTTCGGATAAATCAAAGAGCGGTTGTGAATTGAATTGCGATTCAAACTAATTAATAGTTTGATATCCTATTTCCACCGCAACAGAAAAATGGCGACTTCACTGGGGATCCTAACTTTTGAGGGTTATCCCTAACTTGTTCATATTTATTACTATCTGTGTTATTATTCATTTGCATGTATATATTTGTGCTTTGATTGTGGGACTGTTCCTTGTGCTGTGAGATGAGTCCTACACCCAGATCTAGTGTACCTTAGGTAAATGGCAATAGACCAAGGAAACTGTACGACGTATATCGATACGGTTGATCTGGTGGCCATAGTTAGTGCGACTTCTTGGTTGGTGCTTATATTCCTTAAGTCAAGTTGAGGATAATATTGAGGCTGCCATATGTTGTCAATGCACTAACTGACTTTTAGAACCCTAGTTAACTCATCTTGGCCTTTAGAAAGTAGTGAGGTAACCGGCTTTGGTGCAGACTGAAGTTGGTTGACACTCGATACTACGCTCATTGAGATCTTAAACTTGGAGGGTTTTGGTTGGCAAGTAAGTTGCCTTCTGAACAACCACCCTTGTGAAGGATCAATGATATTGAGATCCCTTAGAACCTGGTTACTTTTGTAGGACAGGATGAACCATCTAACTTCAGGGGAAGGTACTTGCCTTTGAACTTCATGAAATCTTCATCCACATTTTAGCATCATTTACTTTTTTGCATTGCATGTGTCTCCCGATTTCTCACACTCGGTTCTCTCACCTTCCAGTTTCGTCACCCTGAGTTCTCGGCACCAATACAACACCAGAGCTCAAACTCGGAAAAGAATGGAGGATCAGGCAAAAGAGATTGATCGCCTTAGCAATGAGCTTGAAGACCTTCGAGGGGGTATGGGGCGTATGATGGAATTGTTACATGTCATGAATGCTAAGATGGATACCCAGCCCACTGTTGTTTCTGAGATTACCGGCGTTACTGTGGACCCTCCACCAAGTGTGACCGTAGCAAGGGACCCACCTTATGGTCTTGCTCCAGGTTTTGTACCTCCTCAAGCCACTGTTCCGATTAATCAACCTGTTCAGCAAGCCGTGCCCTTGTTTTCTGAAGTTTCTAGGGGGACTCCTATCTTTGCACCACCTGTTGTACACACTCGTGCGCAACCGTACTTCAATGAGACAACTTTTGATAATCTTGACGAGAATGTTGAGGGTTATGAGAAGCATGATAAGCTTCGTGAGGAAGTAAACACCATCGTCCAGAGATTGAAAAAGGTAGAGGGTGATCAAATTTTTGGGACTGCTGCAAGGGATGTTTGTTTGGTCTCGGGTTTGGTTATTCCCCCGAAGTTCAAAACTCCGAACTTCGATCGCTATGAAGGTGCCACCTGTCCTAAGAGTCATTTGATCATGTATTATCGCAAAATGGTTGCCCATGTTGAGAATGATAAACTGATGATTCATTGCTTCCAAGATAGTTTGAAGGGTGCTTCCTCCAAGTGGTATTTAACTTTAGACCAGTCTCGCATTAAGAGTTTCCAAGATTTATCTGACGCTTTCATCAAACACTACAAGTACAATATGGATCTGGCTCCTGACAGAAGACAGTTGTTGAGTATGTCACAAAAGAATTCTGAGTCATTCAAAGAGTATGCTCAAAGGTGGAGAGAGACTGCTTCGCAGGTAGAACCTCCTTTGACCGAGAAAGAGTTAGCTGATTGGTTTGTCGACACAGTCCGTCCAGAATTTTACGAGAGAATGGTGGGTAGTGTGACTTCAAATTTCTCCGACATCGTTGCTGTGGGTGTCAAGATTGAATTGGGTATGAAGAGTGGTAAAATGACAAATAATCATGGTACTTCTAAGGATCAGCCGAAGAAACCTCCGTATAGCTCCCAGAAAAAGAAAGAGAGTGAGACTAATGCTATATCCTCTGGTAGACCAAGGGAACGCTTTTATCGGCATCCGCAAGGTTATGCTCAACCTCAAGGGTACCCAGTCCAATATGCTCAACAACCCTATGTGGCAGCTATTACACCTTCTTTCAGTCAACAGGTTCCCATGTATCAACCTATGCAACAACCTCCTGTTTATCCGCCTCCTGTCAACTACCTACAGGCACCCAATACTCCTGCTCCTCAACAGCCAAAGAGTCCGGCTCCTCGCCAGAATATGCCGAACAGAAGAACGTATAAACCTTGTCCGCCGATCCCGATGACTTTTACCGAGTTGTATCCCTCTTTGGTCAAGTAAGGTCTAATCACTACTCGGGCTTTGGGTCCGCCTCCTAATCCTCTACCCGCCAATTACAACGCCGCTGCTCATTGTTTATTTCATGAGGGTGCGCCTGGTCACGATCTGGAAAATTGTTATGCTCTCAAAAATATTGTCAGGGATTTATTGGAAAAGAAGATTTTGTCATTCAAAGATCCTCAACCAAATGTTAAGAAGAACCCTTTTCCTAACCATGAGAGTGTCAATGCCATTAGTGCTGATTCAGAGGAAGGTTATGCCCTTGATGTTGAACAGATTAAGACTCCTCTCAAGATGTTCCATTCGAAACTGTTCGAAGTTGGTTTGGTAGATACTTCCCACGTTGCATGCGCAAGTTGCGAAGCCAGTATCAAGGGTTGTGTGTTGGTTCAGAATGATGTTCAGAGGT
Source organism: Lathyrus sativus (assembly GCA_963859935.3). Lineage (NCBI taxonomy): Eukaryota > Viridiplantae > Streptophyta > Magnoliopsida > Fabales > Fabaceae > Lathyrus > Lathyrus sativus. The sequence continues at coordinate 366,950,561 of OZ012741.1, forward strand.
TAATTAATGAGGGTGTTTTACAAGTGACCAGCCAAGCCAAGAAGGATGAGGTCGCTGTGGTTGAGCCTGTCTTCCATCAGCCCGAATCAAAGGGTAAGGTACCAGTGTTTAATCTATCAGGGGCAGGTTCTGCCAATCCCGTGTTCGATATACCAAAGTCGTTTATCCCTGAGGTGAATCAGCCTAAGCCTATAGTTATTCGAAGACCAGGTCCGTTTCCTTTCAGTGATCCTAAAGCTGTGCCTTGGAAATATGACGTGACGATGATTGACAAGGAGTCCGGGAAGGTTATTCCAAATGAAGAGGTTAAGGGCACGGTGACCAATATCGCAGAGGTAAGCAGGATGACTCGCAGTGGCCGTGTGTATACTCCCCATTCCAATGAGGTCCCACCTAAGGAAACGACTAGTACCCCGATGCCTGCCAAAGACAAAGGTAAAGGAGCCGTCACGAATGATGAAGATGCCGAATTTTTGAGGATCATCAAGAAAAGTGACTATAAAGTTATCGATCAACTTCATCAGACTCCTTCCAAGATTTCGATTTTATCTCTGTTGATGAATTCACCCGCTCATAGGATGGCCTTGCAGAAGGTTTTGACTCAAGCACATGTGGATCAAGATATCAGCACCAGTCGGTTTGATAGTGTGATTGCCAATTTAACCGCTTGTAACACCCTCAGTTTCAGCAATGAAGAGTTACCGAAGGAGGGTCCGAACCATAATCGTGCTTTACATATATCGGTAAAATGTCAGGAGGACAGTTTAGCGAGAGTGCTAGTAGACACCGGCTCTTCTCTGAATGTTCTACCCAAGAGGGTTCTCGATAAGTTGGCTTGTAAAGAGACTGCGCTGAAACCTACATCTTTGGTTGTCAAGGCTTTCGATGGCTCTCGTCGATCGGTAATGGGGGAGGTTGAGCTACCTATCCTGATCGGTCCGCAAGTTTTTAATATCACGTTTCAAGTCATGGACATTAATCCCAATTACAGTTGTTTACTCGGAAGGCCGTGGATTTATGCCGCTGGGGCGGTAACCTCAACTTTACATCAGAAGATGAAGTTCGTGATCGATGGAAAGTTGGTTATTATACACGGTGAGGAAGATCTGATGGTCAGTAACCTGTCTTCTTTCCGTTACATCGAGGCCGATGAGAATGCTTTAGAAATCTCCTTTCAAGCACTTGAGATCGCCAATGTTGTTCTGCTAGAAGTCGAAGAGACAGTGGGTCAGGGTAATCCATCTTTTGCATCTCTGAAGAGTACCAAAGCAACAATTGACAGGGGCATTCCTGAAGGTTGGGGAGAGGTAATCGATGTCAAGACCAAGACTGATCGCTCTGGGTTGGGTTACAAACCAACTCAGAATGGAGCTGCCACAACCGTCGAAGGGCGTCCGAAGGTTATCCAAGAGGTATTTGTCAGCGGAGGCTTCCAAGTCAATGCCATCAGTGAATGTGAGAAAAATGAAGAGCTGAGCAACTTGGTGTTTAAGGGTGATGCAGTTTTGAACAACTGGGAGGCCGTAGAGATCCCTGTTATCTTTCCCTTGTCAAAGTAATTGTTTTTTAAAGTTTCATTTACATTTTCAAATAAAAATCTGTAGCTTTGCCCAAGGCTATAGGGTCGTTTTATCGGGCCACCTTTCATTTCTAAAAAGATATTAATAAAAGCATTTTGTTCAATTCCACTTTGGTTCATTTGCGTTTTTCGTTTTCACCTTTAAAAATGAAATTGGCAACCTTTTTCAAAAAAAAATAAAATAATAAAAAAAACAGCATTTCATTCTTACATATCTGCGAGCATTTTAATTAAGTAAGCCTTCCATCATGCAGAGACATCATAAACCTTGTTGGATCCGATGACCTTACTGACACTCCTGACTGGGATGCACCCATCAATCAAGCTGAGGACGAGGGTGAAGAAGATTTTGAAGTACCCGCGGAACTGACAAGATTGATTGAGTACGAGTACACAGAGCTTCAACCGCATAAAGAGCAGGTGGACTTAATTAATCTCGGTACAGATGAGAGCAAGAAAGAGGTCAAGATTGGTGCAATGCTTGGGACGGAGATTAGGCCGAGGTTGATTGAGTTGTTAAAAGAGTATATTGATGTGTTTGCGTGGTCGTATCAAGATATGCCGGGCCTAGACACGGACATTGTTGTTCACAAGTTGCCACTTAAGCCAGATTGTCCGCCTATCAAACAAAAGCTTCGAAGAACGAGACCCGACATGGCTTTGAAGATTCGAGATGAGGTTAAAAAGCAGTTGGATGCAGGTTTCTTGGCAGTCGCGAAATATCCAGATTGGGTTGCCAACATTGTGCCAGTGCCCAAGAAGGACGGTAAGGTTAGGATGTGTGTGGATTACAGGGACCTGAACAAAGCAAGTCCGAAAGACGACTTCCCTTTGCCACATATTGACACACTGGTAGACAATACAGCCAGTTTTGCGTTGTTTTCATTTATGGATGGTTTCTCTGGCTATAATCAGATCAAGATGGATCCCGACGATCGAGAGAAGACTACTTTCATTACTCCTTGGGGAACCTTCTGCTACAAAGTCATGCCCTTCGGTTTAAAGAATGCAGGGGCAACTTACCAACGTGCTATGACCACTCTTTTTCATGATATGATGCACAAAGAAATTGAGGTGTATGTGGACGATATGATAGCCAAATCTCAGAGTGAAGAGGAGCATTTAGACCATTTGGTGAAGCTGTTTGAACGACTCAGGAAATATCAGTTGAAATTGAATCCTGCCAAATGTACCTTCGGTGTCAGATCCGGAAAATTGCTTGGTTTCATTGTTAGCCAGCGAGGGATTGAGGTGGATCCTGACAAAGTCCGAGCCATTCGGGATATGCCAGCTCCGCGAACAGAGACGCAAGTTAGAGGTTTTCTGGGACGTCTGAATTATATTTCCAGGTTTATCTTTAATATGACCGCTACTTGTGAGCCGATATTCAAGTTACTTTGCAAGGGGCAGACAGTTGAGTGGAACCCTGATTGTCAGAAAGCGTTTGAGAAGATTAAGGGTTATTTGCAAGATCCCCCTATTCTGATCCCGCCTGTACCTGGAAGACCGTTGTTTATGTACCTTACTGTTCTCGAGAAGTCTATGGGTTGTGTGCTTGGACAACATGATAAGACTGGGAAAAAGGAACATGCAATTTATTACCTGAGCAAGAAGTTTACCGATTGCGAAAACAGATACTCACCATTAGAGAAAACTTGTTGTGCATTGGCATGGGCCGCTAAGCGCCTTCGGCAGTATATGGTCTGTCATACCACGTTATTGATTTCTAAAATGGATCCGATCAAGTATATTTTTGAAAAACCTGCTCAAACCGGGAGGCTAGCCCGTTGGCACATGTTGTTATCCGAATATGACATCCAGTATGTACCCCAGAAGGCGATTAAGGGTAGTATCTTGTCTGATTACCTTGCAGACCAACCAGTTGAAGATTATGAACCTCTTAAGCTCGATTTTCCCGATGAGGATATTTTGTTGATTAAAAGAGATTGTGAAGAGCCAGATCCGAGCGAAGGTCCAGAACCAGGTCTTTGGTGGAAGATGATGTTTGATGGTTCCTCAAATTTCAATGGGCATGGTATAGGCGCCGTTTTGATGAACCCAAAGGGTGGATTTACTCCATTTACAGCAAGGTTGGACTTTGAGTGTACTAATAACGTCGCAGAGTATGAAGCGTGTATCCTCGGCCTCGAAGCAGCGATTCACCTCCGAATCAAACTTCTTAAAGTAAGTGGTGACTCAGCTTTGGTTATTTACCAAGTACAAGGCAAATGGGAAACGAAGAATTAGAAGCTAATCCCTTATAAGGACTATATTATTGAGTTGATCAAGTATTTCGACGAGATAGAGTTCGAGCATGTTCCTAGATCCGAGAATCACGTAGCCGATGCTTTAGCCATGTTAGCATCCATGTGGAAAGTTAAATTCGTTAATGAAGCACCTCTTATCCATATTGAGCGCAAAGTTGAGCCCGCTTATTGTCAGTTGGTCGAAGAAGTTGAGGCGGATGAAAAGCCTTGGTTTCATGATATCAAGAACTATCTCGTCAAGCAAGAGTATCCCGATGGTGCTACTGGTCTGGACAAGAAAACACTGAGAAGACTGGCGTCCAAATTCTTTATCAGTAATGGTGTGTTATACAAGAGAAATCACGACATGGTCCTGCTCAGATGCGTTGATAAACGGGAAGCGGACATGTTACTGCAGGAAATTCATGAGGGGACCTTCGGAACTCATGCCAATGGTTATGCTATGTCCAAGAAGATATTAAGGGCGGGGTATTATTGGTTAACCATGGAAGCTGACTGCATCCAATACGCTAGAAAATGCCATAAGTGCCAAATTTATGCTGATAAAATGCATGTACCTCCGTCACCGTTGAATGTTTTGTCTTCACCATGGCCGTTCTCTATGTGGGGCATTGACATGATTGGGGCAATCGAGCCGAAGGCTTCTAATGGTCATCGTTTTATCCTCGTTGCTATAGATTATTTCACCAAGTGGGTAGAGGCTGCCTCCTACACCAACGTGACCAAGCAAGTGGTTGCCCGCTTCATCAGGAAAGAAATCATCTGCCGTTATGGAATCCCAAGTCGGATAATAACTGACAATGGCACCAATCTGAACAACAAGACTATGAAAGAGCTGTGTGATAGTTTCAAGATCACTCACCATAACTCTTCTCCGTACCGTCCTAAGATGAATGGGGCCGTTGAAGCTGCGAATAAGAATATCAAGAAGATCCTGCAAAAGATGGTTGTGACTTACAAAGATTGGCATGAGATGTTACCGTTTGCGTTGCATGGATACAGAACCTCAGTAAGAACTTCGACAGGGGCAACACCTTTCTCATTGGTGTATGGAATGGACGCCGTGCTCCCCATCGAAGTAGAGATACCTTCGCTAAGAGTGTTAATGGAGGCTGAACTTGAGGAAGCTGAGTGGGTTCAAGACAGATTGGATCAGTTGAATCTCATTGACGAGAAGCGTTTGACAGCCATGTGCCATGGGCAATTATATCAGAAACGGATGAAAAGAGCGTTTGATAAGAAGATTCGTATCCGTGAGTTCCGTCAAGGAGAGCTCGTACTCAAAAAGATCTTACCAGTACATAAAGATATGCGTGGAAAGTGGATGCCCAATTATGAAGGCCCGTTCGTTGTAAAGACTGTCTTCTCCGGAGGGTCTCTGATACTTACGACAATGGATGGTGAAGAACTAGCACACCCCGTGAATTCTGATGCAGTCCGAAAATATTATGCCTAAAGACCCGCTAAGTCGAAAACCTGCAAAAGGCGACTTAGGCAAAAGTAAGGGTTGAAAAAAAAAAAGAAATAATAACAAAAGCTCGCTAAGTTGAAAACCCGAAAGGGCGGCTTAGGCAAAAAAGAGCGTCCCGGTGGATTGAAAACCCGAAAGGGCGGTCCAGGCAAAAGTTAGGGACAAAGGCATTTCATTGCATCAGAGGACACTGATCATCTCGAACACACTTTCCGCATGAGAGCCATGTTTCAGTTCCTCCATCCTTGCCCAAAGCATGATTCTGGATTAGTCTTAGTTATTAGTGTCAGTAGGTGTCATTGGATTCAATGTAACCTTTTCCCATGTTGCCAATTTCAAAACATAATCATCTGTGGAGCTATGCCTTCAGCAAGCAGCCACCCTTTAATAAAAGATACCATCTCGTTACTTACATTCCTTGGTACATTGCTCTTTATTTTCTATTGTTATGCAAAATGCGTTTATTCTTAAAATTTGAAAATGAAAGGTGCATTGGAGATTTTCAAAATTGTTTTTCAAAAACAACAAATTTGAAATGTAATAAATTACTTTGACTAGTGGAAATTCCGAAAGGATCTCTTCATTCCCCGGAAATGTCATTAGTGCAGAAACACTTTCAAACCATTGCTCTAACATAGTCCCCAGAGGGACTATAAGCTGACAACTTTTTCTTGGGTAACTCAAAAGTGTCCCTCAGGTTTTCTTCTCCCCATGTGAAGACGTGATACTGTGCACCCAAGCAGATTATCATTCTCCCCAGAGAATTCAGAATTTTAAAACTAGATGTGGTTCTACCATTGATCTTTCTTACCCATGATTGACGTATTGGTTGCAGAGAACGCAGGGTATCTCCGTCGAGATGTTTATTTCATCTCTCGTCCTGTCTCTAGTCTGTTTCGTCAGTATATGCAAGGGCATAAGCATCACATGCCTATTTCATTACATACTCATTACATACTCATTGCATACTCATTTCATAACATCTTGCATACATAGAAATTAACATACATTCACAATAACATATGCATTAACATATGCATTAGCATTCACAGGTTCATTGTGTTTCACCATCATTGGTCGTTACCGCCGAGTAACTGGGTTCGTCCATTCTCTCCAAATAGATCGTCAGCCCTAAGCATAAAATACTTACTTGTTTCCAGTTTCCCCACAGAGCTCGATCCTCGTGGACGACGGTTACTTCAGCTATCTTTCCTCGCCAGGATAAGATATTTACCCTTCGAGTTCATTCCCTCGATGGAGTCTTGATTACCAGTCTTCTTTCTAGCTCGATCCTAGATTTAATCTCCGTCATGTCGGTAGTCAAGCCCAACCGGACGTGCATTTATTTTGCACCTTCTGAAGGTTTTCACCATACCATGACAGATACGCGACTATCTCGCTTGAGAAGTTTATCACTGTACCCGGACGTGCATTTATTTTGCACTATCTTTCAAGAAAATCAACTGCAATCCTTTACAAATACACGCCAGTTCACGCCTGGAAAATATATCAGTACAACACTTTACAATCCTACATGTTACAACCCTTTACACTTTACATCTTACAGCATCAACATACGACATTTCTCACCCAAGAAGTCGATCCTATCCTCGTTACGACTCGCAGCAAATGGCCATCTCCATGGAGCAGTTGGGCTTCCATTTATCTGCCGTCTTGAGGTACGAACCAATTCGTATTCAGGAGAGCACGATCTTGAGTTACGGGAAGGTTTGAGCGAAATCATATTCAGGAGAGCACGATTCTGAGTTATGAAGAAGTTCATTTATCCTTTAGTAAAAGAAGGAGCGGAATCATATTCAGGAGAGCACGATTCTGAGTTATGAGGAAGTTCGATTATCCGGTTTCATATTCAGGAGAGCACGATTCTGAAGTATGGAAAAATTCATTTACATCCAGTTTCATATTCAGGAGAGCACGATTCTGAAGTATGAGCATATTCAGTCATCCAGTTTCATATTCAGGAGAGCACGATTCTGAAGTATGAGTATAATCAGTCATCCAGTTTCATATTCAGGAGAGCACGATTCTGAAATATGAGTATATTCAGTCATCCAGTTTCATATTCAGGAGAGCACGATTCTGAAGTATGAGGAAGTTCAGTTTACCCTTTTCATGTTCAGGAGAACATAATCTTGAAGCATGAAGAAGTTTATTTATCCTTCAGTAAGAGAAGAATCAGAATCGTATTCCAGGCGCCGACCTTAAATGCGAGAAGATTTATTTATCAGATAAGCAGCAGCCTCTTTATTTGAGTGCTTATCCATTTTTTTGCACATAAGTCCCTTCCAACGATAAGTGACAGTTCTCCCTCGAGAAGCTTATTAGGGCATTTCCTATTAAAATCCATTTATTTTGGCATACAGTCGGTCTTTACCCTGTATATTTGATACGGATTTCCGAAAAGTCCGTTCGATCTTGTCGCGAGGGGTAGTTTACAGAAGCTTGGATGTTATTCTTTGCTCAATGCTCCAGCATTCTGTAATCAACCTTACAATCGTACGTGATCCAGTTTTATTTTTAGATTCCCCAGTGGAGGCCGTCTCATAGGTACCATCTCCATTGGAGGATCTCGTTCCTTTTCTAAAAGTGACAATTGGGCATTCGCACCAGTTGACTATCATTTTTAGAATTCCCCAGTGTTGTACTGTGTCTCAGCGCGTCATTTTCCCCAGTGTGTTTCTTCTCGTGGCGTCTGTCCCAGTGTCGTCATGCTCGTCAGCATTTTCGCATTCATTATTCCAGCATACGCAGCATATCATATTCATGGCATCATCTGCATTAAGTCGTTCCAGTTTTGTCCATAGCATCGCATATCGTCGCATATAAGGGCAAAATTTTCGGTTATCTATATTTAAATCTCTCCACCACGATTCCTCGAGTCTCTGTCACTCAAATCATCCGGTGTAGTTATTTAAATAGGGGCAACTGTAATACCCCAAATTTTACCCTCATATTTAGTCGGTCATTTCGCATATCATATCATCTGCGCATTTGCTAACTACTAACAAGACCTGAAGGTGTTTGTTTTGCAGGAAATACCCCAGGGGCGTTTTGGTCATTTTGAAGCATAGTTCGTAATGTTGGGCGTAATGATGTTTTCTTGAGGCGTTTATTTACGTGGGTTTGATATCAAAGTCTGATCTGTGGAGCAGGGTTTAACAAGAAATCATTCTTCTTTCTTCCAGAGGGAAAACGGTGAAAACTTCGACTGATTAATGGAACTTATTCATGTAATGGTTGGATCGAATTAATTCCAGGATATTTGACTAGTGAGATTTAATCGGGTATTGAGGTGTTTGCAAATTAAAGCATGGAGAAGCAATTGGGAAATGATTTTAATAGAATATGTGAATTTTATTCATAATATTTTATTATCATTATTACAAGTTTGCAAAGTGAATTACAAAGAAGAAATGATTGGGATAAAAAAATGTTATTTATTCATAATATTTTACAAGTTACAAGGAATTACATTAAAGTTCTAAGGAATTACATTAAAGTATCTATCCTAAATCCTAAGAACATCTAAGTGTCTTCATGCTGTCTTTAAGCTTCGCCGCAAATCTCGACTAACCTGCACATCAAAGCAAAACAAGCAATATAGAAAATGTTAGAGGCTTTTGACACTCTCAGAACAGTGTCATCATCGAGTGCCGGGAGTGGCACAACCGAAGCTGCGTCCTACCCCCGTTACCGATCCGCGCCGTGGGCGTCAGATAAGGTAATACCTGTTCTTATCGTTACGGGACAACCGAGAGATGAAGAGTAAAAAGAAGTTTCGGGTCGAAATGGATTTTGCCGAAGGATTGCTTCGAAACCAGTACGTAATTGGAATCTATCAAGTAAATCCGGATGCCAACAGATTGCTAATTAGATCCATTGATAATCCCCAACTGAATGTGGAAAATCCAAACCATACGGATGTCCCAGATCAGAGAGAGGACTTGTCTGCAAAAATCCAACAGATAATATTAGAATCAAAGTCCATAGCAGCATCAGTATCCTGGCAAGTACATTAAAAGAATCAGGTTCAAGCCCAATTCACAATTAAGTTCAGAATACATCAGATTCAGTTCATGTTCAAAAAAAAAAACAAGAAGCCACAACAATAACAAGGTAATAAACCAAGGCATAAGCAGTTCATAAACAGAGTCAAGCTGTATCAGTTGTGACAAAAGACGAAGCTGCAAGCCAAACGAGAAAACAGCAAGATCGAGCCAATTCAAGACTAAAAAAACATGATGCAAGAGTTAGATCAGAGTCCATATTACCACTTGGAAAAGCAGCAGTCAAAAGGACCGTTCTTGCAACCAAACAGGATATCAAAGTGTAGTTATCAAATCACACCAAACAAAGCATAGAAACAGCCCAAATCATACCAGAAAAGCGAGGTAGGTTCACAATCATGCTCGCGCGTCAATTTGAACACAAGCCTCAACCAAATGTGGTGATATTGGAAAACCAGAATGCGAAGCCGAGGCTCAGTTCACACATCATAGCCTTAGACAAACAGTCCTATCAGTCGAAGCCAGAAGCAACCGTCGCAACATAATCGAAGGCGGCAAGCAGCGGTATCCATTCCCTGGTCAGTTCAGACTAGAATGTCATCATCACCGCATCGTACCCCCCTCGGCGACACCAATCCGGCAGTATCTGAAACTACCAGTTCTCTCTGAAAGAAGAAGAGGAAAAGAATCTGAGCTGCATCAAAGCGAACCAATCAAAAAATGAGTCAGTTCGAGTTCAAAGCATCAAACAGAGATACGAATCCATTAAGGAATCCTGGGAATTAAAATCAAACATCAATCAATAGAGAGATTTTGACTCGATAATTAATCCCAAAACAGATCAAAGCAAATCAGTTCAGACTAATAAAATTGAATCGAGTCGGGAAATCCTATCAGCTCAATCAGGATTCCAAGAGGAGAAACGAAATCCCAATCGTATCAGAAAGCCCCTATTGGAACCCAATCTGAAAAAAACCAAATGATCAAATCAAATCGAATCCCCATTCGCACTTAACCTGAATCAATCAAACAAATCAGTTCAGATTACATTCAATCACAAAGTTCTGAAGATAGAAATCTTTGAACCGAATCAGAATAATCATATCAGCTAGGATCGATTAAACCCTAAAAAGGGAAACAGAGTTCAATCAGCATCCAATCGTAATCCAATCAGTATCTGAGAAAATCACAACAAAATCAAATAATATCAACATAAAATCGAATCTCAGAAGTAACGCAAATCCAAGGCCCAGAAGTTAGTTATAAAAAGGAAGGTACAACCTGATGAAAGGGGGAGCCGTGAGAGGAGTTGAAACCCTAGACGGAGAGTACCAGAAGCGACAAAGAGATCATCGAAACTCCTCACCAAAACGCAAAATAGCCAGGGACGAGGGTTCACCGGCGCCGTTTCATTCCAACGACGAGCAAACCTCCTTCCTGAGGCTCAACTTCTTACATCATCGCCTCGAAGAAACTACCAAGTCGCAACCGTAAAACGTAAGACGCGAGGAGATTTTTATGACTCCCATGTTCTCTTTTTCAGGTTAACAAAGGAAACGAAGGCGATGAGAAGAATGGAGGAAGAAGAAATCGGAGAAACGACAAGACGAGAAGAAGAGAAATGATACGCGCCGTTAGGGTTCTGGGGGGGAAACCCTAATCCCCTTCCAATTTGTGTGTTCTGCCCGGGTTGGGTCCGGAAATGATACCCGGCCCAACCCCTTTTTTTTTTACTTTTTTTTCTTTTTTTTATATAATTAATTAATTAAATTATTAAACTTTTTTTAAAAAAACTAATATTTAGGTTGTTTTTTTTATATATAAAATAATAATTAAAAAAAAAACATTTTTAAAAGATTAAAATTAAAACATTTTTAAAATAGTAAAATTAAAACATTTTGTTAATAATTAGAATCAAAGTTTTTTAAACTAAAACTAAGACCCTTTTTTTTAAAACCAAGAGAAAATATTTTTTTAAAAATTAAAATCTTCCCTTTTTTTTATTTATTATCAAGTTAAAAACAATTAAGCTTAGATTCATGTTTTAAAGTTCTCATAAAATAAAAAACCACAAAAAAATGTCCCATAGCTTCATGCTTCTGTTTTCCTAATTTTGTTTACTAACCTAGTTCGTTCACTGTGCAGCTTACCATGTTGCTTCTTTATGTTCGCGTTCTTAAAATTGAATTGTATCATATTGTTGTAATTGTTCCTCCTCTGTAACCTTGCGAATCTTAACAATCGCATTTACGTTTCCGCATTTAAATTTCTGCTGATGTATGATTTAAATTTCTCACACTGTCATTGCTATTATTTTGTCACATTGCACGCACCTCCGAAGGAATTAGGTCTAGCATTTGACCGCCGTGTCAATAGTCCTCAACTTCAACCCTTACTACTTTTACAAACCCTAATTTTCCATAAATGTCTCGCCGCAGGCAAAATTACCATTTTACCCCTAGCATTAGGTCAAGGAGCCGCCGCGCTCATTTTAGGGTTTCCCGCCGCGGAATCCCTAACCTAATTACAACTTAACATTTCAACATAAAGATTTGGAGTTTCTACACTCCACGTAAGCGTGTCCTTAAGACATGTTTATTCCCCTTGAGACCTTGACCACAGTCAAGAAGTCTCTAACCTCCCTTTTGAGGGGAACTACGATTACTCTGATTCCACTCCCGTAAGGATACGTAGGCACAAGATGCGATGTCTTGCCGAGTAAACTTAGAATTAACCCCTTAGGTCTTTTTTCTCACTTTTAATCCTTTGTACATATACCTTAAGCAAATAAATAAAGCAAGTAGTAAACATCTGAACAAAAGGTTCCTGTAGAGTACTACAGAAGTTTAGGGTGCTAATACCTTCCCTAAATTTAACCAACCCCCGAACCCTAGATCTTTCCCCGCATTGTGTTTACGATGCAAAAATAGGTTTTCCCTCTTTTGACCTTTTCCTTCGGATAAATCAAAGAGCGGTTGTGAATTGAATTGCGATTCAAACTAATTAATAGTTTGATATCCTATTTCCACCGCAACACCTCTCAAGTATACAGACTCACACATAGTCTCTTAAGGAAACATTAACTTAAAAAGAGATTACATATGTGTATATAGAGATGCTTCTTCATAAGAAGGTTACACAATATTTAAGCTTAATAACACAACATTTTTAATTGCAAGATATGAACAAAAGTTTCTTGCAAATTTACAAAATTATATTGAGTAAATCTCACACGAGATTTTTATGCAGCGTTTTAATATGAGTTTTGTAGAGCATAATGCTTCTGCTATCTTCCTTGTATATCTCTCTCTTTTTCTTTGTATATATCTCTTTTTATTTGTTCTTCAAAGTCTTTCTTTTATAGTTAAAAAAAAATAGATCCGTTAAGGGGTAGAATGGGAAGTAGGAATCCAGGTGTTATGTCTTCAACAGTCAATATGGAAGTGTCAGTCATCATTGTATGATAAGTTACTTTAGTAGGATAGTAGACAATGTTCTTGTACTTTTATGTTTCTCCTTTTAAGCAAGACATTTATGATCTTCAACTTTTAATTCTTCAGAGGCTTCTGATATATGTGTTGATGAAGCTTGTTATAGAAGGATCAAAAACTTAGTCTTCAGAAACTAAGTTACTAGAAGTAAGGTTATCTTCAAAATCGGAACTTCATAACTAATTTCTTCAGAGTCTTCAGAACTTAAGTCTTCAGAACTTGAATCTTCAGAACTTGAATATTTAGAACTTGAATCTTCAAAATCATCATATCAAAACTTGATCAGAACCTCTAGTACAAACGTTCTTTTAGAAGTGTTGTATCATAAGCATCTCAGAGTTTTAACTTGAGTTTTATAATCATTATATGTATTCTTCTAGAATGTTAAGTTCAGATTCTGATGATGCCACACGCCTTTCTATCAGCGTCAGAACATGTTTAATCAAAAGTTGTGCACTAGACAGAAAAAAAGTTAGAGTATAAAATTATACTCTAAAATAATATGTGAAATTATCATCGAAACATAAGGCCAAATGTATAATCATATCTTGTTCTTACAAGATGCTCCCATCAGAAATCACAATGTTGCGGTGAGAATAGGATATCAAATTATTAATTAATTTGAATCGCAAATCTTTGATTCACAACTGGTCTTTGATTTATCCGAAGGAAAGGTCAAAGGAAGGAAAAACCTAATTTTGCATCATAAACACAATGCGGGGAGAGATCTCGGGTTCAGGGGTTGATTAAGCTTAGGGAAGATATTAGCACCCTAAACTTCTGTAGTACTCTACAAGAACCTCTTGGTTTAATTTTTGCTACTTTGCTTTATTATTAGCTTAAGGGTATATTGCTAAGGGTTAAAGGTGAAAAGAAAAACCTAAGGGTTAGTCCTAAGTTTACTCGCCAAGATTCACATCTTGTGCCTACGTATTCGGGGTAGGGGATGGAATCAGAGTAATAGTAGTTCCCCTCAAAAGGGAGGAAGAGAAACTTATTGACTGTAGTTAAGGTTTCAATGGGGAATCAACGTTCATAAGGAAGTGTTTACGTGAGTGCGGAGACTCCGATCTCTACGTTGTAAAGAGTTGAATTAAAAGATTAAAATAGGTATTCCATGGCGGGAAACCTAATACGGAATGCGGCGACTCTTTATCCTAGTGCTAGGGTAAAGGGTAAACTTGTCCACGGCGGGACGCCTATGCAATTAGGGTTTTGGAAAATGAAAGGGTCAAAGGTGAGGACTATTGACACGACGGTCAAACGGCTAGACCTATTCCTTCAGAAGGGATTATGCAGTAAGTAATGCAATGAACAAATTAATTAAGCGGCAATATGAAAATACGGGAAATTGCAAGAATAATAAAGGAACACAAGTGATGATTGCCTCGCATAAATTACAACCAAAAAATAAAAATGCGAAAAGTAAAGGATCAATAAACTATACAACTGAGAAAATTAAAGTCGGGCCTAAAAATTAGACGGAAATAAACGGGGCCAATCCGGAATTTAGGCGACAGTTAATTCGAAACCGAAAGCAAAATGCTGCACAATTAGGTTAGACATGTTTTTATTAGGATTTAATTATGAAAAAAAATTAATCTTTTAATTAAAAGAAAGTTAATTCCGCTTAATGTTTTGAATTCAAGATTAAAAAATGAGTTTAAGTTAGTCTTTTATTTAAGCTTAATTAACTTTTAAAAAGTGAAAATGGTTTTAATTGTGAAGTTCTAAAAAAAAATTTTAATTGTGATTTTTCTAGAAAAATTGGTTTTAATTGGGTTAAAAAATAGTTTTAATTTTTAAGTTTGGAAATATTTAAAAAATAAAATTAAGTTTTAGGAAATTATTTCAATTAAGTGTTAAAACTAAGTTTTAGTTAAAAAAAGTTTTAATTAAGTTTTAAAAGTGGGTTTAATTTTAAGTTATTAAAACAATGAGTTTAAATTATGATTTTTCAAAAGGGTTTTAATTTAAACAATATAATTACTATTTATTTACACAATTATTAATTTAACTTAAGAAAAAAAATAATAAAAAATGGAAAATAGAAAATAGAAATAGGAATAAAAGGGGGAAGGTGAAGTTGCTGAAAGGCATTTTTAGGGTTTTCTTGACCCTCTTCTTTCTCGCCGGCGGTGCCTCCCATGGGAGCTCGTCTGAGATTCTTTTTTCCTTCCTCTCTATTTTTCTCTCCATTGTTGTTCCCTTTTTCAGTTTTTCCTTCATGTTGCAGCAAGATGCTTCTTGTTTTCTTCTCATTGGATTTACCTGAAAAACAAACACAAAAGATAAAGGTTCCACCATGATGAACTTACGATCTTTGGGGTTTATTGATGGTTGTTGATCTTTGAAATCTCGTGACTGACTTTTGGGTTGCTGGCGAGAAGGATCGAGAATGCGCTGATGATGACGAACGGCTGAGGCATTTAGCTTGTCCCCAGACGGCGACTTGCGACGCCTCTCGTCCGTTGACGGATGATGATAGTGTTGTCGTTGTTCTTGTGTTGATGCTTCTGCTTAAGGTTCTTCGAATCTTCTCTTGATGAACTCACGACTCTCTTTATTATTTTTTTCTGTCCCTAACCCGATGATATGATGTTGTTCTTATATTAAAACTTATTGGACCAAGGCATGTTGTTTGGTTGCGATGAATTTGTTGTTGGTTTCGCGAATTCTATGGCTCTATTGTTGGGTTTGTTGCGTTTTTTCAGGATTTTTATGGTTTTGATTTTTCAGGAAATTGTGCTTGATTGTGGCTGAAATTTTGGGGAAGCTTATTGTGTTTGATTGAATGAGATTCGGATTTGGGGAAAGTTTGTTGTTGGTTGCGTTCATATCCAAAACTTTGTTGCATTTTCTGGCCGTGTTTTGTGGTTATATTGTTGGGATCTTTCCAGAAAATCTGTTTGATATGTTTGGTTGCAAGAATTTTTGGAAAATGTTGTTTATGACTTGTTTGGCAAAAAATCATTTTTCAGAATAAGTGTTGTTTTCAAAAGCACTTTTTTCCAAAATCACTTTTCCAAAAAAATCACTTTTCTCTCTCTTAGAACAAATTGGACAGAAATCTTCCGGGTCCGTGCCGAGGTCGGAAATAAAAAGTCGGGTGCTGGCGACGACCTTGTCGTTGTTGCCCTCCCGACATACCCGATGATGAAAATTAACTGAGGGTATCAGATTACAAATAAAACCCATCTCTGATTAATTCTAACACTTAACGATTGCTTTCTCTGTTGTCGATTTTTGCAGGTCCGAAAAAAGTCGAAGATCGAAGAGTTAGACGCAGAGTCAATCTTAGAAAAATTAGGCATTTTAGGAAACTTAGGATTTAATTTTGTAATTGTAATTATCCTTGTAATAAAAAATAGAATTTAAATAAATAAATTCAATTTTTCTTAATACACTGAATTTATTTCTCTGATTAAATTTCTTCAAATAATTCATCCGATTAAACTCAACCGAATAAATTCATCTGATTAAGCCTTGACGTTCCAAACTCTGAATTCGACAATTAATCATCTTACACGATTTAAATCCGACATAACTGCTGAGTTCAAACAAATCCCTTTACAAATTAATTCATATCCGCTAATAACATCAGTGAATACGACCTTGAACGGATAAGCAGAGAAATCTGATTAAACAGCAAAATGAAACTTCCCGCCGTATTTAAAATTCAAGCAAATTCTCGCACCGATTTAACCTGAATCCACTTATATCTCAATGTACTCAGCTCCAGATGGTTCATGAACCAAACAACACTTCAGAACCCAACTGACGACTAGATTTCGACTCTTGAATAAAATGTATTGTGTCACGAGAAACCTGACGTCAAAACTGTCGTAAAATTCAGCCCATTCTCAAATAAATTCACATGACCCGGATACTGAAACCCTAATCATTTGAGGAAATCCTGATGACGACTTTGCTTCATAAATTGTCAGCAGACTGCAAATTAATGACCTTTTTGCCCTTCATACAATTAAATCTCCCACAGTGTGATTTTCCTGCAAAAACCAACAGACTGGGCAAACCAGTTAGCGGTTAGATAAAATGCAATGAAGAATGAGATGGAATGCGAAATGAACATAATAATCTAAGGGTAAAATTTGGAGTATGACACACAAGAAATTAGGTTGAATGTAAACAATAAAAAGAATTGCCTTCGATCGCCTTCTCTCTCCATCTTCCTCCTAAGGAATGATTTAATTCAAACAAAAAAAATGTCAATTGAAATGCAATTAAACATAACATAACAATTTGTTTTTTTTTACAAAATTAAATTAAAAAATGGACATAAACTAATAAAGATATTTCTTAAAAAAATTTTAAAATACTGTTTATTAATTACAAAATTAACATAAAATTAAATTAATTTCATGGACTAAAAATCTAAATATACTTATTAAATTTTTATCAAGTATAAAATTGATGCATGTTAAACTAAATCTTGAATATAAAACAATAGTAAGAGACCTAAGAGTTTGAGGAATTAACTTGTCATCTCCCACTTATACCTGGCACCCCCCAATTGTGGCGAAATTCTATTTTTGCCCTTCATAAATTTTCAAAAATGATGAAATATCCCGTTTGATACCGAAAATTTCACGATTATACCGAAGATTTCCAAAAAATTACTATGGTGGAACGTTAATGTGAGATTGTTATCGAAAATTTTGAATTTTCCGATATTGGCTACCAGAATTTTCAAATTTTCCGAAGAAATTATACCGAAAAAATGATAATTTTGTGAACTGACCAAAAATACCGGAAATTCCAAATTTAAGGCATGCAGCCAGAGTTTTAGGAAAATAAATAATTTCAATATTTTTGACACATTGGCCTGCAAAAAATGGTTTCACATAAAATAAATACATAATGTCCACAAGATTATATACCAAGTTAAGATGACTTACTAACTTCTTTCTCACAGTGTGTAATCCGTCTTGCATATGCTTATTTCGATACTTTTGCAATTTCAGTCACTATAATACCATGTTGCTTGCCAATATGTTATGCCCAGACCAATACTTTAGCTCGACCCTCAAATAAATATATGTCATTTACATTACATAAATAGTATATTATCAATATTATATAATTCCACAAAAATATTAAATTTTAACTTGTTACATAAAAAACATACTTTGTCTGTGGTGAAGAACTGCGTGCAATGGCTACACGAATCCGTAGATGACCCTGTCGCCTCTGGACCGCACAAAGAAAACATTTTTCAACCTACTGCTATGTTATCATAAATTTCAATTGCAGGCAAAATTTCCAGTACACCGGATATTTAAAAATTTCCGAAAGATTTTGCTTGGTACCGGATAATTTTAAATTTTCAAATTTTGCGCAACAAAACTTACCGAAATTTCAAACGTACTACCGAAAATTTTGAATTCTGAGGTAGAAAAAAGTAAATTTTTTTTGAAAAAATTGTATACTTTTTAGGTAAACATTAACAAGGGTATTTTAAGAATATTGAAAATATGGGGGGATGTTAGGTATAAAATGGGGATGACAGGTTAAAATCTCTAAGAGTTGTAATAGATCCAAACTCATGGTCTTATCATGTCTTTTCCCAAGTAGAGAGAGTGTATTGTCTTGGCATAATGGGGAAAATTACTATCCTGCCACACAATGAGAATAAAAACACCAAACTACACTAGATTTCACAAAAACTACCAAAATGTCATGTTTTCAAAAATAAAATTGTTACTAAGGTGTCGCCCTTTCAATGGGCGACATAGTATATTTTGGAAATGTGTCACCCTTTCAATGGGAGGTAGTGTTTTACTTTTTTTTCTTTCTGGATTTTAATTATTATGTATTTAAGTCATAAGTTGGAAAATATTTAATTATGGTTAGTTAAATATATAATTGAATAATAAATATAAATAATAATTATAAAATTATAAAAAAATTTAATTATTTAATTATGTATCAAAATTATATATAATTAATTAAAATAAAAAATAATAATTGAAAGAAATATTTATTTACTTATGAAAAAAAGAGTACATTAAACCCCTATCTATCCTTGATTTTGACCCGACGATGAAAGCGTTGGTGGGTTCCATAGGTAGGAGTTTGTCCAATTCAGGAAGACCTTCTACGATTTTCATCAAAATTTGTATGTTGAGTAGAAGGTCCTGCATCATTCCTAGGATTCATAAATTCAACGACCATATCATCACTAAACTCATCCACCGCTGGTATCGCTGCCACACTACCATAACTTAATTTTGTCCCCTCGTTATTCCAATTTGGTACGGTGGTATGTGGCATTGTATAACGCCCTGCATAATATATATCTATAATAATACTATACAAGTGTTATTATCTAGTAGTGACACCAATCATAAGTGCCTATCGACATAATTTACATACTTCACCACTTCTAAAACAAAAGACAACCTATGGTACAAGATATGGAAAGTTGGCAAAACAATAAAACTAAGATCTAAGTACAATATCCTTAATTGTACGAGATACATAATACACAATGCACATTGGAATAAGCATAACTAAGCATCTCTTGAAACATCCAAGCATAGCTCCACTTGTAAAATAAACATGCAGACAATACCTGAAAAACAACAACAACAATGGGGTGAGATAATAATCTCAGTGAGTTCCCCTATCTTATGGGTTCACTTAGCTCTATATGGTTCTAATCAAATTTTACTCAAGTCAAAGGGAAAATGGAACAATACTTGAGTTTGCACAACTTGCAATATATGGTAACATTCCTTTTGAGTCCATCAACTCAAACAATCACTAGCTTGAAAACATTATCAAGACATCTTTCCCCGACCAACCCTACGTCTAGAGTGATCAACACGGGTCACAGATCCTTTTAATATAGATATTTTTCCCCGGCTAACCCACACAAGAGTTCTTGACATGGGTAACAGATATCTAGCTCATAGGTAACTTTCCCCAGTCAACCCACATAAGAGTTTTTGACACGGGTCACAGATACCTATCTAATAAGTAACTTTCTCCTGCCAACCCACACAAGAGTTCTCAACACGGGACACAGATACCTATCTAATAAGTAACTTTCCTCGGTCAACCCACACCAGATTTCTCGACACGGGTCATAGATACTTATCAAAGAATAATGCGTACATTCCGGAGGAGCTCTCTATATAAGCCTCCACTCTTGGAATGATACATCACAAGGGATTGTTTTTTGGCTATGTGATAAAACATAATATAACATCGAATAGATTCAGATTCTAAGGGATGACATCAACCTTATGAATCTTCGCTTCCTATAGGACCACCCCCATCTCAAGCATTTTACCCGTAGGCTCCATTCGCTTATGTAATCACTAAGGATGGCGTGATTGTATTCGAAAATCAAAAGGAATCAAATTTGCCTTAACCATAAACAACAAAAACCCCACATGTTTCATAGAAAGCTCTCCTCACAATTAGGCAACTACTTGCCAATGATACATACCTAGGCATCATTGCATAAGCATTGTCATTTATGTTATTCATTATGTCCTAATCACTTTATTAGTCAATTCCATTAATTAATATCAAGGGTTTCCTAACTATTCTTATATTCTTGTAATCATGTTATCACACAATAAACATCCAATCAATATACATATATTGCTAACACATTATCATACCTGAAACACCCACATGGTAATACACCATATCAAACATAACCAACATAGTAGTTCACATACATAATGTTAGACGATGGCACAGATCTAGAAGGGGGGTTGAATAGATCGCTTGCTTAAAAGAGCCGGCGCTACCAATAAAATTGGTTTTTAAAAATTGTTTAACTTGCGGAAGCATCAAAGGAACTATACCGTCTAAAACAAACGGTTACTAGAAAATCGGATATGCGTTAAGCCTATGGAATCCGATAACGAGATATGAGAATTACTATGTTAATCACACTATCAATTTGATTCAGCTCACTACATGGTGTGACTAGTTCCAATGTCTTAAAAATATTAACACTATGAAAATACAGCACACAAGGCTTTTAGTTCAGACAATTTATCAAACACTTGGTGTACAGAGCACTACAAGTGAGTTCTGTTTTGAGAGTGAATTGCTCAAGTTTCCTCTTACAATCAATAATTGTACTAGGTTCAAAAAAATTAGCTTAGCACTACTCAAACCAGACCTAGATTGATATAATTGTTTGCACTAAAACACAAATATTAAGCAATATAAACGTAAGGCAAAAGACACAACGATTTGTTGAGGCAGTTCCCCCGTCGTCCTTGCTCGATGTACGTCTTCCCTCAATTCTAATAATAGAATTGATACCTGTTAATGTATAGATATAACCTGTTGTTGAAAGTTTATACAAGAAGCGAATAACTATCAAACAAACAAACACTATTGTTGTTGTAGATCCTATTTCTTCTTGCTTCTTGATTCGAGTCGAATCAAGTACTTCGATAGTTGTGAATAAACCTCCGATTGCGGCACTATCTTTGAACAATCTTTATTCTTCAAAATCTGGCCCGACTGATTTCAATCACCCGCGTGTCGAACCCGAAACTCCCACTCACAATCCTCCATTTACCGTTACTAAATCAACGGAACCTCCAGCTCCTCGATTACCTTCACTTGGCTGAATATGTGATGAGACGAATCATGCAAAAAACCCCAAATTCAGAGAATCTTGGAGGACAAAACCCTAGAGGTTTTATTCAAGAAAAACCTGTCGATTTCTCAACCCGAACCGGATAACCAAATCTTC
Source organism: Lathyrus sativus (assembly GCA_963859935.3). NCBI lineage: Eukaryota > Viridiplantae > Streptophyta > Magnoliopsida > Fabales > Fabaceae > Lathyrus > Lathyrus sativus. Next base: position 366,972,149 of record OZ012741.1, read on the forward strand.
GGCTTCGAACGTTATCACCTCTAACAATGCACAATGTACAACAAAGATGATTATGTGTAATTGTTGTGATATGCTATGAAGAGAATGAAGATGATGAGAACCAAATTGACACCTATTTCACTTTTCTTGTTTTTCTCAATGTTATGAAGTGAAAATAGCAACTGAGCTTATATACCAAACATAATTGTCATAACAACCAAAACCACTTCACAAAGACAGTTGACATAATAGAAAATTAACATAAAACAGCGAGTGGTCGACCTATGCAGAATAGAGGTTCGACCTGAGCTGACCCGATTGTAAACTTGTGCAAATCACATAACCATGTGTCGACCAGAACAAGGTATGCATCAACGCATAACATGCATTTTTAGACAGATTAAAATGCTTACAGTATGAGTCGATTAGTGGGTCGACGCGAGCCCACCTGAAGCAAATTCACAAAACTGATTTACAGTGTGAGTCGGCCAGAACAGATCTTTGGTCGACTCAAAGCTCTAAAATTGTCAAAAATGCCTATTTTCATATTCTTTGACACTTTTGATGACATCTACGATATGGCAAACAACACCAATAAAGTCTAACTCATATGATCACATATGTTTGACAATCTATATGCAACAACCGAGATATTTTTATGCGAGCATTTAAATAATGAGAAACAAGATATGCAAATGCAACATGGTGATAACGTCCCACATACATTCTTCTATGGAGCTAAGTTTTGACATCATCAAAACAAGCACATCTATATATGAGGCTTTTCCTTCGCATACTCCCTATAATACCCCAAATTTTACCCTTAGATTAGTTGATTCATGCAACATGACATCTCATTTTTGCATCAGCTAACTACTAACATGTTACGTAGTCTGTTTATTTTACAGGAATTGTATCAGGTGCACTTTAACTGTGAAAAGGGAAAAATGGTCATTTTCACATTGATTGTTGACAGTCCTTGAAGCTGAATCATCATTAGGGATTTATTGAATAACTAGAGCCTCCGCTTCTGAGTATTTTATTTTCTTTGAGATTGAACAGAGATTCACAATATTTTTGGCATTAGGGTTTTTCTAAGGAGGAAAAGACTGAACTTTAACCAGCCATAATTTTCACATGTTTCATCAAATATTTCCCATCCAAATCTCATTTTGAAGGAATTTTAATTCTCTACAACTTTGTCTCTCAAAGGACAAGTCCAAATTTGCTTCATTTGAGAGATATGGGTCAAGACATTATAGGTCCTTCTGAAAAGTCAACAAAAACACCTTTTGGGTCAAAGCTTGGTACATGAACATGGAAACTCCAATTGAGATGAGACCAAAAAGAGCTCTTAGAAGACTTCTTGAGGTTTCTAAAATTGCCAAAAACATCTTTATAGGGTTAAAATTGAGAGACTTATGGCTTGCTAAAGTTGGGCATTTTTTAGAAGATACATGAAACAAATATGGTGAAATCTTGGATTTTTTTCAAATGGGCTTATCTTTTTATGCTTGAAACCTGTTCCTAACATGGTCCACAACCTGTAAGCCCATCCTTTGCATTATTCATTTATTTATTTTATTTATTTTGGATTTTATTCATTTAAATTCAAATTAAATCAAAATAAATCAAATTAAAATGCCAATCAATACATGAAGGTGCATGGATTTGATTTGTTCAATCAAAGTCAATCAAAGTGAATCTTGAGGCCCAAGTAAGGAAGTTCGGATGCATGATTGAACATAATTGGGACCAAAATAGCAATTTTCAAATCTTCTCCAAATCAAATCTCCAATTATTCAATCACAAGGATTTGATCAAGTTTTGTTGACCTAATTTGTTCCTCTACATATACAATATTGATTCCAGACCCAAGGGGACGATTTTGGCAGCTGAGGAACCCTAGAATTCCTTGAAAAAACTGTGTTACAAGGTATTGGTAGATCAATTTCCATCATGTTTCAATCCATTCCAAGCATTCTAACACGTTCCTTGAAAGTTTCTGGATCGATTCCAATACTCACGCAGGCCTGGAACATTCAGAATCACGAAATCACCATTAACGGTTTGCACTTTTTTTCAAATTTTGGTTATTGCGATTCATGCACCATAAACGTTTTATGATTATAAGTTTGTGTTTGTATGAATGTGTATGACGTTTCTGGGTTGTTTAATTAAAGCTTAAAGGTATGAAAAACGAGATGCCATTGTTAGGGTTTGGAGCTTCAAATTGGGGTTTTGCAAATTAGGAACAATTGGACAAAACCAAGGGCATAGGCATGCTCGGAAGCTTCATTCCAATTGATCTATGGTCTTTGAACTAATTTATTTGGCGTATTTTGAGATCTTTGATTTCAGGTGCTATGGCAACGTTTGAAAACCGTGGGCAAAAGTGTGGCTAATCTAACGAGGAAGACGAACCCTCCCCTCTGCGCGCACATTTTTGTTTTTTCAAATTTCCTGTTTTTTATTTTATATGTCATTAATAACTAATTAGTGTAGCTCAGCTGGCACGAAAGAGAGCATGTGACTCAGAGGTTCTGGGTTCGATCCCAGACTCATGCATTTTTTTTTATCTTTCTTTCTTTTTTCAAACCTTATTCATATTGTTTGCATTATTATTATTATTATTATTATTTTTTACTTTTAATTAATTTATTTAACCTTTTCCCTATTTGTTTTTTTACTAATTATTTCACATACATTTTCTTTATAAAATAAAAATATTTTTTTCAATATAAACAATTTTAAAATTAAACCTAAAACCTTTTTTTTAAAAATAAAATAATAAAAAACATTTCTTAAACTAAACTAAAACATTTTTGAATATAAAATTAAAACATTTTCTTAATTTAAAACTAAATCCTTTTTTTTTAAAGCTAATATTAATTTCTTTTTTTTAAAACTTAAATTAAGATTTTTTTTTCAAAATTAATAAAACAATAATAAAAATCCAAAATTGCATTTTGCCCTTCTTTATACATTAATTGTTTCATTATTTGCCATATTTCTGTCTAACCCTTTTCACTAAGGTTCTCTGTTTTTCTCCTCATATTATACATTCCGATTAATATTTATCATATTTGTATTTGTTTCTCGGTTGTAATTTTTGCGAGGCAATCGTCGCATTATTTTTCCAGTACTTTATATTTCATTACTGTATACTTATTCATTTTCCTTCGCGTTTTACATTTATCATTAATTCTGTCATTCCGAAGGTTTAGGTCTAATTGTTTGACCTCCGAGTCAATAGTCCTCACCTTTAACCTTTTCCAAACCCTAATAGCCTAGGCGTCCCGCTGTGGACAAAAATACCCTTTACCCTAGCATTAGGTCAAAGAGTCTCCGTACTCCGTAAGCGTGTCCTTAAGATACGTTTATTCCCCATTGAAACCTTGACCACCATCAAGACGTTTCTAACCTCCCTTTCAAGGGGAACTACAATTACTCTGATTCCATTCCCGTCAGGATATGTAGACACGATGCAATGTCTTGCCGAGTAAACTTAGACTTAACCCCCTAGGTCATTTCTTTAACCTTTAATCCCTTTGTATATACCCTTAAGAAAATAGTAAAAATGAACAAAAGGTTCCTGTAGAGTACTACAGAAGTTTAGGATGCTAATACCTTCCCTAGGCTTAACCAACCCCCTTACCTAGATTTCTCCCCGCATTGTGTTTACGATGCAAAAATAGTTTTTCCCTCTTTTGACCTTTTCCTTCGGATAAATCAAAGAGCGGTTGTGAATTGAATTGTGATTCAAATTAATTAATAATTTGATATCCTATTTGATGCACCCTAATTTTTGACCGTAAGATCCCACCTTTTTTTTTTGCGTTCTCATTTGACTTTATTTTAATATTTATGCGACTAACCAGGTTGTGCAGGTGCAAAAATTTTGAGCACAAGTTGCTCACTCTCTTATTCGAAAATACTTTGAAATTGGAATGTCGAAGACAAGGTTTTATTCAAAAAAGAGGTTTTATTTGGGATCTTACTGAGATCAAAGTGATAAAGTGGGCGTGATTTGGTTTGTGGTTTTTAAATTTGGTTCGTGGCCTCGTGAAGTTAATTAATTCATTTTGGAGGGGTCTTATTAAAATGGGTATGATTTGTTTGTCTGTACGAATCCCTTATTTTCAAAATTCAAGCATGGTCGGATTATTAATTCCCAAATCCAAAACATTTACAAAGTCAAGCTACAACACCGTTTCCGTGGTTAAGGATCCGCAAATCGGGTTACATGAGCTCTTGCATATATAAGAATTCAAGGATGCTATTAGGTTTAAAGTTTGGGTGAAGATTTAAGGTCTAGAATCATTATATTCAAATAATCCAGGACCGAAGCGTAGTATTTGGCTTCGAGATATGTGATGTTCATAAAGCTGAAATATAAAATAAGAAGCTATAGGTAACTACGTCCACATGTTCAAGTGCATCACAAATATGGTACCGAAACTATGTTCTTCACAAAGGACTAGAGGCAATTCATTACTTGAGACTTTTGAAGATACAAATCTCTATTACAAAGTTTACCAAGAGCTTTGTTCTAAAGTAAAAAACCATGAGGCATGAATCATTGTTACAACAAAACACCTATATTACATTGACCTTTTGATCATGAATAAAATGAGGCTCTTTGTGACCATGATGGCTTCCGTCAAACCATATGATGACGGAAAAACAGTCATAATCTCAAGTTGCTTCAGCACCGCGTCATGAACGACGAATAAACTCTCGAGACGCAGCCACCCAAACATGCAGAGTTCTATGGAAATCGAGCACTTTGAAACTACGAAGCAGCAACCATCTCCAACTTTCCAAAGTCATCCCATTAAAACCTGCAAATACTACACAACCAATGATCAGAGCACCATCAGTAACAGTTAACGAGATTGATTCGAAAATCTAAGAGGGAGATGAAGTGATTTAAGGACAGCCCTCAGAAAGTTCATCATTGGGTAGAGATACGAGCGGCCAGGAGAGCGACAGCCAGGGCTGTCATCAACTCCTTACTGTACATCGGATGAGTAAAATTCGGACAATTAAAGCAACTAATTGCAAACAGCCATCACAGTACAAAAACAAGCAACATTGAGGCGATAACAGCATTTTCAATTCCCTCATAGGCTCAGACTGTTAAGTCATCATCACCAGATGCAAAACCTTTCTCGGTGACGGCATAAAACCGGCAGCCACCATTTAAAGTTGTTCCAGGAAAGAAAAGAACAGGAAAGTTAGTTCAGTTCATGGACAAAAAAAGAGAGAAATGCATCAGAGAACATCAGCAGTTAACAACACAGAGCGAAACTCATCCAAGAAAATCAGAAGAGTTAGAAGCAAAACAAGCATCACAGCACCTAAGACCTGCACAAGCAAAAGAATGACGGAAGTATAGAAATTCCCAACACAACAATGGGTTCCAATCAAGATGCTTGACCCCAAGAAGAAGTCACAAAGGCAAGAGCTTACGACAGCAAAAGAAGTATACACCGAAGCAAAGGCCGGTACGAACGGAGATGTGTCAAGTTTACCGTAAGAAAACACATTCAGTTTATAACAAGAGCATTCCAGCCGGCATATGCTCGCGAATTCACATTCTTACAGTATCCGCCCAGTCGTGGCGGGTGCCAAAGAACAGAGAGAATCAAAAACACAAGTCACTATGCGATATTATAAGTTACGCAACCTCCTGCAAGGTTCATCAAACGCTGAGAATCAAAGTCTAAGATGAACGGAGTTCTGTTTCATCCCTCAGTTCAATGCATCACTGGGCATAAGCAAGCGACCGGGAGGGCAACAGCCGAGGTTGTCACTGACTCCCTACCGAGTATCAAAAGAAGCAAAGTTCAGATGAGTAAAGCAACCAGTCCAAACAGCTCAACACAATGCAAAAGCACAGACGAAACCTCCAGGCCACAGCTGCATTTTCAAGCTATTATTTCAGATACTTCATCATCATAACCGCAACAACTTTTTTCGGCAAACGACACAATATCGGCAGTTTCAGAGCTCACGTTTATTCCTGAAAGAAGAAGAAGAAAAGTCATACAGAAAAAAAAAACACAGGAATGCGACCATATTAGTTTCAAGGTCAATCCATCAAGTAGGAGCACAGGAAGCTAGCAATACACAAGTACATCATACATGCCTCAAAGTAAAGCACAGAGATGAAAGTAGCAGCATCACAGTCGATTCGTATCACATTCATACAGAGTTGAGGGGAAGGCATCACAGAGTGAGAATGGACACAATTTCAAAACCACATCTATCCACGCATTTCCTGAAATCAGAACAACCATTATAGAAACAAGTTGAAAAGGGATTTAAGAATTTAAGTTTAAGTTTCAGCCCTCAGTTTCTTCTGAAGTTCATCATTGGGCACGATTTCGAGCGGCCAGAAGGGCAACGGAAACCGTCGCCGACTTCTTACCCATCTTCGATAAAGCAACTACAACGGCAGCAAACCTCTCAGCTCAGACTAAATGTCATCATCGCCTGCCCAAAACCTCTCCCAACAAGCACAAAGACAAGGCGAATATCTGAACTCATATGAGGCGTTCCCTGCGAGAAGAAGAGAAAAAAAGAAGCATTAACATGGAAGCCAACAAGTAACAGAGGTTATTAATTACACAAAGTCGAATATCCCAAATCAACACGGAAAAGGGAATATTTGAACTTCCCTAATCAAGGCACAATCCCTCCAACGGAATCAGAAGGAATCAATTGCTGGTTCCCAAAATCATCAAGTGAACACGACAAGATCAGACGAGAGCGGAAAGAAATTAATGTTGCCTCCCAAATCATCAATAAGATCAGACAAGGAATCAACCGATTAGGAAAGATTTGAAGGCAATAATCATTGGAGGCCCATCTTCTTCCGTCTATAAAAGCTGTGCAGAATACCCACAAGAAGGAGGCGGAGGTTTTCACGAGGAAACCCTAGAAGCTCTCAGCGATTTCTTTTCCTCCGTTAAAGGCTCAGATATTCTGAAGTTCATCATTGTCGGTCGAAAGAGAAGGAATTCCACAAACCACCATCGCCCTACCGTCTATATCGCGCGATTGCTCCCATTTACGGTAACGACTTCGTCTATCGTAAAATCATCAAAGCTATTGACGTTTTGTTTTTTAGTGTAGGTTTGAAACGAAAGAAGCCATGAGATAAGGACGAAATGAAGGGGAGAGATCGAGACAAAATGAACGAAGGAGAAGAGAGATCGATGACGAGGGAGGAACGTGAACACCGGCGGCGGAGATTGGGAACTAGGGTTCCGGTTAAGCTTAGGGTTCATTGCCTGTTATGTTTTGTATTTTTTTTTTGTAAATAATTATTTCACCACACTATACTCACCATTAATCTCTTAATCACTGTTAACCATCACTAATTCTTTTTAAAATAACTAACAACTGTTTTAATTAAAACAACCTTTATTTAACAAATCATATTTTTATTAATAATTAACTCTTTTGGTTTTTTTCATTTAAAATCAGTTAACCCAAAACAAAGTGTTTTTTTATTTAATTTTAATAACTTGGACTTTTTATAATAATAATAATCTCCTTTATTGTATTAATCATTAATTAAATATTTTCAAAATAGCATTTTAAATTTTTATTCACTCATTAAACCTTTTATATAGTTTATATTTTTATTAAAACTTTTAAGTAGAAAACCTTTTTACAATAACCTTTCACATTAGAACTTTTAAAATAAATTATAATAAACCTTTTTGTTTAATCTAAATCAACTTGTATCCCTTGTGTTATTATCTAATCAACTCTATTTATTTAAAACCAATCCATATATAAAACCTTTTTGCTAATAAAATTAAGTTAATATTTTTTTCTAAAATCAACTTCATCAAACTAAACTTTTTATTAAATTATTAAATCCCACTTCTTAAATCAACTTCTTGTTTAAAATCAATTCAACAATTCCCTTTAAAATCAATATCCCATAATTAAAATTAATTAATCTCATCAGAAAATATTAACTTTTTCTTAAAAACAAATTCAACCTCGTCTAAAAGCAATCCAACATCCCATATAAAATCAACTTAATCCACATCGTAAAATCAATTCAATCGTGCACACCCACTTCACGACACATTCACTCTCACACACACTTCAGCACTTTCATGCGTTTGTGTATGGTTTACTTCCTCGAAATTTATTCTTACAGCAATTTCCATTATCAATTTATATTCACGCATCGCATTTCGTCCAAAGGAAAACCCTACACATGATTCAACAATCGTGTGCAGTGCATCTCATTTGCATCATACTCCCCTCGATCCTTGATCCCGTTCAAGTTGATCGCTTAAGATAGATCCTACCCCATAGGAGGACCTTTGTCTTTACTTTTACAACTTAGACAAAACAATATTCAAACATTCAACAAAACAATACAAAATATTCAAACACATTAGAGAAAAGATGCCAAATCGTCTTAAGCGAGATAGAATCTCCACCCCACAACAATACAATCAAGTCGTAGGGACTTTGCCTTAAGAGAGATAAAGGTGTACCTCGTCGATCCCTATCCGAGTACGTAAGTCCTTTTCTTAAGACGATGCAAAGACTATTTTCCTACAACCTATGGCAATTAAATCTCTCTTAAAATGAAGACACATCTCTTCTTCTAAAATCAATCAATCAACTACCCTAAACCCGTAGGAACTTTGACCACAGTCAAAGAACTCCTCAAACCCTTTAGGGGAACTACAAGTACTCTGATTCCACTCCCGTAAGGATATGTAGGCATAAGATGCGACATCTTATCGAGTATACTTAGAAATAAACCCCCTAGGCCTTTAAACCTTAAGCAGATAAACACATAGCAATAAACAAATATAAAACAAGAGGTTCCTGTAGAGTACTACAGAAACTTAGGATGCTAGCACCTTCCCTAAGTTTAACCAACCCCCGAACCTATAACTCTCTAAACCTTGCATTTGCATTGCATTGTGGGAATTTCGATCTTTATCCCTTCCTTTGGACAAATCAAAGTTCGGTTGCAAAATGAATTAAAGATTCAAACTAATCAATAGTTTGGTATCTGATTTTCACCGCGACACTATTTCCACCGCAATAGAAAATGGCGACTTCACTAGGGAATTCTTAATTTTTGAGGGTTATCCCTGATTTGTTCATGTTTATTATTTTTGCTTTACTATTCATTTGTATATTGTACCTTGATTTGTGATGTTCCATTGTGTTGTGAGATAACTCCTACACCCGGACTTGAGTGACATTATTATAGGATGGCAATATATTCGACGAGGCTTATAGGGAGTGAGTCCTAACCAAGCCGACTCGAGAATCACCGCTCAGTTGAGATCCTTTCGAAAATGGTTCGGTTGATCGAGTGTAGTCGTGAAAAATTTTACTATTATCGATTGGAGTCTGTGATACTGGGAACTGTAGTACCTTTACACCATCTTGGCCTTATCTAGGACGTAGTGCGGGAACTGTGTGGGAATATTCCTACATTGGTTGCTAAGCGATACTACACTCTAAAGAGGTTCTCTTGAGAATATTATCGGTCCCCGAGTCAGTCGGAGGGTTGATAATATCCGATGGATGGGCAGATGACTTTGGGCACTTTTTAGAACCTTGTTCTGCAGGTACAACTAACCTATAGTACACACCTCTTGGGTATGGGTGGACCTTAACTCCATTCATTGTTCCTTTAACCTAGTACTTTGTGTGTTTTGTGCATTGTATCCATAAAGCATCACATGGCATTAAGACTTCATGGAATTCAAACTTTACCTATGAAAATCGCAGGATACCATGGTTTACGATATAAAAGGTACTTTGAACTATTCTTTTAAGGGTCCTAAGTTGAATGACCTAAGGAAGTTAGGAGTTTTGGTTCAAGATCAAGAAGGATTCCAAAACAAACATGGGAAGTTGCTATTTTTGTTGAAGCTTCAAGAAGACGAATGACTTCTTTCTACCGTTCTAGGATCCGGATTATCTTTGCCTTGCGTTCCCAGATTATCATTTATTGCATACATTAGAAGGGCACTCTCACTTGGTTGGTTCACCTACTTTGGATAGATCTCTTTTCCCTTTCTTGGAAAAAGACCCTAAAGAGCAAGACATTGTCAGAGCCATATGCTCGAAAGGTTTCCGATATCAAGAGTAATATGATCACCAACAATTGTGAAGACTTTTCCAATGTAACCATGCTTGGTTTTGATGGAGGATTTATTTTCCTCTAACTCCCGATTTACTTTTTGAAGATAGGCTCGTCCTCAAAAAGGCCCAGCTCGAAGAACATAGCAAGGGGCAGAACAGGAAGCTTCCTTAGGGTCATTGTTAGCTTTTATTTAGCTATTATGCCGAGACTTTTCTAAGCATATTATTTGTAACCCATGTTCAAATTAATAAATAAAAATTCCTTTTGGTATTCCGTGATGTTCGTAAATATTTGAATTCCATGAAATCTTTCATTTGCATTTCGCATCCTTCGCATCATATTTTGCATTGCACGTGTCTCTCAGTTTCTCATACTCGGTTCTCTCGCCTTCTAGTTTTGTCACCCTGAATCCTCCGCATCAGTACAGTACTAGAGCCCAAGCTCGAAAAAGGATGGAAGAACAAGCTCAAGCGATCAACCGTGTCAGCCATGAACTCAAAGATCTTCGAGGAAGTGTGGGGCAAATTTTGGAGATGCTACAAGCTCTTAATGCGAAGATAGATGCTCAGTCTATTGTTGTTTCTGAGACTACCCATACCCTTATGGAACCTCAACCAGCTATTACTGTCGGGAATGTACCTCCTCATGGTCTCCAATCCAATTCGGTGCCTCCTATTGCTCAACCAGTTCGACGAGTTACTCCTCCAAAGTGCAAAACTCCTAACTCCGACCATTGCAAAGGACCTACACGTCCGAGGAACCTCAAAATGGTTGCTCCTCAACCTTGGCAACATCAGCAGAATTATGTTCAAGGTTATCCCGTGCAGTATGCTCAACAACCCTATGTAGCTATTGTTGCACCTCCTTTCAATCAGCAACTTCCTACATATCAGCCTGTGCCACCGGCTCCGGTCTATCAGCATCTGGTTTATCAACAACCTCCTGTTTATCAACTCACGCAAACTCCTATCAACTGTCAGCGAGCGCCCAATGCTTCTGCCAATCAACCATCGAAGGAGCGAGCACCTCATCAGAATGGTCTGAATAAGAGACAGTATAAGTCTTGTCCTCCGATTCCGATGACTTTCACCGAGCTATATCCTCTCTTAGTGCAACAAAGTCTGATTGTTACTCGAGCTTTGGGTATGCCTCTCAATCCTTTGCCTGCCAACTACAACGTCGTTGCTCATTGTTTACTTCATGAGGGTGCGCCAGACCATGATTTAGAGAACTGTTATGCTCTTAAGAACATTGTCAGAGATTTGTTGGAATATAAGATATTATCCTTCGAAGATCCTCAGCCAGAGATCAAGACTCATCTCAGGGTTTTCAACATGTCTCAGCCAGTTACTTCTCCTGTGAACCCGCCGAAGCCGGAAGTTGTTCAGAAGCATAGGTCGTGTCATGTCGGCATTCCGCAAGATGATGTGACCCCGATCAACAAAGAATCTGTGAGAGTTATTCTGAATGAAGATTTGCAGACTGGTATTGAAGCCGTGACAGATATAACTGGGGAAAGCAAGATGGTTCACAGTGATATCATTGAGGCTCCGTCAGAGGAAACCGCTATCACCATGTCGATCTTGAACACAAGGATCTTCATAAACATCTTGAAGGACTTGTCATACAGTTCACTTTGTTTATTTATATTTTGTTTCTTTGATTAAGCATAATTAGCATGTACGAACTTGTTATTTTGATTACTTAATGCAATGCATGTTTGTCTTGAATAAATCCATTCGTTTCACTCACAAAAATACTTTTTCATAAATTTATAATGCCAACTTTACCCGATCTCTCGCTTTGATAGAGAATTGGGAGGGGGATGATGAACCAAAAACATCAAATCTCTTGTCGTATGCTTTCGATTGAAACCCTGCTAATGATGTAAGGCATTGTTTCAAATCCTAAACACTGGAGATATAAGGACGATAACCCCTCTTTACCCCCTTTGAGCCTTGAAGTAGGAGTTTTCTTCTTTTCTAAATAAAAACCCTCAATCTTAACCTAGGACAGGGTAGTTTTCAGTTAAACTGATCGAGCGCTCATACTTTCAAAAGGAGGAGTGAACCTTCGAGAATCCATTTTATCATTAACATGATAAGAGGCTGGAAAAAAAACATAATGACTATCCCTCGATTACCTAAAGAATGGGACAGTCACAAGCCTTTCAAAAGAGTCACACGACTTGTTCAAAAAATAATAATAAAAGAAAAAAGAAAAATCCCGCTAAGCCAAAACCTATGAAGGAGACTTAGGCAAAACCGGGGCATCCCGCTAGACTCCAATGTCAAATATAAAGAATCCGTCCAGGCAAAAGTTAGGAAATGAAAAAAATCAAAAACAAAGGATTACCCTAAAGAATCCCCAATAAAGAACACAGTCATGTGATCAAACACAATAGAAATAAGTGAGTGACTGCCATGTCCAAAGCCTTGATAAGTTCTCGACCATATCAAATCCAATTGAGATATGAGTGTTCGTATCCGATTAACTGAATTAGGGTTGGAGAACATCACGAAGAATGGGTGGGTACCAATAACTTTGAGCCTTTATCCTTTGTTTCTTAAACCGTGAACCAAGCCACGATACAACCATTAAAAGACTTAATTGAAGTAGGATTTCTTTTGAAAGCATACTCGACGAGATAGCGTTTCCTAACTCCTGCGAGCTATGCTCAATTTAACATTGGCATTATAAATTAAACTTGTATCCTAACTAGTGATTTCAGTCACAAGTTATTGCGATATCTTTTTCAAAACAAAAACAAAAAAAAATTCAAGACAAATATATTGTTGCATTGATAGTTTCATGATAGCATTTCACGCATGTCGATTTCGCCTGATATCTTAGAAACTTACATATAGATGTCGTCAGTGGAACTCGAAGATCCTACTAAACAGGGGTAGGTGGTTACCTAGTCAATTATTGTTGCAAGCCTGACTTTCTTGAAAGCTACTTCCTGAAGACTCAGTCAGGGCACCGTCGATCTGAACCAGTTACGTCGAGACCCGACCAAATCTCTCCAAAAGTTTGAAAATAGTGGGGCAGCCTGTCTCCATGTTCTCTGTAAAATCCTCTCCAGATGACTCTGTCTCCTAAAGCTAGTACTCTAGGCATATTGTTTTTTTAAAATGGCGACTACTACCAAGACCATTAAGAACAGACTAACTTGTTTCATAATATTCTTCATACACCCAATAGATTTTACTCCCGATGGTATTCATTCCCTAGTAAATCTCATTGTTGCAGAAGTACTATTAAACCTTCGCCTCAACACAGTCCCCAGCGAGACTATAAGTTGACAATACTTTGGGCCAAGCCGGTAATTTCCAAGACAACAGAGATCTCACCAACATTTTCCCCATGAAGCGGATATTTATTTTATCCCCAGAAATATTTAATCTCGAGACGACTCTTCCCCGATCAGATTCAGATTCATGATGGCAATCCCTCCAGTAAATTCATGATATCATATCCCCATGGAGAAGTCGTGATACCGTATCCCCAAGTGGATTATTTTCTCCCCAGAGAAGGCAGAGCTTTGAAGCCAGATTTGGTTCTACCGTCAAGCTTTCCTATCCCTCAAATAAATGTACTGTTGCCGAGGTCGTCAGGGTATTCCCGTCGAGATGTTTATTTCACCCCATGTATCCTCTCTCATCTGTTTTGTCAGCATAAGCATAAGCATAAGCTTGAGCATAGCATACTCATTCTATCACATTAACATACACATTTTCATACACATTAACATACACATTTTCATACACATTAACATACGCATTAGCATCTGCATGTTTTCTATTTGTCGCCGTCCTTCGCCGTTACCGCCGAGTAACTGGGTTTGTCCGCTCTCTCTAAGTAGATCGTCAGCCCTAAGCATAAAATACTTATTTGTTCCAAGTTTCCCCACAGAGTCCAATCCTCGTGGACGACGGTTACTTCCGTTATCTTCCTGTGCCAGGATAAGATAATTCCCATTGAGTTCATTTCCTCAATGGAGTCTTATTTGTCAATTTCTCTCTAGCTCAGTCCTAGATTGAACCTCGGTCGCCGAACCTGCCTGGCCGTGCATTTATTTTGCACTATCTTTCAAAGAAAAGCCTTTACAACGTCAATACACAACAGTTCTCGCTTGAGAAATCTATCAGTACATCTTACAACAATCGGTATGTGATTGTTCTCACCAGAGAAGCCTATCATTATCACTTACATTACACCATACAATTTATCATTACACTCTACAATTGATCTTCTCGTATAAGGAGCTTACCATTACATTACAGTGGTCTCGATGCTTGTCATCATCACAACCTCCTTTATATTACATTACAGTGATCTCGATGCTTGTCATCATCACAATCCTTCTTTACATTACATTACAGTGGTCTCGATGCTTGTCATCATCATAATCCTTCTTTACATTACATTACAGTGGTCTTGATGCTTGTCATCATCACAATCCTTCTTTACATTACATTACAGTGGTCTCGATGCTTGTCATCATCACAATCTTTCTTTACATTACATTATAGTGGTCTCGATGCTTGTCATCATCACAATTTACATTACCTGTTACCACCTCTACAAGCAATACTCATCCGAGAAGCTTATCTTTGCTAACCTGGAAAATAAGCAGTATTTTTTCGCCTAGGAAGCTTATCCTATCTTCAGCATGAAGAGCAGCAAGTGGCCATCTCCATCGAGAAGCTGGTTTCCATTTTCTTTTCATTTGAAGTGCGGGGAGGTTTTGAACTGAATTGTATTCAGGAGAGTGTGAATCTTGAAATATGAGGAAGTTCAGTTTACCCTTTAGTAAAAGAAGGAGCAGAATCGTATTCAGGAGAGTGTAAATCTTGAAGTATGAGGTAGTTCATTTTACCCTTTAGTAAAAGAAGAATCGGAACCATGCCCAAGGCGCCGACCATGAAAGTAGGAGGAAGTTTATCTTACCCTTTAGTAAAAGAAGAAGCGGAATCATGCCCAAGGCGCTGACCTTGAAAGTATGAAGAAGTTTATTTTACCCTTTAGTAAAAGAAGAATCTGAATCGTACTCCGGGCGCCAACCTTAGATATGAAAAGGTTTATTTCGCAGATAAGCAACCGTCTCTTTATTTGAGAGCTTATCCAGTTTTGGTATGTAAGTCCCTTCCAACAATAAGTGGCAGCTCTCTCTCGAGAAGCTTATCAGGGCATTTCCCATTAAAGTCCATTTATTTTGGCATACAGTCGGTTTTACCCTGTATGTTTTCTACGGATTCCCGAAAGTTCCGTTTGATCCAGTCACGAGGGATAGTTTACAGAAGCTCGGATATTATTCTTTGCTCAATGCTCCAGCATTCTGTAATCGATCTTGCAGTCGTGCAGATCCAGTTTTATTGTCAGATATTCCCCAGTGGAGGTCGTCTCATCGGTGCCATCTCCATTGAGGATCCTGTTCTCACCACTTAAAGTCTAGTTATTTTGGAATACAGCCGGTTTTTACCCTGTATAATTTCTACAGATTCCCGAAGTTTCCGTTTGATCCTGTCACGAGGGAAAGTTTACAGAAGCTCGGATGTTATTCTTTGCTCAATGCTCCAGCATTCTGTAATCGATCTTGCAGTCGTACAGATCCAGTTTTACTTTTAGATTTGCCCTAGTGGAGGTCGTCCCATCGGTACTATCTCCATTGAGGATCCAGTTCTTGCCATTCCTTTCCTAAAAGTGACAGTTGGTCGTGTTCACACCAGTTAACCATCATTTTAGAATTCCCCCGGTGTCGTGTTGTTGTCCCAACGCGTCATATTCCCCAGTGTGTTTTGCTCATAGTGTATGTCCCATGTGTCGTCGTGTTGTCTACATCTTTGCATTTACCATTCCAGCATACGCATTATAGCATTATCAGCATTAGTTTGTTTTCATTTTGTCCATAGCATTGCATATCGTCGCATCTATGGGCAAAATTTTCGTTTATCTATACTTAAATCCCTCCACCATGATTTCTCGAGTCTCGGTCGCTCAAATCATCCAGTGTAGCTATTTAAATAGGGGCAACTGTAATACCCCAAATTTTACCCTCAGATTAGTCGATTCATGCAGCATGACATCTCATTTTTGCATCAGCTAACTACTAACGTGTTACGTAGTCTGTTTATTTTGCAGGAATTGTATCAGGTGCACTTTAACTGTGAAAAGGGCAAAATGGTCATTTTCACGTTGTTTGTTGACAGTCCTTGAAGTTGAATCATCATTAGGGATTTATTGAATAACTAGAGCCTCCGCTTCTGAGTATTTTATTTTCTTTGAGATTGAACAGAGATTCACAGTATTTTTGGCATTAGGGTTTTTCTAAGGAGGAAAAGACTGAACTTTGACCAGCCATAACATTCACATGTTTCATCAAATATTTCCCATCCAAAGCTCATTTTGAAGGAATTTTAATTCTCTATAACTTTGTCTCTCTAAGAACACGTCCAAATTTGCTTCATTTGAGAGATATGGGTCAAGACATTATAGGTCCTTCTGAAAAGTCAACAAAAACACCTTTTGGGTCAAAGCTTGGTACAAGAACATGGAAACACCAATTGAGATGAGACCAAAAGGAGCTCTTAGAAGACTTCTTGGGGTTTCTAAAATGGCCAAAAACATATTTAAAGGGTTAAAATTGAGAGACTTATGGCTTGCTAAATTTGGGCATTTTTTAGAAGATATATGAAACAAATATGGTGAAATCTTGGATTTTTTCAAATGGGCTTATCTTTTTATGCTTGAAACCTGTTCCTAACATGGTCCACGACCTGTAAGCCCATCCTTTGCATTATTCATTTATTTATTTTGGATTTTATTCATTTAAATTCAAATTAAATCAAAATAAATCAAATTAAAATGCCAATCAATACATGAAGGTGCATGGATTTGATTTGTTCAATCAAAGACAATCAAAGTGAATCTTGAGGCCCAACTAAGGATGTTTGGATGCATGATTGAACATAATTGGGACCAAAATAGCAATTTTCAAATCTTCTCCAAATCAAATCTCCAATTATTCAATCACAAGGATTTGATCAAGTTTTGTTGACCTAATTTGTTCCTCTACATATACACTATTGATTCCAGACCCAAGAGGACGATTTTGGCAGCTGAGGAACCCTAGAATTCCTTGAAAAAACCGTGTGTTACAAGGTATTGGTAGATCAATTTCCAGCCTGTTTCAATCCATTCCAAGCATTCTAACACATTCCTTGAAAGTTTCTGGATCGATTCCAGTACTCACACGGGCCTGGAACATTCAGAATCACGAAATCACCATTAACGGTTTGCACTTTTTTTCAAATTTTGGTTATTGCGATTCATGCATCATAAACGTTTTATGATTATATATTTGTGTTTGTATGAATTTGTATGATGTTTCTGGGTTGTTTAATTGAAGCTTAAAGGTATGAAAAACGAGATGCCATTGTTAGGGTTTGGAGCTTCAAATTGGGGTTTTGCAAATTAGGAACAATTGGACAAAACCAAGGGCATAGGCATGCTCAGAAGCTACATTCCAATTGATCTATGGTCTTTGAACTAATTTATTTGGCGTATTTTGATATCTTTAATTTCAGGTGCTATGGCAACGTTTGAAAACCGTGGGCAAAAGTGTGGCTAATCTAACGAGGAAGACGACCCCTCCCCTCTGCGCGCGCGTTTTTGTTTTTTCAAATTTCTTGTTTTTATATAATATTTATTTTATATGTTATTAATAACTAATCAGTGTAGCTCAGCTGGCACGGAAGATAGCATGTGAACCAGAGGTCCTGGGTTCGATCCCAGACTCATGCATTTTTTTTCTTTCTTTCTTTTTTCTGACCTTATTCATATTGTTTGCATTATTATTATTTATTTATTTTTACTTTTAATTAATTTATTTAACCTTTTCCCTAAAGGTGTTTAAGTATGCACTTAACAAATACCTTTTTTTTTGCTATGCCAACTTACCAAAGAGTTTGAAAATAAATGAGATGTGTCACTCGTACTTTTCCTATCTGATTTGCACCCTGCAAAATCAGAATCGGAGAAGCCAACCAAGGAACAATCATTTCCCTTAGAATACCATAGCCCATTCTTTGGAGTACCCTAAAGGTATCTAAGTATGCGCCTAACTGCTTTTAGATGGGATTCTTTAGGAGAGGATTGATACCTAGTGCACATACATACACTAAACATAATGTCGAGTCTAGAGGCAATAAGATAGAGGAGAGATCCGATCATACCTTGATACCTTTTCACCTCTACATCCTTACCATTTTCATCTCGACTGAGATTCACACATGTTGGCATTGGTGTATCGATAGCTTTGGAGTTTGCCATGTCAAACCGCTTGAGAAGCTCAAGATAGTATTTCGTCTAGCTCACAAAGGTACCCTCCTCAATTTGCTTGATTTGTATTTCGAGAAAATATATGAGCTCCTCTATCATACTCGTCTCGAATTCTCCCTGCATTAGATTAGAAAACTCCCTTACAAGATTCATGTTAGTTGGCCCAAAAATGATATCATCAACATAAATTTGCACCAAAATTAAGTGTTTTCCTTGACACTTAATGAAGAGGGTTGTGTCGACCTTGCCTCTTAAATACCCTTAATCAAGTAGAAACTTGATTAGACGTTCATACCAAGCCCTAGGGGCTTGCATACAAGGCACCCTTGAATTTGTATACGTGATCATGATACTCATGGGATTCAAAACCCGGAGGTAAGGCAACATAAAATTCTTCATTTATATAGCAGTTAAGGAATGCACTTTTCACATCCATTTGAAATAGCTTAAAAAATTTTGCACAAGTGAAGGCAAGTAAAAGGTGTATAGCCTTGATTCGGGAAACCGGCGTGTAAGTCTCCTCATAGTTGATTCCTTCCTCTTGGTTATACCCTTGCGCGACTAAACGCGCCCTTGTTACGAGTTATTACTCCGTTTTTGTCCAGTTTATTCCTAAACACCCATCGGGTGCCAATTACTCGATGACCTCGCGGAGGGGGGACAAGGTCCCAAACCTCATTTCTCTTAAACTGGTTAAGTTCCTCTTGCATTGAAAGGAACCAATGTTCATCAAGTAAAGCTTCTTTTGGGTTTTTAGGTTCTACCTGAGAAACGAAAGCGAAATGATAAGATAAATTACTTAGCTTTGATTGAGTCGTTACTCCCTGTTAGTTCCATGATTCTATGATTGTCCATGGTTCTATGATTGGCTAAATTGTGGTAAAACATGATTCTGCACTGATGTTGAGCAAGATGTTTCAAACATCTTCATTTGCTGTTTTCACAGAACTGCTGTCATATCTATTGTTTTGACATAACTGTTGTCATGTGTTTTAATCAAGATGTCGAGACAGATGTCGTGACATCTTTGTCTGGTACAGCAGGAGCTGCTACTTCATATCTCTTGACAGAGGTGTTTTGGTTTGAGGAGATTCCAGTTGGATATACCTCATCAGTATGTGCAGGTCAAAGAGATTTATTAGGAACAAAGTACATATTTAATTGGATTTCATGAAAAGGATCTTTGAGACTTTTTAGGAAACTATAAAATATTTGTTTCTATTTTTATGAAGAAGATTCTGCAGAAGATTTGAAATGAGAATATTGCAGAAGATATGAAATGAGAAGATTGCAGAATATTTATTATGAGAAGATTTGATTGGCAGGCATTTTGGTAAAACTAGGTATAATCACAAGATGTCCTACAGGATGTCGTGACATTTGTCTGTCAAGATCAGCAGGTTGCTTCCATATCTTTTTGTGCAAGCTTGTTGCACTATTCTGGTATAGAACCTACGTGTTTTTAGTGGCTTACTATGGGCAATTCTGATACACTTATTGTGGATCAGATTGGATTTGATTTGGTGTTGTTATTAGAAGATTGATTGAAGATTGGAAGAAAGATATGATTAGATTTGATTGATCAAATCAAATTTGCTGTTATTTATGAAGCTTGAAATCTTTTCCTCCTGCTGTTATTTTTTACTAGCCCAAGCCCAGTCTACATTACTATTTAAAGGAGGCGAAAACCCTAGTGAAGACAAGCACTCACAACAAGAAAAACTTGAGTGTAAAATAAAGGTTTAGGGTTTTGAGAGTCTTTTGTGTGTGAGTTTGTAAGTCACCCTTTGTATTTCTTGATGCATTGTGGTAGACATTTTTAGGCTGTTAACTGTTAATTGTTAATTGTTCATTCAAAGCTTGTAAGCAAGAGTGTATTATTCTTGATTGAAGCTGTTAAGCAAAATCAAGTATTGTCTTGTAAGAGTGTCTTATAAAAACTTGTTCATTTGTTGTTATCACTGTTGTGATTGTGGGGATTGAGAGGTGTCTCTTGTCTAGTGGGTTCTAGGCAGAAATTGCATTGGGTAGTGATTAAGTGAGGGGTTGTAAACTGGGAGTTTAGCTCTAAATTAATACTACTAATAGTGGATTTCCTTCCTGGCTTGGTAGCCCCCAGATGTAGGTGATGTTGCACTAAACTGGGTTAATAATTCATTGTGCTATTTATCTTTTTGCATTTACAATTCTGCACAATTTAAATGGTTAGATAAATAGTTCTGTCAGTCTGCAGATGTTACAACAGATGTCTTGAAACTGTTAATTTTTAAAGGGATTTAAAATGCTCATGTTCTGTCCTTATTCCGGATTAGCAGAGATCTATGTTCTTAACATCTCTTAGGACATCTGAGATTTGAATACCAGAATTTCAATTGGTATCAGAGCAGGCATCCTATCTGTTCTGGATGAGATCTTGGGACATACTTTCTGGTGTTTTAAACAACGAGAATTTGTAGATAATTTGCTGATCTTGCTATATGTTTGAGCTACTGATGGGTTCTTAAGGAGTTGCTGCTTATGGAGTTAAGGGGGAGTTTGTGTTTACTCCTTCTTTTGAAGTATTATGTGTATCTGCTACTATGGTCTCTGATATAGGAGCTCTTGTGATCTATTGAATGTTTTTACCAAAGGAGGAGTTGGTGAAATCAGATCATTCATTCTAATATACTCAAGGAGGAGTGGCTATTTCTGTTGTATGATGTCCTATAAAGATGTTCTGACATCTTGGTTAGGGCATGTTAAAGATGTTCTTTTGGTGGTTCCGCTGCATATTTTTCTGATGGAAGAACTCTGGTAGCCCTGGGAGAAGATTGGCTTATATACAGTTTAATGTATGGCTATTGCAGGTGTGTAGATGGTTAGAAGATGGTGTTTGTTGATGCTCTGTTTGGTCTGACATGATGTTGATCCTGCTGGGTGATGTTTTGTTTGGGTTGTTGCTGATTTTTTTCTCCAAGTTGTTGAATGTTGCAGCTGTGTTGTTTGTGTGCATGGGTTGTTGCTTGTGTGCTTGGACTATTCTGTTGTGTATTACAGGTTGCTGAAGATTGTTTTCGAGAAGATAGTGGGACGTGATTTATTTTCACCACTCATGACTTGCAAGGGTTCTATCAGCAGAGGAAGTCATAGGCAGGTTGAGGTAAGGGTGTCAGCCTTGATGTTTCAACATTAAAAATTTGATGTTCAACCAAATGTTGAGTAGAGATTCTGCAAAATCTTGTTGATTCAAAGAGTGTTTCTCTGAAGCAAAGAAGATGTAGCTGATGATCTTACATGTGTGTGTGCATTCTTCCTCGGTTTGGACATATAGAGGCACATAATTTATCTAGAAAGTTTCCTGGCAAAAAACTTGTTAGAAAAGTGGTGCTAATGGAAGATGAAGATTTCATCATCTTGATGAATTGACCTTGGATCAGTTTATTTCTGATCTAGGTGTAATGGAGTGTAGTAGGTTTCAAGGATAAGTGGCAGTTATCTTTGACTTCTTGAAGAAGTCTCTACTTAAGGAAAGCGGGAGTCTTTTTGTAAAGATCTTTTGTGACTAATCTTCTCTAAAGAATCAAGCCTTGGCATGTTTGGTTTCTCTATAGTGGAGTTTTTGAAGAAAATGCATTTCAAAGTATTTGTTGTGGTACAATAAAGCAGAATAGAGGTTGTCTACTCAAAATCAGTCTATGTACTCTTGTTCTGATAGAGTGATAAGGTTCCTCTAAGTGGCAGAATAAAGGACTGAATTCACCACCGAATGTCTTATCAGATGTTATGATATTAAGCTGATCTTCAGGGTCTTAGTTGATGTAGTGATACATCATTTGAAGGTAAGTTGATCTTCTCAGGTATGAATGGAATTAATGCTTCATAAAGGTCCATCTCATGCAGTTTGCAGGAGCTGCGTGAAGGATTAGATGTTGCTGGTCCAAATCTTGGTGTATCTAAGATGCCTTGCTATGGAGCAAGTAGAACATGTAACTTGGAAATCAAGTTTTCTTGGTGGAAGATTTTATAGAGCTCTTAAAGATGCTGAGTAATCGAACAGTGACATTTGGTTATTTAAGTAGTGTGTTTGGAGAAAATTAATCTTGTGTAGAAGGGTAGTTGCTTGAAGACCAAAGGAGGTTCTGGTTCTGTTCATGTCTTGGAGCCCATGAAGGATGAGTACCTTATTTGTTGAGAGGTATGCAAGTTTAACTTTCTCTATGAATTTCTCATTGGTGGAACTGTGCTCTCTGATGATTGGATTACTATTCAGATAGTAAGTCCAAGTGGTTAGTGTATCAAGAATCATTATGTATGGTGTCTGTGATTAAGATGTCCTAACTGATGTTAGAACATCATTTTGTTTGCTGAACTTGGGGTTCAGATTGTGGAAGATGACACTAATTGAATCAAAAGTGTTCTAAATTATCATACGGGAGAATAATGAGGAAAGAATGTCTTGGATTATGGAGTGTCTATCTTGTTCTCTGATTCAGGCTGAGGTCAGAATACTTGTGGAGAAATGGCGCTTCTGCTGCAAGTATCTCTAGAAAGAAGTGGATCAGTTTCGTGCCTTCTCACTGTATGAGCATGAAGTTGGTCATGAGAGATAATATGGTGATCTTGGAGCATCTTTTATAAAAGATAGGGGGAGAGCTTATGTCTGATGGGTGTACTAGATGCCTGTGGTTCAAACAGTAAGTGAATGCATTTAGTAGGTGTGCTGAACAAGGAGTGAGCTCTTGAAGACATGAAGATGATTCTTATGTTTTCCATTCATGTTAAGGTGTTAGAGAACTATGGGGAATTCTACTTCTATTTAAGATCTGTTGCTGCAATAGTACATTTGGTTCACAATATTATTTCAAGTAGTTTGTGATTGTATGCCTCTATGAGGGTGAAATGTCAGACAAGATGTTGTGACATTATGTTACTGCTCTAGCTCATGGTGAATCTGACAGTGTATTTTTTTGTTCTCTCATTGGGTATCAATGGATCAAATCAGATTTTTGGGCCTCTATCCAAGTATTTTGTCTTGTTTTTGTATGGCTGGTAAAGATGAAGATCAAGACATCATCAATTTTGATTGTATGCATATGGAAGTCAAGGAAACATGGCATTCACCCTGACATCCTGGAGATTTTTTTAGTCCTTCAAAGTTGAATCTGAGTAATCTTACAGATAATTATGTTTATCCTGCAACTACTTCTGCTATTTATTCTAAGTATGGTTTGTAATCAAGGGGTGTAAAGTTGCAGTGTGTGAATATGAAAATGTTGAAGTGATTCTTCATGTGTTTGGGTTCTCTCTTTTAGGGGGAGTGTTGTTTATGCATGACAGAGAGAGTTGTATACCTATCTGATGTGTAGCTGCATTACTTGTGGTGACTTTATGCTGATATGGAGCTGTGTACAAAGTTTGCTGATTCTCAGGCAAGCTTGTGTTCTTGGACCACTGATGAGGTTGTAATGTCAGACAAGATGTCTTGACATTATGTTGTCTGGTGTACCCTTCTACCTTGACAAGGTGACTATGGGTCTGGCTTTGAGAGACTGTTGGTTTGAACTAGGTCTGTGCTTACTTCATGTGGAATTTATGTCCATGACTTGGTGCTTGTAGTCTGATTGTTTGATGAAGGTATTATTTCTTAAAGTGCTTAAGAATAATTATTGTAATGTCAAACAGGATGTCAGAACATCATGTATCTGAGGAAGCTACATGAGAGTTTGTTTCTCTCCTTGATTTTACTGTGTTTGAGTGAGTTCAGCAGAGGGTGATTTGAAAGCTAGAGTTCAACTGTGGTTAAGTCATTGTCCATGGATTGTTGCTGCAGTGGTGCAGTCTTTATATTGATGGAGGATCAAGCAGTTTATGTATCACTTGGGAGGTTGTGAGATGAATGGATATTTGGACACCATGTGAAGTTTTTCAGTTGAGTCTTGCTTTGAAGCATGGTGATTATGATTCAGTTTTTGGGTTTGGCTCTGATATGTGTGCATCTGAGTTTATATGTATGTACATTTACTCCAATTTGTCAACTTTTTGGCTAAACAAAGGGGGAGTAAAGTGTTAATGCTACTGCTAAGAGAAGATTAGTGTTTTGTTGTTGCTTGTTGGATGCAACTATTAAGGGGGGGCATGATAGTTTGTGAGGCTGGATGTATTTGAGAAAACTACTGTTGTTGCTGCCCTGATAAGTTTGTTTGGTTGTTTTAGCCAAAATTTTCCAAAGGGGGATATTGTTAGTTCCATGATTCTATGATTGTCCGTGGTTCTATGATTGGCTAAATTTTGGTAAAAACATGATTCTGCACTGATGTTGAGCAAGATGTTTCAAACATGTTCATTTGTTGTTTTGACAGAACTGTTGTCATATCTATTGTTTTGACATAACTGTTGTCATGTGTTTTAATCAAGATGTCGAGACAGATATCGTGACATCTTTGTTTGGTACAATAGGAGCTGCTACTTCATATCTCTTAACAGAGGTGTTTTGGTTTGATGAGATTCATGTTGGATATATCTCATCAGTATGTGCAGGTCAAAGAGATTTATTAGGAACAAAGTACATATTTAATTGGATTTCATAAAAAGGATCTTTGAGATTTTTTAGGAAACTATAAAATATTTGTTTCTATTTTTATGAAGAAGATTCTGCAGGAGATTTGAAATGAGAATATTGCAGAAGATTTGAAATGAGAAGATTGCAGAAGATTTATTATGAGAAGATTTGATTGGCAGGCATTTTGGTAAAACTAGGTATAATCACAAGATGTCCTACAGGATGTCGTGACATCTATCTGTCAAGATCAGCAGGTTGCTTCCATAGCTTTTGTGCAAGCTTGTTGCACTATTATGGTATAGAACCTGCGTGTTTTTAGTGGCTTACTATGGGCAATTATGATACACTTATTGTGGATAATATTAGATTTGATTTGGTGTTATTATTAGAAGATTGATTGAAGATTGGAAGAAAGATATGATTAGATTTGATTGATCAAATCAAATTTGCTGCTATTTATGAATATTGAAATCTTCTCTTCCTGCTGTCATTTTTTACCAGCCCAAGCTCAGTCTGCATTACTATTTAAAGGAGGCGAAAACCCTAGTGAAGACAAGCACTCACAACAAGAAAAACTTGAGTGTAAAATAAAGGTTTAGGGTTTTGAGAGTCTTTTGTGTGTGACTTTGTAAGTCACCCTTTGTATTTCTTGATGCACTGTGGTAGACATGTTTAGGTTGTTAACTGTTAATTGTTAATTGTTCATTCAAAGCTTGTAAGCAAGAGTGTATTGTTCTTGATTGAAGTTGTTAAGAAAAATCAAGTATTGTCTTGGAAGAGTGTCTTCTAAAAACTTGTTCATTTGTTGTTATCACTGCTGTGATTGTGGGGATTGAGAGGTGTCTCTTGTCTAGTGGGTTCTAGGCAGAAATTGCATTGGGTAGTGATTAAGTGAGGGGTTGTAAACTGGGAGTTTAGCTCTGAATTAATACTACTAATAGAGGATTTCCTTCCTGGCTTGGTAGCCCCCAAATGTAGGTGATGTTGCACCGAACTGGGTTAACAATTCATTGTGCTATTTATCTTTTTGTATTTACAATTCTGCACAATTTAAATGGTTAGATAAATAGTTCTGTCAGTCTACAGATGTTACAACAGATGTCTTGACATGTAGGTGAGACACATTTGGCTTGCGCCCTTTTAAAAGTTCATACGATGTTTTGTTTAGAATAGGGCGCATGAGCACCCTATTCAATACATAACATGCCGTACTTATGGCGTCAGCTTAGAAATACTTAGGTAATGCACTTTCGCTCATCATAGCTCTCCCTAACTCTTCCAAAATTCGGTTTTTGCGCTCCATAACCCTGTTTTGTTGAGTGGTACGCGGAGTAGAGAATTTATGATCAATTCCGTGTCTACCACAATATTCCTCAAATAGATAATTCTCAAACTCACCTCCATGATCACTTCTAATTGATATGATGTTTGTGTTTAACTTGTTTTGAGAAAGCTTAGCAAATTTTTCAAAGGCTGCAAATGTATCACTCTTGCTAGCCAAGAATATAGTCTAATTAAATCTAGAGAAATCATCGACTATTACAAAACCATAATAGTTACCACCTAGACTTTTAATTCTAGATGGCCCAAATAGATCCATATGGAGAAGTTCAAGAGGTCTCGTAGTTGAAACAATATTTTTAGACTTAAATGAGATCCTTGTTTGCTTCCCATTTGGCATGCATTACATAGGTGATCCTTGGTGAACTTGATTTTGGGCAGGCCTATGACTAGAACTTTTGAAACTATCTTGTTTAGCAAGTCAAAATTGACATGCGCTAAATTTCTACGCCACAACCATGAGTCCTCGCTCATTGTCATGAGACATTTATCGCTAGTCAATGATACTTCATTCAAATCCAGCATATAGACATCATTTACTCTTAGACCATTAAACACATCCTTCATTTTATTATTATTCTCAATTAGGCAACAATCTTTTGAAAACGATACTTTGTATCCTTTGTCGCATAATTGACTAATGCTAATGAGATTATGTTTAAGGCCTTCGACTAGCAACACATCGGAGATAATAGTGGATGAGGGATTACCTACACTACCATTTCCAAGTATTGCACCCTGGTTGTTGTCTCCATGGGTTACAAATCCCTTCTTCTTTGCCACAAAGTCAATGAAGAGAGATATATCTCCTGTCATATGTCTTGAGCAGTCACTGTCGAGAACCCATCTTCTCTCGGTAGTCTCAAGACGTTGTACCTTTTTCTTTTTGTTCTTTTGAAGGGCGGAAAGGCAAAGATTAATGTACTCATCTTCGTCACTAGAGTTGTCATCCTCGGATGACTCGCTATCGCTTTCCCAAGCAATATACGCTCTCCTTGGCTTAGGTTGCTTCTTATGTGACCGACTTGTTTCCTTCCCTTTGTCTTTTTTCATCAAGGGACAATCCGGTTTGTAGTGTCTGGTCTTTCCTCAATTATAACACGACCCTTTTGTTTTGTTTCCTTTATTGTCGTCATTTCTGGAGTATCTTGATTGCTTTCGAAAGTTGACAAGATTTTTCTCAGTATGTTGGATACCGTTCTTTTTGACATAGCGATTGTATCGCTTCACAAACAACCACATATCCTCACTCTTGTCTTCATCTTCGTCATCACTCGTGGTGTAATCACTATGCTTTTTTGTTTGGGACTTTGAGCAAGAAGTCTTGAGAGCGATAGACTTCTTTTCAATATTTTTTGTTTTCTCCTTCTTTTCCTTTTTCTCATATTGCTCTAGACTAAGAAGAACTTGTTCGTGCTCTTGCATCTTTCCAAACAATGTTGTGAGATCCAAAATCATGAGATAGTTAGCTTCTTTTATGGCGGTTACCTTTGGTTTCCATTCCCTGTTAAGACATCTCAAGATTTTGTTAGTACCAACATCATTGGGAACTGGCCTACCTAGTGAGTATAGTCTATTGATAAGATGAATGAAACTCTTTTGCATGTCCGCAATGGTTTCCCCTTGCTCCATGTGAAAGAGATCAAACTCTTGCTTTAATGTATTGATTCTCGCTAGTTTAACATCATTGGTTCTCTAATGGGTAACTTGCAATGAGTCCCACATAGCCTTTGCAGTTAAACAATGATAAACCCTGTAATATTCGTCAACTCCCAAAGAGGAGATCCGAATATTTTTGGTTTTCCAATGGTAATTATACTTCTTCTCGTCATCATCATTCCATTGTGCTTTAGGCTTAGGCACAATCATGTTATTTTCATCGGTAATGATTATTTCCATGGGACCATTTAGAATAACATTCCACACTTTCCTGTCAATGGAACTTATATGCACACGCATACAGTCTTTCCAGTAACTATAATTTTCTCCATTAAAAACATGTGCTCTATTATAAGCCCCTTTAGGCTCGTTAGCCATTTTCTTCTAAGTTATACTTTGAAGCACGGATTGAACCGATGCTCCTGATACCACTTGTTAGACGATGGCGCAGATCTAGAAGGGGGGTTGAATAGATCGCCTGCTTAAAAGAGTTGCCGCTACCAATAAAGTTGGTTTTAAAAAATTGTTTAATTTGCGGAAGCGGCCGAGGAACTATACCGTTTAAAATGAACGGTTACTAGAAAACCAAATATGTGTTAAGCCTATGGAATCCGATAATGAGATATGAGAATTACTACGTTAATCACACTATCAATTTGATTCAGCTCACTATGTGGTGTGACTAGTTCCAATGTCTTAAAAATATTAACACTATGAAAATACAGCACACAAGGCTTTTAGTTTAGACAATTTATCAAACACTTGGTGTGCAGAGCACTACAAGTGAGTTCTATTTTGAGAGTGAATTGCTCAAGTTTCCTCTTACAATCAATGATTGTACTAAGTTCAAAAAATTAGTTTAGCACTACTCAAACCAGACCTAGATTGATATAATTTTTTGCACTAAAACACAAATATTAAGCAATATAAACGTAAGGAAAAAGACACAGTGATTTGTTGAGGCAGTTCCCCCGTCGTCCTCACTCGGGGTAAGTCTGCCCTCAATTCTAATAATAGAATTGAGACCTGTTAATATATAGATATAACCTGTTGTTGAAAGTTTATACAAGAAGTTAATAGCTATCAAACAAACAAACACTATTGTTGTTGTAGATCCTATTTCTTCTTTCCCCTTGATTCGAGTCAAATCAAGTACTTCGACAACTGTGAATAAACCTCTGATTGAGGCACTATCTTTGAACAACCTTTAGTCTTCAAAATCTGGCCCGACTGATTTCAATCACCCGCATGTCGAACTCGAAACTCCCACTCACAATCCTCCATTTACCATTACTAAATCGATGGAACCTCCAGCTCCTCGATTACCTTCGCTCGGATGAATATGTGATGAGACGAATCATGCAAAAACCCCCCAAATTTAGAGAATCTTGGAGGACAAAACCCTAGAGGTTTTATTCAAGAAAAACCTGTCGATTCCTCAACCCGAACTGGATAACCAAATTTTCGACTTCGAGCGTTATCACTTCTAACAATGCACAATGCATAACAAATATGATTGTGTGTAATTGTTGTGATATGCTATGAAGAGAATGAAGATGATGAGAACCAAATCGACACCTATTTCACTTTTCTTATTTTTCTCAATGTTATGAAGTGAAAATAGCAATTGAGCTTATATACCAAACATAACTGTCATAACAACCTAAACCACTTCACAAAGACAGTTGACATAACAGAAAATTAACATAAAACAGAGAGTGGTCGACCTATGCAGAATAGAGAGTCGACCTGAGCTGACCCGATTGTAAACTTGT